>OZ023338.1:4710524-4893376 GCA_964007535.1 Brachyptera risi | reverse complement strand
CGCATTGAACCGGAGAACGTAATAGTTCTGCACGTTTTCCTTTGATGTGTGCCCCTTTTTGTCCCCCCCCCCCCCCCGTGAACCCGCGTGTGTGTGCTCGGGTTCCCTGAACTCTATCCCCCGCCGCCGCCCACCCCCCCTTGTCTGTCTCGCACTCGTGCGCCCCCGGTTAATGTAACCCGTTCCCCCGCCCCCCCCCCCCCCCCCGCCTCACCGCCTCCACCCGTCGTCGCTCTCGACGGCGTTCCTCTTTCCCGCCGTCCCCACCGCGCGACGGGGGCCCGGGGAGACGGTCCCGCCGCCGCCCCCGTCGACATGGCTGCTGCCAGTCTGTAGGCGACCGACGACGGTGTTGGTCGGGTTCTGGTGTTCTCTCTCTCTCTCTCTCTCTCTCTCTCTCTCGCACACACGTCGATAGCGACTGTCTGGAGAGTGGTGAAGAGGTTGCCGATGGTGGATCTTGAGTGTGGTGTTGACGAACGAGGTTGATTTAGTTGCCGAGTGTCGCCGTTTTTGAGATTGTTTGTGTGATTTATTTATTGAATTATCGACAGTTTATTACTCTTTATTGGTGACAGTTCGTCGAATGTGTCTAGTGCGTCTGTGCCATTCCCCAGAATCGATACTAATTTAAACCTTCGATATTGAACAATCTGTATTTTTTGGATCAATTTTCATTTTAAACTGACTGTTGGTGTGGTCCGTTTAGCGTTATCGATCAATAAATGTGAAAACAACGATCTAGAATTCAAATTAGACTCAAACGATCTTTTTAATTTGTCGTCTTTTCAATTACGACAAACAAAAATCTCATATTGCATATTTTATTCAGGAACAATCCCGGTTTTTCGTTAATAATATAAAATTATATATACATATATATATAATATCATTTCCCTAACGTATTCAAAGTTTAAATATTCAAAAAACCAATCTCCCATTTTCTTCCACCGCGAAAAGGAAAGAAAAAAGTCTACAGTTCCGTCGGTTTTTTTTAAGGCGGTCCGAACCGTCGGTCCCCGCGGGCCGCGCGTGCCCAACTAATACCATGTAACGCTCCCGCGCGCCATACACGGGCAGTATGCTGCCATGCACCGGCCGGCCGAGATAATGCGGTGTCCGCTAGCCGAACGCACGGGTGGTGCAACTTTTTGACGACGTATGGCGCTAGTTCAAGTGGAATTGTGGCAACATTAATAATAATTATATATATATATATATATATATATATAATATATATACATATAAATAATCGGTGGTGATTTTTGTGCGAGTTGTGGTGGGCGGTGTGTTTTTTTTGGAATCGCCATTGTTGAAAAATTGTGGCGAGTTTTTATGAATGTTAATATTGCGCCGTGTGGATTCAACGGACATCCGTTTTTAATGACTGTGTCGTGTTGAATACAATTATATTATAATACATTTTATTGGCCATTATTGTTCGAGTTAGTTTGTGACCGAGTGTATTTATATAGATACTTCTGGATTGTTGAGTATTAATTTATGTGATTATTCACCATTGTTGTCATCAGTGTTTCGATCAACTCGAGTTTAATATAATTATAATATATATCTCTCTTTATATATACAATTATTGTCCATTGTTGTGAGAAGTTATCTATAAATTCGCCGAATCTTCTTGTGTAATTGTGACAAATTTCAATAGCATCGACTTCAACTCAATTTCGGACAAGAAATCTCCGAAAAATATTATTCTTGATTTTAATCTGTCATTAAAATTTACATTACAAGTTTTGAAAATTCGACGTGGCTCTTGTACGTGACGTAATCGATTAGTTAATTGTGTTTAACGTTCTGTAATAACACTATAGTTGACGTGTTTTTGTGTCAAGTTCTTCATATTATATTTGTGTCAATTTATTGATATTATTGACCATTGTTGTGAGAGGTTACCTATAAATTCGCCGCGGACCTTGCAGGGTAACTGTGCCAAATGACAGTAACATTACGCAAGTTCACGAGTTTTCAATATTATTGACCATTGTTGTGAGAGGTTATACCTATAAATTCTTCGGACCTTGCAGGGTAACTGTGCCAAATTACAATAACATCACGCTAGTTGTCGAGTTTACCATATTATTGACATTGTTGCTATCGACGGTGAGGCGGTGTATGTATTCGCCGTGTCAACAGTGTACTCGTCGGTGTCAATATTGAATACATTGCGTGTATTCAGTGGTGATTGTCGTGCGGGTGTGTATGTATTCGCGGGGCAGCCATGCATCACGATCACTATTGTTTTAACAACGGCCAGTGTTGCGACGGCGGGCAAAATGCGAAAACGATGTTTCGCAGCCGGATATTTCGCGGCGATATGTTGTCGCCGACAGGTCAGTTTGTGTGTGTGTGTGTGTGTGTGTGTGTGTGTGTTCGTTCGTTGACCTGTGTCTGACCTGGAGGATCCAGAACCCTTAAGGGGACATTGTAAGCCCTATCCCTTCCATGTTGAAAAAACAAATTTTATGTACCTTTATCTCAGAAACTACTTTACCTAGTATACTCATTTTTTGTATACATGCACCTTGATAGTATTTGTACACACTGACAGGATTTTATGAACATATTGCAACAATGCTGACAACAATGTAATTTTCAACAATGCTCCAAAATTTGCTACATTTTTCAACTTGTTTTAATTTTTTTCGATACCATGTATTTGTTGCAGAGTTAAAAAATCCTGTCCACATATGTAGTACATATGTACAAACATACAGAAATAATTTCAAGGGTCTAGCTCCAACAATTTTTGAGAAAAAGGTACATTAGTGAGAAAATATTGAATTCCAAGATAAATGCACTTGAAAATGATGTTTCTTGGATTTATTCCAAAACAGTCAAAACAACAATAGAATCCGGCATGCTATGATATTGAGATGTTTTCATGCATTACTAAATATTTAATTGTAATTAAACTATTCAAGTTTTCAAAACGAATCTTTCTATGATCAGTTAAGAAAAGATCGAATTATTTTAACTTGTAAAAAAAAAAGGAAAAACCACTTTTTCACTTACAATGCCCTTAACGCGACTGCCACTTGAAATAACGTCCTAGGTCTTGCTAGCTCCAAGAGACCAGAGACTTTGATTGGATGATGTTCTCTAGGAGAGGTGAATACCATGACAATATAAGATGATAATAGAGCCACGGTCTCTTGGAACGCAAAAATAGGACCTAGGATTGTGTGCTAACAATAATGGAAATACAAATACTGGACATGTTACTATGGTACTTGGGCCCGGTTTTACGAAACTGCATTAGGCAATAGTTAGTGGATTAACTTGTTATCACCATTGGTTACATATGTTATTTTCGTACCTTTAATTAATAGTTAGTGGATTAGCACCCTAACTAAGATTGGTGAAAGCGGGTCTTAGCTCTATCCTAGTGAATAGAAATTAATAAAAATCATCAGTCTCTTGGAGCTAGCTATACTCCTCAGAGGACGTAATTTCAAGTGGCAGTCGCGGTAAGGGTCCATGGGCCCTTGAAATAACGTCCCAGGCCTAGCTAGCTTCTGAAGGATAAGATTTTTGTTGCTGTTATTGTTAGACGAGCTTTAGCGAGGATTCAATTTGACATTCTGAAAAAAATTAGTGTTCGTTTTTTTTTCTTTTTTTCGGTTCTCCACAGGTCAAACGACTACAGCTATCAACTTCAAACTTTTTTTCAATATGGTTCCTTATCTAACTTAGATCTGTATAGTTTTTTGGCATTATCGGGTGGTGGGTATTTTTATGAATTTTAGAAATTTCAAAAATACCCGCTAGAATAACACGGCGGGAAAAAAATGAAAATATTTTTATTTAAAAAAAAAATGAAATTTCGTGTGAAGTTGAATTACATCTTGATACACATTTCTGGAAATTCTCAACTTGATCGGGTGAGCCATTTTGAAGAAAAAACATTCAATGTGCTAAATTGGTACCACTCGAAGCAGTTTTTACCCATTTATAACTTAAATGTCACCCAATTTGCGAATTTAGGCAAGTTTGGCAATGAAGTCGACATACTATTACTTTCAGCTCGTCCAACAACGCGTATATAGCGTTTTCCTAGTTTACTAGAACTAGACGACCTAAATACCGATGGCAGTGCAAGATAGGAACGAAGTCACGGTCTTTAGGTGATGAAAACTGTATTTTTTCGTAGCCCACCGTGGGAGCACGGCTACAATTTTGAGTTCACAGCAATGATAACAAAGACTGGACATGTTGCCAAGGTATTGAGCTCTCCTAGTGAATTATGAGCAATCAAAGTCCTCATTCTGTTGGAGTTAGCTACACTTACAACGTTATTTCAAGTGGCGGTCGCGTTAAGGGTCATCTTGGCGATCCCCTTGGCTCCTTTTAGTCCCCTTTAAAAACCGACTTTCAGTGAAGATGTCGCTCCCAGGATGAGCGTAAGAAGTTAATGTCCACTTTAATGACGATGCCTCTCTCGCCTGATTCCCATCTCTCTCTCTCTCTCTCTCTCTCTCTGTTTCTCTCTCTCTCCTCTCTCTCTCCCTCTCACTCTTTCTCTCTCTCTCTTTTTCTATCCCCCCCCCTCTCTCTCTCTCTCAACGACGTTGTCGAGCACCCTCTCTCTTCTCGCCCCCCTCCTCTCTCTCTCTCTCTCTCCCTCTCTCTCTCTCCCCCTCTCCCTCTCCCCCCACGACGTGGTTGACGATCACCCTCTCTTCTCGCCCCTCTCCCTCTCTCCCTCTCTCTCCCTCTCTTCTCTCCCCCCTCTCTCTCTCTGTCTCTCTCCCCTCAACGTCGTTGTCGAGCACCCCCTCTCTCTCTCTCTCTCTCTCTCTCGCTCCCCCTCTCCCCCCCGACTTGGTTTTCGATCACCCTCTCGGGTCACGTTTGTCCGCGCTGCATGCAGCACACGGGTCGGCAACTACCCTCCACCCTCCCCCCCCCCGCCCGCCACACAGTACACCGTGGCTAGAACCCCGTTATCAGTGGATCGCCATTGTGTGCCCCGATCTTTCGATAACAGATCTGTTTTCGTAGACAGAACGGTTTTTCGTTTTTTCTTTTCCTTGTTCGAGAATTCTTGTGGTGAAGGGTGAAGAGGAACGATTCTAGATTCTTATTTGTTCCGGGTTGAGTGCAGATATAAGTGCTTCTCTCTCTCTCTCTCTCTCTCTCTCTCTCTCTCTCTCTCTCTCTCTCTCTCTCTCTCTCTCTCTCTCTCTCTCTCTATTGATGATGACGATGATTGTCGTTTGTTACCGGCACAGGTGACTCAGTGGTCACGTGCTGGCACCACGTGACCGGGAGGCGAGAATTATTGTTCTTTCTGCAAGTTTGTTTTTGAATGGGACTATAGAAACAATTGAGTTGAAAATCATAAAATTGTGTGTAGATATTTTCGTTTCTGTGGTGAAATTGAAAAAAAAAAACGCTCATTAAGTAGGCCTACTCATTTTATTGAAATGAGAAAATGGAATAGTGGTCGAGTGGTAACACACTGAACCGTCATTCGGGAGACCGGGGTTCGATTCCCGCCATGGTCGACCATCCTGACAGGGGTTTTTCGTGGTTTCCCTCTGTCGTTCAGGTCAGTTACTGGGATGGTCCCTTGACAACAGGCCACGACCGACTCCTTCCCACCATCTAAAAACACCCAATAAAATGAGCTTTCATCCACTTTCATCATTCACCGACACCAATCATCAGTAGTGTCGTTAAACCTAATATAAAGTGGTGAAAAAGAGAAAGAAATGTCTGCGTCGGGAGTCGAACCATGCACCCCGAGCATGTGAAACAGCGATACTGACAGTAGCGCAAACATCGTAAACATCGTCAATAATCGACATGTATATAAGATTAGTTGTCCTGGGCCCAGATTCACAAAAGGTCATAACTTTGATCCGGCTCAAAGTTACGACAATCTCTAGAGATAATTGATCGATTATTCTTGATTATTTAATCTTAATTTTCGATTAAATCCATTATTATTATCATCGATCGATTATTTCATAAAAAATGAATAATAATAGATCAAATATGGTATTATCTCTAGAAATTGTCGTAACTTTGAGCCGAATCAAAGTTATAAACTTTTGTGAATCTGTGCCCAGGGTTTGTAGCTAATCATCCCCCCATAGCCCCCTCCCTTCTGTCTCTTGAAATAAACCAGTACTACTAGTATTACATCTTTCAAGTATACCACACGGTTGGGGGGGGGGGGGGGACACGGTGAAAACATGAATGGGAAACTCTCACGCCGGGTGCAAATCAATGGCGTCTCACACGACATAAGGTGATCACTGGGATGATTCCTTAACAGCAGGCTTCCGTTCCCATCCAGATAACACCGAATATAACAACCTTTCTTTTTTTATATTGGGTTTTAATGACTCACTATATACTGATGGCTACGATTTATTGGCGTCGGTGGATGATGAATGAGATGATGAGATGAGAGGTTATTCTGTTAGGTGTTTTTGGATTGTGGGAAGGAGTCGGTACCGGCACAGTAGCTGAGTGGTTAGCGCACTTGCTTCGTGTGATCCGGGAGGTGAAGGGACATATCGGACCCGGTTCGATCCCCGCCACCGTCCATCTATACGGGGGTTTTTCGTGGTTTCCCTCTGTAGTCTAGGCTAATGCCGGGATGGTTCCCACAATATAGACCACGACCGCTTCCTTCCCACTATCCTTCCCACTACCCATAAAAAAACCTTCATCTCATCATCCCATCATCTCATTAATCATTCATCCGACGCCAATAGATCTTGGTAATCATTATAGTGCGTCGTTGAAACCCAATAAAAAAAAAAAAGAGTCGGTCGTGGCCTGTTATTAAGGAACCATCCCGGTATTGACCTGAACGACAGAGGAAAACCACGAAAAACCACTGTCAGGATGGTCAAAGTTTCAACTGATGGTCAAATTTTCATTTGACCTGTGGAGAGCGAATAAAAGCACTTTTTTTCGGGTATGGTGAAATTGAGTATTCGCCTCGCTCATCTAATAAATAAAGTAGTACATATAACTTGATGTAACCGGCACAGTAGCTGAGTGGTTAGCTCACTTGCTTCGTGTGATCCGGGAGGTGAAGGGACATATCGGACCCGGTTCGATCCCCGCCACCGTCCATCTTTACAGGGGTTTTTCGTGGTTTCCCTCTGTAGTCTAGGCTAATGCCGGGATGGTTCTCACAATATAGGCCACGACCGCTTCCTTTCCACTATCCTATACCCATTACCTATAACACCTTCATCTCATCATCTCATCATCTCATTAATCATTCATCCGACGCCAATAGTTCTCAGTCATCATTACAGTGCGTCGTTAAAACCCAATGAAGAAAAAAAAACTTGATATAATCAAGAGTATTTAATGTGAGATCTTTTCAGTATCTGATATTCCATTGAAATTTAGTATCACGAAGGCCTTTTCACACGACTGAGTCGCCGTTATTCCGGTATACGCTCTTCAGCGCCCCTTTCGTGTCTACACAAGTCTAGTGTATATGTGCTTCCGTCGAGACGCAGCGATGATGGGTGCGGGGAGGGCGGCGGTGCGGGGATTAATGTCTGGGGTATTAAGGGTGGGGTGGGGGGTAGTCTTAATCCCCCAAACCGGTCTTCAGATCTGAGATTGAGATTCAGTAGATGGGGTGGTTCGACAACCCAGTCGCCAGAGGACCGTTCTGGCATTCGGGATTCTTCTGGCATTGGTAGAAATTCCAGAGCCGTATTGAGACATTCTGGACCCTTACCTAATACATCCCGTGCTAGCGCTAGCTAGCTCCAAGAGACTAGGACACCTATTGGTTGATGTTCACTTAAAAAGCTACCAACAATGAAAAAATATTCGAAAAACAAATCCACGGTCTCTTGGACTGGATAATTCATCACATTTGGAAGCCCACTTCAAAAGCAGGACTAGCATTTTGTGCTAATAACAATGTAAATGCACAGATACCAGACATGTTGCCATGACAGATAGCTCTCCTAGTAAACATTAACCAATCAAAGTCCTAGTCTCTTGGAGCTAGCTAGCACTAGCACGGGATGTATTAGGTAAGGGTCCTGCGCTCTTGGCCCGATTTTTTGTGTGTTCCCCTAGCCTCTCACAGTCACACTATTTAATAATTGAAGGGATTAGAAGCAAAGTGGACCAACCCAAGTTTTTCTCAAAATGATCTATTCGAACCACTTCATTCGTATTGTGTTATTATTTTTTTTTTAACACCAGTTTCAGAGGTTTAAACATGTGGACCAAGCTTTCTGGTCTTCATTATATTTCGGAGCAAAACGGACCAACCCACATTGGAAGTGTTTTGTTTTGACTTTAGGGTTGGTCCACTATGCTTCTGATCCCTTCTATTATATATTGTGTTTTAACGACGCACTGTAATGATGACCAAGATCTATTGGCGTCGAACGAAAGATCAATGAGATGATGGGATGATAAGATGAAGGTTTTATGGGTAATGGGAAGGATAGTGGGAAGGAAGCAGTCGTGGCCTATATTGTGAGAACCATCCCGGCATTAGCCTAGACTACAGAGGGAAACCACGAATAACCCCTGTAAAGATGGACGGTGGCGGGGATCGAACCAGGTCCGATATGCCCCTTCAGCTCTCGGATCACATGAAGCGAGTGCGTTAACCACTCAGCTACATGTGCCGGTGGACTAAGTATAATATGTATTATGTATTATGTAATATGTATAATATGTATTATGTATTATGTAATATGTATAATATTATGTATTATGTAATATGTATAATATGTATTATGTATTATGTAATATGTATAATATGTATTATGTATTATGTAATGTGTATAATATGTATTATGCGTCCCCAACGTATTCCAGTTGCTGCGTCATGTCACATGTACCTATAATTGGGCCCCCGAATTGAACGACACGTGTTTGGTTGTTGGCGGGGGGCGGGGGGGGGGGTGAATGATGAAGTCTGGGGGGGGGACGGGGGATGTCTCAATCTCATACAGCGTTTCGGATGTCGGTACGCGGAAATCCTTGCGAAATCAATGGCGTAGCCAAGGCATGTCTGTGTTTCGTGGCCGATTGGTCGGGCGGTTGCTGGGGGGAAATGTTGTTTTCTGGTTTAGTCCATGCCCCATGGGAGTCGATTTAGCGAAATATCAGGTAATTGGTGATAATTATTGAACGGTATGAGATATCAAAATTCCAATTAAGAAGAAACATAGATACTTTTAAAACCTTCGAGATGGTATAAAAACTATTCAATTTATGTCGCCTATAATTGTCAAGCGTATAAGCAACTAAAAAAAAAATATTTTCTATAGCCGTATATGCTTGACAGTTATGCGACATGACTTCAATAGTTATAACTTAAATCATCTTGAAGCTATTATAATTATCTGTGTTTCTCGCGTGTTCGAATTTTGATATCTCATACCGTTCAAAAGTTATCACCAAGAAACTGATATTTCGCTAAATCGACTCCCGTGGACTGTTTGAGGGAACAAGTGCATGGCCCATTTAACAATATGTAAAAATCACATACTTTTAGGAACCGTTTTATCTCTAAAAACGGTTGAAACTCTAATGATGATTTTTTAAAAACAACAGTACATACATTAGAAACAATTCAAAGTGGAAGATATCAACATTCGTGTGTTTATACTGAAAGACTTTTATCTACGGCGAAAAATTATGGTCACAGACAGCGCAGTCCTGGTGTTGAAGTTCATTAGTTTTAAATAATCAAAATGGGGTGGTAAGATCGCCCTTGTGGTGCCCCGTCCAAACGATCCTATCTTCCATCCATAGTCTTAATTGGGGAACAATAATTTTGTATCAAGTTTCGATGTTGTTAAAAAAAAACAAAAAAAAAGTAAAAGCTACAACTTTGTGCTTTGCCTGCTGTCTGTATAATAATAATATGTGCTGTATAATAACACGGCCGAAAAGAAAAGAAAATATTTTTATTTTCAAAAAAAAAATGAAATTTTGTGTGAAGTTGAATTCACTTCAATTTGTGTGAAGTTGAGTTTTGTGTCATGATACACATTTCTGGAAATTCTCAGCTCGATGGAGTCAGCAATTTTGAAGAAAAACCATAAAATGTGCTAAATTGGTACCACTCGAAGCAGTTTTCACCCATTTATAACTTAAATGTCACCCAATTGGCGAATGTAGGCAAAAGTTTGGCAAAGAAGTCGACATACTATTACTATTCGCTCGTCTAACAACGCGTATATAGCGTTTTCCCAGTTAAAAACATGACAGTATACATACATCAGTAACAATTTCCAACCAGCTCAAACTTGCACAGTCAGAAAACTACCAATATACTCGATCCAAAACCTAAACTGAGTTTTTTCGAGGGCCAGAAAAATCCAATAGACATTGTGACCACTTCGTATACTATTCCAGAGGATATATATATTGATAAAAACATTTCAAAATTCAAATATATATGTATATCTATTCCACTTTTGAAATGGTACAGGTAGCTGAGTGGTTAACGCATTTGCTCCATGTGACCCGGGAGGTAGTGGGCATGTCGGACCCGGTTCGATCCCCGCTACCGTCCAACTTGACAGGTTTTTTTTGTGGTTTCCCTTTGTAGTCTAGGCTATTGCCGGGATGGTTCCCACAATATAAGCCACGACCGCTTCCTTCCCACTGTCCTTCCCATTACCCATAAAACCTTCATCTCATCATCCCATCATCTGATTAATCGTCCATCCGACACCAATAGATCTTAGTCATCATTACAGTGCGTCGTTGAACCCAATATAAAAAAATACATTGTGACCACTTCGTACTATTCCAGAGGATATATATATATTGATGAAAACATTTCAAAATTCAAATATATATATATATATATATATATATATATATATATATATATATATATATATATATATATATATATATATATATATATCTATTCCACTTTTGAAATATGAAATGGTGCTCTGTAAACCCCACTTGTCCAGTCCTGAATGAGGCTTATTTATCTGTCCGAGAATATAATCCAAACCTCCTCGTATATATAGTGTGTATGTTATCGAGGATACCAGAGTAAATGCAAGAGCTTATAACCCCGCTTCATTGTGACAATGCATGGTTATATTTTCAAGTGTTTTCAAAACGAAATCAAAATATATTTATATATTTTTATCATAACGACCAACTCTTCTATATGAAATGTGATTAATAAAACGTATTACCGGTACATAAACCTTTATATGATTTCTTTATTTTTTTTATATATATATTGGGTTTTAAAGTCTATTAGCCGTTTGGTCGGTAGAGTCAAAAAGTAATTTTGAAATTAATTCTACATTGGGGAAATTTGAGTCGAGCTTTATTGAACATGTGTTTTCTTGAATTGAAATTGCATCAGAAACAATGTCATATTTTTTTGGCCGAAGTTACAGCGCTTTAATGAAATATTAAGTTGCTATTTTGACTTCATTTTGGTGTGAATTGAACTATTTCTCCTCTTAAAATGAGTGTGATTCTTAAATGAGAGCGGGTACCTATATATTTATTTTGGCATAATTCTATTCGTAATATCTTCATCTACAATATAACAAGTTTTTTGATTGAATGTCATTCCTTTTAGTATATTTTAATGATCTGTTGAATAATGAGAGCGCATGAAATTTGAAGGTTGTGTGTTAAATGATAGGGAAACATCCAGTATTTGAATTGATATATCTCGAAATTTATCCCGGTTAGCCTATCATCTGTTTTGATATTATTATCGAGCACATCAAAACGAATCGACTGACAAAAACTCATGATTTTTTCATGACCATGAGGTAATGGAGGTTAGACCTTGACGACGCACTATACTGATGGCTACGATCTATTGGCGTCGGTGGATGATGAATGAGATGATGAGATGAAAAGTTATTTTATTATGTGTTTTTGGATGGTGGGAAGGAGTCGGTCGTGGCCTGTTGTTAAGGAACCATCCCAGTATTGACCTGAACGACAGAGGGAAACCACGAAAACCCCTGTCAGGATGGTCGACCATGGCGGGAATCGAACCCCGATCTCCCGAATGATGGTTCAGTGTGTTACCACTCGGCCACGCGTCTCGGTCTATATGATTTCATATTCCATATACTGATAATTATCGTTTGCTTCACGACCCCACCAATAGCTAGGTTATGCGGGGGTACGAATGAGCGGGTGATGATGAAACGATGAAGTGAGGTGAAAGGTCCTCTGTGAAAAAACATGCCTTATGCGGGAATCGAACCCGTGCCTAACTCTATACACTAGTATCCACACTGAGACGAGTGGTCGAGTGGTTAGCACATTAAACCGTTTTACGGGAGATCGGGGTACGATTACCGCCATGATCGACCATCCTGACAGGGGTTTTCGTGGTTTCTCTCTGTCGTTCAGGTCAATACTGGGATGGTTCCTGAATAACAGGCCAGGACCGACTCCTTCCCACTATCCAAAACACCTAATAAAATAACCTTTCATCTCATCATCTCATCATCTCATATATCATTCACCGACGCCAATAGATCGATGTCGCTCCTTTTTTCGCGCTTTTCCAAACCGGAAACCGACGCAAACCTCAATGCATCTTGCGTCAGAAAAACATAGACAAAAAACTGACGAAACTTTCAGTCATTTAGATAACTTTAATTTTCCATTCTTTCGTTTTATATAACACAGCCAGAAGTTTCTGTCGTTTATTTGTTTTACTTTTCAAACTCCTATATATATATATATATATATATATATATATATATATATATATATATATATATATATATATATATATATATATATATATATATATATATATAGAACAACAAGAGCCTTGACCCGGTGTCTGACCTCTACTACAGAGTGTACCGATCATATACACCTCTGACCTGACCTTCCATTTCCGACTTGTAATCAAGTTACAGTTTACCCCCTTTTAGACGTGATGAAGTACTGCGACCACTCGCCTTCATCAGGGCCTTTATTTATATTGGGTTTCAACGACGCACTATACTGATGGCTACGATCTATTGGCGTCGGTGGATGATGAATGAGATGATGAGATGAAAGGTTATTTTATTAGGTGTTTTGGATGGTGGGAAGAAGTCGGTTGTGGCCTGTTGTTAAGGAACCATCCCAGTATTGACCTGAACGACAGAGGGAAACCACGAAAAAGCCCTGTCAGGATGGTCGACCATGGCGGGAATCGAACCCCGGTCTCCTGAATGACGGTTTAGTGTCTTACCACTGGGCTTGAATATCAAAATTACAATTCGGGCGAAACAGTTTCATTGTTGTGATGTTTTTAAAGCTCCATACCAGCTAGACTGTTTTCCACTATCGCTAGTAAATGGTTTCATATTTAATATTAGTTTTTCAGTTTCAATTTCACACCTTTTTTCAACTCGGCGCCAAAATTCTATTCACACGTTGTTACAGTTTATAAGCCAATACGTGCAGCACGTGATGCTGAAAATTACAATAAATATGAATACAAAAACAAATTCACCGATAATCCACGAGATATGAAGGTTCCGAGCGACCGTCCCCCCTATCTCATAGCACTATCTCACGGGTGGTTCGAGCCTTCATATCTAGTGAGTATCTTGTATCCACGAGATATGAAGGTTCCGAGCGACCGTCTCCCTATCCCCAACACTATCGCACGGGTGGTTCAAGTCTTCATCACTCGTGTTTAACTTGTATCCACGAGAGATGAGGGTTCCGAGCGACCGTCTCCCTATCCCACAGCACTATCCACGGGGAATTCAAGCCTTCATCTCTCGTGGATACAACTACATATACATACGGTATACGATTTACATATTCAAAAACAGTATATACCCCAGTGACACAGCAAGCATGTGTAAACGTGTATTTACGAAAAATGAAGGCTCGAACCATGCGTGCGATAATGGTGTGGAATAGAGAGACGGTCGCTCCCCTTCATCTCTCGTGGAGACACGTTACACACGAAAAATGAAGGCTCGAACCATCCGCGCGCTAATGGTGTGGAATACGAGGGACGGTCGCTCGGAACCTTCATATCTCGTGGATTCACATAATAATTACAATTACATCAACATATCATGCTATAAATTTATTGTTTTATTACAGCTACACGAATTGATCGCAATAAAATTCCTTTTTTTTCAACATTATAGCTCAATTCAATTTATAGCTCCATTTAATTTATAGCTCAATTCAATTTATAGCCCAGTAGATACGGGGGCTGGTGGATCGAAGCTCCCAGACGTTAGTGGTTACATGATGTATACGAGAGATAGTAGTAGATATTCGAGAATTAAACTGAGGGGGGTTGGGGGGGGGAGTCGATTTGTAAGGTTATTAGATTATTACCGTGTATCCAGGAAAATTAAACGAAACCGTTTGGGTGAACGGTGTATAGATATCCTTATAGTAGAATATTAATAGTGTTTAATGTACCCACTAACAGATGGGTTATACAGGAAATAGAAAATGAAATATAGGTCTACATTGAGATTGTTTGCTTAATGACCCCATTACCAATTAAGTTATACGGGGGTACGAATGAGCAAACTATTAGATATTGATATCCTTATAGTAGAATATTAATAGTGTTTAATGTACCCACTAACAGATGGGTTATACAGGAAATAGAAAATGAAATATAGGTCTACATTGAGATTGTTTGCTTAATGACCCCATTAACAGTTGAGTTATACGGGGGTACGAATGAGCAAACTGTATTAGATATTGATATCCTTATAGTAGAATATTAATAGTGTTTAATGTACCCACTAACAGATGGGTTATACAGGAAATAGAAAATCTAATATAGGTCTACATTGAGATTGTTTGCTTAATGACCCCATTAACAGTTAAGTTATACGGGGGTACGAATGAGCAAACTGTATTAGATATTGATATCCTTAGTGGAATATTAATGCTGCTCAACGTACTAACAGATGGGTCATACGGGAAATGAAAATAAAATATAGCTTAGAGCCTTAGATTATGGTTGTTTGCTTAACGACCCCATCAACAGCTGGGTTATACGGGGGTACGAATGAGCAAACTGTGTTCGATATTAATATGCTTAGTGGAATATGAATGGTGCCAAGCGATCTCATCAACAGATAGTAAAATATAGTTTAAATTATGATTGTTTGCTTAACGACCCCACCAACAGCTAGGTTATACGGGGGTACGAATGAGCAGGTGATTATGAAACTTTGAAGTGATGATTAGTGATAGGACCTTTACAAAAACCCATGCCTTATTCGGGATTCGAACCCACGCCCAACGGTGACTACAGTTTCTAAAGCGGTGCCTTAGCTGACTGAATAACGGAGGGAGGCTGAATTGACTTGTTATATTATCCTTGATTACATATATATTTTACAACTAATTAATAATAATGAACTATTGAATATTTGATTCAATTCATCGAACATCATTTCATCTATCTTAAGCGCTCCCAAATAACCTAGCTGTTGGTGGGGTCACTAGGATGAACAACAAGAAACCGATATAAACTAGTCTCTAAGGAAAAGAAGGCCGCTAGATAGCGATACAGTCCGTGAGCGAAATAATACATGACGCAACATCTTGAGGGGCCAACGCAACCCGCCACACATCTTTGCATCAACCATCCCCTAAATGCACACCTCCCTCCACACACATACTTACTAGCTGTTGATTCACATCGTATATTTGAATATTATTAATATGATATGAGTGTGCTATTATGTAAATGTCATTTTGGATCATATGCCTCGTTGATTGATGAATTTCTTGAGGAGAATACATTTTTAGACGGATTTTTCAAGAACGAGCGAATTTGATGACGTATTTTTTAAATTTTAATGCTCATAATTTTCCACAAAATTTTTTATTTTCTCAATATTTAATATATCCTGAGTTAATGAGGTAATCACATTTTTAAGAACAGGCGTTTTTGATGACGTAATTTTTTTAAATTCTCGTAATTGAAAAAAAATCCATTTTCTTGATATTTAATATATCTTGATATGTTGAGGGAATAACTTTTTCAGACCGATTTTCAAGAACGGGCGTAGTTGATGACTTGAATTGTACATTTTTACATTTTAATTTTCACCATTTTTTGGCCAAATTTTTCCACTTTTTCAATGTTTATATATATTTATATTTCCGAAATGAAAATAAACCTTCCATACACACACACACGTTTTGACTTCTTGGTTCATTCTATTTTTATTTAATTTCAACGAACCATAACGACCCCACCAACAACTAGACTAAAACGGGGGTACGAATCAGTGTGTGATCATGAAACGATTGAATAATAATAATAGGTGAAAGTAGGACTCGAACCCACGCCCGACGTGAGATTTATTCTATTCAATGCGCGAGACTGAGATCTTATTATACTGTTTTATTTCACTTTCAATCGTCATCATGTTTTGTTTCCCCTTGTTTTGCTGACAAGAATGTTATTCTTCTTTAGTACTTCTGGGGCCGAATTCACAAAAGGTCATAACTTTGATCCTGCTCAAACAATTTCTAGAGATAATACCATATTTGATGTATTATTTTCGATTTTTTAATTTTAATAAATAATAGATTGATATTTTAATGGATTTAATCAAAAATTGAAATAAAAAAATGATAAATAATGGATAAAATATGGCATTATCTCTAGAAATTGTCGTTACTTTGAGCCGTATCAAAGATTCACAAACTTCGCCAAATTCACAAAAGGTCATAGCTTTGATCGAGAGCAACTCTGATCCCGATCAAAGTTGCTACAAAGATATTACCAATCAACTTTGATACCGTCTCAAAGTCAAAGATAGTAATAATAGATTTAATTGAAAATTAAAATTAAAAAAATTGAAAATAAAAATAAAAATATGGTATCATCTCTAGAAATTATCGTAACTTTGAGCCCGATCAAAGTTATGACCTTTTGTGAATTCGGCCCCAGTGGTAGAAATTCACAGCCTAAAATATCTACTTTGTTTAACCCTGTATTGTTCATTTAAATGAAAAATACACACACTATAACTCATTTCGACAGCTAGATCTGTCTATCCGACATTCGGGGTAGGTTAGTATACAGTAGGCGGTATGTGTACTAGGGGGTGGTTTGGCGGTGGGGGGGGGGGTTGGGGGTTGGTTTCAGGGTAGGTGTTCATATTGATCGGGACCTAGGCTGGTGCTTTCGTCTGGGCGGACGGGCGGGCGGACGGGGTCAACGAACCCTTTCAACCCCCCCACGCGCAACTAGTGGCTTGCAGACGCCGCCGCGACCTTGACTCTTGCGGGTGAGGGGTTGTTGGTTGGGGAGGAGGGGGGGGGGGAAGGTCGTTGAGCCTCGTTGCGTACTAGCGGGGTCGATCAACTCGACTGTGTTTGATGTGTCTATTAGAAAGTTTCGTTCGACTGCGTTTATCCCCCTCCCCCCCCCTCCCCTCCCCAGTTTGGTTTGCATCCCCTCTCTCTTGGGACGCCACGCTTTCATCACCTTCTACCCCCTCACCTTTATGACACCGCGCTTTCATCACTCATTATTAGTATATATTAGAAGGACATTCAGAAACTTTGAAGATTAATCACTATATTTATTTCCCAAATTTTGGTGAAAACTTTTTTTTTTTTAATAACATCGAAACTTGATACAAAATTATTGTTCCCCAATTAAGGCTATGGATGAAAGATAGGATCGTTTGGACGGGGCACCACAAGGGCGATCTTACCACCCCATTTTGATTATTTTAAACTAATGATCTTTAAAACCAGGACTGCACTGTCTGTGACCATAATTTTTTGCCTTAGATAAAAGTCTCTCAGTAAAAACACACGAATGTTGATATCTTCCACTCTGAACTAAGTCTCTTGGGCAATGATCACTTCTTTCCATTGACAGCAGATGTAATGTCTATCATTATACAAAATGCACAAATTAAATTAGTGATAGGCCTATAATGTTATGATTAGGCCTATCACTCTACTAATTAAAGGTCGTGGCCAATTAGTACTTCATCCAAGCATTTGCTTCGAGGACTGTGGGAAACCACGAGAAACCAAATCAGGATGTGAAAACTAGAAGTTATCACCTCTATTTCAGAAATGGTGCATTAATTTATTTCTCCTCCAGGACATTGCCTTTTTTCTGAGTCGTGACGTAGACATTACTCGATCCTGTTTGTGTTTCCACAGAGAATCGGTAATGCCTACGTCACGACTAATTGTTTCTAGAGGACAGAAAAATCAATTATAATTTCTGAAATTAATATGATGATTTCTAGTTTTCTCTAAAATTAGGTGAAAAATATCGTCTTTATTCGTTGAAATCTAGCATCAGGATTGTGATGTCCTTTAAGGTCTAACCTCCATTACCTCATGGTCATGAAAAAATTATGATTTTTTGTCAGTCAATTCGTTTTGATGTGCTCGATAATAATATCCGAACAGATGATAGGCTAACCGGGATAAATTTTGAGTTATATCACTTCAAATACTGGATGTTTCCCTATCATTTAACACGCAACCTTCAAATTTCATGCGTTTTTATTATTCAACAGATCATTAAAATATACTTAAAGGAATGACATCCAATCAAAAAACTTGTTTTATTGTAGATGAAGATGTTATGAATAGAATCATGCAAAAATAAATATAGGTATCCGTTCTCATTTATGAATTACACTCATTTTAAGAGAAAAAATAGTCGATTTTTCACCAAAATGAAGTCAAAAAAATAGCAACTCAATATTCCATTAAAGCTCTGTAACTTCGGCCAAAAAAATATGACAGTGTTTCTGATGTGATTTTAATTCAAGAATACACATGTTCAATAAAGCTTCACTCAAATTTCCCCAATGTAGAATTAATTTCAAAATTACTTTTTGACTTTGCTGACCAAACGGCTGTCAGACTTTAACGTTTTTTTTTTCAAGCCGATACGCGTTCCTTTCTTTCGATTGGTTGAATGATTATTGTTTGGCACCTTGAACACCTATAGCGTCGCCCTCCGTGGCATAGCCAATTACCGCATCGCGTTAGGAACTCGGAGTCTCCATTGGATGTGGGTTCGAGTCCCTCACGAACCGTGGGTTTTTGTAATCGTCCGTTCAGCTGTCATGAAGCCATTTGAGGGTGGATTGGCAACATATAATATTTAGATGGCAGTGGAATTATCAAGTTTGGGTGATCATTAGATGTACGAGGCGAAGATTATTTTACCGTACTCGAAATTAACGAACCATATGTCGTCATCTAACTAGATTTAGATACTGTATAGTTTTTTGAAGAGTAATCGGTTGAACCACTTTTGAGAAAATTAATTTCGAAAAACCTTATAGGAATAACCCAGGAAGAAAAATATTGGAGAACTAAATTTCTTCTCCTTCTCACTGTCCTTCCCATTACCTAAGAAACCTTTCATCTCATCATCCCACTGTCTCATTAATTCACCCACGCAAATAGATCTTGGTTATCATTACAGTGCGCCGTTAAACCCAATATAAAAAGTACTAAATTCACCGATTAAATTCAAATTTCTACGGAATACAAGTAGGCCTACACGAATTATGTACTCATAACTCCACTGTTTTACATAAATCGAATGAGCCGTATTTATAGATATACAATTATTATGTATTTTTTTCACATCAATTAAAGCTATTAAGAAATCTATTAAGGAGGTAAACTAGTAAAATCAATTGGATCATTAAACGATTGAAATGTTCAGTAGGTAAATCAGGAAGTGCGTTGAATAGGCTTCTGTCACGTAACAAATGACAAATAATCGTTACCATAGCAATACAGCAAACTGGGGACTACCAAACATTCTGACTGGTCAATTCCAATTGATGGACATTGTTGTCTGTCTCTTTCAACAATGAGTGACGTCACTTGACAGAAGAAACCTATAAGGCATCTGTCAAGTAACAAATGACAAATAATCGTTACCATAGCAATACAGCAAACTGGGGACTACCAAACATTCTGATAGGTCAATTCCAACTGGTGGACATTGTTGTCTTGTCTCTTGCAACAATGAGTGACGTCACTTGACAGAGGCTTCTGTTACGTAAAAAATGACAAACAATCGTTACCATAGCAATATAGCAAACTGGGGACTATACCAAGCATTCTGATTGGTCAATTCAAACTGGTAGACATTGTTGTCTATCTCTTTCAACAATGAGTGACGTCACTTGTCAGAAGCCTATATAGATTGAAAATCGAAGCTCCATCACATTTCACATAAAATCTTGTTCATCGTACAAAGCACACGTTCATTAAAGAACCAACTTTCAGTCTCACCGAAACTAAGTTCTTAAATTATCTACCAGAATGCGTGCTAGAACGGTGAGAGAGCGAGAGGAGGGCGTCGACCTTTGTCAATCCTTTTAACGCCGGTGACCTAATTCATCGTGAGACGAGACGGTGATCGTGTGACCTTGAGACTCTAGCCTTGGGCGTGGATCTCGTAATCGGGTGCTGCTGCCTACATTCCAAGCAGCGCGTTCCGCCAAATGCCTCTCGGAAAAATACGAGCGGTAAAGAAGGTGTCTTCTATATCTAGCTGATCGAATTCCCCCTCCCCCCCCCCCCCCCTTCGTGCGTACCCACGTCAACAATGGCGTGTTTCTTTGTGACTGGGGCTACCATCTGGCGCGACGAATCGATACCGGAAAGCGAGACATTTTCAAAAATGGAACGGGAAAGTTCTTATTTCGATCTTGAATGGTTTTGTGAATTATCTTGAGAGGGCGTGAGAGTCGATTGAGCAAAACATCAGTTTTTTTGGAGATGAATTTCGAACAGTATGAGATAACAAAATTTTAGTATGGGGAAACAGATATTTTTAATACTTTCAAAATGAAATAAGTTATAACTATTTTACCCATATAGCATGATTGTCAAACGTTTACAGCTAAAAAAAAAACACTTTTTTTATCTGTATAGGCCTTCACATGACAATTATTATGGATTATGAATTGAATTGTTATAATTTCTACAATCTTAAGAGGCCGCAGGCGCTCTACATGGGCTCGTTGTTCGCTCGCTTCAGACTCTAGTTTAACATGCATCGTGTGCTAGGCGCAACCCGTAGACTAGCCCGCCGAACTCGGATTCACATATACGCCGTTAATTCCCTAGCTCACACTTCTGATATATTTCACATTCTATGTTTTTTTTTGGTATTAAAAAATATGTATCTAGGTTTTTGTAAATTAGAAATTATTCCATTTTCCATTTGAAGAATTCGAAAAATCACACATTTTTGGTTCAAAATTCTGTATTTACAGTAACCTTCGTTTTTCAATTACTAACAGGATGCAAAAAAACTCATATTAATATCAAAAAAATTACGGCCGTGAGAGTTTGCGGCGTGAAATACGAGCGCCTGCGGCCTCTTAAAGGTATTGAAAATATCGCCCATGCTAGAATTTTAATATATCATACCGTTCGAAAGTCATCATCCGAAGAACTGATGTTTCCCTAAATTGATTCCTTATCCTCATAACATAGTTTTACTCTGAGATGTTCACGTGGATAATGTATAATTCTACAATTTGATTGTGACTGGAATTCAGATGGATCTATTGGACTAACTTAATTTTATTTGGAGTTGGGACTTACCTTTATTTGGTGTCCCTTAAGAATGAACCCCAGCTCTGTTTTCTCTTTCTGTTGACATTCTCTTACTATCTCCATGCTTTTATATCCTATTCTTACTTTGATGTTGAAGACTTCCTGAAAGATTTGTGGATTTTGAAACTGAAGTGTGAAACTATGGAAACTATTATTTTATTGAATAATACCTGTACAGAGATTGACAGTTGTCTGTATTGATAATTGTTTGATTAGTTTTTCTTGAAATATTAGTGTATTTTAGTATTCTTGGTAACCATGTAATAAAAATGCATTCAACTGTTAGCTACCAAATTATTATGAATATAGTTTTAT
The DNA here is from genome assembly GCA_964007535.1 of Brachyptera risi. Lineage (NCBI taxonomy): Eukaryota > Metazoa > Arthropoda > Insecta > Plecoptera > Taeniopterygidae > Brachyptera > Brachyptera risi. The sequence continues at coordinate 4,871,437 of OZ023338.1, read as the reverse complement.
TTCATCATGTTTGTCAGGTTGCTAGAGCAACTAGAAAAGTTGGGGACGAAAAAAGTAGTGCTAGGCAAACGCAGAATATGCGTTGAAAAATTCATGAGCGAGATATCCATATAAAGTATAATCGAAAACTCTACACACCTTGACACGTACAAAACTACTTGGATAGGATGTTGGCACGTGACAAACAATCGTTACCATAGCAATACAGCGAACTGGTGGACTACCAAATAATCTGATTGGTCAATTCCAACTGGTGCACATTGTTGTCTCTCTCTTTCAACAATGGGTGACGTCACTTGCCAGAAGCCTATTCGGTAAATAGCGAATCTAGAAAGCGGTGAATCTCAGCAACATAATTAATCGGTATTATTTCCATCAATTTGATGAATAACAACCATTCATTAACAACCATTTTAATTTTTTTTTCTCAAAACAACTGGTCCGAACTGCCTACAAATTCAGATATTCTTATAAAATATTAAATTCAGAAGTTGTGATTTGAGGACACAATTGGCGGAACATTGCTGTTCTCTCGCTCTCACACCCCTCCATGTCCCTTCTCAATTAATTCACCTAGCTGCCAGCTGAGTGACACTAAGCCTTTGAACATGTGCATTCACGCCGGTTACCGTGGCAACGCCGCCCCAATAAAAGTGCAACGACGTCGGCGTAGATAAGGAATTCAATTTGCCGGATCAATGTCGACGTGACGCAATACCGGTAATTGCGTAATTTCATATCGATAAAGTCAAGTGCAAGTGCAGAATAAACATTACGATGGATGGATAAAAAAAATTATAGTAATTTTTTTGGTCTGTAATTCTATTTCTGTTCCATGTGAACTTTCCACTTTGCTATGCCAAGTGTTTTTTTATTTTGAGAGAATAGCGTAAACATTGTAGGCCTAATTCTGAATGAATACGCATAGCTAGCTCAGTTAGACAAGGCATTGTTTATTGAAAACTGAAGTCAAGTCGGGTGTGGGTTCGAGTCCTGCTTGAGGCATGAGTTCTTGTAAACATTATTTATCTATCATTCGCTCTTTTGTACCCCCGAATAACGTAGATGTTGGTGGCATCGTTAAGCAAACAATGATCCAACTATGTATTTAAATATAGATATTCATGTTATTTAGATAATATTCAAATATTCAATGTTTAGATATTCATGATTACAAATTTATAATATACCATGGTCTTACACCATGATCACGCACGTCCTACAGACCCTGCATAGCATCATTACAGCAGCTCAATTGTTCCCCCAAATAACCTAGCTGTGGATGGGGTCATTGAGCAAACAATCATCATACTAATATTTGAATATTATTATTTATAAATATTCATGACTACAAATTCATAATATACATGGTCTTATCACGCACTTCTTACAGACCCTGCATAGCATTATTACAGCAGCTCAATCGTTCTCCCGAATAAGCCAGATGTTGATGGGATCTGGTGTCGTATTCACCACCTTTGATCTCTCTAGATTGTCATACTGAACGGATGCGAGCGCAAATCCTCCGCGAATCCAAAATTGATTATAGCCTACTTCCATTTTACAACGCTCTCTTATTTCACCACGTTCGTTATGGTTGAAATCGTTTACTTCTCTTGTTACCTCCATCGGTGATCCATGAGCAAACCATGATATCAACTTTCATCGGTTTTTACAATGTACGCTACGGTATCTAATTGGTTGTAGCTTGAACTTTCTGAATATTGATTATATTATTAATACAGAATCATTTTCGAGTGTCGATGATTTTTGCGGGACAAGAATAACGAATAGAAACGCGATTGAGGGCCCGGGTGCATGAACCAACTAACTTGATTTAGTTGGTTTATGCTCCCAGTGACAGCCACGAATTCCTTATTATGTTGACTACGTCACCTGCAAAGATTGCCATCATGTGGCAACAGAGTGCGTCATTGTGTAGTATTTTGTTTGATAATGCGTTCCATTTATGATTGAAATCATTGATCCGCTCGTTGGCCGCGCTTGGATACGGCAATCAGAGCCGTGGTGGACATTTTCGTTTACTACCAAGAAGGACGCAAGTGATGAATAAATGCTTGGTTTATGTGGAGAATAACTTTCATCCATTATTTACTTACTAGGCAAACGCGTTATGTGTTTCCGCGTTGATGGATGAGCTGGAACATATGAACTTATCTTTGGATTGGTTATTATATATATATACACCTTGAGATCCAAACCATTACATCACTGCCATCTTATTTTCCATTAATAATTTATATAATAATAAAGAAGGCTTTGTTTAAATCGTTTACAATCAAGTGGTGACACTTGTTGCTTTGATTTAATAGGTATCTTAATAGCTTTGAATAATTGACACAAATAACATTATATATTTTTTTACATCGAAACGGCTGATCCGATTTGAGTAAAAGTTCGGAATAATGTGTATCATTATCAGATTGAAATTCTCTGAGAATTTGAATCCTCTCAGATGAAATATTTTTCACGAATGTTTTCCTCTGGCTTATTCTAATGGGATTTTTGAAAACTTTGGAATGAGTTTTCTCAGAAGTTGTTAAACCGATCGCGCCTCAAAACTATACAGCATCAAGTCAGATAGGGGTTCATGTGTGTGCCAAGTTTCAACTGATTTTGAATTTTTGTCTGACCTGTGGAGCGCGAACAAAAAAACAAAAAAACAAAAAAAAAAAAACAGGCACTTTTTTTTTTGGTATAGTGTAATTGAGTCTTCGCTTCGCTCATCCAATTAACAAAATATAAATCCATGCAAATCAAACAAAACCACATTAATTCATTACTTAATGTGTATCACGAAACTTCAAACCTTCGTAACTCAAAAGTACTTTTTTGGAGTTATGTGGTTCATGCACTCGGGCCCTCAATTGACGACTCACAGTCTCCGCCCCCTTGACGTCACAAATCATACCGTCCAATCAACAGGGCTGTTAGAACTGTGGTGAAATTCAAATATCCAATAGGATATCTTCAAATGACCACAAATGATATAGATCCGACTGGCTGTGATGAAGCCACGCCTATTTCGAGTCGTCAGTTGTTCTCTACAATAAGCGATGTTTTTGCTGTCACTTTGTTGTCAAACCACCTTCTTCTTTCGTTGGTACGAGTGTGCTTGGAGCTTTATTACCTGGTTCGTACAATCCTCTGTGGAAACGGACACCTTTCGATACATCTTGCCCACAACATTATTATTATTATTTTTATTTTTAGTAGTACTAGTGTTTATTCCTTTAACCCTTTTTCAAGGTAATCGGTACACAATTTACATATTTTACAATATAACTTATGAATAGCATAACTTGTAAATAGTATTACAACTGAGTTTGGCAGTAAACCGTCATTTATGAATTATCAACAAATTTGTAATTATAGTATTATCAAACAAGTAATAAAACAAATAATGATACATTAAAATATTTCAGATTGATTGTGTGATTGTGATAAAATCAATATACGATTGATTGTGATGAATCAATAGAATTTAAATTATTGTGATTACTTTTAGGCCCAATACAATATAAATTATGAACCCTCTGATTCATTCGTTCGTTCGGTCGTTGAGTGAACTGTCGCTCGTACCAGATTACTGATGGTTTCATGGATACAAGTGTGTGAGGAGCTTTATTACCTCGTTCGTACGTTCCTCTGCAGATCCGTACACCTTTCGATACATCTTGCCCCCAACATTCATTCGGTCGTTCGGTCGTTAGTAGATTACTAACGTTTTTTCTCTCTTCCTGTTACAGGGCAGCAACAACAAGGAGAGCAGGAACTGGCTACGAAAATGCTGCAAATTCAATCAAAGAGGTTTTATTTAGACGTGAAACAAAATAGGAGAGGACGGTTCATAAAAGTAGCTGAAGTGAGTATTGGAAGACCACGTTTTATTATTAAATATTAATATACAGTGAAACCTCTTTGCATCATTCCTGGATCCATCATTTTCCTGCTTGTATCATTCATTTTTCCTCACCCCACTCCCATGTAATCAATGCTAAATTTTCCTGCTTGGATAGTTTTATTTTCCTGGTCCCTTGAAAAACGATGGGTGAAAGTTCCACTGTATATACTTGTAAAGATACTAGCCAGAACCTCGTGTTTCATACATGAAGGCCAATTCACCACTATGCCCTCCACCTCTGCGCGTGACGATTTTTACACCTCGCCAGCCACTTTGTTGTGTGAACGCAATTACATACTATTGCTCCTCCCCCCTCCAACCACCCCCCACCCTTTCCTTCCTTTTCCTTTTCCTTTCCTTCCTGCCCTTGGTGTGTCAAACCGGCACAGTTGCTGAGTGGTTAGCGCACTTGCTTCGTGTGATCAGGGAGGTGAAGGGACATATCGGACCCGGTTCGATCCCCGCCACCGTCCATCTTTACAGGGGTTTTTCGTGTCTTCCCTCTGTAGTCTAGGCTAACGCCGGGATGGTTCCCACAATATAGGCCACGACCGCTTCCTTCCCACTATCCTTCCCACTACCCATAAAACCTTCATCTCATCATCCCATCATCTCATTAATCATTCATCCGACGCCAACAGATCTCAGTCATCATTACAGTGCGTCGTTAAAACCCAATATAAAAAAAAAAAAAAAATTGGTGTGCCAAGTTCAAGCAGGTATACCTTGTCACCCCCGACCTTGAATGGGGAAGAATGACATTGTATCAAGTTCAAGGTCAACACAACCCTGAAACTAGATTTCTACGAATAATGAAGATATTCATTTCACTAATTTCAGAGAAAACTACAAGTCATCATCTCAATTTCAGGGATTAAAATTCATTTATCTGATCTCTAGGACATGGTCCTTTATCTGAGTCGTGACGTAGACATTACTTGATTCTGTTCATGTTTGTATACAGAATCGGTGATGCATTCGTCATGACTCGTGGTCTCTGGAGGACAAGAAAAATCGTAATTTCTGAATTTGAGATGAGGATTTCTTGTTTTCTCTAAAATTAGGGAAATAAATAAAAGTAATTATTCATCAGAATCTAGTTTCAGAGTTTTAATGTCCTTTGATAATTTAAAATCGAAGAATTTGACAATTTGAATGCAATAATTAAAAAAAAAATTCACTCACTTTTTATTGTATTTTTCTTGAAATTTTGAATAGTGTATAAACCAGAACATTCTCAGATTTGCAATCTCAAAACATACCAAGAATCTGTCATATTTCAATTCATTATAAATTTTGAATTACTTTCGATCAATTATCTAAAATTATTATGTAGGCCTACTTATTATTATTATTACTAACGAATTATGTTTTATCTGGTTAAATGTAAGAACGGCCCAGCCAAATTTCGCCATTATCAAAGTTCCTATAATAATAATAAAAAAATATATATAAATACTTTTCTGGAAAAAAAGTTGAAAAATCTTTTTTTTTCTGAGTTAATAAACAAATCAGATAGATATTTAATCCGAAGCAAGGCTCAAAAAAAGTAATTACCGTCCATTTCCCGTTCGTTTGCGCTGGCCGTCTGTTGTCGAGACGAAAGATTCCCCCTCCCCCCCCCCCTCTTCCCCCCTCTATAGAATTGACAGTTTGGTAATTAAGTCCGCCCGACTGTAATTGGTTTTCGTCTGTTGGTATGACGTGACAGCTTAATGAGCTTTTTTTGCGACGGGAGATTACCAGCACTGGAATTGCTGCAGTGCTGCCAACTTGTCGACGAATCATGCGGACATGATTACCCAGTGTAATTCACAACGATATCAGTTCATTTTTTTTTTTTTATTTTCATTTTTTTTTATCTTCCAAACATTGACACAAAGTCATTGTTCCCAAAGAGGCACATTGCTAGTAATATTTTTATTATTAGGCCTGATTCATATTTTTTGTGTATATTTTATGTATAAATTCTTAATTAGATGAGCTTAAGCAAATACTCCATCCCATCCTTATGGGGCTTTGTCTGTGTTTTTTTTTTTTGTGGGCACTGCACAGGTTACAAGGGTTGACTTATTGACGTGAAACTTTTTTTTACACGCAAACTTGTTCAACTTAGAACTGTATAGTTTTTGGAATGAATCGGTCGGACCGATTTTGAGAAATATCATCTCAAAGTTTCTAAAAACCCCATAAGATTAGGCTGGGCAAGAGAATTTGAAAAAAAATCTCCAAATGAAATGAAATTTTCTGTAAATGTGTAAACATGAGTGATATACATTATCACGATTTTATATACAATTTGAACCAGTCGTTTTGAAGAAAATAATAAAATTAACTGTTTTTATTCATCAAATATATTATAGAAATAATGGCAGATTCAGATTGCCAAGATTATTTGCTTTCTTGGTTCGATATTTGCCCAACAATGAAGTATTTTTTATATACGTCAAGGTGTGTAGAATACCAGAGTCGATAAACGTCGACCCAACCTAAACGTCGACCCAACCTAAACGTCGACCCAACCTAAACGTCGACCCAACCTAAACGTTGACCCAACCCAAACGTCGACCCAACCCAAACGTCGACCCAACCCAAACGTCGACCCAACCTAAACGTCGACCCAACCCAAACGTCGACCCAACCCAAACGTCGACCCAACCTAAACGTCGACCCAACCCAAACGTCGACCTAACCCGTATGTCTCTCCCCGTCAGATTGGCGCCGACGGCCGGCGGAGTCAAATCTTCCTCGCGCTGTCGACGGCGTCCGAGTTCCGAGACCACCTGAGCACGTTTAGCGACTTCTACGCGTCGCTCGGCCCGCCCAATCCCGAGAACGTGCCCGAGGACGGCAAACTCAAGTCCGAGATGATGATCAAGGACAACCGAAGATACTACCTAGACCTTAAAGAAAACTCTCGCGGACGTTTTCTCAGGGTGAGTGTAAGTGACAAAGCATTTTTTTACCTCTCTTTTTTCTCTTTCTTGCTATTTGTAGAATTGTTTATTCTAGGTAGTTTGCACGTCACTTTGTAAACAAAATAGGCAACTTGAATGGAATATTTTGATTATATTATAAGGTAATCGGAACTAATCATTAATCAGTATACAGTAACGAAATATCAATGAATCCGTATCTTTAAAAAAAAAAAATTTCATCAAAATTGATGCTTGAGAATTTATTAAAGATACGTATACCTAGAGACATGTGAAAATAGCAATTGCTATAAAAGCGACAAAATATAAAAGTGCTTTGAAACATATTTTTCTAACATTTCTTCATGTTTGTATACATTTGAAGTTGTTTGATCATCTTTTTGAAAAGGCGACAAAGCGCTACAAACATCTGAATCCGCTGTTTCAACGTATCGATGATATAGACGCTATATATGGAATAAAAGCATTATAGATGCTATTTTCTGCAGAATATATCAATTGGGAAGTAAACAGGTAAAGTCAGTTGAGGAATTTCGAAAAGCAAAGTGCATCTGCAAATGCAGGCAGCAGATGAGGCGTAGGTTTAACCTGGGGTGGACACCATTTTCCTAAAACTATCAATTTGAGTGTTCCACTTTTATGTCTGTTGTATGTTATATAATGGTTTTGAGGGTACCGTATTGTTGTTATGCTACAGAATGTTGTTGCGCTACAAAACACGATGGTTCAAAATAAATTAAATAATAGATGCAGCAAAGTGCTACTTTTCAAATTCTAAATGCTATGGAAAGTAAAAATAGACGCTATATTTACATGTCTCTACGTATACCCTACTTCAGCATGGATATGGCTTGGTCTTGAATTGAATTATATACTGCGTCATGATTCTGCCCTGCTCTAACGTATGTGTCACAACAGTCACTATCGATAACGATGGAATTCATCGTCTCAATTTCGGAAGTATTCATTTTTTTCTTGTCCTTCAGAGATCGGTAGTGTAGCTTAGTCAGCTGAGGCACCGCTTCAGAAACTGAAGTCAGCGTTGCGCGTGGGTTCGAGTCCCGCATAAGGCATGGGTTTTTGTGAGCGTCCTTTCACTAATCATCACACCATAGTTTCATAATCACCTGCTCATTCGTACCCCCGTATAACCTAGCTGTTGGTGGGGTCGTTGAGCAAACAATAATCACGTCAGAGATCGGTAGTCATGACGTAAGCATTACCGACTCTGTGTAAAAGTACGAACATAATCAAGTACGTCTAGGTCACTACTCGCAAAAAAATGCCAAGTCCTGGAGGACATATTGATATCATTTCTTCATGTTTGTATACATTTGAAGTTGTTTGATCATCTTTTTGAAAAGGCGACAAAGCGCTACAAACATCTGAATCCGCTGTTTCAACGTATCGATGATATAGACGCTATATATGGAATAAAAGCATTATAGATGCTATTTTCTGCAGAATATATCAATTGGGAAGTAAACAGGTAAAGTCAGTTGAGGAATTTCGAAAAGCAAAGTGCATCTGCAAATGCAGGCAGCAGATGAGGCGTAGGTTTAACCTGGGGTGGACACCATTTTCCTAAAACTATCAATTTGAGTGTTCCACTTTTATGTCTGTTGTATGTTATATAATGGTTTTGAGGGTACCGTATTGTTGTTATGCTACAGAATGTTGTTGCGCTACAAAACACGATGGTTCAAAATAAATTAAATAATAGATGCAGCAAAGTGCTACTTTTCAAATTCTAAATGCTATGGAAAGTAAAAATAGACGCTATATTTACATGTCTCTACGTATACCCTACTTCAGCATGGATATGGCTTGGTCTTGAATTGAATTATATACTGCGTCATGATTTCGCCCTGCTCTAACGTATGTGTCACAACAGTCACTATCGATAACGATGGAATTCATCGTCTCAATTTCGGAAGTATTCATTTTTTTCTTGTCCTTCAGAGATCGGTAGTGTAGCTTAGTCAGCTGAGGCACCGCTTCAGAAACTGAAGTCAGCGTTGCGCGTGGGTTCGAGTCCCGCATAAGGCATGGGTTTTTGTGAGCGTCCTTTCACTAATCATCACACCATAGTTTCATAATCACCTGCTCATTCGTACCCCCGTATAACCTAGCTGTTGGTGGGGTCGTTGAGCAAACAATAATCACGTCAGAGATCGGTAGTCATGACGTAAGCATTACCGACTCTGTGTAAAAGTACGAACATAATCAAGTACGTCTAGGTCACTACTCGCAAAAAAATGCCAAGTCCTGGAGGACATATTGATAGATTTTTTTTTAAATAACATCGAAACTTGATACAAAATCATTGTTCCCCAATTAAGGCTTGTAATTTTGGAAATTGAATCAGTTATTCAAGAGGCCGCTTTACATGTTGCCTTCAAGCTTGATTGTAGACGTTTGGGGCCCAAGTTGGCAACGGAAAACCAATCACCGTATTGACTTACAGTTTTCGGTTAGATGATCACTAGTATTCAATACAAGCTCGCACGAAGAGCTTCAGTTCGTAGTATGTTTTCAACCCTTTCAAAATAATTGTCAAAAATCAACATGTTTCTACCTGTTTTTCATTTTTTTTACGATTTTTCCAGAGTAATATGATATAGAATTATGATTTTTAGTGAACGTAGAGGCACAGATATACTCACTGTTGTTTTATTGTAAAAAGAATTAGACTGATTGGTCCTACCGTTTACCCACCATGTGTTGGGAGCTAAAGGTCTATATTGACGCTTTTTGCGTCGCCCTATAGGTTTTACTCATGGGATGTGAGATGTAAAGTAGCCTCTTAAGAAAGGCAATCATTTCATTTCACAAGACCTTAAACACCATTTCTGAAGAACTGAATTATAATTTTGACTGATCCTCTTTTGCATGATTGCAATATACTTCAGGCCATTAGAGAGGGTTGGTGTATGTGGACTGACGCCTCTTTCATATAAATAATTCTTCCAAGTCTTAACTCAAATTTTGCCATTTTGGATTGATGCCCTTTCTCAAGCACGTGATTCAATTGAGATGATGATTTCTAGTTTTCTCTAATCTATGGCAGAAAAATTATGGTCAGACAGCGCAGTCCTGGTATTGAAGTTCAGTGATTTTAAATAATCAAAATGGGGTGGTAAGATTGCCCTTGTGGTGCCCCGTTCAAACGATCCTACCTTTCATCCACAGCCTTAATTGGGGAACAATGATTTTGTATCAATTTTCGATGTTATTTAAAAAAAAAATCTTCTCTAAAATCAGGGAAATGAATATTGTAATTACCGGTATTGGTTGAAATCTAGTTTCAGAGTTGTTTTGTTCTTTGAATGTTGCGCAAAGTCAGAATTGAATGAAACATCAGTTTGCTTAGTCGAAAGTGTGCGTAGTGCTTGATTTGTTGGGTCATTAAACTATTGTACCGGTACACCATTGTTACGGTACTGATAACATACTTTTTTTACGTTCACGTCTGTGTGTGTGTGTGTGTTTGTGTGTGTGCGCGCGTGTGTGTGTGTGGGTGTGTGTGTGTGTGTGTGTGTGTGTGTGTGTGTGTGTGTGTCGGAGTATTACACCTTGGATTATAGTTTTCAAGGTCAGTGTAAAGTTGTTCAACCAGCTGTATAGGTTGACACCAATTCAACTCGACTTCTTTATTTATTTATTATTATTGGTTTCAACGGCGCACTACGATCTATTGGCGTCGGTGGATGATAGATGAGATGATGGGATGGTGAGATGAAAGGTTATTTTATTCGGTGTTTTTGGATGGTGGGAAGGAGTCGGTCGTGGTATGTGGTTAAGGAACCATCCCAGTATTGACCTGAGTTAAAGAGGGAAACCACGAAAAAAAAACGTCAGGATGGTCGACGATGGTGGGAATCGAATCCCGGTCTCCTGAATGACGGTTCAGTATGCTAACCACTCCGCAACGCGTCTCGGAGATATGATGCTGAAATCTCGGAAGTGAATGCAAACTGAAAACCCTAATAATTAAGAACCGCTGTCGCGAGACATCAAAACGGACTTTTAGCCTCGATGTAGAAACGATTACTCTGTATTCGACGTCGTCAAAAAAAAAAACGACGCTTCCTAACCGCGTCGTTTTCCTCTCACGCCCGCGTCTCCGCTGCCCGCAGGTGTCGCAGACGATCACGAGGGGCGGTCCGCGGTCGCAGATTGCCATCCCCGCGCAGGGCATGATCGAGTTCCGAGACGCCCTCACCGACCTGCTCGAGGAGTTCGGCACCGACGACGGCGGCTTCAAGGGCGAGCTGCCCGAGGGGCGGCACATGCGCGTCGAGAACAAGAACTTCTACTTCGACATCGGCCAGAATAACCGCGGCATCTACATGCGCATCTCAGAGGTGAGCGTCATACCGTTCGATTGAAATCCCGTGCGTTCGACGTTGAACTGTTCAACAAACGGACTTTCGAACGAATGGGATTTCGATCAAGAGTCGATTTAGCGAAATATCAGTTTCTTGGTGATAACTTTTGAACGGTTTGAGATATCGAAATTCCAATATTGAGGAAACAAAACCATTTTAAATACCTCCAAGATGGTATGAAATTTGACTACAGTAGGGCCCGCATAAAACGAATTTCAAGGGGAATGAAAATCTGTTCGTAAAAACAAAATTTTGTTATGGAGATTTATTGCTTTTTTTCATAACACCACTTGAATTTTAGAGATAAAGATAGGCCTACATTTACGACTTGGTATAGTATTGTATTAGGTGATATATTATCATCGCATCGTATCATCACTTAGTATGTTTATAGAAAGTAATAGAAAGCAACAATGTCCTTTCATGAAGAACTTACCATCAGCCATCACATGACACAACAACTCCCCACTTCTCGTGTTTTATTTCCTAGGTTACAGGACACTATCACGAATGGAAATGAAGGAATGTAAACAAAAAAATAGACAAACTAAGTCATTGAAGATGTCACCATCACATTGTTATTTTGCGCGCATTGAGCGAATGTTTGCGTTTAGGCCGTTCCACTGTGCGTGGGGGGGGGGGGGGGGGAGTGCTGTTATGACTACGTGGTTTCGTACGCGTCACCATAGCAATGCTGCTACGATGTGTAGTCAGTTCAAAATAAATGTAAACTGAAAATAAATTTACGCAATAAGTTCCGATTTTCGAATAGTTTGTTGGAAATGGCTGTCCAAAAATTCGTAATAAACTAATTTTAAAATATAAATTACTTCCTCATAGATCTTTAGCTAACATTGTAAGGATAGGAGATTTGAAGGGGGATGGTAATTAATTCGTAAAAAACGAAATTTCGTTAAAACGGAGTTCGTTATATGTGGGCCCCCCCGACTGTATATATTCGTGTTGCGAATACGACTGAATTTTTTTTTAGCTGTTTACGCTTGACAGTTATGCGATATGAGTTGAATAGTTATAAATTATATCATCTTGAACGTATTGAAAGTAACCATGCTTCCTCCGTACTTTAATTTTGATATCTCGTATCGTTCAAAAGTAATTACCAACAAAATGATACAGGTTAATTTCAGGGCAGACTGCATGAGTTTTGGGTTAAATTGATGGGTTTTAGGCTGGATTAGGTTTGTTTAATGATAAATTAGGTTGTGATAAGGTAAGATTAGGGTTAGGTTTAGTCACGGTCCAGAATAGAGAGGTCTTGTATCGGGCCATCTCGGTGCGTTGGAAATCTAATACCATCAGTGCTGCTGATGTCACCAAAATCTGTGCGCAACGCTAGGTTTAAAGAGGTCAGTCACGTTGTCCAGTTGACGCTTGACAGCTGACGGCTTGCCGCCAACAATGACGTACATTTGATGCACGCATGCGTAGACCGTGGCCCACTGGTCTCTTTTCACCGAGCGTTCCAAACAGATTTTGGTGGAACTAGCAGCCCTGTTGGTATCAGCTGAAATAGTTTCGATACAAGACCTCTACAGTGATACCTCTATCCATCGTTTTTCAAGGGAGCAGGAAAATAAAAACATCCATCCAGGAAAATTCAACATGGATCATATGGGAGTGGGGTTAGAAAAAATGAATGATACAAGCAGGAAAACGATGGATCTGGGAACGATGCATAGAGGTTTCACTATATATTCTAGACCGTTGGTTCAGTTTGGACCAAATTGAATTGATCCAAGTTGAACGATAATACGTATAAGGATTAGAGGACATTTAGGTCCTATGGTGATAAATTGTACGACAAATCCTTCTATTTACAGTATTTATAGTTGTCGCTTGCCAACACCACTAGCCTAGCCCAGTCAGCTGAGGCAACGTTCAGGGTCGCTTCAGAAACGGAAGTCACCGTCGGCCGTGTAGTTTCGAGTCCCGCATAAAGCACTAGTTTTTGTGAATGTCTTTTCACTCATCATCACATCATAGTTCCATAATCACCTGCTGATTCATACCCCATATAACCTAGCTGTTGGTGGGGTCGTTGAGCAAACAATTTAAGAGTCCACGGGAGTCGATTTAGTGAAATATCAGTTTTTTTGTGATCACTTTTGAACGGTATCAGATATCGAAATTCCGATAAGTGAGAAATATAGATAATTTTAATTACTTTGAGATGATATAAGTTTTAACTATTCAAGTCATGTCGCATAACTGTCACGCGTATGCAGCTGAAAAATGTGTTTTTTAGCTGTTTATGCTTGACATTTATAAATACAACATGACTTAAATAGTTATAACTTATATCATCTTGAAGCTATTATAATTATCTGTGTTTCTCGCGCATTAGAATTCTGATATCTCATACCGTTCAAAAGCTATCACCAAAAAACTGATATTTCGCTAAATCGACTCCCGTGGACTCTTAATCATCATCGCTAACGCCGCTCGTTTCCTCTGTTTGCCACCAGGTGAAGACCAACTTCCGGACAGCGATCACTGTGCCGGAGAAGTCGTGGGTCCGATTCCGCGACATCTTTGCCGACTACTGCGACAAGATGAAGCAAGACGGCGGCTCGGAGAAGATGATGTCGCCGGGGGGGCCGGACCTCAGCGGGGGGATAGGGGGGGGCGGCGGCGGGCCATCCTCCAACAAGTGATCACCTAGGCAACACAATTATATATTATAAATAAATAATAGCAATTTAACAAAACAACTGAAAACGAAAATAGAAAAAATGGAAAAAAAACACGAGGAAAAAATTACGAACATCCGACGATGGAGAGATCTACAACCCTGTTTGGAGAGAGAAAAAAAAAATAGAAAATTAACACGGGAGACGAAGAAAACAGTCGACGAATGTGGAGAACTTAATTAACGAAGAAGATCAAACATTTCCATCCACACATCAGCAAAAGGAATCTTTATTGTTTTTTGTTTTTTTTTGTCAACGAGCCAGGGATTCGAAGAGCGATTTGTCAGTACCAGTGATCGAACAAGAACAATTGTATGAGCATAAAGTATCGCATTGAAAATGTGTGACGTTAATTTCGAAAGGGAGACGGGGCGAAATAATGTCTGCGAGAAAAAAGTGAGTGCTTTGTCCGAACGGTGTTTTTTTGTCGTTTTTTTTTTTTTTTTTTTTTTATTGTCGAGAGAGAAAGAGAAAAGGAATGTTGAGGAATTGTTTTCAATTGGTAGACTTGCTATTTAGTGGTGAGACGGAACATGGTGAGGTGGTTTGTCAGCTTGTTTACGTTGCTGGAATCTAATGTCTTTTAGCAAAGTTGGATTATTATATTACTGTTCATGTGAAGCTTGACGTCGGTGAGAACCAGTATTATCGGCTCGCGTTCGTTTGCGTTCGGGCGCAACGCATTTCCTGTAAACACCATTCCTTATCGTTCTGTACCGTCGAATAGTCCAACCGAAAAAGTCGAAATCTTGACATTGTTAAAAGTCTGTTTCTTGTAAATTTCAACTTATTTGGTCGGACATTTGGTTGTATAGTAATTAAATGTATTGAGGATTTCTCGTCTGGAATGTAATCGAAACACTTTTGAGATTGATCGGCGGAAATCGATTTCTCGATTCGGCGATATCCTGCACGTCAACATTCTCGCAGTCTGGTAATACTGGGTTCGATACCGTTAGGTTGGCTATAGTGGGAAGTTTAGTAGCGTCAGGTTGGTTAATGTTTTCACGGCTTTTTAAAATATTCGGTGTTAAATGGCGAGTCCAAAAAAGATGTAATAAATATATATGTATATGTTTTGCGGGTCGGGTGTTGTCGTTTTTGGTAAACTGCTCCAGTTTGGTTTTCAGTAAATCAGAGTGAATAGTTTCGACTCGGACACGGAGAACGAAATTGGATAACGTAAAGGATCGGTTTCGTTTACCGAGCAATTGCAACGAAATGCGGAGAAACCGAGAGTTGATCAGCTTGCCGTTTGTAACGACGTCCAATTGCAAAGCCGTAAAGAATTGTCCGAGACCAATTTCGAACGAGTCCATCACAACAAAACTCGATAGAAACCCATATCGGCTTCTCTAACGATGTCAAATTGTGTGTGGAGAACTATCAGTGTTAGAAAGAAATGTTTTTAATGTACAGTGTGCATTTCTCTCGAAGTTTTTTCCTGCCTGCGTTTTTTTTTTTTTTCCAACTCTCGAAGGTCGATACCGTAACTTCGATGAAATGGCCGGACCGTCGGATTCAATCGGCAGACAAAGACACAGTTTTAGAAACTTCCCGAGTCTATTGTAGCGCAGAATGAATTGCCGATCCGCGGATCGGAGACGATCCTATAGGCCTACAGTCGAGTAACGAACCAAAAAACAGGAACAATATAACTGCCCATTTGTACTGCCCGTTAACTGTAAGCTATTCAATGCGTAATTTTCGATGTCGATTTCACTTGGTACCCTCGAATGGTCCCGAAAACAATTGAATTCTCTTCTATTTTTATTATTTTACCATAGGTTAAAGCAATAAACGTATTGCAACAAGTCAGATTGTGCTAAAGCAGGTGATCGGTGTGATGTAATAAAAGTCTTGCGACTCTAACGTTTATGATTTTGTCGTTGCTCTAAGCTGGTATTGGAGGAGAGGATTGCTCGCGGCATGGGAATCATCGCGAGAAAAGCTGATATTACCAAATGAGAGCGGTCGTGGAAATTGAAAAAAAAAATCGCGATATTTTTAATGATGCCATCGTTGATTTTGCTTGTGAAACGAATATCGCGAGGCAGGTCCGTACTCGTATTAGAACGAATTCAATTCGTTTGTCCGCGGACGGGGAAGAGTCGGGTAGTGAAGCGGTAATCGATCGATTTATTGTAAATTTTCCGAAGAAAAAACGAGTGAATTTTTCGTCGTTTTATTCTTCTGTCGATTGTTGTTGGAGTGACGATTCGTGAATTGTATGTTGACAAAGGCACATGTGTTGAACGACGGTAACAGTACAAATTTAGGACAAACAAACGAGCGCGAGAGGAAAGCAAAGTCTAGACAGACGTGTTTGATTGATTTAGTTCGTTGTTCCGAGCTCGGAAAAAAAGCTCGTCAAAAAGATAACTTTTCCAGCAATTTCATTCAGAATCTATTTAAGTGTTACCGCAACATTTTTTGGATTATCGTTTGGTTGGTTGCGTTACCGCGGGGTCGATTGATATTGTAGACGTACTACTTTCTAATCAAAGTGAATAACTGATTTATTATCAATCAATTTGTGGTTACAACTCTGAGCAAGTTTCGTACAAAAGGTTTAACAAAAAAAAAAATGTCGAAAAAATCACCGACATGTTTATGGTATATTATGATAATATAGGTTAAAAAAAAAATCAAATAAGTATTGAAAAAATTGATTATATAAATCTATTTAAATTGGAATGGAGACATATTTTGTGAAAGGTTGGTAAAGAAATAAAGATGTTGAATTATTTCTGTATAGATACAGACACCACTTATGCAGGGCATGAAGATTGGAACGGGTTGATTGTTTATGTTTGTCGTTTGAGAGTTAACGACACGTTGAATGTCGGCCGGACTGGTTGGTCGAGAGACGCGAGGATCGTGCTGGTGTGCATCTGATTAAACGGAAGGTTTGGGAGTTTGTTGGTACGGGGTGAAAATGTTATTGGCTTAATACTATTTTACGTTGGAATTTAACGTATTTGTTTGTAGTTTGTACGCTTTGTTTAAAAGAAAAAAAAGAGAAATCAAATCTTGTATTACGAATTATGGCGCCCATGATTATCGTTCATTGTATCCATCGACGGAAATGCAGGTTTTCATGTTGTCACTAAAGATTACACTAAAAACAGAACTGTTGAATTATGTTTCAATATATTTATTTCCATGTGGAAATATATATATAGAGCCTATATATATATATATTATTGTTCAAAGGTTCAAATTGTTGCTTAGATTTTTTATTGAATTATGTTGTGGCATATTCATATAATGGATATTCATATATATTTTCATTTGAATTTAAATTTCATTCAAATTAAATTTGATATTGTTTTGATTGTATTCAAGCAAAGAAATTATCATGGGTGCTATGTTTAAATTAGTAATTCTAGGCCTACTATATTTATATTTTTGTTAACTAATTCAATGTACGTAGTTATTTAAAAACAAACAAAGAACTTGTTTAGTTTTTTTTTTTGTTAAATTCTGCTAAAATACTGTTATAAATATTATATACTTGGCTTGGTAAGAAAGTATAGCTTTTGGTCTCGAAAAGACGGATACACTTTGGTTCATAAAAAAGGAAAGTCATTTCCGAATTAATAACAGGACGTCATACCGTTCTGGGCGTTACTTTGTATCGAATGCAAAGCCAACTTTGCAAATTCAAATCGTTGCTAGATGATAGAAACTAATTCACCTTTTCTAGATAAAAATACTTTACAAGTATTTTAAAATTTTAACGAATAATAGAATATGATTATTCTTTTTAGTTTCGTTTTCTTTCCAAACCTTGAAATACCTTGAACTATTATTGTTGAATCCAAACAAATATATTTATATTTTGAGTGGCTGGCCACTTGGAGAAATTTAAATACTTAAATTTCGAAAATGCATTGTAAATAAAATATAGGCTAACAAGTGATTATGCACTTCAACTGTTCTAGATTGGTTATTTATAGACTATTGGGTGTAAATGAAATTTGATTTTGTATAAAAACAAATTAATATTATATTAAAATGTTTGATATTTATGTTGGTACCACAAAAAAAGAATTTTCAGGATCACATCATTACTTAACTGGCTATTCAAAAATAGAATGGAAATTATTTCAACATCCAAGATTATATTCAAAATAATGTGAGGGTTAAATATGTACACGAAAAGGTTTTATTGAGTAAAGAAAAATGTATATCTTTTCTCTAATACGAGAAAAATTAAAGTCGCGGTGATTGCTTACGACAGTTTCAGTTGGATTCCGAATTCGAAAAATAAAATGTGGAGGTTGATTTATTTTACTTTTAACCTATTCGTAAATACAGATTGACCAGATTCAATTGTAATTTTTAAATATAGTTTTATTTTTCGCCGATTATTTTAGATCTACGTAGGGCCTATTTTGAATGTGACTCAGTATTGAATATAGTTTCTTTATTATATATTTGAGATTTCCTGCTACATTTTTCCAACATTAAAATACCATTCGAATTACAAATCCAGTAGTACGCTTGCGTACCTTACTTTGATGGTCCCGTCCCCAGTGTTGTTAGAGCTGTAAATCGGTGTGTCGTACTTTATTGTTACCGATAGGCTCTAGCCCATTCAAGGTCAAATCTGACAGCTGTGACGTACGGGTATCCAACGGTTACCCTCACTAGAGTCAGCGAAATGTGCTGAAGTCGAGTGATGTATGGATATCAACTATACCTCAATTTAACTTGTTCTGAGCTCTATTTCGGTATGAAGAATAAAATATCTTGAATTGACATTGGTTACGAATGTGCCATATTGATTAATAGCTATATTGATGGATTGTTCCTTACCTTTGATTGATGGTCTATCATAATTTCCAAGGTAAAAGGTTACATAACTTGAAAAGTTTGATTATTAATTATATTTGCTACTGAATTACTAGCTATCTAATAATGATGATAATATAAATTGACATTTTATGCACAAATAACTGAAGATCGAAATTTGATTTTAGGTCTAGGCTTTCAACGTACATAATATCGTGCAGAAGAACAAGGAACTAATAATAATAGGATTGCACTGAACAGTTCCAAGTAGAGCCAAATGGAAATAAATCTTTAATTTGTTTATAGTGGAATTTTTTACCGATTGAATAGTTAACTTCTGTTGCATAGGCCTATAATGAACAGGTAAGTAGGTAGAAAAGAAATTTGAACATTCTACTGTTTGAAAAGGATTCAAACGTTTTCTTTCACTTCTTCTTACTGCTACTGAAGAGTGTACGAAAATGTGTCTAACAAAAGTGTAGGCCTACTGTTATCGATATTCGTTTGAATTGAACCATATGTTGGAAAAATGTAGATGTGTTATTCCGTTCATATAGCATTGTAATTAATTTTAAAAAAATATTTTGTGTATCAAGAGTTGTTCAAAGTTAAAGATGCTTACTAATAATTCGAAAGAAAACAGAGAAAAGGAATCACTTAATTTCATGTACACAAATGGCATAATGTTTGTGGAGTTGGAAAGTTGATATTTAGCTTGAACCACACTTCATATTTGCAAGTGCATCCATTTTGTAAAATCCGAGCATGGTTTTGTTCACCGGCTGATTTGATCTCGGTTTTGACACGATTGGACTACTATCATTTTATGCAAGACTGTTTAGTGTAATGAATGCAAAAGAATAATGAACAAATTGTAGACAAAATATAATTAAATTTCTTTCTGAATACGGTAATTACACTGCCAAATTTCCCCGCATTTATCGTGGAAAATGATTTAAAAAAACACTTCAAAAACTGTGAGAAAAAAATTAAATATAAAAATGAACAAAAAATACGGATAATTCATTTAATACAGAACCAGTATTATATTTATTGAATACAGTGCGTCTTTAAATACAAAATTGTAAAAATAATTATAAGGTATTGTCCAAAGTCAATGTTGGTTTCCGTTGAACAATTCACTGCCATTTTTCCAATTAGGGTCTACAGTTGGGTATTTAATGACGACTGTTTTTGAAAATAAAATGCTAATTTTGCATTTCATAAAATTGAGATGGATTTTTCCTGTTTTTTTTATTACTATAATTATTATATTAATTAATTATTGAAAATTAGTGTGTGTTAGCAAAGTCATAATATGTTATCTCAAAAGAAAACAAAAATGAAGGAAACAGTTAATTGTTAAAAAGTATCAAACTTTATTTATTATATTTACAGGATACCTTTCAAAACCAGAATCACAGTATCTATGATTCCATTATCACAGAAAATCAAAATTAAAAAAGCTTTAAATAAATGCTCAAACTACAAAATTGGTTCGTACAATTTACAATGATCTCCTAATTTATTTCCATTTGTACAGTACCGTACTCACATTTCTTAATGTCAGCTATTGTGATCTGCTAAACATTGGAATATAATTCTAGCTTCGTCATTCTTCAAACAAAACGAAACTAAATACGGTAGCCACTCGGGAAAATGCGTCAATAGACACAAACATGCAACACGATCGTAAACAATACAATCTGCCAACTTATCCAACACTTGGTCATTTGCCGATAACCGAATGCTCGGAGGAATTTCCAAACATTCTACTAAACTTTGTAGATTGTCTGGATATAAAGTGGATATCGTCCTGCATTCCGATAGACAAATGTGTCGCACTGTTCTTTGGAATGTGTGAGCTAATTTCACCACTGTCGAGTCACCTTTCGAATAAATTGCTAGAGTATTTATGATTTTACAAGACATTTGGAAAACTTTTTGCGATTTCGAGCACAATGTTAGCCATAGTTTATTGTCTTCATTGCGAAATAATTCTTCTAGATGTATTATTACATTCTCACTTGGGACGTTACTGCAAGAATTAATTAAACTCATGACTTGCTCCTCGATAATGTTGGGAAAGACATCGACTAATTGGATAAAAAGTAAAACGATGTGTTCGGTTGAAGTTCTTCCACTCATCGCCTTCCATAACTTGCGGTAAAACGCAAGAACTTCTTTAGTCCGTTCCTCGCCTTTCAATTTTTGTATAATTAAAGATAACCAATGCGATTCTTCTCCGTCTTCGTAGACTCGATAAACGGCATTGCCCAAAGTAATCAATTGTTTTGCAGGGATGGCAATTGTGCTGAATAGACTCGCATCTACTGTACTTAGCAATGCCTCCAAATTCCTTTTGAAGCTGAAATCGATTGGCATTCTGTTCATCGGACAGCTGTAGGTCGTTCCGCGTAGAAAGGAACGCATACATTTCTGAAAGGAAGAAAAATGTGTTGAAATACTTCTGGGATGCCTAGTCTCCAATTTCACAAAAAAAAAAACGCGTAAGTGAACACTTACACGTACCGAATCCGCGTGTGATTTTCTTTTCCTGATTTGGTCAAGTATCGAATGAAAAGCGAGCCTAGTGGATTACTTTCAAAGTTTATTTCAAGGTCAAGTTGAACTGATTCACATAGCAACAATATTGCCTCTAATCTATCCAATCGGAGCACTTTGAAATCATGACGTAATGTGTGACAACATGAATTCTAATAAATACCTCATCTTATAAAGAATATATATTCAAAACGATTGCAGTTTGGTCTCTGAATCTGCTCAACAACGGATAACCGTGCTAAGAAACTAAGGAGAAATTGAGAAAGATTCACTATAAAACAAGGTATTATATTATAGAACATATATTATGTCATTATTTATGAGATGTATAGTGACTACTAAATTCAATTTCTATAGGCTCAAACACAATGCTCGTATTTCTTGCTCACGTTATGGCGTACTAAAATCGAAAATTGAAGAAGAAAATTATTCATTATAGCTTATAATTAAAGTTCTACGAATAGGGCCAGGCCTAGATGTACAGTATTGGAAAAGTAATGCCGGTCACACATTTACACAAGATTACGAATTAATGACTTTGGTAGTAGATATGAATTAACAAATCGTTGATCGTATTTCTACGTCTAGGCCTATATATTTGAAAAAAATCAAACCGTTTTCATAAATTCTTTCTCGTTTGATAGATCATCCTTAAACCAATTTATTTTCAAATTCATCTAGCAATGCATCTATTTTCATTCTTTAAAGCTATCCCACAGTTCGAAGGTCCGACTATATGCCGCGGAACTAGTGAACATTTTCAACCAGTGAAAGAGGACTGGCCCGTGGATTTCATTTGAGAAATTAAGAGAGAGAAAGGTAGGGAGAGAGTGTGAACGACTCACTCTCTTAAATTCCACGTGATTGTCGTGAAACCGCAGAATTGCTTCGAGACTAGGCCGCCCTGCAGTGAAAACAATGTAGGCCTAGGCCTACTTATCCTAAATTTGAGCTTCTAACAAATTACTTACGACTGCCATTAACTCCATTCGATTATTTTTTGATGAAAACACACTCGTCAATTGTTGAGCAATGGTTGACATTTCTGCCACTTCATTGTCAACGTCCACTACGTCTACGACCAAGGCGTCTGTTGACGTCATGTCGAAGTATCATAATGACCTGAAAATAATGAAAAATTGGTGCATTCATGTCATAATAGTTGTGGGCGCCAGTATACATACAAAAATACATATTTACTCATTCTCTCATTTAAAGCTTGATGTTTTAAAAAAAATCATGTTTTTTCAAATCTACCCCAAAAAACTTTATTAGAGTGAAAAACATACTTTCCAGTTGTGTAAATAATTATTATTATTATTGATATTCTTCAGTTTAGATAGGTATGGCCTCCCTAGGGGGCCTACTTGTTAGCGAGCCACACAGCTGTTATAAGCTCTGGGCCTATGCTATTGTTTATGCAAGTATTGTGACTTACTTCAAGGTTATTTTAGGTTAAGGTGCACACGTTGATTTCCAATTTATAATACACACATTAAGCCTCTCAATTTATTAAATGGTATGAAGACAGCTAGCGCCCATACGGTTACGTAAAGGATTCTCAATAAATATGCATACAATTATTAAGCTAGGCTAACCTTATTTGTAAAAAGTAGCCTAAAGACCTATTTTTGACAAATTGATTGTCGGCGCCCGCAAATGGGCGCCAGATGGCCACTGCTGCCAACATTAAATAATCGATAAAATGATTTTCTGTATACCAACTTAACAACCAAATACTCGAGTTGACGTGAAGTAGAAAAGGGACACCATTTGTGTAGAGGTGGGGTGAAAATGTCTGTAGCTTCTTAAATAATCAATAATATTAGTGTTTGTATATTTAAATAAAGTAATTAGTGTACATATTAGTTGGTACTTAACTATTTGGTGTACAAAGCCGTGAACGACACCATGGATAGAAGAAAATTATCGTAAGTATTCGGTAGGCCTCTTTCCCCTGTGAAAATGGCATTCCCGGGTAGGCCTATTTATATTTTCTCCTTATTGAGCGTTTGATTTCTATGCGTAATCACGCATATGTTTGCCCAACTAACGACTATTATGCAAATGATCCTTTTAGGTGATAAACGCACATGTTATTAATGGCTTAGGACTGATACGCTGAAAATGTGGGCGTTTTTTTGTTTTATATTGTAGTGCCTACCTATTCTACAATCTTTTGACATGCACTCATTCCTATGAATCTAGGCTTAGGCCCAATAAGCCTATTAAAATTACTGAACTGAACATGATGCAGTGTCTCGAAGAATGCAGATGACACATTTCTTTTTTAAACCTATAGGCTCATTCGAATAATCAAATCATATGATTAATTGGCTGTGCTAATTAATAAAAATCTGACATTTCATGTTTTACTCCTGACAGGACTGCTGGCGACACCTTGTATGTAATCTTAGGTATACCTAAAACAGCAACTGCAGACGAAGTTAAGAAAACATATCGGAAACTTGCGCTAAAGTATCATCCTGATAAAAATCCAAACAATCCAGAAGCGTCAGATAAGGTAAGACGCGTGACAAGGCGTACCATAGGGAATTAATTCCTTTGATCTCTACAATATGCATGAATGAAAAACTAAGGTTCTGCTCATCTGAGGAGCAATTTATGCAATTTTATTTTTTGAGATTTTTACTATATTATATTTTACTATATTTACTAGATATTTTATATATTTTACTAATATTTCGTATTTTATATGTTTATACAAAATCTGGTGTGGCGAGTCACTACATGGCGAGAGGTTAGAGAGGAGTAACATGAGCTGTATTTCAACATTGGGTTACTTGTCTGAAGTATCATCTTCAGTCTATGCTAGCGTAGTATATGAAAACAATTATTTTTTTAAACATTTTTTCATCAGTTGACATTGAAGTCTTGATATAGGCCTACAATAATTGTTTCCCAATTAGGGCTATCAGTACCTATAAGAATAAATTAGTAAAACATTTTGAAGTGCCATCTCTTGGTTGTTGTCAGACTTTAGGGAGGTCTTGTTATCAAATAAAATTGTAATGAATTTTACTAATTTTATTCTCAAATTACAAATTGTAGGCCTAATAAATTTTCACAATCCCAGGTACTGGTAATTAATGTAGTTTCCACTTGTGAACATGAATTACGATTTTGATTGAATAAGTTATCACCCTCTCCCAACAATAAAACATTGACAGGTAAAAACATTCCAATTTTCCTTGTCCAGCTATCTTACTCCTTCATTGAATTGCTCTCACGTACTTTCTTTGAAACCTAATCTATCAATGTATCCGTTGTGACGTCATAACCTGTCTCCACTGTGATAGGCTAATGAGACGACATGTACTCTTACGTGTATCCAAATAAGTGCAGGTCGACACGCTGACTAAGCTTAACAAGATAACATCAAAAGGATGTTGTCAAAAAGAATCTTCAATCAATAGGCGTGCTTGAGATAATTTTTTTGTGATTTTGTATCCTAGAATGTGAAAGATAAGCTCTTTATCTGTTTTCCAAAGACTATAATACTTCTGCTATAAAAAGAAAATATTAAAATTACGAAATTTTAAACTCTTTGTATGTTACAAAGAAAGTAGACCATCTATATAGGCCTATATAACCTTGATTGGTCCCTGGCTCATTAAAAAACATGGAATATAGGCCCCTATATATTAACCTTGACCTTTCACAAAATTCATGTACGTGAGGTTTCGATCATTTTAGTTAGGTTAGGTCAATTGTGTTGGTTAAACTATGAAAACGCTATATACGCGTTGTTGGACGAGCAGAAAGTAATAGTATGTCGACTTCTTTGCCAAACTTTTGCCTAAATTCGCCAATTGGGTGACATTTAAATTATGTGTAAGTGGTACCAATTTAGCACATTTCATGTTTTTTCTTCAAAATGGCTGACCCGATCAAGCTGAGAATTTCCAGAAATGTGTATCAAGATGTAATTCAACTTCACACAAAATTTCATTTTTTTGGAAAATGAATTTTTTTTTTTGCGGTGTTATTCTAATGGGTATTTTTGACATTTCTAAAATTCATAAAAATAAAAGTTACCACTCGATAATGCCACAAATCTGTACAGATCTAAGTTAGATGAGGAACCATAACGAAAAAAAGTTTGAAGTTGATAGCAGTAGCCGTTTGACCTGTGAAGAACCGAAAAAAAAAAAAACGAACATCAATTTTTTTTAGTATGTCAAATTGAATGCTCGCTAAAGCTCGTCTAATTATTCGTAATTGGTGATAAATATCAAAATAGATACAAATATCTGCCAAAGATCATCTCGAAGTCTTGAAACAACCAAGAGGTACGCTCCAAAACGGTCTTGCCGACTCATCCGCAGTCGTAATTGGGAAACAATTATTGTGTCTAGATTTCGATACTAATGAACGAAAATGTTGGATTTATTTTGATGTTTTTTTTTCCTACATCATTGACTGGCACCCATCTCTAGTGATGTGAATTTTCATGAGAATTTTCAAAATTTTCAATTTTTTTCAAAAATTATTTTTTTCACAAATTATTTTTTTATTGCATATAAGTTGACACAGAAGAAATTTGAGTTTGAATTCACTCTTAGTGATACTGAAACAAATTGTTGAACCACCACATTGAAGGTGCATTTGCTTACAAAATTGTCAAGACCCTACATGAGCAGGGCCTACATAAAATAATAAAATAATAATTGTCATTTTGAAGTTTGTATTTGTATTTATTTACAATTTTATGAAAACGTGATCACATGTATAAACTAAGTCAGAATTAAAAACATGCATTGATAGATCCTCACTAAATGTGTTGACTTCTCGTCAATCACCTGTAGGTGGGGCTAGTACTCAATTGTACTATCCTCTTTTGTAAAGTCCTTTGAAAAAGACCTAAACCTAATTGAGAACTGAATGAGAAAAGATATTGAAAATTTCCATTGAAAATTTGCATTGAAAATTTTCAATGCTCAAATTGAAAGAAATTCAATGATTTCATTTTGGAAATCACTGGGGAAAAAATCAATGGAAATGAATTAGATGAATTCATTCAATTCAATCAGATTCGCAGATAATTTTCAATGAATTGGGAATTTTCTGAAAATTTTCACTGAGAATTTCAATAAATTTGCATCTGAAAATTTTCAACGCCCCATTACTACCCACACACACACTAGTGTCACCACTGCAAGAAATTCAAGTGTGTCAATGAATAGGTGCTATCAATATATCGGTGATATTTATGTTTGTTATGTTGGTACACAAACTTCCTATTTCGTGTTTACAAAGATGTCCCTCCATCTGTCGATATCATGACAGGTGGGTCGTTAGCAGATGCGGGCGTGCCATGTGGGTGTGAGGGGCCTCGTCACCTGATCTATTCTGATATATGAGATCACTCAGGAAGTAAGGGGTTGGGGGGGGGGAAGTTGAATTAATAAGGCGCCACGTTATTTGGGAACAATAATAATATTAAGCATGAAAACAACAAACCGCGTAGGCCTACTGGTAGTGTAAATATAAATACAGTGGAACCTCTTTAGTACGTTTTTCAGGGGACCAGACCGAAAAAACTTACTTGAGTGAAAAACTTACTAAAGAAACTATTCAACATGTGGAAGCTTATAGATGGTATCAAAAAATGAAAACTTACCAAGGTGAAAAATGTACCAAAGAGAAACTTACTAAAGAGGTTATAAAGTTATAAATGGGTAAAAACTGCTTCGAGTGGTGCCAATTTAGCATATTTCATGTTTTTTCTTCAAAATGGCTGACCCGATCAAGCTGAGAATTTTTAGAAATGTGTATCAAGATGTAATTCAACCTTACACGTAATTCCATTTTTTTGGGGGAAAATGAAAATATTTCTATTTTTTTCCTGCCGTGTTATTCTAATGGGTATTTTTGAAATTTCGAAAATTCATAAAAATAAAAGTTACCACCCGATAATGCCACAAAACTATACAGATCTAAGTTGGATGAGGAACCACATCGAAAAAAAGTTCGAAGTCGATAGCTGTAGCCGTTTGACCTGTGGAGAACCGACAAAAAAACACACAAAAAAACATAAAAAGAAATACCAATTTTTTTCAGTATGTCAAATTGAATCCTCGCTAAAGCTCGTCTAATCAAGTCATTTCAAAATATATATTATTTTATCGATTGGAGGTATCTGGATTTCTGGAACTATTGGAAATGATCACTCTAAATTGCTACCATATGTAGATATGAATATGCCATACCGTACTTGTGCAGAGATTTTTTTTTCTATGCAAAATAACATCGAAAGAAAAAATTGTTGTATGTGCCTAATAATGTGCTAGTTTTTGAACATTTTTTAAAACATAAAAACTCAAGCAAATTTTTTTTTTCCTTCAATTTTCATAATTTGTGAGAAACGGGTACCGAAAAAGCGCACATTTAACATTGTCAGTATAGGGCTTTCAATGTCCCCTTAAGAGTCCACGGGAGTCAATTTAGCTAAACATCTGTACCGTATTTTGGTGTTACTTTTGAACAGTATGAGATAACAAAATTCTATTGCGCGAGGAACACAGATAATTATAACAGTTTCAAGATGATATAATATATATATTTATATTACTTTTTCCTATGAATGTTGAATACAAAAAAAATATATATACAGTATATTGTTGGTAAATTTGATGGAAATATTTTGTTATACTTATAATTATGTTGTTACATTGATTTTGTGTGAGTTTACATACTGTTTAGTAATGAATAGGTCTGTCTGTACAACTGTGTGTATTTATGCATCATTCTGTATTTTGTTGTATTTTCTATGCGTTTAATTTTGTTCTGAAATGTATGTGTATTATGTTTTAAACTGGTTGAATGGAAGAACAATGGAAAATTGTTTGAATTTGAACAATGGAATTTTGCCAGCAACAAAGTTCCTTTAATAATAATAGGCCTAATATGAGTTATAACTATTCAAGTCATGTCGCATAACTGTCAAGCACAAACAGTACAGCTGAAAAAAAAATTTCAGCTGAATACGCTTGACAGTTGAGCGAACTTGAATAGTCATAAATTACATCATTTTGAAGCTATTAAAATTATCTGTGTTTCCAGTTTATTAGAATTTCGATATCTCATACCATTCAAAATTTATCACCAAAAAACTGATATTTCCCTAAATCGATTCCCGCGACTCTCCTTATGCAAACAACAAATAATCGCCGTCCGTCTTCTTGTTTCCAGTTCAAGGAGGTGAATCGCGCCCACTCGATACTCAGCGATCTGAACAAGCGCAACATCTACGACAACTACGGCTCGCTCGGGCTCTACATCGCTGAACAGTTTGGCGAGGAGAACGTCAACGCTTACTTCCTCGTCACTTCCGGCTGGTGCAAGGTACGTCACGCCGTGTCGTTACGTCACCGACGCTGGTCGATCAGTTGCTAGGGCGACCGGGTAGAAATAAATACATACATATTGTTTGATACAGAGGTTTCACTGTATCAGATTTCCAAAATTTTGGATTGACACGTTGAATATTAACTTTGTTGTATTGACATTGAATTTTGGATTGACACGTTGAATATTGACTATTGAATCGTGTCGTCAACTGACGTTCGTGTTTCCCGTCTCGCCTCCCCGCAGGCCCTGATCGTGTTCTGCGGCATCGTCACCGGCTGCTACTTCTGCTGCTGTTGCTGCTGCTGCTTCAACTTCTGCTGCGGCAAGTGCAAACCTCGGCCGCCAGAGGACTCGGGCGACTACCACACGTTACACGTACGTACTCGCGCCTCTCCGTCTCTCTCTCTCGAGTGTTGGTCGGGGGCTGCGGCCGGCGCGGGCGGAACCGTTTCTCGGTCGATTTACCGTCGATCGACGTGCTATTGTTTTGATTAATGACGCATTTGATTTTAACATCCGTTCAAGCTCAGTTAGGGTCCAGGAAGTATAATTTAGAAGGTGACCTTAAATGTGACTATGAAATTCCTATAATGGACCGGTCTAAAAAATAAAATTCTGCAACATTTAGATATGTCTGTGTTCTGTACCTTAAAGGACATCACAACCCTGAAACTAAATTTCCATGAATAATGACGATATTTATTTCCCTAATTTTAGAGAAAACCATAAATCATCATCTCATTTTTAGAAATTATAATTTATTCATTTGTCCTCTAGGGCTCGTATTCACATGGAGCCCTATCTTTGAGGCATCTTAAGTCAAGACTATTTTACTTAATTGGGACCAATATTTGTGCCACCGGCGCAGTAGCCGAGTGGTTAGCGCACTTGCTTCATGTGATCCGGGAGGTGAAGGGACATATCGGACCTGGTTTGATCCCCCCTACCGTCCATCTTTACAGGTTTTTTTTGTGGTTTCCCTCTTTAGTCTAGGCTAATGCCGGGATGGTTCCCACAATATAGGCCACGACCGCTTCCTTCCCACTGTCCTTCCCATTACCCATAAAAACCTTCATCTCATCATCCCATCATCTCATTGATCATTCATCAGACGCCAATAGATCTCAGTCATCATTACAGTGCGTCATTAAAACCCAATATAAAAAAAATATATATATTTGTGCCAACTCAGTA
Source organism: Brachyptera risi (assembly GCA_964007535.1). NCBI lineage: Eukaryota > Metazoa > Arthropoda > Insecta > Plecoptera > Taeniopterygidae > Brachyptera > Brachyptera risi. The sequence continues at coordinate 4,841,541 of OZ023338.1, read as the reverse complement.
AAATGGTTCTAACTTGGACGTCCTAAGGATAAGACGTCCTTTGTGAGTCGGAGCTCAGGACCCGGCTCTTTTTCTGAGTCGTGACGTAGACATTACTCGATTCTGTTTATGTTTATACATAATCGGTAATGTCTACGTCACGACTTGTGTTCTCTGGAGGACAATAAAATTAATTATAATTTTATAAATTTCGATAGTGTCCTCTACTCGTCTCTAAAATTGGAGAAATAAATATTGTCTTTTTTTGTTGAAATCTAGTTTCAGGGTTGTTATAAATGTCCTTTCAAGAAGACTGGCCGTGTTCTAGATTCAAGGCAGCCATTTTCTTTTGCTCAGTTGGACCTAGTCGTACCTTGTGACTGTCTTAAAATGTCACCGTAAGCTACGTTGTCACTGCCGCAAGTGAAATCTTGACTGTCAAATCCCTATCGATGAATTTATATAAGAGTAAATTTTATACTGTAGTGTTTAGTAGGCCCTAGGGTAATTTATTAAATATAAAATAATATCTCAATATTTACTCTTCTATGTATTCATAAATATGTAATTGAGGATATGACAGCTGGAAGAAGTGAATCCTTACGACAGTCACAATGTAGAAAAATGAGGCACCCAGTTTGCGTTCGCTGTCATTCTGCAGTGTTGCTCGTCATTTTGTCGCGGTGTAAAATCTTGTCGTTCGGCCGCCCGACGGTTTCCGCCCGCTTCCGCCCGGCCCGCGAATCACGTGTTAGCGTTTGCCAGGCCACGTTCGTCGCACGGTGGGTTTTAGTCGTTTGATATTATTTGCGAGACGTGCGAGCGATTGCGGCGGCGACCGTGTTGCTGTCGCGTACGATCGAGGTATCAACGATATCAACGATCGTACGATCAAGGTATTGTATATCGTGTTATCACTATCGTTGATTTAAAAACTTTTTTTTTTATATATAATAATCGACTGATTTTTGTGTTTTTTTAGATTTCTTCTTCACTTGCTTTAATATTATTGTTGTTTCACTTTTTATTTCTTCGTTTTGCTTTTTTATTTGGAGCACCTGATAAGAATATACAGGAATGAAGTATACTAGTTTGTGTGACGTGGGCTTCAGTGTCAAATCTTATCTGACCTCTTTTACAATTATCCATTGAAAAGTACTCCCAACCCCATGTTACACGACTTGAGTATACTTTATTCCCGTAAATACGCTCTTCAGTGCCCTCCTTTAATTCCTGCATTGAGCTGCACTTTAGCCTTGAGGCCCGTTTTCATGGCTCCCGGCAGGCGTTTGTTCTCCTGGCCAATCAGAATGGATGAAATACCTACCACCTGCACTTGTTGCTCTCTGCCGTGAGACTTGTAATAAATTCAACTTTGGAAAAAAGCGCCGCGGTTAAATACCCTCACTCGTACAAGTGGTCATACAAGAAGTAGGATTATGTCGGAATATTACTTCTAAAACAGTACTTTTCAGATATGCACCATGATTGTTCTTGAGTGCCACGTAATATGATACTAAAAATCACTTGACCGCCTGAATTGAACAAGAATTACATATTTAAATAAATGAGTCAAATCTCGAATTGGATGCGAAGAAACGCGACTGTGAACAGCGCAGGTGGCAGGCGATTTTTTAACCGCTTGCCGCGAGCCATGAAAACGGCCCTTTATACTATTATCCTATTACCTGATTTGACTGTGGTACATCCTAGATTACTAGCGGTCATCTCGTGTTATCATCAAATATGCCCTACCGTATACGGTTCGGTCTGCATTTTTCCCTACTAAATATTTTCTAACAACATTGTTTGTAGCTTGGTGAATTATAATCTAGACTTTTTTTTTGCTTTGCTTGTTTGGCATCACTGCTTGCAAATCCACGAACTGCGAACTGGACTGGTTTACCGTAGTGTGCATCGTTGATCGGGTCGTTGCCTCGTAGCGGGGTGAACGATCTGTTCGTTTTCCGAACACGTTATTGATCTAGCGACCCGAGTATCTGTTTAAATGAAAGTAGATAGCAGTAGATATTGATTATTGTCCTTCTTAAAATTCCTTTACATGTTGTTAAGTAATTCAAATCTATGTGCATAGGGATCTCATTTTTTTACGTTGTGACTGTCTTGAGTGATTAAATGACCCAGCTGTCCTATATTTAATTTCCTATTCATTGGACGAGCTTTAGCGATGATTCAATTTGACATACTGAAAAAAATTGGTGTTTTTCGTTCAGGTTGATACTGGGATGGTTCCTTAACAACAGGCCACGACCGACTCCTTCCCACCATCCAAAAACACATCAATAAAATGACCTCTCATCTCATCATCCCATCATCTCATTCATCATCCACCGACGCCAATAGATCGTAGCCATCAGCATAGTGTGTCATTAAAACCCAATAAAAAAAAAATTTTACTCTGACCTGTATCAAGTTGCGTTGATTATTTTTGGAAAAAAATTCCAGTAAATTCCAGTTTCCAGTAATTCCAGTAACCCCTAGTCCTGTAAAATAATTTACCGGTATATATTTTTGGATTCGTTTTCTCCTCGATTGCCGTAATGAAACCGTTATCCCAACTTGGTACGGTTACTTCGTCAAGAAAACAACAATGACTAACAACGCATTTGTTGTCAGCTGTCTTTTCTGTCGTTGTTTAGCGACGAACAAGTTTTTAAATATTGCCCGATTGTTAAATCGTACCGGTAGTACAAGATTATTAGAGAAATACAGATTACAGAGAAATATGTTTTCATCAGAGATGTTGTGTCTTGTGCGTACTTCGTTTTCCACGAGAGATTAAGAATTCCAGATGTCTCAAAGACTAGCGAAAATCTATCGAAGAATCCATCGGCACTTTTATGTTTATAGGCCTATGTTGAGAATTGTGTGGGTTGGGTTTAGTGGAAAAATCAGTTTTTCGAAGATAACTTTTGAACGTCAGTGATTGTAGACAAATCTGTTGCAGGTATGAATATTTAATGCTCTTGAAAGATGTAGTTTTGTTTCTAGTCGTATATCCTGAATATAAGTGGCCTTCAAAATGTCACGGCTAGGGTCAGCGGGGTGGTTTCCGGCCACTCTGGCACTTCTGTCAACTCGAGAATTTATTGTACAGCTGTTTAGCTCTCTTCATCAATAGGGTACTTTCCTAAGCGAAAGGAGATATTGACGTCATATTTTTATCTGTCAAAATCAGTGTGGGTGCCTTGGAAATTCCTTACAAATGAATTTGTGAAAGAAAAATATATATATATGTATATATATATAAATATTTTTATTTTCATAAAAAATGAAATTTTGTGTAAAGTTGAATTACATCTTGATACACATTTCTTAAAATTCTCAGCTCGATCGAGTCAGCCATTTTGAAGAAAAAACATGAAATGTGCTAAATTGGTACCACTCGAAACAGTTTTTACCCATTTATAACTTGAATGTTACCCAATTGGCGAATTTAGGCAAAAGTTTGGCAAAGAAGTCGACATACTATTACTTTCCGCTCGTCCAACAACGCGTATCTAGCGTTTTCCTAGTTGATAAATCATGTGGTAAATCATTGATTTAGTCACCTTCCATCACTAACTGTAAAAATCATATGTATTCACATTTTCTCCGTTCCATTAGCACAACTCATATTCACATCTTTATTAATCTTCTTTCACTTTCCTTTTTATTTTTATTCCACTCTTGATATAGTTGGGAGGGAGACTGAGTTGTCTCAATGTACCAGTATATTATTTCATTTTTCAAATATATATTGGAAAATTATGTGTTTCTGCATTATTAGAATTTTTTCACGTCACAATTTGTTCGAAAGTTATCAACAAATATCTTATTTTCCACTTTAAATCCAATGCGAATCTCACTCAACACGTTTGCGTTGCATATATTAGGGATAAAATCGATTAATCGAGAATCAATTAAGAATCAGTTCTGATGTAAAACGATTCTCAAATCAAAAAATCGATTTAAAAAAAAAAAAAAATCTTTCTTTTTTTTCGGTTCAGTGCTGTACTTATTTACGTCATAATAAGTGCTCATTTCGTTGTCTATATTATTCTGTATTGTTGAGATATTACTATCTGGACAAAAGCTATCCCTTCAGTTACGTCTGACAGCCGAACGTTGACGGAAATACCCGAATGGTACAGTACAGTTCAAAGAAGTCTCCAGCAGCTATTTTTCACGTGAACGCCTTGGGAAGGTTGAAAAAAAAAGTTTCAAATTACACTACTTTTTTGAGAATAAACTTTGTTTTCCAATTTTTTTTTCAATTTTTTTTTTTTCATTTTTTTTTTTTATTTTTTTTTCTAAAATCGATTTTTAATTGATTCTGGAGCATAGAGAATCGATTCCCGATTTTGAGAATCGATGTCATCCCTAACATATTATATTCCCTTTTGTCGTGTTAGGTAAGTTTTTCTTCTGCATCCTTCACCTCTTTCTCATCTTATTGTGGTTTTGCTTACGATTTACAGAACACCAATTTCCATAGTTTTTGTTTGTAGTTGTTCAAATTTGAAGGCACTCCTTGAAAACACCTGAGATTTTTATTCGGTTTGTTTCGATATAGGCCCTTGTTTGCTGGTCGCTCACTTTCTTTACGCAATGAATTAATTTGGATGTTTATGTTCAATCATTCAAAGCAATTCAGTGCTTTTTTTGTTGATGATACACTGATGTACTTTTTATTTTATTGTCATTCCCCCCTTCCCTCTTCCCTCTCGGACCTAGCTGCTGCCCATTTGGCTCTGGTCAGGGAAATTTCTCTTTGGAACAGAAGTCAATTTGGGGCGTGGGTTCGAATCCTGCATAAGGCGTGGGTTTTTGTTAATATCGTGCATCTATTATCCACTCATTCACATCCCCAAATTTATCCTTTTTGTTATCCTTAAGACAATAATCAATTACTTTGAAGGTCATTAATTATAAAATGATTGCAACAATGTTTTTTATGTACCGGTACCGGTATTCATTTATTATTAATAATAATAATAATAATAATTAGAAAGTTTATTCGATAATCCACAACCAATTAGAGCATGTATTTAGTAAGGAGTCAAAATTTATCTTATATTTTTGTTTGAATAGATTTTTAAAATGTATCTTACTTTAAATATTATAGAAGGCCTAGTTTTAGCGTTGGACCTACCGGTACGTAATCCTACCGCGGTAATGCTTTTATTTGTTTCTATTATTCAGAGAAACTGACAATTTAGCGTGGTGATTGGTCATGTAACGTAAAATAAACGACAGTTTAGACATCGGTCTTTACTACTCTGCGTCTCTGACCAAACGTAGCACAATTTTAGACCTACCGGTACGTAATCTTACCGCAGTAATTCTTTTACTTGATTTTATAATAGAAACTGTCGATTCAACGTGACATTTTTCTTCACTATGCTGACCAATATTAGCACAATTTTAGACCTACGGTACGTAATCCTACCGCGGTAATTCTTTTATTTGATTTTATAATAGAAACTGTCGATTCAATCGTTATCGACGCGCCTAAAAACCCCAACATTCATTCAACTGTCGATTCAACTTTACATTTTTCTTCACTATGCAGACCAATATTGGCACAATTTAAGAGCATTGTGATTGACTATATCAATCTGTCCCTCTTGTTATAAGCACAAATTTGAAATTGATCATGAGATAATGTCTTCTTCTTTCGCTATCACAGAAATATATTCTTGAAACAAAAACACAAGTTGCAAGAAAGCTACACCTAGAGAAATATAATTAGGCCTACGCTACTTTCACTTTGTTCAAGACTTTGAGCAGTTATGCATAATATAACTAAAATATGTATTTAGGCCCAAGTAATTTATCTCTTTATTAGTAACTAAAATATATTACCAAGTAATCCCATCCAACTGTTAGCTTTTCACTAGCTCACTCGTAAGCCTTTAATCTATCTATACACATCAATCAATTTCAAAACTTACGAGATATTTCAATTGAGCCGTCGATACAAAAAAACATCCATAGGCCTACATTTTGTATAACATTTCTCGTTTACTCGACATCTAGTAGGCATATATGATTTTTTAAAATCTTGTTTATTCAAATTTGGAACAGTGTGTTCTAATATTATTGAAGTAATTCTATTTTTTTTAACCTTCCCAAATGTTTTCATGTTTGTATTCCCTGAAATTCTTATTCATTAGGTAACTTACATGAAAAATAGTCAACTAAATTTCTCTTATTAATAAAATTTATCATTCGATTTTTAAATTAATAAATTCATCTCTGTGTTTAATTTACGTACCTCGTTCTCGTTGCTACAATTATTATTTTGTATGAAGCAACTGTAACCGTAGTGACTCGATGTACCGTAACTATGATTTCGTAGTAACATAATTATATACCACTTCGTTGTTTTTTTCTGTTTTTCTCCTTTTGGTTTATAATTTGTTTAGTTTTCCGCTTGTTGTGTTTTTGTAGAGAAACGAACACGGCGGACCCGGCGGGATCATAACCGAACAGCCGCGATTGGAGAACAAACAGGTGGGCTAACTTGATAACAACAAAATACCAACCAAAAAAAACTGTCCTGTCACCCCGAACGTTCTTCTTGTTCTCGTCTAGTTGTTGTTTACGTTCTATGTAGTCAGTGTTTTCATTGTTGTTCTTGTTAAGGTTCGTTTGCGTATGAAATTTTAAGGCCGATTTCAAATGTGATTATTTTTAGGTTATGTTGGTCGGTAGTTTTGCAAAGCGATGGTTACCTAAAATATCCAACTTTAGTAAACAATAAAGCATGTATTTAGGAAATGAAAAACCATGTGAGGCCAATCATATTTTTTATTGTTTCAGTTCTGACCTAAAGTAATCTTTGTTAGTGTAGGCCTAATAGGAATTCACTTTATATTATATACGTACCGGTGGGTCCAGATACTTTCTATATTTCCTTGTTGTAACATAGTTTCAATGAAGATTGTTGATCTAATTTGGTTTAGAATCTATTTTTAGACCCATTTCAAGCTAGAAATGCACCGAAAACGGTTCTGATTATAATGTGTCGTTATAAATTATAATTGACATTAATTTTTTTTTTAATCATAGTGGCCCTGAAGTCATCACGTGCCGTAAAAATGTTTCAAACTGCTACAAATGAGAAAGTTTTAATTTTATCGTATCTATTGAGATACAAAAAAAAATGGAAACGATAAAATTAAAACTTTTTCATTTGTAGCAGTTTGAAACTTTTTCCATTATAAGGGCGAAGTCACACCACTTTACCGGTACTTGATCGTAACTTGCGCTGTAGAGAAATGGGTAAAACTGTTATCTAAATTCCAACGGTAGGGGCAGCGCTAAAACAGACCTGAACTGCAGTATCATGTGAGCACCCAAACATCCTCTATCCCCGCATTCCAACCTAAACAGCTTTGAAGAAAGAAGTGTTCCTACATTAGAGTTTGAACCTATTTATGGCAATGGCAATATATAGCGATAGCGTTACGCTGGCTCGATTTGATCTGACCTGAGGAGTTTGCCAGGGGTGAATTAATATTTTTTTTTTAATAACATCGAAACTTGATACAAAATCATTGTTCCCCAATTAAGGCTAAGGATGAAAAGTAGGATCGTTTGGACGGGGCACCACAAGCGCGATCTTACCACCCCATTTTAATTATTTAAAACCAATGAACTTTAACACCAGGACTGCGCTGTTGGTGACCATAACTTTCCGCCGCAGATAACAGTCTTTCAGTTTCCGAAAGTCCGGAACACATTATGAGTAAAAACCGTTTCTGTGATATATATCCGGACATTATCAGCATTGGTATTAAGAGTAAACAAAACACACGAATGTTGATATCTTCCACTTTGAACTAAGAATTAATATAACAATATAATTAATATATAATTAATATACACTTTTGAATTAATATAACCGAGAAGGGTCTAGCTATTAGCAATGGGTTATGAAACAGGTTCATTCTTTTCAATCTCGGAGTTTTCAACCAACATTTCACGGCGCTAGTTCTCGACTGAACATTCGGACTGTCGCACGACCACACTTGGTCTCTCGGGCTGAAAAAAGATTTTTCTGACTCAACAATTGAATATAATCGAATAAAGGTTTTGAATAGTTATTTGTTTGGACTGTCCCACGATTCCGATTACACAATTATATTAACCATCTGGATGTACCGAGACGCGTGGCCGAGTGGTTAACACACTGAACCATCATTCGGGAGACCGGGGTTCGATTCCCACCATGGTCGACCATCCTGACAGGGGTTTTTCGTGGTTTCCCTCTGTCGTTCAGGTTGATACTGGGATGGTTCCATAACAACAGGCCACGACCGACTCCTTCCCACCATCCAAAACACCTAATAAAATAGCCTTTCATCTCATCATCCCACCATCTCATTCATCATCCACCGACATCAATAGATCGTAGCCATCAGTATAGTGTGTTGTTAAAACCCAATACGGAAAAAAAATGGTCGCACGACAATCAGGTGGGTACAGGTTGGAGGAAATACATGAATAGGCTAAAAACCACGGATATATTTCCAATACCGTCAAGATTGTATAACCGGCACAGGTAGCTGAGTGGTTAACACACTTGCTCCATGTGACCCGGGAGGTAGTGGACATATCGGACCCGGTTCGATCCCCGCCACCGTCCATCTTTACAGGGGTTTTTCGTGGTTTCCCTCTGTAGTCTAGGCTAATGCCGGAATGGTTCCTACAATATAGGCCACGACCGCTTCCTTCCGACTATCCTTCCCATAACCTACAAAACCTTCATCTCATCATCCCATCATCTCATCAATCATCCATCTGACGCCAATAGATTTTAGTCATCATTACAGTGCGTTGTTAAAAACCAATCTAAAATGAAATAAAAAAAGATGGTATACATTAAAATGATGAACCTTGGATCCTGACGTTTTCACTGATAGACAGAAAAAAATGCGTTTACGTACTTGTGAATTAGTAGGATACAGGTTCTCGATTGAGAACAATGTTGTGTAGTTATTAAATTGTTAGTATGTTGATATAGTATACCGTCCGAAAGCATCACGAAAAAAAATAAAAATATTACACTGAATAGACTACCGTACTCGCTTCACGTGGAAAACGTTGATTAACCCGAATGACAGCCTTAACCGTAAAATAATGCTGGTATTTGGGCGGGGCGCCTGAAGAGGGCATACTGGAATAAAGATACTACCAAGAGTGAACGTGGGCTTGGCTTGTGTACTTAGAAAGAGGATGGCCTATTCGAGGAAATGATCAAAACCTGACCCAAATCACCCTAACCATGGCTCCTCTGTGCTGTAACCAGTTTCCCAAACTAGTAGCTTTCACGACATTATTACACGCGAAGCCCACCTTCACTCTCGGTAGTATCCATAGCTTTGGCTGGATTGATGACTAGTGATTGAACATAAAATTCAATCAAGTAGGCTGTTTATTAATTTATTCGTTTAATTTTATCGCTGACTACTGTAGATTATGTGGGATTTGGAAATTAACAATCACAAGGTATCTGTGAATGCCAACATTTGTATTTGTATTTTATTCAGCATTCCTTTGCACCATTACATATACGTACATACTTTGAATAAGTTTACATACAGGACCCCTATTCCTGAGATAAATGAGATGTTAGAAAAATAAAAATGAGTGAGAAAACGATTATCTCACTTAAAATGGCTGATTTGTAATGGTAAATCGGCCATTTTAAGTGAGATAATAATTTTCTCACTCATTTTTGTTTTTCTCACATCTCATTCATCTCAGGAATAGCGGTCCAGGTATGGAATTTGTCATTAAATTACAACATATAGAGATATATAGAGAACATAGTTTTGTATGTATCTAGATGGCCAACTAATGATCCACGCGTATCTATTGTCGGTGATTGAAATGGACGTTTTCTGCACGAACCTTAACAAACTACAATCTTGTCTCTTTCTAACCTATTATATTATATATGTAACTTTCTTGTGCATGTTTCTGTTGTTCTTGTTCTTGTTTTATTAATTAATCTTCAGTATTGGTTCCAATAAAGAAAGTATTTCAAGTTTCTGATTTGTTGTTTGTTTCATTTTTATTTTCTTCTTTTCTTATCATCAGTGTGGTAAGTGGCTCACTAGTTACGTAGTTACTTATAGACTCTAAAATAGATTTTATACTTCCTGACAACTACGTCCGATATCGCGTCAGATAAGACGAGTATAGCATTAACCGCAATTACCCACTTGGTGACGTCAAATATCAGAGCCGCATTGAATTTTAAGATTCTTCAATGTGAATTTTAATGATATATTGTGATCAAGAAGACTGTTTTCGGACATTTTCTTGTCCGAATGTGTCTAAAAATAGAATTGTGGTTCATGCTATTGATTAGTTGAAAGTTGACTTAGGCCCGGTATTACCAAGTCCAGTTAGTATTTATCTGAGAGTTGGTGAAAACAAACACAACAGGTAACCATGGTGATAACAAGTTTGAACTGTCAGATAAAAGCTAACTGGACTTGGTAATACCGGGCCTGAGTATGTCAGCTGATCATTGGTCTCAGTCAGCTGGGATTGCCTCGTAAACTTGAGTCGAACGGGCGTAGGCTCGTTTGTGCTGTAGGACGAAGCGGGGTTTCGATCCCCCATCAGTTTAGCTGAAATCCTTGTGCTGAGATAGGACGGTGACTTTTTTTAAAAAAAAATTTTATATCATTTTGATCCAATAAATGTACATTATTATAATACATTTTTCACTCTTTTGAGTGTCCAAAAAACCCATTGAGGGTTTGCTGGTGGAATAAAAATTTAACGGTGGACTTCACAAATTTCTCACGTCGCACTGCTTTCATAGTATTGAGAGTTTTTATATCAATTAATATTCAATACAATCCAACATTATCCACTATATAAATTATCTAGTACGTACTTAACCTGGTTTACACATATTTACATGTTTTCCTATCAAAAAACATGAAAATGAAATAAATAAATACATGAAGTAATATTACTCTCTTCAAAGAACTCATCTTCTTTTACATGAATAAATGATATCTAAAAGTCACGTTTAACTGGCGAACTCACATCTAATAAGAATGCAATACAATACAAATAATAATGGGCATAATAATATCAGATGGTTGTTAGATTTAAGGTGCTTCAATAGCAAATGTTATTTTTTTTGTATTTATTTATTTATTTGTCAATTCAAGATTATACAGAAAAGTTCACAATTTTGATAATAATAATGATAATTGCATATCATTCATAATAATAGTTAGAATAATGATAATTAATCCAGATTGATCATTTTATTCATTATATTGATATTGAACAAATTAATTTAAGATACAAGGTACGACAGAATGGTGTGAATGCAAATGACAAATACGCAGCTAACACACTAAAATCTTCGTAATCTTCAATATTCATTGAAACCTCGTGTAACGAGCATCGTCGTCTTCAATCCGAATACATTGGAACCTCATTAATTATTACATTTTTTAGGCTATCAGATTAAATAAATTATCGAAGTGAAAGACTTACCAATAAAAGTATCTAACACTGAGAGCATATGGGTGAGATCAAGAAATAAAACTTACCCGAGGTAGTAAGTGTATAAAAGTGAAACTTACTAACCACTTGACAGCCGCTGGCACGAATACGCGTTCTCACACTTTCTGAATCATTTCATTTAATATCTCGACAAAATGACGTCATATTAACATGGGACTTGTACTGACACCTGGGAGATAGATTTTATCTTTTTGCCCATAGAATACACTAATGTATTGGAAAATGATAAAATACAGTCAGCTGTTATCCCAAAATATTGTTCTAGGTTTAATGTGTCAAATTGACGAGGCTCTGAATGCTAAATATCAGTGATATTGGCAAATTTATTGTTTCACATCAAGTACAACAATATATGATCGCGATTTTTTTTTAAAAAACATCGTAACTTGATACAAAATCATTGTTCCCCAATAAAGGCTATGGATGAAAAGTAGGATCGTTTGGACGGGCCACCACAAGGGCGATCTTACCACCCCATTTTGATTAGATAAAAGTCTTTCAGTTTCCGAACGTCCGGAACACATTATGACTGTTTCTGTGATATGTATCCGGACACAAAACACACGAATGTTGATATCTTCCACTTTGAAGTAAGTCTCTTGGGCAATGATCACTTATATGTTATATACCATTTGTTTCATTCTGTTTTGTTCATTTAAAACCATTTGTTTCTGCTATAAATATTATGAAAGGCTATCTAAACACAAGTATCTGTGCGATATAAGCGGGAAATAGTTGGAGGTATATTAGTGATTTCATCACCCGACTGTCAAGTGGTCAAAGAGATTCTACTGTGTAGATAATTAAGTTGAGAAAAATGTTCACTGGAATGCTTGTGATTAAATATCTTCCCATCAAAATTATAAATAAGGAAAAGGATAGAGAACAGCGAGACTAACCTTTCGTTGATGTTACACCGTGGAAGCGCCTCCATTGATGAACACTAAAATAATAATGTTTGAATTTATAATAAAGATGGTACAGGCGCTAGAAACATGCCACGATCAATTTTGAACTCGGGAGTCGTTTCTGACAAAACTGTAGCGGAAAAAGAATGGGGAAAACTTTGAACCTGATATAAATGGTTTAATTGTGGTTTCTCTTCTGATTCTGTGTAGATCTAGTGTATGCTTATAATATATTTGTGTGTATATGTATATGTAGGCCATGTCAAACAAATTGATCTTTCAGAAAGTCCAAACTTCGTTTTTGTCGCTTAGCTGTAAAAGTTTAGGTTAAAATTAAATAAAACATTAGTTCGTTTAAAAATTCACCTCGAAAATTGTATGGAAAAAAAGTTCAAAATAATATATGGCTCGCCTGGTGACCCGTGATCAAATGATGAAATCCTGAACAGGGAATATTACACATTCGGGATAGACTATATAGAATAGTCGATCTCATTCGGAATTTGAACGAGGAAGTACAGATAGTACTATCGTGTCGTATAGGATTATGAGTGATCTAAAATTGTGAACTTACAAATGAACGTTTTATTCCGTTGAAAATCACTGAAAAATCGAAAGTGAATAAAGTTCAAGATCGTCGACTGTAAATGTAACGCGTTAATTGAAAAGTTCAGAAAATACGAACGCGTTCATTTTAAAAAACATTACCCAACACTGCTGCCCCCCCAGCTGACCAAACGACCTCTGTTGGTTTCCAGGACGACCTGAGCGACCTCGAAGAAGGCGGTGGACCGACGGTGACGCAGCCGCCGCCCGGCGCGTTTGCGATGCCGCCGCCAGATAACGCCACCGAGCAAACGTCGCTGAAGCCCGGCGAGAAGACCACGTACACTCCGGGTGCGTTTCTATACACCGAGTCCGGTAGGACTGCTTGGACGTGGCAATATCCCTGATACGATCTTTCCGTTATCCCTGGATTCCTGTTATTCCCGTGACGTGAGTCTTATCCGTTCGTCCTGTCAGTGATACATCTGTAGTATGTTTTTCAGGGGGCCATACTGAAAAAACTCAGTGGTTATAAGACTGAACTGTCATTCAGGAGACCGGGGTTCGATTCCCGCCATGGTCGACCATCCTGACGGGTTTTTCGTGGTTTCCCTCTGTCGTTCAGGTCGATACTGGGATGGTTCCTTAACAACAGGCTACGACTGACTCCTTCCCACTATCCAAAATCACCTAATAAAATAACCTTTCATCTCATCATCCCATCATCTCGTATATCATTCACCGACGCCAATAAATCGTAGCCATCAGTACAGTGCGTCGTTAAACCTAATATAAATGAACACACCATGTACTCATACAGTAAAACCTCTATCCATCGTTCTTCAAGGGACCAGGAAACAGTCACCATTGCTACAATACCAGGAATGCAACGGACATTGCCCACGAGTTCTGCCGCTTGAAGCTAACGTCTAACGGCGTCTTGCAGTCATGCCGACGATTATACAATCACTTACCAGCTGCAATAAAAGCACTAGATTTTACTAAATTCAATATAGCAGTAACATAACCTAATGAAGGAATGCCATTATAATATTGACAAATATTTAAACTCTTAACATAAATTGAACATAAAATATTCAAACTCAAGTTTTGAATTTTTGTATTTTGACCTGATTTCATACAATGTATTTGTGTCCTATGAAAATCGTGAACTAACAATAAGCAATTAAACCAACCAACCATCCATCCAGGAAAAATTTGAGATGCTTATATGTGAGTGGAGCGAGAAAAAATGAATGATACAAGCAGGAAAACGATGGATCCGGGAACGATGCGTAGAGGTTTCACTGTATAATGTTATTGAAGACGTTTCGGTGTGTGGTTTGCTGATTACCGGGAAACGCCTAAAACTTTATTGGTTGCAGGTATGTCAGAGGCGGGATCTCCATCTCACGCGGCCATCCCTCAGCAGAACTCCCAGTGGTAAACCAAACAACCAAACAGGTCAGTACCGACAAGGATCATTTATTTATTAGATGAGCGTAGCGAAGTCTCCATCGCACTCTTATAGGGCGTCTGTTTTTTTTTGTTTTTTTGTTTTTTTTTGTGGGCACTGGTCGCAGGGTTTGACTGATCAACATGAAACTTTTTTTGTACAGGCCAACTTTTACAACTTGGAACTGTATAGTTTTTGTAATGAATCGGTCGGTTAGATTTTGAGAAATATCATGTCAAAGTTTTTAAAAACCTCATAAGATTAGGCTGGGTGAGAAAATTTGAAAAAATGAAACCTCTCCGAAAAAAATAGAATTTGCTCTGAGTGTTCAAACATAGATGATACACCTAATCACCATTTTGTGAGCAATTCGAGCCAGTCGTTTCGAAGAAAAAAATTCAAAAAACTGTTTTTATACATCAAATATATGGAAATGAGCCAAGATTCACTGCTTCCTAGATTCGATATTTGCCCAAGCATTAAATATTCTTCATATTCGTCAAGGTGTGTAGAATACCAGAGAAGATAAAGTAGCAATTAAATGAAGGACAAAGTGTGTAGAATACCAGAGTCGATAAAGTAGCAAATGTAGGACTGTTATTATACCTTATTCAGATATCTCGCTCATCTTAGAACGCATATTTCGCGTTTGTCTAGTTTATTCAATTATTCCTTTTACCCTCTTCCGAAGAAATCGAAATGGTTAGCAGTTTACAATTATTAACGTACCAACTTATAAATATGGCTTATATCATTATAAGATATTGAGTAAATCTATCGATAATGATAATGATAATGATAATGATAATAATATTTAAAATAATAATAATAAATGAAAATGGGTTCTAATAATTTTGAACTCCAATTTTTAGATGATTTTAGCTTTTCAAGAAATCCTGAAGTTCACTTTGGAAATACATTTTATTTTAAAATTAATTCCAATTAAAACTTTCAAATAATTTTGATTTTTTCGATCAATTCCAAATTTTAAGATAAGTAGGTACAGTTTTGAAATGAACTTTTTGTTTTGATTATTTATTTATTCATTCGATTGTGATTGAAACTTGAATACAATGACTTTTTACAGTATTGCATCAAGGTTGATGAGAAAAGAAATATATAATTTAGCGATATAGCAAAAGTAAATGAGGGCTTTTGTATGCAAACCAATAGTGATACCCTTATAAAATGTGTTTAATAGGTAAGGGTCTGGGTTCACAGTAACAGGAATGTGAGAAAAGAATACAGTTTGATGGATAAGGTCGGGCATTACAAGAGCAAGAGAGAGTCACATTGGAAAAACAAAGGGAGAGGTCAGTTTCAAGGATGTGGTTTTTGAGGATGTATTTGAATTTATTTTCATTATTATTATATATATAGCTATTGTACCGATGGATATGTTTACATTTTGTTTACAGCTTAGAGTAAGGATCATTATAAGGAGGAATAAGGCTATTAAGAGCCCGCATCTTAGCTGAGCATGTTTCTCTTCGAAATGCTCTACCCAAGTTCGATGTGCGTCAAGAAGTTTGGTTGTGGGTTGAAAATTGAAAAAAGGATAATATTGGAAGAGTTTCAGTAACCACCGCTAGATGGAGTTTTTCATTTCATAATTTGGACAAAATCTAGTTACATTACACAATTTGGCCAAGGAAATTGGGAAAACTGTGGAATAAAAGGCAAATCAGAATTCCAAATATTAATAAGCTAAGTTGAATTCAAGGATGTGCGTTTGTAATTTATTTCTACTATTATTCGGTGACCGGGAATTAATCAATAAAAACCATCAAATTAGGCACATTTTGATTCCATTATTGCTCGATAATAAAATTATTCTTCAATTTTCGACTAAGCATATCTAATGATGAGAGTATTGTTCATTCATTGCATTTCACCGCAAGTCCGGGTTGTTTGTAGTTCTTGAGATATATGTGGCGAAAGTGCACGCTGTAAATCTGTCTGAGATGCGGGCTCTTAAATAGTAAAAGTTTTGGATGAGCGATATAGGCATCCCCCGCATATATATGAAATGTGATGGGGAGCTGTCTATATGCACCTTGAGCTCAAAACAATTATTTCACTGCCTTCCTGTTTTATTCATACTCATTTTAATTGTTTGAAAATTCAATTCGTGATTAAAAGCAAAGTGGCTGACATCTGGTGGCGTTCTAGTGAACTGGGCGGAGGCAGATACTTTCAAATTGAATACAAATTAATCAATGTGTAATTACAATATTAAATACAAAATTAAAATCACCAAGATTATTAATAATTAGAATTACAATATTGATTACAAATATAATGTGTGTAAGCATACAACAACATGACATCTAGGCCTAACTGCCTCCGGACGGCCCACTTTGACAGTGCTGCCGCCTGGTGAGCTTTTAACCACGAATTGGTTAGCCCTGTTGCTTAAATTCTTGCTCGATTTTGTAATAGCTTTGATTGATGTAACAGTAGTACATTATATTTATTTAAATCAAAATGGCTGATACGATTCATGTAAAATTTCAGGATAACGCGTGTCATTATTGTATTAAAATTCCGTGAAAATTTTTATTCATTGGAAAGAAATATATTTTCCACATTTTCTATTCTAGGTTATTAATATGGGGTCTTTAAAAGCTACGAAATGAGTTTTCTCAGAAGTGGTGCTACTGATTGCGCCTCAAAACTTTACAGCAGCAAATTAGTCGATGATCCTAGTGTATGCCAAGTTTCAACTGAATTTGTACTTTCGTTTGACCTGTGGAGCTCCCCGAAAAAATCTTTCTTCTAGTACCTTCCTTGAAACTCATAAAAAAAGTTTCAATTCCATCCGAATTTAAATTAACGACGGTCAACTCCGATTTCGTCACGTCTTATGTTTCTGATTGTTTTTTTTGTCTTTTTTATAACATCGAAACTTGATACACAAAATCATTGTTCCTCAATTAAGGCTGTAGATGAGAGATAGGATCGTTCGGACGGGGCACCACAAGGGCGATCTTACCACCCCATTTTAAATGTTCATAACCAATGAACTTCAACACCAGGACTATGCTGTTGGTGACCATGAATTTCCGCCGCCGATAACAGTCTTTCAGTTTCCGAAAGTCCGGACCACATTATCTGATTGTGAACATTTTTTTCTCGTTTACTTACAGATGCTCGCCTGTTACTGTGCGCGCCTCTACATCTACTACAATATAATATAATCAACTTTCGAGTAGGCCTAAGCCTACGACAATATTAATACACGCGTCTACGAAATGCATCGTAGCTTGGCATTATCATTTCCTATTGCCCCTTCTCCTTCCCTCCCTACCCTCTGATCAACTTGTTTTTTCACATCAAGTTTATTACGTTGTCGTTGAAAATATCGTTGATAATGCTTTGTGCCATCGATGTATTGTGTCACGGGATTCTGGAGATCTGTGTCTATAACCCAGTATTTATTATTCAATTGTTGAGTAAATCTGAATTACCAGTATTCCGTTTGCGCTTAACAGTCCACGGGAGTCGATTTAGCGAAATATCAGTTTTTTAGTGATAATTTTTTAACGGTATGAGATATCGAAATTCGAATACGCGAGAAACACAGATAATTATAATGGCTTCAAGATGATATAATAAGTTATAACTTTAGAACTCATGTCGCATAACTGTCAAGCGTATACAGCGGAAAAAAAAAATTTCAGCTGTAAGCTTGACAGTTATGCGAAATGAGTTATATATATAGTTATATTTTGAATCATCTTGAAGCTATTATAATTATCTGTGTTTCTCGCGTATTAGAATTTCGATATCTCATACCGTTCAAAAGTTATCATCAAAAAAATTATATTTCGCTAGATCGACTCCCGTGGACTCTTGAGCTCACCATCTCTAAATGCAATATCGCGGTTTTGCTAAGATGCCCTTTCGTTCAAATATTGTAGCGATGATAGTTACATTGTAAATGTCAGAATAGTGGTATTAATATGGTGAAAAAGCTCCATGAAAGTTACTGTAAGTAATTATACAAAATAGTACCGACCGTCATTTTTTTCCGATCAAGTTGACTGTTAGTTGACGATGGAATACTGCACCGTAACTATCTTGTAATATTATCCAAAACCCTGCATATAAAATTTGTTGGTGGGGTCATTAAGTATTAATACGGTACATCTTTAAAAACGATATCCTAATCTCCATTCCTGGGCCTTTACCGCAACTGCCACTTTCGATAACGTGCCAGGCTTAGCTAGCTTCAAGAAACTCCGACGTTGATTGGTAAATATTTATTACAATTTAGCTTGATACCATGGCAACATCTGCAGACCTTGTGTATTTCCATTGTTATCACAAAATCTAGCACTGCTCATGAGGTGGGCTACGATAGTTTTTTTAGTCCAAGAGACTATAACTTTGTTATTATGTTGTGTTATCATAGTATTTAGCTCTTCTAATGAATATTTAACAATCAAAGTCCTGTGGAGCCAGCTAGGGCTAGGACGTTATTTTGATTGGCAATCGCATCAAGCGCCCTGATAACCTTCTTTCCAACAATCCATAGTTCAAAAACGTTCAAAGTCGTTTGGTAGGCTGTGGCCACAGCCCCCCAGAATCCCGAAACATTTGCTTGACATTTAATGTGATAGTAATTAAGTTTATTTGAATTTGTTCAAATCAAGTCTTGTAACAAGTCCAATTTGTGGCGCGGTCAAACTGCGCCGCTTTCTGTTCGATAACCGAGCGTATACATGAAAGTTTGGTCTGAGAATATGTTTTAGGTATTCTTTCGTCGTTTATATATATAGTATACCCTTAAAAGAATAAGTGCTTTTACGTTTATATATTTCCGTGTGGATTCATTCGTACTATACTAGCAATAAAATCATTTTGTTGATTGCAGATGTCTACATTTGTTATTTGTATATTATTATTTGTGTAAACATTTCTAACAACGCAGTCAACGTTTATAATTATACATCTGCGGTTCATACCAGGGCCTACATACCAGTATATAACTATATATAGATACTACAAACATGCATGTGTTATATATGTATATATATATATGATTGTCTTCTTCGATTCCGTAACAAAATAACAGTTGAACAATAAAAACACAAATTGAAATTTGTACTTAAAAAAAATATTCCCATTTTGTTGTAATTTATAATTTTCGTAATGATGTATTTTAAGTTATTTTCGTTCGTTCGTACACTTGTATTCTTGTGGGTTGATACTATTGAATGTCGCACTAGTGACTGCCCCGCCAACTAACGTCATAAAACTTAACCAATCAAGTGTTCATAACCAAATCAATATACACCGTAATGTTGGAAGTTATCTATCAGAGTATCTATAAATTCCCCCATGTTGAACGTATCCATGTGACCAACGAATAATCCACTCTTAAGCAGGGTTCACACTTACGATTTTTTGTTGTCGTCCGACACGATATCGGTCCGATTTTATTTAGACCCGTTCACACTTGACCTCTATCACGACACGATTTCGTGACGTCATGCGGCCATAGGCTTCTTTCACGGTGTATAATAGTTTGGGTGATGTATCGGGCTATCTCCGTGCGTTGGAAGGCTAGTACCAACAGTGCTCGTAGTTCCATCAGAATCCGTTGGAACGCCACCGTGATACGAGGCTAGTCACGTTGTCCAGGTGACTTTGACAGCTGATGTCTTGCCGCCAATGATGACATATATTTGATTCACGCATGCGTAGAGCGTGGCTCACTGGTCTCGTATCGTCGTGTCGTTCCGCTCGGATTCTGACGGAACTGCGAGCACTGTTGGTACCAGCCGAGATAGCCTGATACATCATCTATACTATTATCAACGTGGCTTCTTCATCTCAAATCCACAGCCTTGTTTATTGTTGAGTTGGAGCAGACGTCAATGTCACTCGTCACGTGTATTTAAAAATGGATAGGAAAGCATTAGCTCTGATTTTACTGATTCGAATAAGGAAGAGAAGAGAAGAAATGAGGAATCGTCGTTGATACACAACACAAAACACAACATTTTAAGACATTTCAATTTAGGAAAATAAAAGTAATATGCTAGTTAAGTTTGACGTCTCAACAAACAAAGTGCGCGCAAAGAGTGAGTGCGCGGAGACACTGAGATATATCGATATAAATCAAATCAAACGGAAGCGCTACTGCAGTGCCTGCTAGCAGTCCAAGAACGCAACACACGTAACTTCCGCCGATCTTAACGGCCGACTAAAGTTGAAAGTGAACCAACATTCACGACACGATTCGGACCGATATCGGCGTCGTGATCTGCTATCTTTTTCGGTCCAGTTCTGCTTTGCGATTGGTCAGTTACAAAAATCGTACCAAAATCGTGTCGTACGACAACAAAAAATCGGAAGTGTGAACCCTGCTTCATACCCTGTTCACACCGAAAAGTTAATCTCGATCAAGCTAATTGCGATTAAATGTACGCATGGAATTGTGGGTAATAAACTAACGGCGTTAACGCGCTAACATGGTTTGCTGAACGAGATTAAGACGTTAATCGCTGTTAACGTTAATGGAGTTGCGTTCACACTGCACGGTAATCGAGATTAAGTCGTTGATCGTGATTAACATTTTCAATGTGAACGGGGTATTATCAATAGATGTCAGTTGTATTGGTGATGCGAGGATGTATAACATTGAACATACAAATTGGTAATGGGTGAGACGGGGGCCTATGTTGACGATCCGTTGACAGTAACAAATAATGTATACTATATACGTAAATTCAGATTACTACTGAACATTGGAGATGAACAAATAAAAGATAATATTTTAGTTTTTTCAACGTAACAAACGGCATCATCTCTTCGTTAGTCAACGTTCTACCTTAGAAACGTGTGTCAAGTCAGTTGCGGGTTTGAGTCCCGAATAAGGCATGTTTTGTTACTATTTATCCATTATTATGTCATTAGTACCCCCAAATAATGGAGCTGTTGGTGGGGTCATTATCCAAACAGTAATTATTATTATTGTGTATATTGTATATAATTTGTTGCTATCAACAAAGAGTCAACCTAGTGGTATAATCTCTCGCCCTTTTCTCGCTGTTATCAAATTCAAACCTCTGGCTATTTTCCTTCAATCACAAAGTCTTTTCACGTACAAGCTATCTAGCATACATTGTTCGTCGTTAACCGTAATGGCTGTACGTTGTTACGCAGAATATTTAGTCTAAAAAAAGTTTTTTACGGTTGTTATTCAACCATTAGTTTATGTTTTGTCTCCCTTTTGTAAGTATAAAATGGCTACTGTATTTTAATTGGCACAACACCAAAACAAAAAAATCATCTCAGCGATTTTATTCCGATAATTGTTCGACTTTAATCTGTTCAAAACAATAAAAACAGTGTTGCGTTCAAATGGTTTCCTAAGAGAAGTACCTACGTAGACAATGTCTAAGGCCTAGCTTTGATTACACACATAATAATTGTAATGTATCTTGTATTTCCAATTTCTTACCTTGTATGTATTTTGTTGGACATTTCAATTTTTTTATTTATTTATTTGATTTTGTGCAGAAACAATATTAGATTGGTAATAGCGTTGACCTTACATTTTGTAGAATTGTCATGATACCTTTCTATATCCATGATTACATAATGGTAATAATATCAATAATAAATAGAATTATTTATTATTGCAATTGAACAGTTTGGCCTATAATCAAAGACCTTAATATCTAACTTCGTTAGAAGACCTAAAACTGATCTTGTTTACCATGTAACGCTTGGCGACATTGCTCACTAGTGCTACCTGTCTCCGTGGAGTGAATTAGAAGAGAGATATCTGCTTTACCACCAATATGTTCAATGCGTATAACACCGAACTGACGTGATTATCGTGTTGTGAATCATTCATAGAAATATTCCTGATAAGTTATGAGTAGTATGGATACGTACGAATGAACAGATATTTCAATTGGTCAAGCCTAGGCTGTACTTACATTCCCGTTTCTCCCCGAATCTGAAGAATTACTTCACTTTTGCCTTGATTACATAATTAAAACACTCGGCGATATAACAGATAGCGTTGTCTCGACCACTCATGATGGAACTATAGGCCTAGGCATATTGATGAATCATGAAATATACTAGTTCTGAAAGAAACATTAGTTGGATAATTATGTGGATCCAAGAAGGTGTGAGAAAAAATCATTCTGGTAATCATTCCAACTGGCCCGCCTAGAGAATAATTCACTTCACTACGATACGTGCGCTAGCATCGCTCTGTCGCCGCTTAGAAGGCTTAGTTTTAGGTCTTCTAACGAAGTTAGATACTAAGGTCTTTGCTATAATCCAATCAATCATTTGTATTGTTCTTTCAATAATTTCACATTGACTCAGTCACAGCCTTCTTGATTGGATTATCTGAATAAAGAAGGCTGTGAACATAAACAGTCATCTACGCATATTACAAGGTCGGGAAACGGTCTGGGCAAACCGGTTCATGCTGAAACGAATCACTAAATGAGTATATCACAATAATCTAGAAACACTTTGGTAAAACGTTTCAACGCCAGCCATTTTGAATATTGGCAGCGCCTTGTGTATCGTTATAACCCGCATTTAAGGTTACTTTGAATCGATTTTCCTAAACCGTTTCCCGACTGCGATACACGTAGTCCGTGTTCCGTTACTATTGGCTTCTGTCAAATAAAAAATCACCAACAATTGTTACCATAGCAATACAGCAAACTGGGGAACTAGAACAGATTATAATTTGGTAACATGAATTGGGGACATTGCTTTTACATCTCTTTCTATAATTAGTGACATTGCTTGAATAAAGCCAGATTACCGGTATTCAAATAAAATTTACTTGGTTTCATAATTACTCAACATTGTTCCAATTGACCACTAGTGATAGGCGTGGCTAATTGCCAAAGCCACCTGGATCTATACTTCATGTGGGAATTTAGAAATACTCTGATAGGTCAATGTGAAATTTCCCACATAACAAACAGCCCATTTGATTGGATGTTCTGTTTAGTGACGTATATGGGCGGTTCAATCACTAGTCGTCAATTGCCTTTGTAATAAGTACCGTTTACATGGTTTGGAATTTTATGTAACGGTTAAACCCAAATGAAATCCAGTAATGTATTACAATCGATTTGTTTTTGTGATGTTTGATAAACTGATTGATTGACTTGGATTTGTTCGGCAAGTTTATCCTGTTTTCTGTTGTGAAATCTGATTGACAAAATATAAACGTTAATTCAAGGGTTTAGAATAATCGTGACAGAATTGCAATCAACTAATATAATTGATAACTGTTGTAGTCAATTACAAATACCAACATCCAAACACTAGTGTGCCTGAATCTACTAACCTTTGTTTATGTTCCCCATAGAGTAAATCTCAAAATTGGCAACTCTTTTTCATATTGGGATGAACATTTAATTCTGTCTTTAATGATCTGTAGGCTTCTTCCAACTGTCACATGATCGTTGCTATGGTAACTAAGCACAACACTGCCAAACGATTGGATGTATTTGAAATTGTACTGGTTATTTAGTTCTGTTGTTGACGCTTCGCCCGTCTGTCAAAATCCGTCGAGCATCCTCGGAAACTGAAATCTTGTCGGGCGTGAGTTCGAGTCCCACATGATGTATTAACATCGTTCATCTGCTCATAACCTCAAATAACTTTGCGTCGGTAGGTTTGTTTAGTAAACGATAATCATACTCCTTGTGGACTCTAGATACCAATGGAAGTCAGTTGTACGAAGCCTATTAGAAATGATATAGTTTACATTCCATGATTTATTTTGAAAAAAATGTGTCGGCTTTTTGGAATGTATTTTTTTTTTTATCTCTTTAGAATGTTCTTGTTTGGACTTACCTTCCTAAATATAATAAACACATGAAATATTTAACTGTGGAATAAATGTTCTTCTGAATTTAATTAGAAGAATGATCACCCAATCCCTATATACTGTGTAACTATAAAAAATATGGTGTATAAATAACGAACGATAATATTTGAAAACCATGGTTATATACAACTATAATCAATTGAAAATGGTTATACAAAAATATATGATTATGTATTATAAAAAAACATTCAATCTAGAATATATATATCACATTGTTAAAATGTCCTTTATTATAGTATAACATATTTAAATGTTTCCAATTTTCCAATATTGTTATGCACGTTTACATTAAAATACTAATATCGTACCAAACTAGATTACGCTAGCGCACCCCAAAAAGAAACAACTTAACGTCCACAGGTCGAAAACAACGTACGAACGTGATACGAAATACTAACCACAGGCAGCGCTGAACGTTTCTAGTCGAGGTAACGAGAGATATTGGAATGCTACGTTCTCGATTGCGGGCGTGTTCGTATACTGGAGATATTTTTAATTAACTAATGATATGAAAAAAAAAAGTTTATGAATATTTCTCTTGTATAAAAATAAATTGAGTGTCCTGTGTTTAGATTTTAGAATGATGTTTAGAAATGTTAGGATGTTGTGTGTCCCTTAACGATACTATGTTGCCACGTTATTGACCTAACGTGAAATAAAACAATGCAAATTATTACATAAAACTAATGTACTTTTATGACGGTCTGTATCATGAATCAAGAAAACTATTATAAATACTAGAATGATTAAAATGTGGTTCTTAATTCTTCCTTTTCCTTGACATAACAAAGTGTTGTATAATATTATTTATTTATAATAACTAGAAGTGAATAAGAGAATAGCTAAGGCGGACGGGCTATTTCAAAAAGTAAGGAAGCTGATTTGGAACCAAGATTTTCCAAGGAGTGGGAAGATACTCATTTATAATGGGTACTACTTGCCTATCTTGACATATGGAGCAGTTACATGGTCAATCAACTGGAGAGAAGAAAAGAAAATAGAGGCAGCAGAAATGAAGTTGGTAAGGAGCGTAGCAGGAGTGTCAAAGTTGGAGAAGAAGAGAAGCAGTAATATAAGGAAGGAAGTGGGAGTGGAAAGGTTATCATTTAAATTGGAAAGGGAGAGACTTAGGTGGTACGGGCATGTGCGGAGAATGGAAATGGAGAGAATACCGAGAGCAATGTTTGAGATAGCGGAAAACAATGGAGCTAAGAGAAGAGTTGGAAGACCAAGAGGGAGTCAAGTGTGGGGTAGTCAACCGAGGAGAAAAATGGGAAGAAGTGGAAGACGAGAGATGGTGGGAGAATAGAGAACGATGGAGGGAACTCGTAGGAAGAGAAGAAGAAATAGAGGATAGGCCTAGCAGTAGTGAAGAAGAGGAGGAAGAAGTCGGAACTGGCAGGAACCGATTGATATGAGAAGTCTGTCCTAGAAAAACTGGTGGAAACACCCTCTGGCCCAATTTAATTGGTTATCTGGGTTTTAGATATTATTATTATAATAACAATGATTTTTTTCCACAATTCATATACCTACATTGTGTGTGTGCAGCTCAGTCAGCTGAGGCACCGCTTCAGAAGGTCGTGGGCTTGAGTCCTGGACAAGGCGTGGGTTTTTGTAAGATGTTCTTTCGCTCATCATCACTTCATAGTTTCATAATCACGTGCTCATTTGTACACCCATATAACCTATGACAATCAATAACGTAACGGGATAAGCAACTTGGCATTTTCCTTTCGCACCATGCGTATATCAAAGGGATGCCGCCTCACAAATTTTATGATAATTTTCTGGTATTATTGTATGTTGATCTATACAAGTAATAGATTTAATGCAATCTGTGAATCCAGCTCTTTCCAACTGCATTAAGCAATATTGGAATAAGTTTCATTTGAATTGGTCAATCTAAATTTAAAATACGTCTGTAAAATCATTTAGACCCCTAGTCAAGAGCCCTACTGCTATATTTACCATTTGATAAGTGGATAATTACACATCATGTACGAGAAAGTCCAGAAACAATGCAAGTCTACAACTATGTGCCATACATTGAAATACGAGCCTAGTACGTACGATTTGATTTGAAATTGCGAATCTCAGAAATGTAAACAAAAGCGCTGATTCCATCGTGGTGAAAACGGTCCAATGTTAAAAGGATAGGACTTATGCCGTGTTGCTTATCCCGTTACGTTATTGATAGTGATAGGTAAAATAAGTGATGGCGTTTGGGATGCGTTTATTTTGAAGGGAATGTAGAAGTTGGTGTACGTGTTGAAAACATATACACCCCTATATGATTTCAATTACAGGTCAGCAACTTGGAAACACGAGGCCCAGTTTCTACTTTCAAGAATGTACAAGATAATTTATAACTGTTCTTAATTAGTACACTTCCTTATTGACAAGCTGAAGTGAAACCCATATTCCTATTAGTGATACAGAAATAACATAATATGGTTAGAAGAAATATTGTTTTGAAGATTAATGCCAATAAGTCAAGTTTTATTTCCATTAATTGTACATTACAGATGACACAGTGTGAGCACAAATGACAAGGTATGAACACAAACCCTTTAGGATATATACCATTAAGGGTGTATGGAAAGGTTTTTTACCATATGTAACTTATTAAAAAATAAGTTAATAATATAATACAAGATAATTTATAATAATCATAACAAGTTGGTATAATATACTGACATGTATATTATGCACCTTGTGATGTTGTGCATATACTAGATAAACATATTGGACTATTTTAATACTGTTTTAGTGAAATATTAATATTGATAAATACATGCTAATAAAATTTATATAATTATAGTTGATAATGATAATAATACAAACTAATGCCAACATCACGCTATTTAATATTTATAATAGCTTTAATAATGATTTGTAGGATTAGCCATTTTTTACAATTTTGTAGGATACAATTCAGTTCACTTCCTGTAGCCTATCATTCAATCATTCTGAATAATCGTCAAGATATTCTTCTACTGTATAATATGCTTTTTTAGTCAAGAAATCTTTTAAGTGTTTTTGAAATGATGTTATTTCTATTATATTTTTAATGGATTTAGGAATTTTATTAAAGAGTTTAATATTATATGTAGCTATCATGTCTTCGTGATGGCTACCGTAGTTTGTTCCATAATCTTATTATAATCACTTTGAAAAATGACTACGGTAATTTAAAAAAACTTCCTGACAAACAAATGGGGATCCACCACCCAGTTTGGATTCTTACAGACCCAAACTTTTCCCAGCACTATGCCACTGCATTAATTAATCCCCATACAACCTAGCTCAAGCTGTTAGTGGGGCCGTCACGTACTACTACTATTAATTAATTTCATGATTTATATTTGGGTTTAAAACAGTGAACCTATTTTTCAAGATGAAGTTGCCGAAGTATCACAGCATATTCAACATGGCTATGTTATGCTAAATATGCAACGCTATCATCTAACAAAGTTGGTAAGTTTTTGGCAAAGTGTTTTTGTCGTATTTTGTGAAGACCCTCCAAAGCCTGTTGCAATATTCAACACTGTACGAGCCTGGCCTTATTTCCACAAACTGTAAGATGTGACAACGTAAGTTTTATTGAAGAATGTCATGTGATGATAAAAAGGCAATGTAGGTATAGGCCTACTTTCTTGTATCATTCTTCTTCAATTAATCATAATTATTCAAGAATAATTAGGATATGATGCTGCAATTTTTTAAAAATTACATTGTGGCTCTATAGCCTGATGGAATGTTGAAAAATACTTAAACCTAGATTATCGTAAGATAGAATGTATGGTATTCATTGAAGTGCTAACTATAAAGTGAATTCGATTTTTATTAATACAAACTTGATTGATAAACAAATTTCAGTTCTGCTTTATTTATGCTGCCACTTACAATTAAGCTTTTGACTATTCCCATAATTTATTTTAAAATTGAAAAATAACTGAACTGTCATGTGATTCATAATTATGTTTGAGTAATGAGACTAAACATTATTTAGATTGTGAAAAATTACAAATTTTCAAATACTCATTAGTCATTACGTAGGCCAATTTGATTAAATACTTTCATGATTTGAAAGTTTGAATGATGGTCAACATTTCAAAATCACTGGTTTATTTTTGGGATATGAAAATTTGTTTCAATTATGCAAATGACATTTATATCTCTACTTTTCTTATAACTCACTCAATGCAAATCCCATTACGTGCAATTGTAAGAGTTTTTGAATTAAATAATAAATGAAGGAATATATTATCTTTGATAGGGGCTAACCTAGAATTCGCCAATTTTCGTTTGAACCGCCATGGTTTGAACAGTTCGACGCCATTGCGCCATCACAACTGCACATGCGATATTACGTCCAATGGACGTACTTTTAACCAGTTGCGCGCGACGGCATGAGTGAGTTTTCGTGCTAATTCTGTTGTCTGTAGTTTTTATTTTTTTAAAAAACCAAGTAATTTTTATCAAATTTGTGATCAAGACACACTTGATTGGAAAATGGTGTTTTCGAAACTGTTCAGTGATAATTTCGTGAGTGTTTAAATTACAACTGGACAATTTCTAACGAAATTACTATGAAAGAAAAATTTAAAACATACCATTTTATAAGTCTAGGACGTTTGGCCATGTGTCCCACCTTAGGGCCAAAGCCCCCTTTTAGTCTTGCGTGGCTATGTTTGATTTATCAATCAGGGTAATAATTAGAAATCTAGTAATAAGACGAATGATTATTTAGGTGTATTGTTAGACCCAAAAAGATGTATCTATAAATTATAGTCATAATTGATTTTAGTTGTTATTGCAGAATGATACCAAAAATTCTAAGCCTATGCAACTGACTGAGGAGGCACTGCCCAAATCCTCCATATGGAAACACTTGCTAGATTCGACAGAAGAAGGAAATGGTTTATCTTCACCTTTCACTCGACCTAAACAGCTTGTAGCCGGACGAACAATTGCTGCCGCCGCTATAGCTGAAGGTAAAATAACACCAAGGATTTGCTAGGACCAAGCCCTAGCTCATAGTCCAGGCCTAGGTGGCTCAATGGAAGCAAACGTTACAAAATCAATGATGGAAGTAGTGTTCATACCCTAGTGGCTGAAAGAAGTCATCTTGACTACCTAGGTCCTATAGGCCCATATATTATAGCCATTGGCTTGTCTAGATCATCTTTCATTAGTATGTCTACTAGGCTCAACTGAGAGAAATATGTACCGTAACTTTATATTGACTGGTTGGTTAATTAATATAAAGGATGGTTGTTTAATTTTTAATTTTTTTTAAAAACATCGAAACTTGATACAAAATCATTGTTCCCAATTAAGGCTATGGATGAAAGATAGGATCGTTTGGACGGGGCACCACAAGGGCGATCTTATACCACCCCATTTTGATCATTTAAAACTAATGATCTAAATGATGAACTAATGAACTAATGATAATATATTATGGTATAGTCAAAGTGAATATTTTCAATTCCAGAGAATAGGACACGTTTTATAGGTTATTTTTTACAAAATAAGATCGTCCAATTGTGGTGCTCCATAAAAATGATAACACGTTTTATCCATAGCCTTAATTGGGGAACAATGATTTTGTATCAAGTTTTAATGTTATTAAAAAAATTAAAAAATGGGGACCTAAGGGAGGGAGGCATTACAAAGGGTTACTTGTATTGGATTCAAAATTCAATCATAGGCCTACCATAATATGTGCTGAGTTTTTGAATTTTAATATTACATTAAACATTTTCTCTTTATTTGGAGATTTATATGTTACATTGATCCTCGTGGATTTCTCAATTTATTATCACACAATTTTATTAAAATGCCAATAATTTTACCTCATAATGCTGAACATGTGCATTGCAAGGATTTTTTTTCTGTTTTATCTTTTGGTTGTGAATAGGGTGCGTGGTATATTCATTGAGAAATTGAGAAAGTTTTTGAAATAAGAAATATTCATTTAAATGAATAATATTTCATCTCAATAGGCCTAATACCAAGGTAATAATTCAAAATTATCTTTTTATTAATTATTACCGTACGTCATTCAACAATAAATTATCATAGTACTGGTAATTTTATGTTAGGGTCGATATCATATTTTATTATATCATAAAAGTATTGAACAAAGTGGCCTGGAGACTCGAGTTATTTTGAAGACTCACAAAATGGTCTTCATAAACGATAAACTAGGTTTCTATAACCGAACATCGAACTAACTGTTTGTACATTTATCAGGGGACAGTTGCGAGTTCGGAAGCAAAAAGTACTTCTTGTTTTGCGGCATCGGAGGATTCTTGGCGTGCGGATTCACTCATCTTGCCGTTACTCCTTTGGACATCGTGAAATGTCGGTTGCAAGTCGACCCAGAGAAGTACAAAAATATCGTACATGGATTCAAAGTAAGAGCAAACATTTTTTCATTTTAGTGACAATAATTTTTGCTTATATTTGTGTAAGAAATTCAACATAAAGGTACGTTCATAGAGCCACGGCAACACGAATTTGCCGTGGCGTCAAAATGAATGAGCCAATCACAGACTTGCCGGGCTTGTCGTTCACTGTGGCCTTGAAAGTTGAATGAAGTTGAACATTTTGCCGGACGACAAACTTGCCGTGATGACGTAGGCGACATCACGGCCACGTTTATACTCGAACTGTATGTTCTACGTACGAACTATCGACTGTCAAACTCTCGAACTATCACTATCGATGTTGCCATTGTTATCGCATCGATTCGATATATAATTGCCTTGAGTCGGCGATAGTTTGCCGTGGTAGTATGAACAGTACAAATCATTTGACGTCCAACGGCACCCGACAAGATTGCCGGCCGGCAAAAATGCCGTGGCTCTATGAACCTACCTTAAGAGTTTTTTAATTAATTAAACTATGTTCATGTTAGGCCAGCTTAATAAATATATCCTACCTAGGTGGCTCCCAACTTTTTTTGATCACAACCCCTTTTCAAGAAAACAAATATTTGGCGACCTCATGAGCAATTATTTCCCCGCCCCCCCCTCCCCCAAAAAATTACTTGAAAAAAACATTTCCCCTATTTTTTAAAATTGACTTGACACAGTCAAGTTTCAAGAGTTATTATTTAGTTATGAGTTATTATTCGTTATTATTGAGTTATGATTAGTAAGAGCAATAGTAGAGACATTCATTCAGTCCAATTTGGATCTTTTGTTTTTTGTATACGCTCATGCATTTGTATTTTATATGCAGCTATTAACAATTAAAAAATTCAAACAAATTTTAAAATCATATTTCCATTAAAATTATCCAACCGTAACAAAGGAACAACTAATTTTATTTTTCAAAACTACCGTACTTGTGACCTTGATATTGATTGTTTCCCTTTCGAGTATTACGTCATATTTGAAGGAATTAAAAATCTAAATACGTACAAGTACACGTAGACCTATAGTAGTAGGCGATAGTATGCCATTTATAATTGAAGCCTTGCACAGCGACATAAGCTGATTTGCGATAAGCTTAGCTACCATACAAGCAATTATTGGTAACTTGCCAACATTATCTTATCAATTGGATTGGAGGTTAATTGGTAGAAAATTGGATTTTGGATGGATAGGCCTAGGTGCTTTGCATCTAATTATGCATTCAGAAAGTACTTTACTGGTACTTATATTATTTAGTAACTAGGCCTACATTAGTTGCATAAAAACCATATTGAATGTTACCACCATTTCTTGATTTTTGAAATTTTGATTACCTACCAGTACTGATATTAACTTATTTTCAATTATTATAATTATTCATTTACATATTCTTATTGGTAGGCCTACATTATCAAACATTCAATATGGTACCTATATAAATAAATGAAGTCATACAAGCCAGACTTGTGTTAGTTGTGTAGGAACATTATGTATTTCAAAGCTCTTACATTATTTTCAAGATGCCATTATTTTATTCGATTTCATTAATGCAGTATTAGACGGGCATCATTATTGAATAATAACGGTTATTATCTCTGATGGCTAAAATAAATAAAAAAACCTGTATTATTAATATTTTGATGAATAAAAAAAGGACTAGTTTATAGAATATAGACCATTGGAACACTAGTGTTTCATGAATGTCAAGTAGCCATCCCAGTATTTGATTCAACGACCGAGGGAAACACTGAAAAACTTGAGTCATAATGTTCGACTATGGTGTGAATCGAACTTATGTCCCCTACGTGAATCGTTACAGTGCTATCATTACATTGATTAGCGTGGCCATCTCTTGTGCCGGTACTAAGAGTCCACGTTTCGAATCCCGACGGTGAAACTCTATTAGGGCACTGATAGATGTTGAGCGCCTTTAAGCACCACCAATAAATCAAAACTAAACGGTGGCTCAGTGTTCTAGCGACAAATCTACCCGTCTCTGTATTATAGGTTCTTAAAATTATTCTCACTTCAATTTTTGTTTGAAATCTTACTGAGACGAGTGGTCGAGTGGCTAGCTCACTGAACCGTCATTCATGGGACCGGGTTTGATTCCTGCCATGGTCGACTTATTTGACAGGGTTTTTTCATAGTTTCCCTCTGTCGTTCAGGTCAATAAGTGATAGTTCCTCAACAACAGGCCATGACTGACTCCCTCCCACTATCCAAAAACACATAATAACATAACCTTTCATCCCATCATCTCAAATATCATTCACCGACAGCAATAGATTGTTGTCATCAGAAAAGTGCGTTGTTAAACCCAATATAAATAAAAATAAATTAACAATTTGTTTTATTAAAACTCCTGTTCCGTAGGTGACCATTAAAGATTCAGGAATCCGTGGCTTGGGCCTCGGATGGGCGCCCACTTTTATCGGCTACTCGTTACAAGGTTTCGGCAAATTCGGTTTCTACGAAATCGGCAAAGTCAAGTACGCCAGCATGGTGAGTCCGGAAACCCAATTCGAACAGCGCATGCTGATCTACCTGTTCGCCTCGGCAACGGCCGAGCTACTCGCCGACTTCTTCCTCTGTCCGTTTGAGGCGTGCAAGGTCCGCATGCAGACGCAGCCCGGGTTCGCCGTGACGATGCGCGAGGCCATGCCGAAGATTTACAACGACGAAGGTTTGAACGGTTTCTTCAAGGGACTGGTACCGCTCTGGATGCGACAAGTCCCATACACGGTGATGAAGTTCACGTCGTTCGAACGCACGATCGAGCTGATGTACAAGTACGTGACTCCCAGACCGAGGAGCGAATGCACGAAAGGCGAACAATTGTCGGTGACTTTCGTAGCGGGATATATCGCCGGAATCCTCTGCGCCGTCGTGAGTCACCCGGCCGATACGGTCGTGTCGAAACTGAATAAGGAGAAGGGAGCGTCGATTGGAGACATTTTGAACAAGCTTGGTTTTATGGGGCTCTGGGGTGGACTGGTTCCGAGGATTGTCATGGTCGGCACGTTGACGGCAGGGCAGTGGTTCATCTTCGATTTCGTGAAGGTTTCGTTCGGAATACCGCGGCCACCGCCGCCAGAGATGCCTGAGAGTTTGAAGAAGAAATACGGTCTGGTGAAATAATGGTGTCGTGCGGGACGATGTCGCGTGAAGTATTTTACTGCAGTTACCATTAGTTTATAAATGATTTGTTTTAATTTATGTGTTACATATGTTTCATTCAATTATGTAATTCATCGACGTTGAAGTAAAATATTTTTTAACTTGAATGTAGTAGTAGGCCTACATTATTTGTGATATTGTAAATGAGGGATAATTATTTTCCAATTCATTTTAACTTTTATTTGTATAAGTGCTTGATACTTGAAGCAATTAAAAAAAATTGCATATGACAAAGTTGGTAAATTTTAATTTATCATAAATAGGCATAAAATGTGGTCAAGCTACTATAATTTTTTCCAAAGTTTTAATTTAATTTTTTTTTCTTATTAATTTGGGGTTATACAAAAGAAACCAACACTTTTCTGTGTGTCTGAGGATTGTCTAGAAAAAAGATTAAAAAATAATATTGTAAATTAGTATTCGTATTGTTTAACTGTAATGAAATACAACTTATGTTCAGTTTACACTGTTTAAACAATGTTATACTAAATACTAATAAATAAAAGTGTGAAATCTATTTCTAATCTATTTCCTTTCCAGCTTCTTTTCTCCTTTGTGAAAACACTTCCCAAAGTTTCTCCTCAATTGTAGATTCAACAATGGAAAACAATAATAGAGATAAGCCTACAAAAACATAAATAACAGTCAGCTGTTGGAATGCCTTGGAGCATTCAAGTTCAACCAATTTGGACGCCATGACAAGACTCGTCCATGTGGATGTCGTCTATTTGCAAAGGATATACTTTAACATGTAAACTTTTGATACCATCATCAATACACCAAATTAAACCTGAGTTCATATATCAGCGTATGTATAATAATATGTCCAAACGCAATTTAGTTTCTACGTCTCCCACTTCTCCAGGTAAAAAGAGTAGACGTACAGTTATTCAGAGTGAGGACCAAAAGTTAGGTTATAGTGGCATTATGTCGACAGACGAAAACAAATCTAATACATCAAGATATTCTATGTGTGAAACGGAAAGTGTAAAAGCTGATTCTAATTCGGACACTAATCAAGCTATCAAAAATATTGAAGCTATGCAGAATAAATTGCAAAAGTTGGTAAGTAAGAAAGAAGGAAATCTACGAAGCAAACCAATGGTACTAGCAGCGGGATCAAATAGAAATACGTTGAATTCTGGTACAAGGAAGCCAATGGACAAAGGTTCAAATGATGGCAGTAATCGGTCAAAGCCCAAGCCTATCCCATTGAATGCTACAAATGCAGAGAAATATGAGTTTGAATACTTGAAAACACCGGTGAAGCCTGCGTGCGATAAGAAAGAATACAGGTTCGTAGCACGTACACACGAGTTTTAATTGACTGGCAATGGACGGTGATTTTATTTTATTGTATTCTTTATTTACTGTAGACTAGTGTATAGGCCTAGTAATATTGGTGCCGTCAGATATTTGTATTAAACATAAAATTTAATAAGAATAGAAAATAGTATATAGAAATACATAGCAACAGTGCCGGTATTCTTGGAAATTTTGGGACCTGATATATGATGGGAAGATTCCTTTCCTTTGAGTTGATAATTTGTTGTAAGGCCTACTGTCTGCAACATTGGAGTCAGACCTGTGTTTAAATTCAGACTGTATACATTTTTACAGGGTTATTCGACTTAAAAATGGATTGAGAGCGATTCTGATATCAGATGTACCGAACTTGCAAGCGGTTACTCAGTGTGAAGGTAACGTATATTCTTAATCGAACAAATTGTTGCCTTTTTAATAGGTTTTATGATTTGCTCTCATGGATGAAACATGATGCTATTAAATTACTATTCTCGAATTTAGATGAATCATCCGACGATGAAAGCGATGATGAATCCGGCTCGGGAGAAGAGAGTGGCTCCGGAGCCGGAACGGGATCGGAAACGTCGTCCGATGGGGAGGAAAGCGGCACGGAGTCTGAGATGGAAAGCGATGGAAATGTTGCCAATAAGCTTGATGCTCACTTGGGTAAAATATTAATATTACTTTGGAAATTCTATTTTTTTTTTAAATTTTGATGTCGTTTGCACGTTGTGTGACAGGGTTGAGAAATTTGATCTATCCGTGGAGTTTTCATCCAAAACTGCATTTGAAAAAAACAGCTGATTACAGGTTTTTGGGAATGTTCACTTGAAGGTACCAAAATATGTACAGGTACCATACACAAAAGAACCAGGTTAAATCATTGATATTTCAAAATCATTTCAAAAGCTCTGTAGGCTACGGTACTGATTTTGTATACGAATATTTCCATTTTCAAAATGATCTTTACGAGGCATTATTGATTGACACAAGAATAGGAAAAGGCCAAACTTCATTTGCAGTGAGGAAAACCCAACAAAAACAAAAGAAAAATTCAAAAAACAACAATAATAAAATGTATTGGTTAATTTTTTCAAGAGCCCCAAAATCCATGAAAAAACCTACTTGGTTAGATGTATAAATAGTTTTCTTCAACCTTTTTTCGTGTGTTTGTTTGATAGACAATAATTTATTCATAATCATCTTGAAATCAAACATTTTTAGCCTACTTCTTCTATAAATATCCTCTCCTATACACAAGCACTGCTTATGTGGGTATTCCATTACTTATCTTATGCACGTGTATTTTAAATTACCATCATTTTAGATTAGGGCCTACGGTACTATTATTTACTGTTCATGTATAAATCATCTACTATGTAATATGTTTTTATAATTATAATTATGTAACCTTTGACTAGATCAATAACACTTGTTGTCTATTTGATAGCCATAGGTCTAACTCATGTAATTTACATTCGGAATAAAATTGAATTGAATTGAATTGGATTGAACTAGATTACTAATCTTGTCACCAGATTCTGACGGCAAGAAGAAACAGTCTCACGAGGAAAAGATGGCCGCCGTCGGGTTGACAGTCGGCGTGGGCAGTTTCAGCGATCCGGAGAAAATACCGGGGCTCGCACATTTCTTGGAGCACATGGTGTTCATGGGAAGCCAGAAATATCCGAAGGAAAACCATTTCGACTCTTTCATTAAAGTAAGTATTACGGAGGCCCCCCTAATAACGTACCGTAATTGTATTTGAAGAGATTCGATATTTTGAATTACAGTAGAACCTCTTTAGTAAGTTTCTCATTAGTGCACTTTTTATCTTAGTAAGTTTTATTCTTTGATCCCATCTACAGGCCTATGCTCCGACATTTTGAATAGTTTATTTAGTAAGTTTTTCACTTTGGTAAGTTTTTTCTGTCTGGTCCCCTAAAAAACGCACTAAAGAGGTTCCACTTACTTCAATTATCACCTATCGATCAATTTTTTTTTAACTCTTCAATCTCATTTTTCAACTGTTTTTTTCGTGTTTTTTATATTTAGTAGGCCCTATCATATACAAGAATAAAATGATTTAGCGATTGACCACTAGTGATAGGCGTGGCTAATCGCCAAAGCCACCTGGATCTATAGGCCTACTTATGTGGGAATTTAGAGATATTCTGATAGGTCAATGTGAAATTTCCCACATAACAAAGCCCATTTGATTGGATGTTCTGTTTTGTGACGCTTATGGGCGGGTCAATCACTAGTCGTCAATTAATGAAATAATGGATGTGTCTATTTTTGTAGCGTCAAGGTGGCTCAGACAATGCGCACACGGACTGTGAAACGACGACGTTTTACTTCGAGTGCCAAGAGAAGTATCTGCTGAGAGGTATGGACAAGTTCGTGCAGTTCTTCAAGGCGCCGCTGATGAAGAAAGAGGCGATGACTCGCGAACGGCAAGCCGTCGAATCAGGTACGCCTATCTCATATATATATATATATATGTATATATGACGGAACATGACATCACAAATAGAGTGCCTACACTGGAAAATAAATTATCATTATTTAAAGAATATTATTTTGTGATGGACGATATGAGATGAATGGTAGATGATTTGTATTTTTTGTATTTGTATTTGTATTTAACTTACTCATTACAGATTGTTTTTAGAACAGGTGGTAATGAATACTATCATAAAATCAAAGGAAAACAAACAAACATGCCTACTTGATAAAATTATACATTGTTATTTTTTCTTAGCTCTCTTCTTAAATCACTTATCTTCGTTATATTCTTCAACTCTCCTTTCAATTCATTCCATTCCCGCATCGTTCTCTGGATGAATCTATATTTCCCTACTTCTCTATCCACTCTCTCCACTTCCATTCTTACCCCTCCCCTTGTACTTCTTTGTAATCCATTTACAAATCAATTGCTCAATTCCTCCCATCCTGTACATTGATTTTGCATGTGATTTTACATGATGATGGAGAGTGAGAGAAACAAGTGATGTGCGAATGATGAGGTGGGTACAGGTTGGAGGAAACACATGGACTGAGTAATGGGAGTACTGGGAGGTAGGTTCCATACGAATCAACGTTTTTTACTCAAGTTTCCCACTGTTAATAACCATAGAGTAGTGAAGTTCTTAAAGCGGTCCGACGCCTATGTTAGAATATCTGCGTTAATTTGGAAGCTGTTTGAAGGTTTACTTGTAGCAACTGAGCTACAGAGAACGGTAATATTAGTTGGTCTCAGCCAGACCTACGCTACGCTACTGTCGCTGCCTGCCAGCTGACAGATCTATTCCGCTCTCTCTCTAGCACTCGTCATCACTCTCGCCATTTTCAACATTATTTCAGTTCTATGAACAGACGTGTCGAGTCTACATGCTGGAACCTTCTCAGCTAGCGAACTACGTTACGATAAGGCTGAAGCGGCAATCATGTGGAGTAAAGGAAGGGATTATATTTACTCGACATCAGTGGTCGTAGCCCTGGCTGCAACGAACTAATCGAACATAGTCTCTTTCTCTCTCACCATATCCCTGTCTCACTCACTCTCTATTTCAAATGTCAGTAAAATGGTCCCAACTTGAGGCCAATATGGGTCCCAACTCAGTAAAATGGTCCCAACTTAAGATCAATATTGGTCCCAACTCAGTAAAATGGTCTTAACTTGAGACCAATATTGGTCCCAACTCAGTAAAATGGTCCCAACTTGAGACCAATATTGGTCCCAACTCAGTAAAATGGTCCCAACTTGAGACCAATATTGGTCCCAACTCAGTAAAATGGTCCCAACTTGAGACCAATATTGGTCCCAACTCAGTAAAATGGTCCCAACTTGAGACCAATATTGGTCCCAACTCAGTAAAATGGTCCCAACTTAAGACCAATATTGGTCCCAACTCAGTAAAATGGTCCCAACTTAAGACCAATATTTGTCCCAACTCAGTAAAATGGTCCCAACTTGAGACCAATATTGGTCCCAACTCAGTACAATGGTCCCAACTCAGTAAAATGGTCCCAACTTGAGACCAATATTGGTCCCAACTCAGTAAAATGGTCCCAACTCAGTAAAATGGTCCCAACTTAAGACCAATATTGGTCCCAACTCAGTAAAATGTTCCCAACTTGAGACCAATATTGGTCCCAACTCAGTAAAATGGTCTCAACTCAGTAAAATGGTCCCAACTCAGTTAAATGGTCCCAACTTGAGACCAATATTGGTCCCAACTCAGTAAAATGGTCCCAACTCAGTAAAATGGTCCCAACTTAAGACCAATATGGGTCCCAACTCAGTAAAATGGTCCCGACTTGAGTCGTCCTAAAGATAGGACTCTTTGTGAATCCGGACCCTGGTCCCTTGGAAAACGACGGATAGAGGTTTCACTGTGCAGTGAAACCTCAATTCCATCGTTCCCAGATCCATTGTTTTCCTGCTTGTATCATCCATTTTTGCTCACCCCACTCCCATATATAATCAATATTAAATTTTCCTGGATGGATCATTTTTCTGCATGGATAGTTCATTTTCCTGGTCCCTTGAAAAAAGATGGGCCGACGTTTCACTGTATTTACATTTTGAAAAAAAAAAAACGAAAAAACGTAAACAAAGTCGATTTGTCGCCGCAGAGTTCCAGGAGAGCATGTCTTCGGACTACGACCGCGTCGTCCAGCTGTTGGCGGGCCTGGCTCGACACAAACACCCCGCCACCAAGTTCACGTGGGGTAACGAGACGACGCTGCACGAGGGTACGACTGACGCGAGCATACACAAGGCGCTGCACAAGTTCAGGAAGCGGCACTACTCCGCCCACCGGATGACCCTCGCCGTGCAGGTAACCGACGGATTTCATTTCATTTCGTTTATTAGCTTTTTGTTCATACCATTATATACGAGTTGTAATTAATATCATTAACATAACAAGCAGGTCTTGAAAGTTGTCTGGATTAAAATAACAATAATAATAATAACAAGTAACTATAATTAATAATATATAAATAAAATATTAAAATCATTGAAATAATAAGATTGATACCCATATAGGATCGTGACAAGTTGACGTTGAATTGACAATAATTAGAGACATGTAAATATAGCTTCTATTTTTTCTTCTCGTAGCATTTAGAATTTGAAAAGTAGACTTTGGTGGATCTATTATTTTGAAACATCGTGTTTTGTCGCGCAACAACGTTCAGTAGCATAACTACTGTACAGTACTGGTAAAACCACTATATAACGCACAATAGGCATACAAGAGAAGCACTCCAATTGATATTAAAAAAATAGTCTAGCTACAAGTAGGTCAAACCTACGCCTCAGGCGTCTGCCACCTGTATCTGCAACTGCACTTTTCTCCGAATTCCCCGACTAACTTCACCCGTTTACACCTCAATTGAGATAATTTTGGGAAAAATAGCATCTATAATGCTTCTATTCCGAATATAGCGTCTATATTGCCAGTACCGGTACATTGAAACGTAGCGGATTCAGACGGTTGTAGCGCTTTTTCGCCTTTTCAAAAACATGATAGAACAACATCAAACATAGTGTAACATGAAGAAATATCAGAAAAACATGTAAAAAGGCACTTTTAAATTCCATCGCTTTTATAGCAATTGCTATTTTTACATGTCTCTAACAATAATACATGTAGGTGATGCTTTTAAATATAATATTCCAATAAAATTCCAATAATTGACTACAGACTGCTACAACTACTCTCTTTCGTTCGATAAATATTCCCTCACATTATAAAAGCTACGGTGAATTAGAAACTTCTTGACATTAAGCTTAAAAGACGTTCTATTGCTAGCGAAACTTTTCAATTTTTCTGGGAGTTTGATATAAGTTGCTATCTGTCGAAGGACATTTAAAAAAAAAATCTTTGTTATCAATTTTTTTACATGAATAATGAATACACTGAAGTGTACTTGGAGTCGGATGACGCACTCAAGGCAGCAAACATCTCGGCTATTGTGATGCGTCAAATAAAAAAGATGGAAGTTGAGGAAAAAATTATAAATTCAAGTAATTCACTTTAACTATTTCGAATAATCCAATACGAAAACAGAGCTAAAGCAATCAAAGGGTCAAAATATTAGTTCAAATTAGAAATTACAGTTAAGCTGGAATTCGGATTAACTGTATTAATTAACAGTGACAATGCTTTCAACCTTTTGCCAGGGATCGACTTAGAGTTCAAAGGTGTTGAATTTCAAACTAACCAAGTTTGGATTAACGAGGGTTTACTGTAGGCCTACCATACTTTCACACTGAGACGAGTGGCCGAGTGGTTAATACACTGAACCGTCATTCAGGAGACCAGGGTTCGATTCCCGCCATGGTCGACCATCCTGACAGGGGTTTTTCGTGGTTTCCCTCTGTCGTTCAGGTTGATACTGGGATGGTACCTCAACAACAGGCCACGACCGACTCCTTCCCACTATCCTAAATACCGGTAAAGTGGAGTGACTTTAACCCGCTGGTGTGACTTTGCCCTTTTGTTGGAAAAAGTTTCAAACCGCTTAAATGAGAAAGTTTAAATTTTATCGTATCCATTTTTTTTGTATCAATAGGTACGTATCAAAATC
Organism: Brachyptera risi; assembly: GCA_964007535.1. NCBI lineage: Eukaryota > Metazoa > Arthropoda > Insecta > Plecoptera > Taeniopterygidae > Brachyptera > Brachyptera risi. Next base: position 4,799,670 of record OZ023338.1, on the reverse strand, counting down.
AAAATGTAGTATAAAAAAAAAACGATAAAACTAAAACTTTCTCATTTGTAGCAGTTTGAAACTTTTACAACAAAAGGGCAAAGTCACTCCAGTGGGTTAAAGTCACCCCACTTTACGGTACCTGATAGAATCACCTCATCATCCCATCATCTCATATATATCTTTCAGTAGAGTGCGTCATTAAACCCAATATAAATAAATAAAAGCCCATACTTTCACTCTCGTAACTTGACTCGACGCTTGGTTCAAGGCTCGACTACCGCTGGATGACCTCGAAGAACTCGTCGCCAAGACGTTCTCGATCGTCACCAACAACGCCCTGCCGCCCGACGACTTCACCCCGTTCACCGACTCGTTCGACACGCCCGAGTTCCCTCGCTTGTATCACGTCTCGTCCGTGCGCGACCGTCTCAGCCTGGACGTGACGTGGGCGTGTCCCCCCTGCCTGCACCAGTACCGCAGCCGGCCTTACGAGTACGTCGAGAGTTTGCTGGACCACGAGGGGGAGGGGACGTTGCTGCATCATCTCAGAGACAAGTAGGTTGGTGACGAGGGGGGGGGGGGGGATTCGTGTACATCTAGCAAAGATGCTAGCGGTTGCAACTTGCGATCATCAAAAACCACCCCGCAAAGTTGATGGCAAGTTGCCGCCATGACAGTTGTCAAACAGGTTTCATGCCTTGCTAAAGCCTATGACTATCAATAACGTAACGGGATAAGCAACATGGTGTAAGTCCTATCCTTTTAACATTAGGCCGTTTTCACCATGATGGAATCAGCGCGCTTTCTTGTACATTTCTGAGATTTGTAATTTCAAATCAAATTGTACGCATTAGGCTCGTATTTTCATGTATAGTACATTGTTGTATACTTGCATTATTTCTGATCTTTCTCGTAGATGATGAGTAATTATCCAGTTATCAAATGGTAAATATAGCAGTAGGGCTCTTGACTAGGGGACTAAATGCTTTTACAGACGTATTTTAAATTTAGCTTGGCCAATTCAAATGAAGTTTATTCCAATATTGCTTGATGCAGTTGGGAAGAGCTGGATTCACAGATTGCATTACATCTATTACTTGTATAGATCATCATACAATAATACCAGCAAATCATCATAACATTTGTGAGGCGGCATCCCTTTGATATACGCATGGTGCGAAAGGAAAGCGCCATGTTGCTTATCCCGTTACGTTATTGATAGTCATAGCTAGAGCTTGCTAGGCGTACATGAATGCCCCCCGAGATCGGTGGCGCGATGGATCGTCTTTGATGAGATGTTGTAAAAATGAAAATATGAGAACGATTGAATAGATCAAGGGAAAGTAGAAAATAACAGGAATCGATTGAAATAATAGATAACCTAGACTGATGATTTTTTTTCCCATATTGGGTTTACCGACACATTATAGGCCTAATGATAACTAAGATCTATTGTCTCTATTTTTATTTTTATTATATATTATTTTTATTCTTATTTTTATTCAATTATTTTATTCTTATTTATTCTTATTTTTTTCTCTATCAAAATCTATTATTTATCTCTTTTCTTCTTTCTTTAATAAGTAATAACATCAAAACTTGATACAAAATCATTGTTCCCCAATTGAGGCTATGGATCAAAGATAGGATCGTTTGGATAGGGCACCACAAGGGCAATCTTACCACCCCATTTTAATCATTTTGAATGAAAAACAATGAATTTGACACCAGGACTGCGCTGTCTGTGACGATAATTTTCTGCAGCGGATAAAAGTCTTTAGTTTCCAAAATAAGCTAGATAATCTCAATTAATTCAAATTCAGAAGTCACATAAATTGAATAAATCTGTGATTATTTATATAAAATAATAAGTATCAGCATATAACCTGTGATTGGAATCACTTTCTTCCCTTGGGTCTGCTGTGACCCAAGCGTCGAAGCAGGATCTTCTGTCTTGACGATACAAATAAATAAATGGAGATTGAGTTTTTGTCGAGGTAAGCTGCTGCTTGTCGCTAAAACGTATCGTTTTGTTAGGTTATGGGCGTTGTCGATGTCGGCCGACCATGGCTCGTCGGGCTTCGAGAACAACTCGATGTACCTGCTCTTCTCCATCAACGTCGAGCTCACCGAGGAGGGTTACGCCAACGTCGACAAGGTGAGTGCAATCACGTCTTCAACCTTTCCACGGTTCCGCACGTATGCCTGCCGTTTCACAATGTAGCCCGCCACAGGTTATGCAGGAATGAGATACATTTTCAAAATGAGCTAAATGTAGGCATTTTTACAGACCGAGTAATTCTTCCAAGATCATATTTGTTTTGATAGACGTTGTTAATTGTTCATTGACAATAATTTCAGTGGGTGTGTTTTTGAATCCATCAAACAATACTCTGAAATGAAGAGATTCAACGAGGCTGTGTTTGTTGTCAAGGTTCTGAACAATGAAGGCGTCGCCCAGTTGTACGCGCTGGCAAGTAGGCCTACTTCTTGTCACAATAATAGACATATAACAATCAATCCCGATGATTGGATGAGCAAAGCGAAGACTCAATTTCGCCATACCCGAAAAAAAAGTGACTGTTTTTTTTTTGTTCGCGCTCCACAGGTCAAACAAACAAAAATTCAAAATCAGTTGAAACTTGGCATACACAAGTGTCATTATCTAATTCGATACTGTATAGTTTTGAGGCGCAATCGGTTGAACCACTTCTGAGAAAACTCATTTTGAAGTTTTCAAAAATCCCATTAGAATAACCCAGTGGAAAATATCCCTAAAATAATTTTCATTCGAGACATTTCAAATTCTCAGGGAATTTTAATATAATAATGATACTCATTATTCCAAACTTTCACTCAAATCGAATCAGCCGTTTTGATGTAAAAAAATATATAATGTAATTTTTTTAAATCACTCAAAGCTATTAAGATACCAATTAAATCCAAGCCACAGGTGTCACCTCTTAACTGTAAACGATTGAAACAAAGCCTTCTTTATTATCATAGAAATCAATATTGAAAAATAAGATGGCAATGAAGTAATGGTTTGGATCTCAAGGTGTATATATCATGTATAATAACCAATCCAAAGATAAGTCGATATGTTCCAGCTCATCCATCAACGCGGCAACACATAACGCGTTTGCCTAATCCAGAGTATGTGTTAGATGATGTAAATGATCTTGAGTTCAGTGATGAGGATAATGACAGTGATATTTTTGGAGAAAGTGATAATGAGAGTGAATTTGAGGGTTTTGTGCACAGCATAACCTCAACAACTGACAGTATTGCTGTGTTGCTGTCTACAGTGTGACAGTATTGATGTGACAGTATGCTGACAGTATTGCTGGTGTTGCTGTCTACAGTATGACAGTATTGATGTGACAGTATGCTGACAGTATTGCTGTGTAAAATGTTGTTATTTAAACTTTTGTCTGACCAAATCTTCTGAAATTATTAATTTATCTTTATCGTGTGCTGAGTTTAATTTGAATAGAATACTCTATTATTGGCTAACCTGGTGGGTTATATATAGGAAATTTTACCAACAGTGAAAGGGTTAAATTGATTGCAAGGAAATTGTGCTGTACTGTCGCCACGATGCCAAGTGTCCTCGTTGTGCCCCCCAGGTGGTGTCCGCCGTGTTTGGCTACCTGAAGATGTTGCAACGGTGCGGCCCCGACGCGCGCTACTTCGAAGAGATGCGCACGATGTCCGTGGCCAACTTCGACTACAGCGACGAGTCGCAGGCGTCCGATTACGTCGAGGAGCTGTCGGAGAACCTGCAGTACTTCCCGCCGGAGGACTGCATCTCGGCCGAGCACCTCCTGCATGATTACCGGCCCGAGGTAATGTCCGAATAGAATAATATAGGTTTTTTTTTAATTAGTTTTTTTATGCATTTTTTAAATACATTTTTATACAATTCATTCAAGTATAGCCTACCTATTGATCACCGAGTTTCAAACCATTGGGTACATATTTTGTTTTCCTCACAGAAATTATTCTAAGTAATGATTATAGATCTACCAGATTCCAATTTCATTTATATTATTATTATTATCATTACAATTTTTTATGCAACTAATTCAATTGTATGTTTGTAACGAATTGATTTAAATCAAGCATTAATACTGAATAAATGAATGGATGAAAATAAAAAATTGATATTTATAGGCCTATTCAAGATCAATATTTCTTTTTGTTTCTTGATATGAAACGGTATGTCTGAACAGTATTTTTTCTTCGTATTTTCCATCGATGCGAAAAACACGTACTTCTACAAGTACGTCAGAATTGAAAAAGAAAGTATCGTCGTGTATTAAGTGAGGTTGGTTGATTGTTGCAGTTGATAGAGGAGTTTCTCGCGCGACTGACGGCCGACCGAGTGAACGTCATCATCTCGTCGCTCGACGCCACGATCAAGTACGACCAGGAGGAGAAGTGGTTCAAAACTAAATACAACGTCAGCGGTGAGTCGACGCAATATCGATAGAGACATGTAAACATAGTAGTAGTAGTAGTAGTAGTAGTAGTAGTAGCAGCAGTTTTTTTTTTTTTTTTTTCTTCTAAATTTTCTTCAATGAACATTATAGAACAAGTTACAAGTTGTGCGTAAACCCACAAAGTCAAACAAAAATGACTTGTCTGTGGGTTTACATATGAATTACAATACTTAAAAATTAATATATGGAAAATAATACATCGTCTAGATACTGAATATAATTATTATAAAAAATAAGAAGTTTGCAAATTGTAAAATAAGAAAATTGAGACATGTTTTATAATCACATTATCTAAGTACAATCGAGTTGGTAAATTTCAATCTATGGTCAAACACGAATTCTGACAAATCCATTTTCTAATTTCAGTCTTGACTTTTGATATTTTTGCTATAGTCATTAATTCTGAGGGAATTTTATTAAAGAGTACAGGTATGAGAAAGCTTTTCCTGTTTTCCATATGAGTTTTGATACAGTGGTTCTAAAAGTCTATTATTATTTCTTGTTGTATGTAAATGATCAGACCTATTTTTATGTTCTGTAGAGTAGTAATTTGTAATTATAAATATTAGCAAATGCAATTGCCTTATTGATAAAAATTCACAAGTATTATTATGTCTGTTTTTAGAGCATATAATTTTGAATATTCTTTTTTGGATGCTATCAATGTAATCTAAATAATAATTAGTAGTAGTAGTAGTAGTAGTAGTAGTAGTAGTGTTTATTCCTTTGACCCTCTTTCGAGGAAATCGGTACACAAATTACATATTTTAGAATATAACTTATTAATAGCATTACATTTGAGTATGGCAGTAAGCCATCATTTATATTTTATCAACGAATTAGTAATTCTAGTATATCAAACAAATAATACAACAAATAATGATCAATACATTACAAGATTTCAGGTTGATCGATACGGAATTGAGATAAATCAATAGGTCTTGTATATGTAGACACTCTGATACATAGATATAGATAGCTAGATAATATGGATAGTCAGTTTAATTATATTAAAAAAAACAAAAAAAAAAACGATTATTTCAATACACAGACAAGTAAAATTAATAGCATAGCTTCTACTTTGTCATTTCATAGCATTTAGAATTTGAAAAGTAACACTTTCTATTATTTTGAAACATCGTGTTCTGTAGCGCAATGTTATGTAGCGTAACAACAGTATGGTACCGGTTGAACCACTGGAAAACATACAATAGGCATGCAAGAGAAAAACCCCAAATGGTTACGTATTTAGAAAAATAGTCTCCACAACCGGATTAAACCTACGCCTCGTCTTTCACTTGCATCTGCAACTGCACTTTTTTCCAAATTTCCTAACCAACTTCACCTGTTCTCAATTGAAATTTTCATCCGACATGAAAAGTGACACCGAGACAAGTAGTCGAGTGGTAACAACACTGAACTGTCATTCGGGAGACCGGGGTTCGATTCCCGCCATGGTCGACCATCCTGACGGGGTTTTTCGTGGTTTCCCTCCGTCGTTCAGATTAATACTGGGATGGTTCCTTGACAACAGGTTACAACCGTATCCTTCCCACTATCCAGGTAACACCTAATAAAATAACCTCTCATCTCATCATCAACTAGGTTGGTATCACTACATCGTGGTCGCAGTAAGAATCCAGCAGCATTTGTAATTTAATTTTGTCTGAACTTTTAATCGAAATTATCTCCGTCCCGTCGGCAGACATTCCGTCCGACTGGCTGTCGTCGTGGCGCGACGCCGAACCTCACCCCTCGTTCCACCTCCCCTCGCCCAACCGCTTCATCCCGACCGACTTCTCGCTGTTGCCGACGGCGACGGACGAGTTTGACGAGGAGTACCCGATCGTCGTGGACGCGACGCCGCTGTGCGAGGTGTGGTACAAGCGCGACACCAAGTTTAGGCAGCCGATCGCGTACTACTACCACTACCTCGTGTCGCCGCTCATCAGGCTAGCGCCGCGCAAGTGAGTAACACGTCTCATCTCGGTTTGTAGTAGGGATGACATCGATTCTCAAAATCGGGAATCGATTAAAAATCAATTTTGAAAAAAAAAATTAAAAAAAAAAAAAAAAATTTTGGAAAAAAAGTTATTTTTTTAAAAAAGTAGTGTAATTTGAAATTTTTTTTTTCAACCTTACCAAGGCGTTCACGTGAAAAATAGCTGCTAGAGACTTCTTTGAACTGTACTGTACCATTTGGGTATTTCCGTCAACGTTCGGCTGACAGACGCAACCGAAGGGATAGCTTTTGTCCAGATAGTAATATCTCAACAATACAGAATAATATAGACAACGAAATGAGCACTTATTACGACGTAAAGAAGTACAGCACTGAACCAAAAAAAAAAAAAAAAAATTTTTCTTGAAAAATCGATTTTTTGATTTGAGAATCGTTTTACATCAGTATCAATTCTTGATCGATTCTCGATTAATTGATGTTATCCCTAGTTTGTAGTACAGTAGAACCTCTGTTATAAGTTTCTCGTTTATACATTTATTACATTTATAAGTTCATCTTTTGATCCAACCCATATACTCCACATGTTGAATAGTTTTATTAATAAATTAATTGGGTGAAAGGGAAAGAAAGAACATCAGCTTACCGAGATTTATGAGTAGAGAAAGGCCTACTCATAGTGGAGAGCCCGTTGATAGAACACATAGAGATGAAAGGTACACACGAGATTCTGACGTTTCGGCTATTGCCTTGGTCACAGTAGAGTAGAGAGTGGAGAGTCTACCGTGACCAAGGCAATAGCCGAAACGTCGAAACCTCGTGTAACCTTCATCTCTATGTGTTCTATCTACGGGCTCTCCACTATGAGTAGGCCTTTCTATATTCATAAATCTCGGTAAGCTGCTGTTCTTTCTTTCCCTTTCACCCAATTCATATATTCAGCCTCGGGATTTTTTCCTATATACACCAGTTTCATTAATAAGTTTTTCACATTCATACATTATTTCAGTCTGGTCCACTGAAAAACGTATGAAAGAGGTTCCACTACATTGGCCAGTTCATACGAGGCGTTGCAATGGCACCGTTGGAATGTTAGACTGGTTGGTCCCACCATGTCTTGTAAGCTTAAGGCCTACATTGGCGCTTTTTGTCCTGTTTTGACCGTTCCCTGCAGGTTTTACTCATGAGTTGTGAGATGTAAAGTAGCCTCTTGAGTGGTAATCGCGGTAAGCTTGCTGGAGCGCTGTTAACGGGTGTTGTTTGCAGTGCCGTGATGCTCGACATCTACGCGGACATGTTGGAGCACGAGCTGTCTACGGAGCTGTACGCCGCCAAGGCCGCGGCCATCTCCTACAACATCGTGCCGTCAAATAACGGCATATCCATACGAGTCGGCGGCTTCAACCAGGAGCTGCTCGTAAGTAATCGTCGAACTGAATTTAGATGAGCGTAGCAAAGATTTCCATTCCATATACCTAGAGATGTGTAAATATAGCTTCTATTTTTACTTTTCATAGCATTTAGAATTTGAAAAATAGCACTTTGGTGCATCTATTATTTTGAAAGATCGTGTTTTGTAGCGCAACAACGTTCTGTAGCGTTACAACAGTACGGTACGGTAAAACCACTAGATAACGTACAATAGGCATACAAGAGAAACACCCCAATTGATATTTTTTCAGAAAAATAGTGTTTTTCCACTAGCAGGTTAATCCTACGCCTCATCTGCAGCCTGAATTTGCATCTGTACTTTTTTCCAAATTCACCAACTAACTTCACCCGTTTACACCTCAATTGAAATAACTTTGTAAAAAAATAGCATCCATAATGCTTCTATTCCGAATATAGCATCTATATTGCCAATACATAAAAACGTAGCGGATTCAGACGTTTGTAGCGCTTCGCCTTTTCAAAAACATGATAGAACAACATCAAACATAGTGTAACATGAAGAAATATCAGAAAAACATCTAAAAAAGCACTTTTAGATTTCATCACTTTTATAGCAATTGCTATTTTCACATGTCTCTACATATACCGAAGAAAACTGGGCATCGTTTTTATGTTGTTTTTTTTCTATTTTGTGCTTAAAATAATCGACTTGAAAGTTTTTCTGCGTATTGGCGTCACACCAGAATAGGTTGAGATTGTTTTTCCCAAAAATCGGTCGGCAGTTTTTTTCGGGAAAAAAATCGGAAAGTTTGAAAAATCCCCACAAGAATAACCCGGAGGAAAAATACTTGAAAAATGAAAATTCTTATCAACATTAAAAACTTGCCATGAAGCCATTGTTTCCCTATAAAGGCAAAGGATGAAAGTTTGGGATCGTTTGAACGGGGCACCACAAGGGCGATCTCACCACCACAAAGAAAAACAGTAGAAGCTTGTTTATAAGTTTCTCGTTTATACATTCATGGGGACATCCATAAATTACGTCACAGCTTAGGGGGGGGGGGGGGGGGTTGTCAAGATTTGTGACAAGTTGTTATAAGGGGGGAGGGGGGGAGGCAACTGTGTGACGTACCATTTTTTGTTCTATGTATTTACTATTTGGCGCCATTCTTATAGATTCTTATATTTATACCCACCCTAGAAACAGCAGATCCATTTCAAATAATTATTTAGTTTGACTACTCAAAAAGCAAACATAAAGAAATGAATATTTTGGTTTTATTACTTTATTGTACCTTTGCCATCTGTTAATTTCAATTTTTTGTTGGAGGAGGGGGTGGGCGGGGGGGGGGGGGGCTATGAGAATTTGTGACGTATTTAAAGGGGGGAGGGTAATAGGTTTTGTGACCAACTGTGACACCATGGGAGGGAGGGGGAGGTTCAAAGTGGCCTAAAAAGGTGTGACATAATTTATGGACGTCCCCCATTAGGCTATTTATAATCTTTTTTTGATCCCACCTATATGCTCCCCATATCAATTAATACAGTAGTTCCTTTAATAAGTTTTTCACAATAACACATTTTTCAGTCTGGTCCCCTGAAAAACGTACTAAGGAGGTCTCGCTGTAGTTGTAAATAATATAGCTCATTCAACACATTGTAATTTTTTTCTTTTTTAATAACATCAAAACTTGATACAAAATCATTGTTCCCCAATTGAGGCTATGGATGAAAGGTAGGATCGTTTGGACGGGGCTCCACAAGGGCGATCTTACCACTATACAAATTTATTTATTTATCTATTATTTATTTTCATTTTCGTCCAAGAGGATTACAATTAAAATGGAACATTTTTAAGCTCAATCATATGGACAGTCAAGGGTAATATACAAGATAATGTACGTATTTAAAGGGGTGATAAGTTAAGTGATAAGTTATAGTGATAGATCCACTTATAGTGATAAGTTAAGGTATGAAGTACAAATTAAAAATTTTGTTTGGAAAAAAGTTTTCAACTGATGCAAAGCAGTTGAATTTGTTACGCCACTAACTGTCGTTTGTAGGTTGTCTTGGAAACGATACTGAAGCACATGTCGACGTTCAAGGATCGCTTCCAACAGGACTTGTTTGACGCGATCAAGGTCAACCGGTCCAAGGCGTACTACAACACGTTCCTGAAACCAGGCAAACTCAACAGGTAGCGTTCAGGACCCTTACCTAATAAATTTCGTGCTAGTGCCAGCTGGCTCCAAGAGACTAGCACACCCATTGGTTAATGTTCACTAAAAAAGCTACCAACAATGACAATATACAGTCGAACCCACATATAACGAACTTGGTTTTAACGAAATTTCGGTTTTTACGAATTAATTACCATCCCCCTTCAAATCTCCTATCCTTACAATGTTAAATAAATACCTATAACGAAGTGATTTATATTTCAAAATTCGGTTATTACGAATTTTTTGTCACTTTTCAGCATATTTTGCTCATTATTTTCAACTATTTCCAACAAAATGTTCGAAAATCGGAGCATTTTGCGTGAATTTATTTTCAGGTTACATTTATTTTGAACGGACTGTACATCGTAGCAGCTGGTGACGCGTACAGCACGTGGTCATAACTCTTGCTGCACCCCCCTTCCCGTCCCACGCACAGTGGAACGGCCCAAACCAAAACACTCGCGCAACGCGCACTAAATAATAACGTGATGGTGACATCTTCAATGACTTTGTTTATCTATTTTTTGTTTACATTCCTTCATTTCCATTCGTGATAGTGTCCTGTAACCTAGGAAATAAAACACGAGAAGTGGGGAGTGGTGGTGTCATGTGATAGCAGATGATAAGTTCTTTATGAAAGGACATTGTTGTTTTCTATTACTTTCTACAAACATACTGCAAGTGATGATACGATGCGATGATAATATGTCACCTAATACAGTACTATACTAGGGCCCAAGTCGTAAATGTAGGCCTATCTTTATAAATCTCTAAAATTCAAGTGCTGTTATGAAAAAGAGCAATAAATCTCTATAACGAAATTCTGTTTTTACGAACAGATTTTCATTCCCCTTGAAATTCGTTATATGCGGGTCCGACTGTATCATGAAAATAAATTCACGGTCTCTTGGACTGAATAATTCATCACATTTCGTAGCCCACCTCAAAAACAGGGCTAGTATTTCGTGCTAACAACAATGGAAATACACGGAGACCAGACACGTTGCCATGACAGGTAGCTCCTCTGAGAGATATTGTCCAATCAAAGTCTTGGCCTCGTGGAGCTAGCTAACACTAGTACGAAATTTATTAGGTAAGGGTCCAGGACCTCTCTATTTTCCACCATTCATTTCATTCATTTTTTTCATTTTAAACTCATTTTATTCTCATCTTACACACTTAACAATTTTTTTTCCACAATTTTTTTGATAAAGATAAGAAGCCCACATAGAGAAAATTCTCTGTGTGTGGGCTGAAATTTTGAAAATATTAAATTGTAATAATCCAAGATGACAGTATTATAGTGATGGAATAAGTGTATTCATTCATAGTAATTCATTCATTCATTCATTCTTTCAACCAATAAATGTACATCATTACAAAAGACATTTTTCTCTCTTGAGTGGCCACAAAACCCATTGAGGGTTTACCTATGGAATAAGTAATAATAAAAATACAGTGAAGCCTCTATCTATTGTTTTTCAACAGACTAGGAAATTAAAACCATCCATGCAGGAAAATGATCTATCCAGAAGCGACCGAAAAAAAATGGGCTTCGTTTTTATGTTTGTTTTTTGTTTGTAATTTTGTGCGCGGCATACAGATCAGAAAAAAATACCTATCGACTTGAAACTTCTTCTACATATTTCTGTCATACCAGAATAGGTTGGGATTGTTTTTCAGAAAAATCGGTCGTAAGGTTTATCCAGAAAAAAATCGTAAAGTTTGAAAAATCCTCGTAAGAATAACCCGGAGAAAATATACTTGAAAAACAAGAATTCTTCAAAAGCTCTCGAATTTTCACCGAATATAAAGAATACTATTTATACATCTTTTCAGAGATTTTTGCAACAATCGAATGAGAGATAATGAAGAAAACGCATTCAAAACGTATTTTCACTTCAAACAAAGCCATTAAGGGATATCAATGAAATCTATAGCAACAAGTGTCATCAATTGAATTAAAACGATTGAAATCAGTTATGAATGAACAGGAAGGCCGTGACATAATTGATTACGGTAGGATTTTCAAACGTTTGAAGTGATCCAATGTCTGTAGATGTAGACTGAGCTGACAAATTATTTTTCATTGTATATTTCTATACTTCTGAGCTCATCTCACAACGCAAATCCCGCATTTTCCTAGTTATAATTATAATAATTATAATAAAAATACATGATGATTTCTGCAATTCCCAGCTCTAATCATGTTATTATCCCATCCCCCCCCCCAGCGACCTGCGACTGAAAGTACTTGTCAACGACCACTGGACCAGCGTCGAGAAGCACGCCGCGTCTGCCGACGTGGACGGCCCCGCGCTCCTCGATTTCGTCTCTCGTTACCACGCGCAGCTGTACGCGCAGAGCCTCGTCCAGGGCAATGTGACGCGCTGCGACGCTCTCGCGGCCAATCGGATGATAGAGCGCGAGCTCGGCTGCGGCGTCATTCCCGAGGAGGTTTATCCGCAGGTGAGCTTCGTCATCGGCCGGCTACACGCATTTATTATATTTATTTATTTATTCATTTATTTATTTAATTATTCCTTTAACCCTCTTCCGAGGAAATCGGAATGGTTAGCAGCTTACAATAATTATTAACTCACATGCTTGTTCGAATGTGAGAAATTGAGCTGTCAGATTACAAATTGACGCACTTTTGTCACGTCACGTAATTGTAATTGGATGAGCGAAGCGAAGACTCAATTTCGCCATACCCGAAAAAAAAGTGACCGTTTTTTTTTTTTTTCTCGCGCTCCACAGGTCAAACTAAAATTCAAAATCAGTTGAAACTTGGCATACACAAGTGTCATTATCTAATTCGATACTGTATAGTTTTGAGGCGCAATCGGTTGAACCACTTCTGAGAAAACTCATTCCAAAGTTTTCAAAAATCGCATTAGAATAACTCGGAGAAAAATATTCGTGAAATAATTTTCATCCGAGTCATTTCAAATTCTCAGGGAATTTCAATATAATAATTATACACATTATTCCGAACTTTCACTCAAATCGGATCAGCCGTTTCGATGTAAAAAAATATATAATGTAATTTTTTTAAATCACTCAAAGCTATTAAGATACCAATTAAATCCAAGCCACAGGTGTCACCTCTTAAATGTAAACGATTAAAACAAAGGAAAATCGTGACGGACGACAAGAAAAGATTGTAACTGGAAACCCTGCTTAACAAAGCCTACCCCCGAATAAGCTAGCTGTCGGTGGGGTCTGCGTGCAATGATCGCCCGCTCTGTTCCAGTACCGCATCTCCCAGCTGGATCTCGGCAACCGCTCGCTGCGCGCCAAGTCGTACAACACTAGCGACCCCAACAGCGTGATCACCAACTACTACCAGTCCGGCCCCGGCTCGGTCCGGGCTAGCTGCCTCGTCGAGCTCGCCATGGTAACGCACTCTTGTTCTAACGCACATGATCCTATCAGTGAAACCTCTATCCATCGTTTTTCAAGGGATCAGGAAAATGAAACCATGCATCCAGGAGTAATATCTATCCAGGAAAATTTAACATTGATTATATGGGAGTGGGGTGAGAAAAAATGGATGATACAAGCAGGAAAACAATGGATCTGAGAATGATGCATAGAGGTTTCACTGTATTCAATGCAATAGAACCTTTGTAATACAACTCTTATTGCGGCGACTGTCGTGCAGGGTTGGCAAGTTTTAGCCACCCCCTGGCTTAAACCATGTTTTTAACCGGTTTTAACCGGCCTGGCCAAAACTCATTTTAGCCGGTTTTAACCACCTTCAACAGAAAGAATAATATACTCTGGTCTATTCATTTTAAATTAAATTCAATATTACATCTTAGTGGTGTATAAGCTTTGTATTTTGGCATGTCTTGTTAATGATGTACATTTAAGGCTGTAGGATTCATCTATTATTTAGTTCTACAAACTTGAGATAGATTGCAGTAAATGAGGTTTTTGGTTTTGTTTGTTTTATCTAGGTTTTATTCACTTTACAGCATGGCATAAATATAGGTTTTTCACACAATAGATATTTGGGTCTACATTTATAGGCCACATTTTTACATATAGGCATTAACATACTGGTTGTCTATATATTTTAGTTTTGACCAGTTTTAGCTGGCTAAAATCAGTTTTAGCCGGTTAAAACCGGTTTAAATCACTGGCCTGGTCAAAACTAATAAAAGCCAGCTTTTTGCCAACCCTGCTGTCGTGATGTATCATCGTTTTTTAGAAAGTCGACAATTCCCATTTTAAGATACTCTGAATTTTCTGTTTTGTATTCATTTGTATTTATTAGCAGTAGTTTGTACAATTCACATTGTGTTGACCTTGTCAGAAAGTAAATACTTACTAAAACGTATATTTTAAGTTTAAAAAATGTACAATATAATTAGCACATAGTATTCAAAGTATTTACTAAATGTAAATCATTTTAAGTTTGAACACGTAAGTTTACCACACTCAATCAACTTTCTGCCTCAGACTGATAAGTCCAAAAGAATGTGTACTTTTTGTTGATATTTCCGTCGTTGTTGATCTAGAATTCTAGAGTTTACAGCTCCTGTTTCAAATAGTTTGCTATAAAATGCTACATATCTCATGAATATAGACTACCAAAAGTGAAAATCAATGCTATAAGCCTACAACTCTAGACAGAAAGAGAGAGAGAGAGAGAGAGAGAGAGAGAGAGAGAGAGAGAGAGAAAACTATCGCCCATTAACAAGTTGTTACGGTGTGTCGTTTGTTTGCAGACGGTGATGGAAGAACCGCTGTTCAACGTCCTGCGTACGAAGGAACAGCTCGGCTACGACGTCAACTGCGAGATGCGGGACACGCACGGCATCCTCGGCTACACCGTGTCCATACACTACCAGGAGGACAAGCGCAGGTGGGACAACTTTCACACATTCATAGATAACGGAGAGAATACCGAGCCGCGTGGCCGAGTGGTAACACACTAAAGCGTCATTCGGGAGACCGGGGTTCAATTCCCGTCATGGTCGACCATCCTGACAGGGGTTTTTTGTGGCTTCCCTCTGTCGTTCAGGTTGATACTGGGATGGTTCCTTAACAACAGGCCACAATCGACTCCTTCCCACCATCCAAAACACCTAATAAAATAACCTTTCATCTCATCATACCATCATCTCATTCACCATTCACCGACGCCAATAGATCGTAGCCATCAGTATAGTGCGTCGTTAAAACCCAATATAAAAAAAAAAACAAAGACAATAATTACAATGAGATGGTAAGATCACCCGTGTGTTGCCCCGTTAAAACAATTGTATCTTTCATCCATAGCTTTTTATTATATTGGGTTTTAACGACGCACTATACTGATTGCTGCGATCTATTGGCGTCGGTGGATGATGAATGAGATGATGGGATGATGAGATGAGAGGTTATTTCATTAGGTGTTTTGGATGGTGGAAAGGAGTCGGTCGTGGCCTGTTGTTAAGGAACCATCCCAGTATCAACCTAAACGACAGAGGGAAGCCACAAAAAAACCCCAGTCAGGATGGTCGATCATGGCGAGAATCGAAGCCCGGTCTCCCGAATAACGGTTCAGTGTGTTACCACTTGGTCACGCTTCTCGGTTTTCATCCATAGCCATAATTGGCGAACAATGATTTTTGTATCAAGTTTTGATGTTATTAGAAGAAAAAAAAAATATATATATATATATATTAGGGATGACATCAATTCTCAAAATCGAAAATCGATTTTGAAAAAAAAAAAATTGAAAAAAAAAAATTGAAAAAAAAAAATTGAAAAAAAAAAGTTTATTCTCAAAAAAGTAGAAACTTTTTTTTTAAACCTTCCCAAGGCGTTCACGTGTTAAATAGCTGCTAGAGACTTCTTTGAACTGAACTGTACCATTTGGGTATTTCCGTCAACGTTCGGCTGTCAGACGTAACCGAAGGGATGGCTTGTGTCCAGATAGTAATATCTCAACAATACAGAATAATATAGACAACGAAATGAGCACTTATTACGACGTAAAGAAGTACAGCACTGAACCGAAAAGAATTTTTTTTTTTTTTTTGAATCGATTTTTTGATTTGAGAATTGTTTTACATCAGAATCGATTCTTAATCGATTCTCGATTAATCGATGTTATCACTAATATATATATTTATTCCTCTTAGAAAATGTTGGTTTTTGATCCGATTTTCACTTACCACCACACCTACCGATACGAACTGTTGGTATCAACGAGGATTGTAATGTACGTTACGTTTGTTCCCAGCATCGACGCCGTCAACGGTCGCATCGAGTCGTTCCTCGAGTCGTTCTACAAGAACGTCAACAAGATGTCGGAGAAGAAACTCGTAAGTCACAGGTGTACCAACTTTCTCAGTGAAACAGATTCATGTTCAATTAATTGCAAGGGTCAAATGCCCCAACTTTGAATTAATTCGCTTAATTTACTTCGTTGATTTACTTGGGCCCAAAAGATCTCCATGTAAAGCCGCATAGATTAAGAGGCCGCAGGCGCGCTACACGCGCTCGTTGTTCGCTCGCTTCAGACTCGAGTTTAACATGCATCGTGTGCTAGGCGCAGCCCATAGACTAGCCCGCCGAACTCGTATTCTCGTAAACGCCGTTAATTCCCTTACTCACTTTTGATATATTTCACAGTCCATATTTTTTTTCGGTATTCAAAAATACCGTGAAAAAAAAATAAAGTGCGAACACGCAGAGTGGGACGACTGAGAGAGAGGCGGATTGGGCTAATTAAGGAGGATGTACTGATGAGAGGAGGAAGGTGGAAGGAGTTAGAGGCAGAACGGCAGTGGGAGGACAGAATAAAATGGAAGGAATTGATGGAACAATTGGAAGTGGAAGAAGAGGAGGAGGAAGATGAGGAGGAAATGCCAGGCGTGGCCAACCGGTTTCCAGGAGTCCTGCGGCCCTAGTGATGGTGGAAATACCCACCCCCTGACCCAATGTTTCAGTTGGAACCAGGGACGGATGATTATTATTCAAAAATATATATCTAGGTTTCCGTAAACTAGAAATTTTTTCATTTTCCATTTGAAGAATTTGAAAAATTACAAATTTGTTGTTCAAAATTCTGTAAATGCGATAATCTCCCTCTTTAAATTATCAACAGAATGCAAAAACAATCATATTGAAATCTCAAAAATTATGGCCGTGAGAGTTTGCGGCGTGAAATCCGAGCGCCTCCGGCCTCTTAACAATGTTCGCCAGAAACCCTGAATATGCTGGGGTCAAAGTTTATAACGCAGCCCATTACCAACTGAATTAAAAGCCATTACCAATTTATGAATTCCCGAGTCCACGGTCCCGATTGTCTGTAGCGCAACTTTTGCTTTTATATCAAACCATTTAAAACTCTCTACTCTACTGTGACTACTTGGCAATAGCCGAAACGTCGAAACCTCGTGTAACTTTCATCTCTACGTGTTCTATCTACGGGCTCTCCACTATGAGTAGGCCTTTCTCTACTCATAAATCTCGGTAAGCTGCTGTTCGTTCTTTCCCTTTCACCCAATTCATATATTCAGCCTGAGGCTTTTTTCTAGGGATAACATCGATTCTATAAATTCAGAATCGATTCTGTACTTCCCAGAATCGATTAAGAATCGATTTTTTTTCAAATTTAAAAAAAAAAAATGTCTGTGTACATTTACATGTTTGAATATTCCCACGCTGTTTTAATGTAGCTAAAACTGTTGCACATCGTGTTATATCAACTGTACCGCTCTGACGAAGTGGCGCCTTCAAGGTCATGAACGAAGCTTTCTCCTCTCCAAGATACACACACACACATTCTTCCCCACTACGCTGAACCACGCCCTTTGTCGTGCAAATGATCCAATGGCGTTTGTCTCATTACGAAAACTCTCGACCGGACTTGGCGGGAGGGGAAGGTAAAAGATGGGAGGGGCTACAAAGACCATGTGCGAACGATGGTACACGTGCGTCAGTCGACGTAAATGCTACAAATGAGTACAGTTTCGATCAAAAAAAAAAAATGGCAAAAAAAATCGATTCTCGATTTTTAGAATCGTTTGGCACTAGAATCGATTCTGAATCGATTCTCGATTAATCGATGTTATCCCTAATACATACACACCATTACCAATTTAGATATTTTTAAACATCATGTGACACTGTACTTACTTGACAAGTGTTTGCATAGTACAGTAGAACCTCTTTAGTAAGTTTCTCTTTAGTACATTTGTCACCTTGGTAAGTTTTATTTTCTAATCCCATCCACATGCTCTTACATGTTGGATAGTTTCTTTAGTAAGTTTTTCCCTTTAGTAATTTTTTTTTGTCTGGTCCCCTGACAAACGTACTAAAGAGGTTCCTCTGTATTGAAAACTCGGAATATTGTTGTGAGTTTTAGTTTATTATTGTTTCTATGATTTTCACCTGTTGGTTATTCCCTTCAGAGTCTGTGGAAAAGGTAGTGGGAAACCTGAGTTTGTTGATTCTTGTGGAACCTACCTCCCAGTACTCGCATTGTCCAGTCCACACATGTGTGTGTGGTTTTTGTGCTCTTTCTATGTATTTCCTCCAACCTGTACCCACCTCATTAGACGAGCTTTAGCGAGGATTCAATTTGACATACTGAAAAAAATTGGTGTTCGTTTTTATGTTGTTTTTTTTTTATGTTTTTTTGTCGGTTCTCCACAGGTCAAACGGCTACAGCTATCAACTTCAAACTTTTTTTCATTATGGTTCCTCATCTAGCTTAGATCTGTATAGTTTTGTGGCATTATCATGTGATAACTCTTATTTTTATGAATTTTAGAAATTTCAAAAATACTCATTAAAATAACACGGCGGAAAAATATTGAAAAAAATTTTATATTCCAAAAAATTGAATTTTTGTGTGAAGTTGAATAACATCTTGATACACATTTCTGAAAATTCTCAGCTTGATCGGGTCAGCCATTTTGAAGAAAAAACATGAAATGTGCTAAATTGGTACCACTCGAAGCCGTTTTTACCCATTTATAACTAGAATGTTACCCAATTGGCGAATTTAGGCAAAAGTTTGGCAATGAAGTCGACATACTATTACTTTCCGCTCGTCTAACAACGCGTGTATAGCGTTTTCCTAGTTATTCTCACATCACTAGTTTCTCTTAACCTGCATCATCATCAATCATTCATCTCATATCGTCCATTACAAAATAATATTCTCGGTATATTGTTAGTTATTTTCTTTGATTTCATATTTTTCATGACATTACTTATCTAGTTTTAGGTTGACACATTTTATAACAATGTAAATTGTTCCATTGGATAAAGAAATTATCATTATTATTTATAAGATACAACCAGACAGGTTGAAACTCATGTAACTTTGTGGGTCTACCGTATTATGTTGTACAATTAAAATATGGATAAAACTCAGTAACTAAAAAAAATATTATCCTATGATAAAATACAGTGGAACCTCTATCCATCGCTTTTCAAGGGACCAAGAAAATAAAACCATCCATCCAGGAAAATTGAACATTGATTATATGGGAGTGGGATGAGAATATAATGAATAATACAAGCAAGAAAACGATGGATCCAGGAACGATGGATCAAGGTTTCACTGTATATTGGTATCTTGACTTGGTATTGCTAGGTATTTATAAAAAATAGCATCTACCATTTATTTCAATTCATGTATATTTTCTTGTTTGTTTGATGTGTATGATTCATAATCTTTTATTTCATCCTTGACCGTCCGTGTGATTCACTCAAAAATGTTCCTTTTTATATTGTAATTAGGGATGACATCGATTCTCAAAATGGGAATCGATTCTCTATGCTCCAGAATCGATTAAAAATCGATTTTGAAAAAAAAAAATAAAAAAAAAAAATTTTAAAAAAAGGTCATTTTCCAAAAAGTAGTGTAATTTGAAACTTTTTTTTTCAACCTTCCCAAGGCGTTCACGTGAAAAATAGCTGCTAGAGACTTCTTTGAACTGTACTACACCATTTGGGTATTTCCGTCAACGTTAGGCTGTCAGACATAACCGAAGGGTTAGCTTTTGTCCAGATAGTAATATCTCAACAATACAGAATAATATAGACAGCGAAATGAGCACTTATTACAACGTAAAGAAATACAGCACTGAACCGAAAAAAAGAAAAAAAAAATTTGGGGGGGAAAAATAGATTTTTTGATTTGAGAATCGTTTTACATCAGAATCGATTCTTAATCGATTCTCGATTAATCGATGTCATCCCCAATTGTAATCCACTTGGACGAAAATGAATAAACAAATATCACTGCATCGTTGCACGGACGTAGCAACTCTTCTGATTGATGTTTTCTGTCTTCTGTCGTGTTGGTAGGACGAGGCTCGCCTGACGCTGGTCAAGCTGAAGCAGTGTGCCGACGTGTACCTGAGGGAAGAAACGGGAAGGAACTGGAGCGAGATACTCTCCAACGAGTATATGTTCGATCGACATCACAAAGAGGTGAGCACACCTATATGATCACTTGATCTCTATTCTATTTTCAATTTACATTTATGTATATGTAGTAGGGATAACATTGATTAAGAATCGATTTTAATGTAAAACAATTCTCAAATCGAAAAATCGATTTTTCAAAAAAAAAGAAAAAAAAATTTGGGGGAAAAAAAAAGTTTCAAATTACACTACTTTTTTGAGAATAAACTTTTTTTTTCAAATTTTTTTTTCAATTTTTTTTTTTTCAAAATCGATTTTTAATCGATTCTGAAGCATAGAGAATCGATTTCCGATTTTGAGAATCGATGTCATCCCTAATATGTAGGAGATTAGATTTGTGTTGAAACCAGTATTCAAAGAGTAATCTGATACGTCGAAAGTTGATACAAGATCATTGTTGCCCAATTGACGACTCGAAAAGGGCGTGGATTAGGGGAGGGGGTGGAGGAATGGGCCCCCGGGAGTTGTGGGCCGTTTCTCTCTACAGTCACAGTTTTGAAGATTCAGAACTACCTCTCAAACAGTTGGTGTATTTTATAACAACTGCCATTTGGATGAAATTTAAAGAATGTAGGACAGTTGGCAGCATTTCTATTGGCATTTTTAGAAAATTCACACCTCAAAGTAAAAATTTTGCTCCCAGTATTTTGCTTTTTCCTCAGTGACACATGCTAGATTGCCAGATGAGGTAATTTTTTATTCAACATATTATTAATTAGGTACATTTATAAACAATATAGAATGACATAACTTCTTCTATTATTCAACTATCAGCTTTCAAGTGCCAACTTGTACCATGGGGAGGTGTGGGCCACTCATTTATAGGTCAAGTTTGACCTTTTTTTGTAAATGGTGATCAAATACCGCACTTTCAAGACGGACAGGGAACCTCCAGAAAAGGTAGTGATGGAGGCTGCTGTGAGGAAAGTAGTTGATAGTATCACTGAAAGAAAGTGAAGAAAGTATTATTCTTGTTATATTATGAGCAAAAAAATGTGTTTTTATACACAAACTTCATTGTTTTACACTATATTTTCTTTGGTGGCCCACACACCAGGGGGGGGGGGGGGGACTTTGTCGACATGTTTTGAAAAATTAATTACCAATAGTATAATAGCTAAGAGAGCTTTCAAAATGATCTGGTATTGGGCCAAAAGTCCAAACTTTGTAATGAAAACAACAACATTCAGATATTGGATCATTTGTATGAAATATTCAAGTTTTAGTGAAAAGTGGCCCACACCTTCACCCCCTCCCCTAACCAGTAGGCCAGTTGCATCATATCATTTGTGGTCAATTCAAGATACTCCGATTGGATACAGTGAAACTCTATGCATCGTTCCTGGATCCATCGTTTTCCTGCTTCTATCATTCATTTTTTCTCACCCCTCTCCCATTTAATGATTTTAATCAATGTTGAATTTTCCTGGATGGATCGTTTTCCTGCATGGATGGTTTTATTTTTCTTGGTCCGTTGAAAAACGATGGATAGAGGTTTCACTGAATTCGAATTTGACTACAGTTCTAACAACCCTGTTGATTGGACGGTATGATTTCTGACGTCATGGGGGCGGAGACTGGGAGCCGTCAATTAAGGCAAAGGATGAAAGACAGGATCGTTTGAACGGGCCACCACAAGGGCGATCGACCGATCGTACCACCCCAGAAAAATATTAAACATTACATTTTCCTCTACTATATCAATTTATTTGACCGGGCAGTTGAATTTGTAGGTTGAATTATCAAACCCAACCTGGCCTATGATGAGATTCACATTGAGCTAGCCACCAGGAAAATGCTATATACGCCGTTGTTAGACGAGCGGAAAGTAATAGTATGTCAACTTCTTTGCCAAACTTTTGCCTAAATTCGCCAATTGGGTGACATTTTAGTTATAAATGGGTAAAAACTAAAAACTGCTTCGAGTGGTACCAATTTAACACATTTCATGTTTTTTCTTCAAAATGACTGACCTGATCAAGCTGAGAATTTCCAGAATTGTGTATCAAGATGTAATTCAACTTCACACAAAATTTCATTTTTTTTTGAAAATGAAAATATTTTCATTTTTTTCTGCCGTGTTATTCTAATGGGTATTTTTGAAATTTTCAAAATTCATAAAAATAAAAGTTACCACTTGATAATGCCACAAAACTATACAGATCTAAGTTTTATGAGGAACCATAAATGAAAAAAAGTTTGCAGTTGATAGCTGTGGCCGTTTGACCTGTGGAGAACCGACAAAAAAACAAAAAAAAAAAAAAACATAAAAACGAGCACCCATTTTTTTAAGTATGTCAAATTGAATCCTCGCTAAAGCTCGTCTAAAAATGTCAAAATACAACTTTATTATTGATACAGTTTTTTTTCAAACAGTTCAGTTTTTCAACCTATCTTTTGAACTCCTCTCGATTGTTGGTACATCCTATTCATTCGAATTCAAATAGCTTCGGAACTTTAGTGTGTTGTCGTAACCCATTCTTATGTCTCTCTCTCTCTCTCTCTCTGACAGATCAAAACGTTGACGTCGCTAACGTTCGAAGACGTCAAGCAGTGGGTGAGCGAGCATTTCGAGTCCGGCTCCAAGACCAACTACCGCAAGCTTTCCATCCAGGTAATCGTCTGCTCTTCTCTTACGTTCACGTCTCGGATCATAGCTATCGGAGACAAGCGGTCTTTATTTATTTTCATTTATTTCAGGGTTGGGCAAACCTTGATTTTTGCCACGAACCGAACCTCGAACCAAACCTTTCAAAAAAGTTCGTTTTTTCGAACCTCAAACCGAACCTCTTTTTTCTTTTCTTCTTTCGACCTACCGTAAACACAGGCCCAACAGAAAGAAGGTGATATAAACAGGTGAAGGCCTAGTTCCGAGAGCAATATATCACGTCCATTATTGCAAAATTATGAAAACGATTTCATATTTAATACATCACAGTTTTGTCGTCTCCTTTACAAATTTCCAAACTACGTAACACAAGACACACTGCCACTTAAACTAAAGTTCTGGTCTGTTCGATGATCGGCGATCGACCTATCGAATCGATAAAAGCAAACTGCTGATAGGTCCTGCGCACTGCACTGACAGCTCTTGAAACATTTGCAGGTTATTCTTATATCTTATTAGATAGATAGATATTTATTAATTTAGCATTATTGCTATTTTTTCTTTGGTTTACATATACAACATACAATTTTATAACACTTATTATACATAAATCATGGTACAGGAATAAAGAATTATTACATAATTATTCCTGTAGATAGTTCTTATCTTAAAATATTATACATTTATATTGAACTAAATATAGTACTGTACCTAGTTTTGTTAATAATTCAAATATAGGCCTACTGTTACAATGGTCTCATAACATGAACTAATTCACAAATTTATTTAAGGCCTATTTCTAAACTCTTCTTTAAACAACTTGGTCCCAGTATTTAATTATCTCGTACGCTTTAGGAACTAATTATATCTTATCTGTTATCTCATTGGGATATAAACAATAATGTATTACATTTTTGTATGTCAACTTGACTTGATAAAGAAACCATTGGTGGAGAAAAACAATTTGTATTGCAATGATTGGCATGAACAAAAACAAAAAATTTTTTTTTTTTTTTCATAAGTTTGAGATAAGTTTGTTCTCGAACCTAGTCGGTTCGAAATTCAAACCCTATTTTGAAGTTCAGTTCGAATTCAAACCGGTTCGCAGAACCCTAATTTATTTAGTCTTTATTAGCAACAGAAAAATACAATTCTATAAAAGGACAACACAAACTTACATGAACACAAACAATAAAAATAAAGACGAACATAACGCAAACATGTCTCTAATCATAGATAGAGACATGTAAACATAGCTTCTATTTTTACTTTCCATAGCAATTAAAATTTGAAAAGTAGCACTTTGGTGCATCTATTATTTTGAAACATCGTGTTTGGTAGCGCAGCATAACTACAGTACGGTACGTTCAAAACCATTATATAACTAACATACAACAGACATAAAAGTGGAACACCCAAATTGATAGTTTCAGGAAAATAGTGTCCACCTCCAGGTTAAACCTACGCCTCATCTGCTGCCTGCATTTGCAGATGCACTTTGGTTTTCAAAATTTCTCAACTGACTCCACCCATTTACTTCCCAATTGATATATTCTGCAGAAAATAGCATCTATAATTCTTTTATTCCATATATAGCGTCTATATCCGCCATCTTGAATTGGCCAGCAAACACGCTTGAAGTTTGTGTGCTAGTGTATTTTAGTTTAATCAATGTTCTTTTGAGAACAGTTGAAGGGTATTGTGAGGAAATCAGTGTTAAAGGTTACAGTAGTGTGGTGAAGTGTTAGTGAAGAAATTCGGAAAGTTTTAGTTGTGTTTATAAGTAGTTGAAAGTTTGGCAGTGTTGTTGCTCTGTGTTAGCCTATTGTTTTTGAGGTTAAGAGCGTCTGGTTTTGTTTAGTTCTGTGTAAGCTCAGGTAGTGAAGGGCCTAGTTACTTGTTTGTAGGGTCATTATTGTCGAGGTAGTTCTAGAGGGTAACATTCATTGTAATATCAGTCCAGCTCGTGTGAAAATGCAGGGTAGTGTAGGTGTAGAGGATTCTAGTAGTTGTAATAGGTGTAGGAAGGTTGTGAGCAGTAGGCAGAAGGCTTTGAAGTGTGGTGTGTGTGAGTCGTGGGAGCATGGTGCATGCAGTGTGCCGCGTGTCTCGGGGGAGGAATATAAGATTCTGGGGAAATGCAGTTCAGTTGTGTGGTTGTGTGGTAGCTGTGTGGGGGATTGGAAAGATAAGGTAGTAGAAAAGGAGGCAGGGAAGTGGGGAGAGTTAGAAGAGCAGTTAAGGAGTACTATTGCTAGGTTAAAGCGGAAGTTGAGGAAGGCTAAGGAGGGAAAGGATCTCGAGGGAGATAGAGTGGGTAAGGTTAGGGGATGGTATGTAGATGAAGTGAGCATGGGGAACGGGCCTAGGAGTAGTGCTGAGTATAAGGGTAAGGAGACACCTGTGGTAAAGGTAATCAGTGATAGGCAGGATGAAGCTAGGGCTAAGGTTGGGAAGGCAATGGGAAAAACCAAGGCTAAGGAAGTACTTAGGACAGAGGAAGATAGTGGTAGACTGGGACAGAGTAGGGCTGCAGAGGAGGTTGAGGTTGAGGCAGACAGGGAGGGCTTGAGAGGGGTGATGCTGCTAGGAGACTCACTCGTTCGGGGAGTAGGAGCGCAGGCCGGGGGAAAGCTGGACGTCACAGTTTTACCGGGAATAGGGGTAGTTAGGATGAAGAAAGTGTTGGAACAGGTTAGTGAGAAGGATGCTGCAGGGAAGGCGGTGATAGTTCATGTAGGGACAAATGACGTGAGTGGTAGGGATGGGTGGGGAAAGGTCAAGTTAGTACAGGAGATGGAGGGGCTAGTGAAAGTAGCTCGTGGGAGGTTTGGGGAAGGTAGGGTGGTGGTTAGTGGGATTTTGTATCGTAGGGATATGCAGAGGGGGGTCATCAATGGTATGAATGACTTTCTTAGTCGTATGTGCGAAAGAATGGATGTGTGTTTTGTGGACTCCAATTGTTGGCTAAGAGGAGAAGGATTAGGTGGGGATGGACTTCATTTGTCAAAGGAAGGGCAGCGTATGTTTGGTGGGCTGTTAGGGAGGGTAGGTGATAGGCTGGGAACACAGGTTTGACTTGAGGGGGGTGCGATGAATGAAGAAAAGGGGGGGAGAGTGGGTGGGGGGGGAAATAGGTCGAGGGAAAGTAAATGCCAGGAGATTAACCTAATGGTAGTAAATTGTAGGAGTTTAGCAAATAAGGTGGATGAATTTAGAACGCTATTAGAATTGTACCAGCCAGAAGTGGTGGTGGCAGTAGAGACATGGTTGGGAGGGGGATTTACAGAAAGTGAATTAACTATAGATCGTTACACATTGCATAGAAGAGATAGGGATAGGCATGGAGGGGGGGTAATGGTAGCAGTTAAAAGAGGTATTCAGGGGACAGTGCTCTGGAAGGAAGAGGAAGTAGAGATGATGGGAATGAAGATAACAGTAGGCAAACAGTCTCTTGAGGTAATCGCAGCATATAGGTCTCCGGGGGGGGATTTAGGACTGCTTCATTGCTTAGAGGATAGGCTTAGTGCTAGGGATAATGTAGAGAGTTTAATTATAGCGGGAGATTTGAACATGCCTAACGTAAGATGGGAGGTAGGAGGTAGAGAACAAGGGAGGGGAGTAATGCAAAACATCGTTACGGGCATATTAAACGAAGGTTTTCATCAGGTTGTGGAGGAGGGAACCAGGAGTAGAAGGTTAGGGGGTACAAATATTCTAGACGTAGTGTTAGTCAGGCCGAGTGAGTTGTGGGCAAAAACAGTGATTGTTGATGGCATTAGCGATCATCGGGTACCTATAGTCAGCTTAGCTTTAGCTCCGGTTCAAACCGATAACGTTGGGAAGAAAGTTTGGAGGTACAAAAGGGTGCAGGCAAGAGAGGTTCAAAAAGCTTTTGAGGATAGGTTTGAGAAGTGGTGTGAGATAGACAAGCGTGATGTTGAAGGTCTGTGGTTCAATTTTCGGAAAGTATATGAGGAGGTTAGAGATATGTTGGTTCCCTATAAGGTGTTGCAGGCAAATGCAGATCCTGCCTACTATAATAGTACGGTTAGGAGGCTTAAGAGAAAGGGTAGAAAGATGAGTAGGAAATTGAGGGAGTCAGGGGAGGGAAAGGAAGCGATCAGGGACCTGAGGCGGGACTTAAACAAGGCTAAGAGGGAGGCGAAAGAAAACTTCATGGGTGGTATGTTTAATGAACGTGATGTACAGGGTAGCTGGAATAGAATGTACAGGTTTGTTTCTAGTCAGAAGGGTAGTAGTAAGGAGTTGCCCACCTTAGTTGATCAGGGAGGGAATGAGTGGAAAACGGATAAGGAGAAGGCAGCAGCATTAAATAGATTCTACGGGGAAGTGTTCAATGTGACTGGAATTATAGGGGAGGGAGAAACAACACTGGAGGGGGAGGGGGAAGAAGTCCTGCTTACAGAGGGGGAAGTGTGGAATGTATTGAGGAAACTAAAAAGTGGGAAGTCACCAGGCATAGATGGGGTGCAAAGCGATCTCCTGAAATTAGCGGGTAGGGGGGTTGTAGGTTATTTGCTAAGGTTGTTCCAAGCCTCACTCACAGCAGGTAGAGTACCGCAAGATTGGAAAAAAGCGGAGGTGGTTCCAATTTCAAAGGGAGGGCAAAGGGGCAGGGTAGACAACTACAGGGGAATCAGTTTAACGTCACATGTATGTAAGATGATGGAAAGGGTAGTTATAAAGAGAATAATGGAGAAAGTAGATGAACATAGGGGTATTTCGGAAGTGCAGCATGGGTTTAGGAAGGGGTATTCATGTGAGACACAGTTGTTAGGTTTTGCGGAAGAGCTGGCAGGGGTAGTAGACAAGGGGGGCTGTATTGATGCAGTGTTTTTAGATTTTGAAAAGGCTTTCGACAAGGTAGATCACACTATACTATTAGGGAAGTTGAAACTGTCCATTGGGAATGCTGGGTTAGTTAATTGGATTGGAAACTTTCTTCAGGATAGAGTTCAAATGGTTCGAGTAGGTTCGGAGGTTTCAAGTGAGGTTAAGGTTACGTCAGGAGTTCCACAGGGTAGTGTGCTAGGTCCGTTATTATTTGATTTATATATAGATGATCTGACTAGGGTTGTTAATTCGAGAATAAGGTTATTTGCAGATGATTGTGTGGTATATAGGGAAATCAATACAGAGGAGGATGTAGTAGCTATTCAGGCAGATTTGACGGCACTTAATTGTTGGGTTCAGTTGAACAAGATGGGGTTAAATGAAGGGAAGTGTAAGTTAGTCACCTTTGGTAGGAGGAGAGTGAGGGCTGATGTAGTGTATGATGTAGGAGGGAAGTCACTTGAGTCAGTGGAAAATTACAAGTACTTGGGGGTGGTATTTGATAGACGTCTAGGGTGGGGGAGTCAGATTGAGAGAATAGTAAAAAAGAGTATAAATGCACTAAACTTTGTAATGAGGCAGCTTAGGGGGACAAGTATGAAGATAAAGGAAAAGGCTTATTTCTCGTTAGTGCGTCCCATGGTGGAATATGCTAGTTCAGTTTGGGATCCTTATAGATTAGGTGAGATAAGGGATGTGGAAAGGGTGCAAAGGATTGCAGTTAGAAGGGTTACAGGTAGGGTTAGGAGGTGGAAATGGGGGGAGAATGAAAGGGGGGAGAGGGTGAGAATATTGGAGAGTCCATCTGAGATGATCCGAGACTTGGGATGGCGGGAATTGGAAATACGGAGAAAGGAGGATCGGATCTGTAATTTCTTCAGGGTAATGGAAGGAGAAGGGGGCTGGGGAGAGTTGAATAGGTTGATTGAAAGGAATGAGTCAGGGTATGGGGGTAGGCGAAGTCATGATAGAGCAGTAGTTATAAAGGGGGCTAGATTAGATGTCGGTAAGTTCTCTTTCTTGAATAGGACAGGTAGGGATTGGAATGGGCTTAGTAGAAGTATACTTGAGGAGGATGAAATAGGGTTGAAGCTATTCCGTCAGAAGGTTAGGGAGGCGATAGGATAGGATTGATAGGGAACTTGCCACCGCGCATTTATGTGCAACTGCAAGAGTTAATAATAATAATAATAATAATACGTTGAAACATAGCGGATTCAGATGTTTGTAGCGCTTTGTCGCCTTTTCGAAAACATGATCAAACAACTTCAAATGTATACAAACATGAAGAAATGTTAGAAAAATATGTTTCAAAGCACTTTTATATTTTGTCGCTTTTATAGCAATTGCTATTTTTACATGTCTCTAATCATAGGTAAAATCTAAGGTAGGTCTACAATAGTTGAATAATTGAACAGTAAAGCGTGAAATAGCACACCAAGTTGGCATATCTGCACACCGAACCGTCATTCAGGACACCGGGGTTCGATTCCCGCCATGGTCGACCATCCTGACAGAGGTTTTTCGTGGTTTCCCTCTGTCGTTCAGGTCCATACTGGGATGGTTCCTTAACAACAGGCCACGACCGACTCCTTCTCACTATTCGAATCACCTTATAAAATAACCTGTCATCTCATCATCCCATCATCTCGTATATCATTCACAGACGCCAAAAGGTCGTAGCCATCAGTATAGTGCGTCGTTAAACCCAGTATGTAACTATGCATGGTTCTAGTTAGAAGCAATAATTTCCATGTTTTTTTCCATTTTTATTTTGTAAGTGAAATAATGTTCAGTAATTCGGAATGGACAGATAGTAAGTTGCAGTACAAATAAAAATTTTTTTTTTTAATAACATCGAAACTTGATACAAAATCATTGTTCCCCAATTAAGGCTATGGATGAAAGATAGGATCGTTTGGACGGGGCACCACAAGGGCGATCTTACCACCCCATTTTGATTATTTAAAACTAATGGTCTTCAACACCAGAACTGCGCTGTCTGTGACCATAATTTTTCGCAGTAGATAAAAGTCTTTCAGTATAAACAGTATAAAATCTTCCATCTTTTGATTATAAGCTGTTCTTAATTGAATGGCTCAATATTTTTGTAATTCAACATTCCTACTTGTTGGTGATGAAACCTTCTTTATATTATTGTCATTTGAAGTTTATGAGATGAGAAATTGCATTCTAGAACCATCAAAGGACCGGAAAAATAATAAAGGTTTGAATTGTACTTGGAATTCACTACTTTAACCCACAGTTAAACCTTTTTTTTAGGGCTTTGCGGATGTTTTTTTTTGTTGATTTTGAGTTCTACTTTCTGTATCAGTGTATGTGACCAATAAAAAAAAAAATAATAAAAAGTTCAAATTCAGATTCTTATAAAATGAAAATAAAAATGGTCAGTTCTGATTCCAGGAGAAAGTATTGCTGCTTTTCGGTTCGTATCCCTGATTGATAGTCACAATGTTTTGTTTCAGGTGGTTGGCACACCTGTCTCGAGCGTGGAAGAGAACAAGGCTGACAGTAAATCAAACGCGAGGAAAACGAGGTCGGGTAAAGAAACGCCGAAAGGAGCACCTAACGGCGACGTACCGAACTGCGGTAAGTTTTCTTCTTTGTCACCCCAGTCAGTCAGTTAGTTTTTTTTTTTTTTTTTGGAAGCACTCCACAGGTCGCAAGGGTTGACTGATCAACATGAAACTTTTTTTGTACACGCAAACTCATCCAACTTGGAACTGTATAGTTTTTGGAATGAATCGGTCGGATCGATTTTGAGAAAAATCATCTCAAAGTTTCTAAAAACCCCATAAGATTTGGCTGGGCGGAAAATGTTGAAAAATAAAATCTCCCCAAATGGAATGAAATTTTTTCTAAATGTGTATACGTAGATTTTACACAATATCACGATTTTGTATGCAATTCCAATCAACCGTTTTGAAGGAAAAAAAAATAACTGATGATATTCATCAAATATATCATACAAATTGTGACAGAATTAAGTTGTCGAGATTCACTGCTTTCTAGATTCAAGAGTTGACCAACAATGAAGTATTTTTTATATGCGTCAAGGTTTGTAGAATACCAGAGTCAATGAAGCGGCAAGAGTAGAACTACTTCAACAACTTTTATAGCTTATTCAGATATCAAGGTGTGTAGAATACCAGAGTCGATAAAGTAGCAAGGGTAGAACTACTTCAAGGACTTTTATACCTTATTCAGATATCTCGCTCATCTTACAACGCATATTTCGCGTTTGACTAGTTTGTAGTTTTCAAAACAAACATTTAATTTAGACCTATAAATTGATATCTGGCATAGGTACTAACTATCAGCGACAACTAGAAATAATGAGTACCTAATAAGTAATAAATCATTCAAAATGGTGAAAGAATAACATCATTATATGTATAGGCCTATACCAGACTACCGGAATATATATATATATATTTATATATATATATATATATATATATATATATATATATATATATATATATATATATATATATATATATATATATATATATATATATATATATATATATATATATATATATATATATATATATATATATATATATATATATATATATATATATATATATATATATATATATATATATATATATATATATATATATATATATATATATATATATATATATATATATATATATATATATATATATATATATATTAGGGATGACATCGATTCTCAAAATTGGGAATCGATTCTCTATGTTCCAGAATCGATTTAAAATCGATTTTGAAAAAAAAATTGAAAAAAAAATTGGAAAAAAAGTTTATTCTCAAAAAAGTAGTGTAATTTGAAACTTTTTTTTCAACCTTCCTAAGGCGTTGACGTGAAAAATAGCTGCTAGAGACTTCTTCGAACTGTATTGTACCATTTGCGTATTTCCGTCTACATTCGGCTGTCAGACGTAACCGAAGGGATAGCTTTTGTCCAGATAGTAATATCTCAACAATACAGAATAATATAGACAACGAAATGAGCACTTATTGCGACATGAAGAAGTAAAGCACTGACCAAAAAAAAAAAAAAAAAAATCGATTTTTGCTTTGAGAATTGTTTTACATCTGAATCGATTATTAATCGATTCTCGACTGATCGATGTTATCCCTAATATATATATATATATATATATATATATAGAGAGAGAGAGAGAGAGAGAGAGAGAGAGAGAGAGAGAGAGAGAGAGAGAGAGAGAGAGAGAGAGAGAGAGAGAGAGAGAGAGAGAGAGAGAGAGGCCTGTATATATAATTAATATTTATTTTTGAGTGAATCTAGTTATTCACCTATGGCAATAATTTTTCCATTAATATTTGTCTTTTATTCATATTGCCTGGACCCTAATCATGATTGAATTTCCAATGTTTTACGTCTTTCTCAGAAGGATTGTTTTTGTTTTCAGAATCGTCAAACGGTAGTGCAGTAAAATACCCATTGGAATTAATCACCGTCAAAGGTGACGGAACGTTCGTTGACGACATTGACAGTTACCGTCGCAGCTTGTTCGTGCATCCGTTACATAGAATTTTGAAATAAATATGGATTTGTTAGGTTGAAATAATTCTATGATTATTTATTCTAATTAGGTAAAATTCGAATTCTAAACTGATTGTTTTCGTACGAAAAACACGGCGTGATCTGACGGGACTGTAATGTCGTGATATTTAGCTGTGATCTTGGAATTGCTTTTTTTTTCGATTCAATTGGTATCGAGGTAGTGTCCCATAAGTACGAAATCCGCCGAGTAAATTATCAAAACTTCATATTTTAGCCGTCATATTGCCAACACGACCTGTCGTGATAAGTGTTACGCTTCAAGAAGGCTCGATAATAATTCGTTGTGATGCAAAATGACGTAATTTTGGATATGAAATACATTATGTAAATAGCTGTCATTACTTTCTACTCAATAATATAACGAGAGAAAAAAAAACGAATTACTCTCAGAAATATGAACAGTTAAAAGTTCAACAAATGTTTAATCGAAAACTTACGTTTCTTCAATTTCACGTGAGATTATAAATTATTTTATGCCAAACTCTTATTTCATGAGATTCTATTTCATGTAAGACTAAAATGTGGATTTGTTTTTTTTATTGTGACAAAATAAGATGCTTAGACAATTCTAAAAATATACTGTTGAATAAACTACGATATATTGATTTTTTAAAAGATAATTCAAACAACTCTGTTGCCCCTGATGGAGCCTCCCTAATAACAGTTTGTAGACTGCCATTTTGTCGTTACTTTTACAGAACGTTTGCAAGAGTCGAGAAATATAACAGGGTAGCCACCCGTCCTACACGTACAAATATTATTGCTAGAAATTTAAGAGTACTTTCGAAATCGTTGACTATTAGTCATAGAATTATTTTGTATCGCCATGGATTAGAATAAGTGACTTTTCTATTGCTGTATTATTGGATTGTTGATTATACCAATACACTTTTATTATTGTAAAATATGTAAAGTACATGGTTTGCTGATAAAAATTTATTTTAATAACTGAATATTAGCATCGTTGACCATTACCTACATTATTCTATCGACTAGAGCAGGGCTTCCCAACTGGCAGCCCGCGGGCCAACTCCGGCCCGCGGGACCTTTCCAAATGGCCCGCGGTATGATCTCATGAACCAACGTAAAATCACTGCAATTTATTATAGCATTCTGTGCGGTCATATTGAGAATATATTTGACAAGGATTGAACTGTTGTCACAAGCTAAACGGTAGGGGCGGTGTTTGAATTGACATAGTTGATAATTCCCGACAAAATATTCGTATTCTGTACTACCGTTTGGTTTGTGACAACTAGCGCACTCATTTGACACCCTCATGAGCTTCCCTACTCGCGCCACATCAGTTATATAGACGTGAATGAAGACATAAAGACGGGAAGTGCAATTTAAATACTTTAATTTTAATTTTGATTTAGAAAAAATGTTGAGTGGTGAAAAGCTTGAATATGTGTGTATGAAAGATAGCCCATACGTTCTTTGCAAACTGACGTACGTTCTTTGCAAACTGACGTACGTTCTTTGCAAACTGACGTACGTTCTTTGCGTACCATATAGAAAACAAGTGAGAAATTAATAAAATTGAACGTGTGGCCCACATCAACTTTTCTCATGAAAAAATGGCTCTACGACACATCTAGTTGGAGAGCCCTGGACTAGAGGCCCCTCACCTTGGAGATCTGCTGCGGATATGGGTACAGAACTTGAAAATTATCTATTTCTATTATTTTCTATTTCTATTTTGTATTACGATATATACTTTACATCTGCAATTAATGGAAAGAAGTGATCATTGCCCAAGAGACTTAGTTCAAAGTGGAAGATATCAACATTTGTGTGTTTTGTTTACTCTTAATACCAATGCTGATGAATGTCTGGATATATATCATAGAAACAGTTTTTACTTAAAATGTGTTCCGGACTTTCGGAAACTGAAAGACTTTTTTCTGCGGCAGAAAATTATAGTCACAGACAGCGCAGTCCTGGTGTTGAAGTTCATTGGTTTTATATAATTAAAATGGGGTGGTGAGATCGCCCTTGCGGTGCCCCGTCCAAACAATTCTATGTTCCATCCATTGCCTTAATTGGGTAACAATGATTTTGCATCAAGTTTTGATGTTATTTAAAAAAAAAGGATATATGTACGAACCGGCGCGGCACATCCACGTGGCCAATATTAAAATTAATTCATTTATTTTAGCCGGAAGTTTCTGTCAGATTCGACATATATTAGTGATAATATAGAATGCCTTAGATTCTATTTGTATATGTCCATTCCAATATGGCCACCGAGATCAAAACGAGCATATGTCGCTATCAGCTATAAGAGTAACGTTTACCGGCACAGGTAGCTGAGTGGTTAACGCACTTGCTCCATGTGACCCGGGAGGTAGTGGGCATGTCGGACCCGGTTCGATCCCCGCTACCGTCCATCTTTACAGGGGTTTTTCGTGGTTTCCCTCTGTAGTCTAGGCTAATGCTGGGATGGTTCCCACAATATAGGCCACGACCGCTTCCTTCCCACTGTCCTTCCCATTACCCATAAAAAAAACCTTCATCTCATGATCCCATCATCTCATTAATCATCCCTCCGACGCCAGTAGATCTTAGTCATCATTACAGTGCGTCGTTAAACCCAATATAGAAAAAAAGAAAAAGAGTAACGTATCTTGGTAAGGTAATGTATATTTATGGGCCTACCACCGATCTCTGTTGTAAGGTGGTGGTAGTAGACAAGCCTGAGTAGAGAATTCTCAAAAGGTATAAACCTACTCATGCATGTTGGTATAGAGGGATGTCCATAAATTACGTCACAGCTTAGAAGGGGGGGGGGGGTTGTCAAGATTTGTGACAAGGTGTTAGAAGGCGGTAGAGGCATCTGTGTGGCGTACTGTTTTTATGTTCTATGTATTTGGCGTCATTCTTGTAGATTCTCAAATTTATACCGACCCTAGAAACAGCAGATGCATATGAAATAATTATCAAGTTTGACTACTCAAAAAGCAAATAAAGAAATTAATATTTTGATTTTATTACTTTATTGTACTTTTGTCACCTGTTGATTTCAATTTTTTGTCGGAGGGGGGTATGAGAATTTGTGACACTTTTAAAGGGGGTAGGGTAATAGGTTACATAATACGTAATAGGTTAATAGGTAACATGGGAGGGAGGGGGGGTTCAAAGTGGCCTTGAAAAAGTGTGACATAATTTATTGTATTGTATTGTTATTATTCACTGCAATTGCGCATTTTTGCGCGGTGGCAGCTGTTTTTTATTGTCGAGCCTCTCTTTGAACTCGTCCAAGCTCTTTGCTCCTCTTGCCTCCGTACACAGATCGTTCCACTCCCTTAATGTTCTTTGGGTGAAACCACTCCTTCCCAATTCTGTGTTGGCCCTCTCCACAGCAAGCTGTTCCCCTCCTCTGAACTCTCATCCCTATCCTGTCTCTCACTTCTTCCCACCCCATGAAGCCATTCCTTGCCCTATAAAAGTCCAGGAGTTTTTCTTTTTTCCTCCTTTCCTCCAAATTTTCCCACCCTAATTCTTTCACCATCTCACTGGGTCTTTCTCTCAATTTTTCAACTCTCCCCTGTTCCTTTCTTTCTATTCTAAATCCTCTCACTCTCCTAGAACCCTTCTTGCAGCCACCCTCTGCACACCCTCTACTTCTTTAATCAGGTTGATGCTGTATGGATCCCAGACCGAGTCAGCGTACTCCATCATTGGACGTATCAAGCTCTTGTATGCTTTCTCCTTGATATCAATCCCTGTTCCCTTTAATTGTCTCATTACAAAATTTAGTGATTTTATAACCCTTTTGGACAATTTATGGACATCTCCTACTAGTCCATCGACGGTCTAGTTTCTGGAGTATCGACCTGGCAACTGCGTGAATTGGAATTTGGAAGTAGATCTCCGCGACACAGTATAGAAGGTAACGTAAACAAATTAACCGATTTCATCGTTGTCAAGATTTATTATTCATCATACATGCTTGTGAAATAATTTTCACGTCTTTACAAAAGGAATAACTGTTCATTTTCGGTTTCGATTCTAGAATTATAATCATTCTGTACGGAAAACTGAAACAGCACACTAAAAATAGAAGCACGTTTAATGCGTGAAATAAATTATTTGATGGATATGTATTTATGTAATAGGAAGCTCGTAAGGCGCCAACTATTAGTCATTATATATATCTAAATATATATCTACCTGGTACCAGCTGTTTTTGACTTGAAAAACTTTGGAACTAAACTTACTTAAAAAGAATGAAATTCTCATTTTGATTTTGCTATTTCGAACTTCCTACAAGAAAACCATTGATCATTCGTTGTAAAATACTTATTACTGTCTATTGTATAACTTTCCCATGAATCCCAAATAATTTCCAATTGAAGAAATTGAATTGTTACAGATAATATTGAAGTAAAATATTGATTTCAAACCTCATTGTAAGCCTACTGTTTTAATGTATTTGATGGTTCAAGTATCTTGGTAAAGGTACGTACCTAAGGATCTTGGGTACCCATAGTAGGCCTACCTTGAAAAAAAATATATACTTTATATATAGAGTATATATACATGTCTGTATATATGTTACGGTATATAGTTATATAATAGCATGGTCTGGGCATAATTTAACTTGTACAGCTTCATGAAATTCAAGATGAAGGAATTAAAAAACAAACTACGATAAAGGTATGTTTACTCTCGTACTAGGTGCAATATGCTTCGAGCAACAGGCAACGTGCGCTCAGCGCACAAATGCGTTTACTGTAAGAGCGCTGTGACCACACTAAATTTGAACTTCAAATTGTGATATGTTTTACCATGAAAAATTCTTTCAATTTCCATCAAATGTATCTAATCGAACTATATGAGCTTCCTAATACTGTTGAACCATTAACAACCCGAATAACAGTGCCAAAAACTGATATAAAATCTCGTGTAGACCGTTTTACGAATAGCACTCGACAAGTTGGGTCCGACAGTTCAGACAAGTAAACAAAACTTCCTGTTGCATTGTGGGTCTCAGCGCATGTTGCATTTGGAAAAGATGAACATAGGACATAGCCCATCTCTCTCGGCGCGTCTAGGGTGGTTTTGGTTCATGCAACCGGGAGAAACTTGCTCTGATTGGTCAGCGAAAGCTGACTGTTGCTCAAAGTATGTTGCACGTAGCACAAAGTACGAGAGTAAATGTACCTTTACACTCTACAAAATCCAAATAATCCTTCGCAAACTCACACACGTAAAAAGTTATAGGTCTAACAAAATGAATTGTACTGTGTCTAATGTCTATACATAATAAATACTACTATGCTCAAATAGAATCGATTTGTTGTATCAAAAGTTCACGATCTTTCAGAGCTTTCCAAGCTTGTTCTTGTTCTTTTTTAATTGGCGGTTTCTTCTTCAATTTATTTAACTGTATTTTACGGTATAAATCACAAATTTCAGCATCAATCGCTTCCAGTTTCTTATTTAATTCTTGTCTAGCCATTTCTTGTTCGGCTGATTTCAAAATACGCCTCAACTGTTGTAGATTGTGATTAGTTATTGTTTTCATTTCACTTTGACATCTTTTTATGTCAGATAAAATTTCGTCGTCTTCCTCTTTAGTTGCTTCCGGTGGATCGACAATGCCTTGATCTTCTAATTTCTTTCTCAATGATTGTTCAAAGTTCATGGAAAATGAACGTAGAATAGTGGGTGGTTTTGGACCTTCGTTCTCGGGGCCAGTGCCAGCTTTCTCGTTACCTGGTTTCTTTTCCACGACAGTGAAATTTTCCTCGAGAAGCGCTGACACCAACCTTTGCGTTAACGGTCCTGAATTCAAAGCTGAAGTGTCTTGAACTTTTTCCTTCTTAACAATGCCAGATGTAGTTTCTGTCAAACTTTTCTTAGATTTACCTTGTGAACCGGTAGCCTGATCATCAGATAGGTCCTCTGAACCCCAGCGATGAGTGTAATGCTTGCCAAGCTGTGGTACTTTGTAATACTCTTGATTTTCCTGCTCTGTTATTAAATCTTGCAATAGTTTGATATCTTCATGGGTGATTTCTGCACAATATGGCTCAACAGATGCCCAAAACTTATTTGGAGTGTCATTTTTAGGAGAAATTACTTTTCGTCCCTCTAATCTGGATTCAAATACATCTGGTTCAAGTAGATTTAGATGCTGATTCAAAGGATTTGAAACAAGGGACACGGTTTTAACTTTTGTGAATTTTATTGGCGATGCTACCGCTGGTTTCAAGTCCGATCTGGAGCTGTGAGCCTCACGGAACTTTTTAGAAGCTTCATCCTGGTTTTTAGATCTCTTTAAACTTGGTCGACCAACAGGATTTGATTTTTTTAATGCTTGATTCTGTTTCGTTTTGTCTCGTTTTTCTTCTTCGTCACTCAAAATTCGAATTTCTTCTTGTAGCACTCGAGTGCGTACGACTACTGCGGATAACAGTGTTTCCAGCTCAAGTTGTAATCCGTCTAAATCTTCCATTCCCACCCCCTCTTCATCAGGTCTACTCATAACAGCTGAGTAACGCGGAAGTGTACGCGCATTGTCAACTGTTTTTAGTAAAGGAAAACTCAAAGCAGATTCCTTTGGAGTTTCAGGACTCTCGATGCTCTTTGTTTTGGTGACTATCTTGGGAATCTCTTTCTGCTTACTGGTTGGTTTTTTTGGACTGGTTTTACCTTTTCCAGACATATTGTCAACTTTAACCTCAAAACTATCTGAAACAAAAACAGATGAATAATGAAAACTTTTCTCTCTAATCAAATGCTGGGCAATTAAACCAAAATTATGACTGGTGATTATTTCTTACCTACTATAAATCCTTCGATGTACGGAAATTGCTTGATTCAACCCCTTCTTGATGAATTTCTACGCCTAATTTGTCAAATTGTCAGTTGACTTTTGAGTTGGCTATTTTTATTTCTGTTTGGGGGCGTGTCTATAATGGCCATTTCGCCATGGAATTTGTGTCTTGTAAACTTATTTTATTTATCTTTTTTCTACTTCCTCTACTGTTTGTTACGATAATATTATGAATCAATTAGAGAACAATGGTCATTCTTATGCTAATAAATCATGACTAGGCTGATTATTAATTGCAATATGATGGTATATCTAGTACGCTCCATTCTTCCCAACAGATACGCGATTGGAACCTATGGAGGAATGAACCAGTCCTATGGACATATGGATGAATATTTAAATTGAAGGAAAACATGTGAAAGGATATTTTACCATTTCAAATCATACCGAAATAATAGTTTTTTAACTATGTATATAATGGTTTTTTAAAATGATGCACCAAAAACCATGAATGAATAAATAAATAATTAATAATGTTTATATCATTATTGTTAACTATATCATCATATGGTGCAATTAGAGAAATCAAAAATAAATGAACAATAAAATTATAGGCAATATGAAAATCACCCCCCCCCCCCTCCTCCCGCTCGGTGGTGGTCACAAAAATATCAATTCATTTATCTTCTCATTATAAAGTATAAACACAGTTCCGTGAATAGAATGAAAATATTGGCCGCTATTTTGAAAATATGTCTCAAGTTATGAATTTGACGAAAAATTGTTTGTGTGCTAATTTTGCCTCCTCTCTTATCGTATCGTAGTTTCAAATGTTCATCATGAAATAAATGTGTAGGCCTATGTTCTTTTGATTTGTGCTTATTGAATTTCAACATTTTCAAGGGTTTTGGCCAGGAGCATTCAAACATGTTCAATTTTTTTTTCAATATAAAAACATGGTATTAAAAGTACAAAGTTGAGAAATTTTTCATCACAAAAAGATTTGCATTTATTTCATTTTTGATCATGAACAAAGTTTAACCAAAAAATGAGAAAATTGGTAGTAATTAATGCTATGAAAAGAAATAATATTAATTACCCCAATTTACGTTGAATTGAAATGAAATATACACAATCCAAAAATGATATGTTAATTCAACTGTATCAAGAAATTCTTCTAGCCAATTAATGCTGGGAGAATCGACCTGTATCACGATATGTGATGTTGGGCGCTCATTCTTAATAATTTCTAAGCTAGGTCAGCTTTTGGCTAAATTGATTTGAGTGCTTTTATTAAATGTATACAATAGTTGTTACCGGATGCATTGGACTATTGCACAGCACTACGCATAATATTGCGTATAGAGTCAAATGTCAGCATTCCTCAACTTTTTCTATTATCTTACTTATGAAGCCGACTAGACTCGATCAAAGTCCACTGATGAGTGCACTTTGTATAAAGATGACGAATAATGGCCCTGATTGGACTGGTAGCTACTGGAGCTCTAGGTAAGACGTAGGCCCTATAGACTATTCATGTAAGTGTTAGAAAATATACTCCACTTCAATTTTACATTTTGACTTATTTAGCCGTTTACAAGATAAAATCATGACAAATATTTATTTTTCAATTTCATTCTTCAATTTTTTTCATTCATTTTTTTACACAGCCAAAATGATGTGTAGCTACCAACGAACTAGATGGTTCTATAAGTCAACAAATCTTTCATAAAATGAATACAAATAAGTTATATTATTTCATTGAGGTAATATATATATATATTTTTTTATAGTTTTATTTCCATTAATTGTACATTACATATGACACAGTGTGAGCACATATGACAAGGTATAAACACATACCCTTTAGGATATACCGGTATACCATAAAGGGTGTATAGAAAGGTTTTTTATCATATATAACTTATTAAGAAATAAGTTAATAATATAATACAAGATAAATTATAATAATCATAACGAGTTGGTATAATATACTGACATGTATATTATGCACCTTGTGATGTTGCATGTTGAGAAATTAATTTCAACCATGTTCCAAAACCCTACTGATAGCTAATAATTGTTATTTGAGTAAAACTGATAATAATTGTACTAAAAAAGCTCGTAATAGGGTATTCTCAACTGACGTCACCCATTGTTGAAAGAGAGAGATAGCACCAGTTGGAATTGATCAATCAGAATATTTTGTAGTCCACCAGTTCGCTGTATTGCTATAGTAACGATTGTTTGTCGTTTGTTACGTGCCAACACCCTATACAATTTGCCTTCCTTATGTGACCAATTGACCACTAGTGATAGGCGTGGCTAATCGCCAAAGCCACCTGGATCTCTACTTCATGTGGGAATTTAGAGATACTCTGATAGGTCAAAGTGAAATTTCCCACATGACAAGGCCCATTTGATTGGATGTTCTGTTTTGTGACGTTTATGGGCGGGTCAATCACTAGTCGTCAATTTGAATTCTTATTGAATCATTTTTCAACGTCTTTTTTTCTAAACATATTTACAGAATGCAATTATCAATAGGATATATTAATTTCACAGATGTTCACAGAATTAATATTCACAGATATTCACAGAATATATTGTTGAAATTTTTTAATTCATTGGAAACAAATTTGTTTGAGATACTGTAGATTATACGCTAGAAAAAATACATCTTGGAACTTGAGACCAAAATATTGTTTTTGCATTTTTTCAAAACAATGATGACTGTACGTAAATTGCTTTTCAAGTAATTAATCATGATAACAATACTCACATTATCATCTATAGAAGGCATGCATTTTTATTGCTCATTTTTTTTTTACCACAATTGATGTGGGTAATATTCATATTTTATGCGGATTTATTCGAAGGGTTGGGTGGTGCAGATTCAACATGTGTCAATTTCTTGATTTTTCATTTTTTTTTAAATTTAAATTTAATTGAAATTGAAATAAACATTAGAATAATTTTTGTTGTGATGCTATTCTGTGGTATTGGCAACCATGGCAAGTCAGCCATGATGTTTGTTGTCATTTTGTCAATTCAACATGTGAACATATTTTGTTTTGAGAAATGTGGATAATTAAGTGTTATTTAACACTTGTCGAAGATCTACATAGTTAAATAATGATGCACTGGGAAACAGGACGTCTCTTCTACTCATGATGGTGTGACCTTATTGAGTAATTCGCATGGTAAGTAGGCTATAGTCTTTAGAGCAGGTATAGGCTTACTTTAACCTCACTTTTATATAGGACAAACTCAATGTGTAGTGGGCCTTATATGTAGGGGCATATTCATAACACTATTATCTCTTTGTAACAAAGATGCACCGATACTGATGGTTCTCAATATAGATCTGGAGAGTATTAAAGGTTACCTAATCGCCTAGGTATGGAAGAAAAACGGATTGAGTAGCAAAGCCACCAGTTTACCACATTATGTATCAATCGGTACATACGGTACCGGTATGTTGTTGCGTAGTGAACATATTTCAAGTCGTCTATAGACCTACTGGATAGTATAAAAAGTGGTAAATTTGCCATAGACCTTTGTGTAACTTGCGCATTCGTAAGATTATGTTAGGCGGTGGAAGATGATTGTTTGGGTACCCTAACAGTTGGGTTATGAACTAATGTTACATAATTAAGGTGTCATTCCGTGAATGTGGCTAGCGTTCCACTTTCATGAAGTAGTAAAATTGGGCCAAGCTCAACATATAGCTGCCGCACCGCACTCATTACTGTTCGTTTTTCCAACATGGTGGCTAAAATATCTGCTTAGCAAATTCTGCATTCATGGAAGGTTTGTTTTACTTTTCAAAACCAAGTAGGCTATTCGACACGAAAGTACGGTAACTATAGAATGCGCTTCCAAATCTCAATATGGCCGACGAATGGTTACAACAGTACAGTCAACAATTGATGTAATATTCCAATCAATGTCATTGTTGAAGATATGTTTATTTTGTTACTTTTCTCTAGTTCCATTTTTTAACACTATCGTAACAGCGTATCTGCAACTTTTTCTGGCGGATACCTCGGATGGTTCATTACAAATATATTTCTCATTTACTGTTTTCTGGAGTAATAGGTGTTGATCGTGTTGTGCAAGGCCTACATACCCTAATTACCCTACATACAGTCCACTCATCAAATTCACTCGTCGATAGTCATAAGATTATCATCCCGCGTCACAAATAAATCCTATTGGAATTATAACGGCGCCAACATTTTGGTTTCGTTTTTCCAACATGGTGGCTAAAATATCTGCTTAGCAAATTCTGCGTTCATGGAAGGTTTGTTTTACTTTTCAAAACCAAGTAGGCTATTCGACACGAAAGTACGGTAACTATAGAATGCGCTTCCAAATCTCAATATGGCCGACGAATGGTTACAACAGTACAGTCAACAATTGATGTAATATTCCAATCAATGTCATTGTTGAAGATATGTTTATTTTGTTACTTTTCTCTAGTTCCATTTTTTAACACTATCGTAACAGCGTATCTGCAACTTTTTCTGGCGGATACCTCGGATGGTTCATTACAAATATATTTCTCATTTACTGTTTTCTGGAGTAATAGGTGTTGATCGTGTTGTGCAAGGCTAGAATAGAATACCGTAGGCTATTTTATCAGAATCTATTTCAGGACAAATAACATGGGTAGGCCTAGCCCTACACCAATTTACGATCAGTCATTGACTGTCCTACAAACGTCCCAAAACAATACAAAACAATAAACAGGACCGTTTATTGAGTGGAAAATTTGATAATTTAGGTACTGGTAGGCCTACTAATCAGGGTGTCTCTAAATGTCCACATGAAGTAGAGATCTAGTTGGCCTACTGATAGGCCACACCTGTCACTAGTTTCCAATTTACCATTGGCCACGATTAGCTACTTGGTGACGTCATGTATTGGAGCCACATCGAATTTTTCCATTTTTATATTGTAAATTTTAATGACAAATTGTAATCAAGATGACCGTTTTTGAACATTTCTTTTATGAATTTGTCTAAAAATAAAATTTTGGTTAATGCTTTTGAGAATTTTGAACACCAGCTTTGGTAAATTAAATCAAGATGGTGATTGAAAAACATCAAAAAGATAATTCTCTTTTGATTATTAAAATTAGTGAACCCCATAAATTAGTGAAGTTTTTGAATAGTGACCACTCAGGGTTATCCTCTTGTTTAAATTCAAAAATTTTGAATTGATTTACAAAATATAATGAGCCAACATACACTATTTATTGGTCAAGACAGGGTTAGACATGTTTTCTTTTCATTTTTCTCGGTGTTTTTCTATTGTTTTACATTTATCCTGCAGATACAAT
This sequence comes from Brachyptera risi, assembly GCA_964007535.1. Classification (NCBI taxonomy): domain Eukaryota; kingdom Metazoa; phylum Arthropoda; class Insecta; order Plecoptera; family Taeniopterygidae; genus Brachyptera; species Brachyptera risi. The sequence goes on along the minus strand of OZ023338.1, from coordinate 4,754,967 downwards.
TGGTGAGAGTGCAAAGTACGAAGAATTAAAGAAGGGGCCGGAAGAAAAATATGAAAGCTGAAGAAGATCGACGAGTATCGACGATGTATCAACGTGGAGCCTACCAATGCATTGAAGAGGACGAAGGCAAGAAGCCGTGAAGAAAACCAACGTATCGGAGGAGACGAAGAAGAAGAGAAGAAGATGAAGGAAGAAGCCGGGAAGAAAACCAACGTGACGGAGGAGACGAAGAAGAAGAGAAGTAGATGGAGGAAGAAGCCGGGAAGAAAAACAACGTGACGGAGGAGACGGAGAAGAAGAGAAGAAGACGCCACGAAGACAACCAACCTGATGACAAAGGGAAATGAACGGCTGGAAGACAGTTAACGCGATGAAGAAGATCGGTGAGTCTTATTTTATTTTCTAGGCAGCAGGACCCTTACCGCGAGGCTATCACTTGAAATGACGTCCTAGGCCTAGCTAGTTCCAAGAGCCCAAGTATTTTGATTGGATAATATTCTCTAGGAGAGCTAAATACCATGACAATACGAGATAATAACAGAGTCACCGTATTCTAGAAAATTTGACCCATTTTGTAGCCCACTTCAGGAGCAGGGCTGGGATTTTGTGCTAACAACAATGGATATATAAATACTGGACATGTTACCATGGTAACAGAATAGTAACCATGGTACCATGGCTCTACTAGTGAATAGAAACCAATCAAAGTCCTAGTCTCTTGGAGCTAACTAGACCTAGGACATTATTTCAAGTGGCAGTCTCGGTAAGGGTCCAGGGGGCGAATTCAGGTACCTTTTTTACTCTCTTAAATTTAAGCTAGCATTAATTTAATACGACAGCTACAGTCATTCGCCTAAATTTACACATCGTGAATGGTCATATACGACATCAAAAACGTACTCGAATTAGCTCTGTCTTATATTTACGATAAGACAGCTATTTAAGAGAGTAAAGTCTACCTGAATTCGCCCCCAGGAGTGTGCTTTGCGTGTGTAGGCCTACTTATGTTCATCTTTTGAAAATATAAAAATTTTTTAAAATCATTTTGTTACTGTAGAGTGTAGTCCCTACTGAGGAAATGAGCCTAATTTACGTCAATACAGAATCATGTTCACCAAAGGTACCGAAATTGGCGCACTTCCGTATTTGAATGATTGATCAAGTTTCTCGTTTGCGTGTTCGCTTGAGCATGAGAAGCCCAAGAATGTAAGCTTCTAAGCTGTGCTCATTTGAAATTTTTTTATCGATTTGACCCCCTTACCGTTTGAGCATATTTTTTCATCGATTTGATATTTTTTGTTGAATTTCTCAGTTTCGTTGTAATGTATGTGTAGAGTTACAATCATATTGGAACACACATCAGGTTTCAGTTTCAAAATTGAGTCCAATTTAAAGATTTCAGAGCAAAAAATGACTTGGTATATATTTGTCATATGGCAGCCTATAGAGATATAGAATTTAGAAACCATATAATTACTTTGAAATTTTTTTTTTTGGACAGTTTCAACGGTTTTGTATTTTTAAAATGTCCTTTTGTAATCCCACCAAATTTTAGCCAAATCAAAAATCTGGACTTTTTTTTCTTACATTTTTCAAATTTGATTTCCGACTTTAATTTTGGTTATAAAATTTACAAAAAAATATTTTCTCTCTCCAAATTTCCCTCCCTATCTGAAAATCGAACATATTTGGAAAATTCACGTCATTTCAAAAGCCGTTTTTTTTTATCGATTTGATATTTTTTGTTGAATTTCTCAGTTTCGTTGTGATGTATGTCTAGAGTAATCAAATTGGAACACAAATCAGGTTTCAGTTTTGAAATTGAGTTTGATTCAAAGATTTTATGGCAAAAATTAACTTAATATATTTGTCATATGGCTGCCTATATAGAATTCAGAATCCTTGTAATTACTTGAAATTTTTTTTTTTTTTTAATAATTTCAACGGTTTTGTGTTTTTTAAATGTCCTTTCGTAATCGCACGTAATTTTAGCCGAATCAAAAATCTGGCCTTTTTTTTCTTACATTTTTCAAATTTGATTTCTGACTTGAATTTTGGTTATAAAATTTACAAAAAAATATTTTCTTTCTCCAAATTTCCCTCTCTATCTGAAAATCTGAACATATTTGGAAAATTCACGTCATTTCAAAAGCCGGTTCTGAAAACTCGCTGGAAATGACTGTTTTTTGGTAATTCCCACACATTTTTCTTGGAAACGGCTGGGGCAAGCAAAGCCAAATTGAGAAATGATTTAGAGGTCCTGAATATATTCTCATAAAAAAATACTAGAACATCCTATGTCTCACCAGTTTCCAGAAATTAATTGCAGAAGGTCAAAAACTAGTGTGGTTAACCCTTACCATTTGAGCATATTTTTCTATCGATTTGATATTTTTTGTTGAATTTTTCAGTTTCGTTGTAATGTATGTCTAGAGTAATCAAATTGGAACACAAATCAGGTTTCAGTTTCGAAATTGAGTCTGATTTAAAGATTTTAGAGCAAAAATTAACTTAGTATATTTGTCATATGGCTGCCTATATAGAATTCAGAATCCTTGTAATTACTTGAAAAAAAATATTTTTGGGATAATTTCAACGGTTTTGTGTTTTTAAAATGTCCTTTCGTAATCCCACGCAATTTTAGCCAAATCAAAAATCTGGACTTTTTTATTATATTTTTCAAATTTGATTTCTGACTTTAATTTTGGGTTTAAAATTCACAAAAAAATATTTTCTTCTTCAGAATTGCCTTCTCTATCTGAATATTACAACATATTTGAAAAGTTCACGTCATTTCAAAAGTTGGTTCTGAAAATTCGCTGGAAATTAGTGTTTTTTGGTAATTCCCCCACTTTTTTTCTTGAAAACGGCTGGAGCGAGCGTAGCCAAATTAGGAAATGATTCAGAGGTCCTAAATATATCCTCATAAAAAAATACTAGAAGATCCTATGTCTCATCAGTTTGTAGGAATTAATTGCAGAAGGTCAAAAACAGTGTGCTTAGTTTGAGCATATTTTTTTTATCAATTTGATATTTTTTGTTGAATTTCTCAGTTTCGTTGTAATGTGTGTGTAGATTATGTAAATTGTATCAGAAATCAGCTCTCGGTTTTGAAATTGAGTTCAATTTGAAGATTTTAGAGCAAAAAATGACTTTGAAAATTTATAATTTTAAAATTTTGATGCGTCTCAAATTTGTTGTAAGAATGGAGTAGCGCTTTTCAAAGAATAATTCAGCGAAATTTTTGTTATAAATTGAATTGTAAGCACGTTATTGACGTTAATTTGAGCTCTTTGTTGTTTGCAGTCTGCAGCTTACCTTGAAGACTCACTCCTTGAGGTATCGCAGCGACTACGAGATAGCGGGTAATGCACCGGCATGTGGGTAAACTGTCCCCCGTGCAGCCCGCACCCAGGTGTGATTCAGCCTATTGTAAAATGATCCCTGAGCCGGGTAGGCCAGCCTAGTGTGGTCTGATCAGCCCTGTTGTCTCAAACCAACTTGATTAAAGCTCCACGACAGGAAAGGCGTCTCCTCGAGCTTAAGCAATCGATGCAACACCCGAGCATGTGGATAAAAGGCTCGCTGGGGGTGAGGGGAAGGGTCTGGATGGCTCTCAGGCGAGACCTTCTACTCTTGCGTGTGAGATAGACTCGCATGAGCCTGTCTTGCATTCAAGGGTACATTGTCATGCGTCCGACCACCATCTAAGATTTGCTGGAGTGGTTGTGGTGAGACCTTGTAATCGACCGTGCAAGAGACTTGCGTAGCTTTCTTGAAAGCTACATAAGCCGCTCTTACACGCAATGGTTCAAGGTCAAGCTACCCCTCCACGTGCCCCTCACCCCCCCTTTGCGGGCTGCACGGGGTTACTGGGAGCCACAAGACCATCACAAGTGAAAACACATCAGACATCATTGTAACTTATCATCAATTTATTAAATATTCTGTACAAGTTATATCAATAAATCATGCAATCACAATATCTTTCTTTCACATCATTATTCCTTGGCACAATGCATTCACATACTATTGTCACAATGCAGCAAGTAATGTGATCAACATTCATCCAATCAGAACACAGCAGGCTGATTGACGAGCTGCTTGCTTGACTGATTGAAGTTACTGCTGGCGATTGCTGCAATGGACGAAGTGAACCCCAATATGATCCTGGAGTCAGCGGCATGGCACGTGTCTTGTAATGCAGGCTGGGACGAGTGCGCTGAGTTTGAAGATATCCACATGTGTCGAACAGCTGGGACAAACTGCAACAATGAGAAATAAGTTTGTAACGAAGTATGTCCATCGATTAGTCAACAGTCAAAGAGTGATTTAGAAGTAACTAGTGATTTAGTAAACGTAAGCAAATCCAGGTTCGATTGCACTGACATTGAAAATGTTAAACTCTTGGAGAGAAAAACAAAAATGAATAATTTAGCTTGTAGCAATGATTAGTACAGACTCGTTAGATCTCATCAACAGATACAACTGGTAAAATATAATGTGAATGTTCACTCGTATTGGGCCCAATGCCCACTGTAATCATGACTTGATATCTATTTGCGTCGGTGAATGATGAATGAGATGATGGGAATGTGAGACGAAAGTTTATTTCAACAAGTGTTTTTTGAACAGTGGGAAGGAGTTGGTCGTGACTTGTTGATAAGAAGACATCCCAGTATGAACTTCAGGATGGTCGACCACGGCAAGAATAGAAACCCGGCCTTCTGAATGACAGTTTAGCATGCTAGCCACTGATCGACCCTTCTTAGTCAGAGTGACCATCCATGACAGGAATCGAACTCTGGCCTCCACCACGGCAGGAATAGAAACCCGGCCTTCTGAATGACGGTTTGGTGTGCTAGCCACTGATCGACCCGTTTAGTCCATGACAGGAACCGACCATGACTGACCATGGACCGACCATGACAGGAATCGAACCCTGGTTACCACCACGGCAGGAATAGAAACCCGGCCTTCTGAATGACGGTTCAGTGTGCTAGCCACTGATCAACCCATCTTGGTCAGGATGACCGACCATGACAGGAATCAAACCCTGGTCTCCTGAATGACAGTACAGTGTGATAGTCACTGGTCTACCCGTCTTAGTGAGGTTAGTCGACCTTTTCACATGCGAGCTCTCACCAGCTTTGCGACAATTGCATTTTAGAACTCGCCCTCCGAGTAATCCACCGACCGCTCCCGATATATGTATTATCCCAAGAGTTACGCTGATCTGTCTTTGGTGCGGTCACGCTGTTTCTCGAACGTGATTGGTTCTTTAAAGAGTTGAGGGGGTGGAGCGTTGGCACAGGCAGGGTTGGGTGGATGGGGTGAGAGGAGTGGAAGGATGGAAGGGAGGGAGGCAGACTGGGTGGCGATGCGTGGATACGATGACGCATGATGCAGTGGGCTGGTTCTAGAGCATTCTCGAACATTGTCCAACGTCCTCATGTTGTTCGTGAATGTGCTGTGAATGTGTGTGAGTGAGTGGGTGGGTGTGTAAGTGTGTTGAGTGTGTGAGTGAGTGTGGGAGTAATTGAGTGTGAGTATGTGAGTGAGTGAGTGTGTTGACTGAGTGAGTGAGTGAGTGAGTGTATGAGTGTGTGTGAGTTTGTATGTGTGAGTGTGTGAGTGAGGAGTGAGAGAGGGAGAGAGAGAGAGATAATGTGAGAGAGAGAGAGAGACGGCGGGGGGTGGGGGTTAGGGGAAGGAAGGAGGATGGCTGGAGAGGGTATGAGAGGAGAGGGCAGACGAGGTGTAAAAATGATCATGCCTAGAAGTGGAGGGCATAGTGGTGAATTGGCCATCATGTTTCAAACATGAGGGGTCTTGCTAGTATATATATAAATATTTGGTTTCAACGATGATGCACTGCACTGATGACAAAGATCTATTGGCGTCGGTGAATGATTCAAGGGCTGGTGAGATGAAAGGTTATTCTATTAGGTGTTTTTTGCATAGTGAGAAAAAGTCAGTCATGCCCTGTTAAGGAGACATTCCAGTGTTGACCTGAACAACAGAGAAAAACTACGAAAAAAAAATGGTTAGAATGGTCGACTATGGTGGGATTCGAGCCCCGGTTTCCTGAATGATGGTTCAGTGTGCTAGCCACTTGTCTCAGTCTTAAAATAGGATTGTGTTTAATGCCAAGATATAAATTCTGTACCAACTTTTCTGAGAAACGTTCACCTTGCGAGACAAAATCGAGATCAGTTTACTACACACAAATAAACTCGCATAACGTACCTGAACGGTATACGATTCTTCTCGCAAGTCACCTCGTTGGCAACAAGCTCCCGATTCTGTCCACCAGGTTCCACCGAGAGTTGACTGCGGTCAGTCGAGGACTTGTCTGAAACAAGTAGCATGGTGTTTTGTAGATCAGAAGAGAAAGAGAGAGAGAAAGAGAAAGAGAGAGAATTGGAAAAGAGGAAAAGATAAGGGATGAACTAGTAAACGAATGAATACAAAACTAGGAAAACGCAGCTAAATATCTATGTAGAATGTACTTAAAAATTATATAAGGCCTTGACACGCCTTGTTTTTCAATTTGTAAGCCTTATTCATATCATTTTATCTTCATAACTACTAGTCTGGACACCTGTTCATTTTCATTGACAGCCTCAAAGTAAGTTTTCCATGGACGCGAATTTCGCGTCGCGTAGCGAAAGCGAATTCGTTTACCGAAAACACGTCAACATTTTTAATTCGTGTGGTGGTGCGACTTCTAGCGGTAAACTGGTGAGGTACAGTTCGGCCGAGTTCAGCACTCTTCGGTAGAATTTCAAAGCTCAATCAACCTCGTTTTTGCGGGAAAATGAGTTGTTGCTTTTGACTGTCACACTTTTGAACCTGTTGGAGATTTCAAAAAAATGAAATTTTGTGTTAAGTTAAATTACATTTTGATACACATTCCTGCAAATTCTCAGCTTGATCGGGTGAGCCATTTTGAAGAAAAAACATAAAATGTGCCAAAATGGTACCACTTGAAGCATTTTTTACCCATTTATAACTTAAATGTCACCCAATTGGCCAATGTAGGCAAAAGTTTGGCAAAAAAGTCGACATACTATTACTATTTCCTCTTCTAACAACGCATATATGGCGTTTTTTCTTGTATAAAAAAATCTGTTTTACCATGGTATAGTATAAAATAGTGCACTATTTAAAAAAAAAAGCCCAACGTATCAAATGACATATAATCAACATTGCTAGTATCATTAAGCACTACTCCAATCCCCCCTATTCATGTACCTCCCTACCCCCCCCCCCTCCCCTCCTACAAGACAGCTGTCAAGTAATGCTGGTATATTCGACAGATGTTATTGATTTGTCACGCATGGTTGCCTACCTGGCACTGCCTTGCCCCTATACATTACCCAATGCAAACATGCTATTTCACTGCCAGTTGGACATGAAACTGTGCACTATTTACATCTAACAACAGTGGATTGGGAATTCTACAAATAAATATCAATATTCTGGGTAAAACTGTCATTGAAATGAAAACTTTTAGGTTTCTTCCAAGTGATTGTCGTAATAAAAGTTTGTTATAATTGTTGCGATTAAAGGATAACAAAGCCTCTCAAACTGTGTTCATCAACCACAACTTCAGTTTTAGTTTGTTTGTTTTCAACGTTTATAGTTACTATGGTAACCTGACAGAGTTCACAATGGTTTTTCATTATTTCATTATAAATTATTCGAAATTTATCACTTGTCAATTATTTATTAATCCACTTTCATTATTTGTATTATTGATCAGCATTTATTTTATTACCATTATTGTTCAAAACTTTGTATTATTATTTATACTGGAATGCTGTTTATACTTGGTACTGATCCATCAGGCCAAAGTCTATAATCATTTTATTTACCACTCCTTAAAAGTTTGGCAAATTATTTTCATCTTCATTATTTGATAACAATTTGATTGTTTGAATATTTATATTTATTCATTACTTTCATTAATTTAGTGATGCGTCATGGCAACTATTATTAAAATGAAAAAGTGTAAATATTAAATTGGATAAAAACTTTATTTCAACTTGAAAAAAAAGGTACTGAATGTTGGTCAAAATATTGTTTGTCGTGAATATTGAATTAACCTGAATGACTCCTGCAATTTATTTATGTACAAAACTTTCAGTAGAGATTACAAAAATATCAACATTTTTTTTTGTCCACTTCTCATCTAAAAACTTTAGTATGTTAGGCCTACTGTGGCACTGAATAAATTGTTGAATAAATTAACCAGACAGATAATATTGAATGTACAGTATTGTATTGTTTGGTAAATTTGTGTTACTTGGTACCATCCCTAATTTTGTAAAACTTTTCCTGAAGATTGTGTTTTTGAATAAATAAACACCAAACTTTGTCAAAAACCACACCTGGCAACACAAATGACCACCAAAACATTAAAAACCGAGTATATAAGCTCCGTTCTGCCTGCTGGCGGTATACTCGGGGTAAGTACACCAACCTGACCTAAACCACTTGATACGTCATCCCAGCTGTGACAGCAAAGTAAAAAACGTGGCGAAGTATACGTGATATATCAGAAAATCACTACCGGTACATTAAACTAAGTTGCAAACACACAAAACAACAATTATAAACTTAAGGTTACTCCAAAACACACTTCAAACCTCAAACTACAAGAAAACACCAACATTACCCACAAATCATAGAATCTGAATTTGGTACCGAGTAACACAAAATTACCTATTGTTTATTGAATGAATGAATTTAAAGATTGGGAAGTTATCTGAATAATAGGCCTATATGATTTTCCATTTGCAAAACAAAATTAGTTGTGCGTAAGTTCAGCGTTTTATGTTGATATTAAACTATTTTCAGGTGACTTGATGTCGCTGCCAACTTGACGACAGTATGGCAGAACACGAGGCTTGTATAGACCAAGTGTTGACAAGTTACATGCAAAGCGAAATCTCGTTCGAACTAAAGTTACAAGCGTTGTAAGTATATAAACGTAGATAAGATTATGTTGAGCTCGTTTGGCTATTTGTAAATTTATAATTTTCAATTATAATATTTTATAGTATCATAATATTATATATAAATAATTTATTTAATATCACTCATAGTTAATTGGGAAACAATGATTTTGTATCAAGTTTCGATGTTATTAAAAAAAAAAAATGTGATGTATTTCGATATAACAATGATTGAAACGGAAGGCACATTTTGACATTTTTGCATGGTACTATTTCACTGTATGTACTGTAAGTGCGATTACAATGAAAAATATGTACTCGTCAGCCATGTTGGAGGCAGTCAGCTAGTGATGTTGCTAGTATATGTACCTGAGATGGTTGCTAAAATCAAGAAATTTAAATGAAACCGGATTTTCATTTTATGAAAAACCATGAAAACGACAATAAAATTAGAATGTGCCACCACTTCTGGATAACATAGTGACGACAAAATTAGGAAATGGCAACATCATAAATGTGTCGCTTCAAATAGTCGAGTTCTCTATTTTCAATATTTACCAAAAAATGGGATGACGAGATCAAGGTTGCTTAGGTATAATGGAAAGGAAACGATTGTGATCATCTTACGATACAAAGGTCAACCACAGAAAATCTCTGTAACAATAGCCAGTGGCAGATATCAAACCCGAGGCCCGATTTACTCCCTCCTTCCGGTCACACGGAGCAAAAATGTTACCAACAGGGCTCTACCATGTGCCAGTATCATTCATGTTATTGGATTGTAACGACGCACTCTACTGATGGCTATGATCTATTGGTGTCGGTGGATGATGAATGAGATGATGGGATGATGAGATGAAAGGTTATTTGGTAATTTTATCGTTCAACGTACCATCGCTAATTTTTGTCCGATATTCTTGTTTGAGGTGTTTTCTGATAGATCTTGTTTGTATGTATGGTGTGGTGTTTGGACTTTTTGTGTTTTGTTTGTTTTAATCTGTTTTTTACTCACTTGAAGTTGATGCTTTGTGATCTGACTAAGACGACAAAGGTAGACAGTAGGTTAGGTTAGGGTCAGGTTAGGTTAGTGTACAAACCTCGCGTATACCGCCGGCAGGCGGAACGGAGCTTATATACTTGAAAAATATGAAGAAAAAATAGAAAAAAAAATAAAAAATGGCGTGGTACGTTAATCAGTAAATTTACCGGTTATTTTATTAGGTGTTTTGGATGGTGGGATGGAGTCGGTCGTGGCCTGTTGTTAAGGAACCATCCCAGTACCAACCTGAACGACAGAGGGAAACCACGAAAAACCCCTGTCAGGATGGTCGACCATGGCGGGAATCGAACCCCGGTCTCCCGAATGACGGTTCAGTGTGTTACCACTTGACCACGCATCTCAGTGTATCATTCATCTATGGATAATCCATTTATTCATATCCCCATATAAACTACCTGTTGGTGGGGTCATTAGGCTACTCAATCATCACTCAATAATTATTATGGTAGTGAAAAATGGCTGACATTCTGTCTAACAAAGAGGAAGCAAATATTTAGGAGGATTATTAGTTTAATTTTGACCATTTTTCAACCTGCACCCACATTGATCTATTTAAAAAAACAATTCTACATTCAAAAACATACACTAAACTACCTAAAGTTGATTTTATCTCACTTTTACAATCAATTTATTACCATGTGTTTGAGTTGAACAGCAGTCTGGCTTCACTTTTCTTCCAAAGAATTCGAGTCCAACTGATAAACTCTTTGACTCACTCATCACAACAACATGACATCATTTCTAACCAATCACAGTCCAGCATTCCCTCCCCCCTCTCCCAATATTACCAACACAAATCATATGATTGTAGATGATAACTGGTTACCTGCCATGACTCATAGTAGTAATAGTCTTTATTAGCAATTTAGCTATTTACATACACACAATTATTACAACAATACACAATTAATACAATATTATAACAATAATAATAACATCAGCATAATATTACAAGAGAGTTATCATGCTAATTATACATTCAATTTTTCAGTTCTAATAACCCACTTCATCTATTTAGTTAATATCAATTTAATATACATGGGGAGTATCCCAATATTTTTTTTTTTTTCATAAGCTTCAGGTAATAAACCCTTTTCTTTGATTACTTTACTACACTCTCGACGAAATATATCAACATTTTTGACTTCCTTCACAATATTTGGTAACCTATTATATATTCTCATCCCTTTGATAAAAATAGAAATGTCTTCCTCTTTTGAGCAAGTCCTAATAATGTTAATATTTTTACTACCTCTGGTAAAATGATTATGTTCATCATTATTTAATTTCAGTCTATTTATTTATTTATTTACTAGGCAAACGCGTTATGTGTTTCCGCGTTGATGGATGAGCTGGAACATATCAACTTATCTTTGGATTGTTTATTATATATATATATATATACACCTCGAGATCCAAACCATTACATCACTGCCATCTTATTTTACATTAATAATTTATATAATAATAAAGAAGGCTTTGTTTTAATCGTTTACAATCAAGTGGTGACACTTGTTGCTTTGATTTAATAGGTATCTTAATAGCTTTGAATAATTGACACAAATAACATTATATATTTTTTTACATCGAAACGGCTGATCCGATTTGAGTAAAAGTTCGGAATAATGTGTATCATTATCAGATTAAAATTCTCTGAGAATTTGAATCCTCTCAGATGAAATATTTTTCACGAATGTTTTCCTCTGGCTTATTCTAATGGGATTTTTGAAAACTTTGGAATGAGTTTTCTCAGAAGTTGTTAAACCGATCGCGCCTCAAAACTATACAGCATCAAGTCAGATAGGGGTTCATGTGTGTGCCAAGTTTCAACTGATTTTGAATTTTTGTCTGACCTGTGGAGCGCGAACAAAAAAAAAAAAAAAAAAAAAAAACAGGCACTTTTTTTTCGGTATAGTGTAATTGAGTCTTCGCTTCGCTCATCCAATTAACTCTTGCAGTTGCACATATCACAGAGAAAACTTGGAACCAATCCATTGATAATTTTACAAATGAATGTAAGGCTATTTAATAATATTCTTTCTTTAATATTCAGCCAATATAATGTTTTACACATTTCAGCAACTGCAGTATCTTTTTTAACTCTCAAAATACTTCTCATCGCTTGATTTTTGCAGTCATTGGCTACTTGTTTCCATACTAGCTTTCAGTTGAACTCCAAGAATAATTCTATCATCTGTAATATTTATCTTTGTAACATTATGTACTTTCATTCTGCCTTGCAATAATTTATGTATTTTTCCCATTAACTCCTTTCCCATAGACAAGCCTTGGCTTATATGGATTTTATTATTTTCATTTTTTTTTCAATTTCTTTAATTAATTAATTAATAACCACACTTAATCACTAACCAACTCATTGTGTATTATTAAAATTTATGTTCATGATTATAATTTGTTGTTATTAATATATATTTATATTGTATATAAATTAATAATAATCAATAAATTAATGAAATGGCAGACTATATATTTATAATAATGTCTGTTGTCAAGACACAATGTTCATTCCCTTGAAAGGCATCACAATCCCAAAACTAGATTTTAACAAAAAATTACAATATTAATTTCCCCAAATTTGGAATTTTTTTTTTTAATAACATCGAAACTTGATACAAAATTATTGTTCCCCAATTAAGGCTATGTATGACAAGTAAAATCGTTTGGACGGGGCACCACAAGGGCGATCTTACCACCGCATTTTGATTATTTAAAACCAATGAACTTCAACACCAGGACTACGCTGTCTGTGACCATAACTTTCCGCCGCAGATAAAAATATTTCAGTTTCCAAAAGTCTGGAACACATTATAAGTATAAACCGTTTCCGATATATATCCGGACATTACCAGCATTGGTATTAAGAGTGAACAAAACACACAAATGTTGATATCTTCAACTTTGAATTAAGTCTCTTGGGTGGGCAGTGATCACTTTTTTCCATAATCAAAGTATAACAATATAATATATATTTTTTAATAATATCGAACCTTGATACAAAATCATTGTTTCTCAATTAAGGCTGTGGATGAAAGATATATATCATATATCATAATACAAAATGGAAAAAGATGAGTGATGGGCCTGAAATGTTATAAACTAGAAATTATCATTTAAATATCATCTAAATTATTCTAAATTTTTATATTTTAAATTTTTCTGAATTTTTATCTTAAATTATTTATCATCTTAATAATTTGTAGGGCCTAATCAATTTTCTTTCTCCAGCGAGCACGAGTCAGGACGTAGGCATTACCGTTTCTGTAAGGAGACAGAAACAGAATCGAGTAATGTCTACGTCACGGCTCAGAAAAAGGGCCGAGTCTTAGAGAACAAATAAAACAAATTGAAATATCTGAAATTGAGACGATGATTTCTAATTTTCTTTGAAAAAATAGGGTTATAAATATCGTAATTATTCGTTAAAATCTAGTTTCAGGGTTCTTTATAATATTAATTTTTTCATTTCCAAATTTGGGTTTACAAATTATTACCCTATTCACAAGGGTGTTTGGAAAATTCTATAGAAATCTATGGAAAAAAAAATGAAATGAAAATAACTTATAACATACAACAATTCAACAACAAAAATATAAACAATATACAACAACAATATAAATAACAACAATTTAAGAAACCAATATCAAAAATAATAGCACAATTGAAAAAAGAAAAAAAAATGAATAAATAATTGATCACAATAATTGATTACAATAAACCAAATAATTGTATAAAATAATTATATAAAATAATTATATTGAATATTATTTAATTCCATGCACGATAGACAATGATACATTAAATGTAATTAATCTTGAAAAGGATATTCATAATATTTGATAATATTCTTCCCACAGGCCTAATCTTTGTTGACATCGAACATAAATACTTGTATAGCCAACTTTCATAATTGAATATTGTCATTAATTAGGACCCAACTAACTAAATTGATATGTAAAAAATGAAAATTATGAACTTTATTTATATTGTTACAACTAGTTTCATGTCAAAATGACAGACAAAATAACTACTGTAAAGTTCTGTTGAAGTGGTCATTAGGCGAAAAATTATTTATTTATTATACAATTTTAAATTTAATTTCACTTCATCTCTTATAGACCTGTGCAACATGAAAAAAAATAGTAATACTACAGTGAAACGTCTATCCATCGTTTTTCAAGGGACCAGGAAAATAAAACCATCCATCCAGGAAAACCATCCATCCAGGAAAATTTAACATTGATTATAAGGGAGTAGGGTGAGACAATATGAATGATACAAGCAGGGAAACGATGTATCTGGGAACGATGCAGAAGTTTCACTATAATTAAAAAAGCTCGAGTAAGAATTCTACATTGAGATTGACATAGCTCGTAGCCGAGAATAATACACAATCGTGAAATATTAATCAAAATATAAATTTAAAAAAAATTGAGATAAACGGAAATACAATGTCCAGGTTTCTTGACGAGAGATAAAGGCTCGAACCACCCGTGCACTTGTGGTATCGGATAGGGGGAACGCTCGCTTGGAACCTTCATATCTTGTGCACAATGTAGTGATACCAACCTTTTTCATCATTATATAAAGAAGGTGACTCAACTCGAGTCTTGAAAATGAAATATTTCCGGGGTCAGTTCCCGAGTCCATGGTCTCGATTACCTGTAGCGCAACTATCGCTTTTCTATCAAACTATATAAAACAACAATGCTCAGCAATGCAACACATGGCTCAATAGAATTATTATGTAAGCAGTTGCATTTGTTTTTTACGTACATGATAGATTTTGTAAGTTTAACAATGCCACCGGTACCGTAGCCACTCGTATCTACATCTAGTTCACAAGGGAATCCGCTAAATCAGGACCTTTGGCTCTGAACTGACCGCAAGATACCACAAATGCCTTCCATGTTGTTAGTATGGGAGTTGGAACACCTAATTTATATTATGAATGATGAAATGGGTTGGTATTACTACATCGTATCTCGTGGATACAAAAGTAGGCCCTATTTCTAAAATATTGAATGTCATGCTTACAATGCCAGTTGTACACCCCTCGTTGTTGTGCCGCCAGGAACGTGAAGCGAGAAGCTCTGGGAGGAAGTCGCGACGACAGCGAGTCGGCGGACGTTTCTTCCGACTACAAGAAAGCGCAGAAACGAAATAAAATACTTTTGAAAGTGAGTTTTTTCCACTTATTAATACAGTGGTACCTCTAGCAATCGTTCCTAATTTTCCTAGATGGATCGTTTTCTGGCATGGATGGTTTTATTTTCCTGGTCCCTTCAAAAATGATATAGAGGTTTCACTGTACTTTTCAAATCTATACATTCCATACTAAACCTAACTCTAGATTAGCTTAGTTACCACTTTTGTTTTACTAAGCTTTAAATTTTTCATATCTCCATGAAAAATTTGTAAAACTATATTTTATCCAGCATATATTTCCGTAAGAGCTAACTTGGTCAATAAGTCGTAATTTAAAAAGAAAATGTATATTAATTTTGAAAACAGATCACTGAAAACAAAAATCCATCATGCTTAGTAAATGATAAAATATCTTCATACTATTTTTAATGTTGCCTAATGGCTCCACAAACTTTAAAAGTAATTTTACTGCATTTAAAGATAACATCAGTGAGAAAATAAAAATTAATATTGTTCTGGATAATTTGCATGTTGATTAAAACTGAAATATGAATTAATTGAAATATATTATACAGGCCTGTATATATATAAACATATCTATCTATCTATCTATCTATCTATCTATCTATCTATCTATCTATCTATCTATCTATCTATCTATCTATCTATCTATCTATCTATCTATCTATCTATCTATCTATCTATCTATCTATCTATCTATCTATCTATCTATCTATCTATCTATCTATCTATCTATCTATCTATCTATCTATCTATCTATCTATCTATCTATCTATCTATATATATATATATATATATATATATATATATATATATATATATATATATATATATATATATATTTATATATATATATATATATATATATATATATATATATATATATATATATATATATATATATATGAAAAAAAAATATATATACATATATATGATTTTAATTAAAATAATTTAAATCCAGGGCCAACCCTACTCAACCTGCGGGCACGCCTACGATACTACCGATTATTTTGTTCTCGGCAGGAATTGGAGATTCACGCAGCTAAACTACGATCGCGGACGTGCTTCTGCCCAATCGACAGCCAACTCGACAAAATAAAAATAAAATATTTCCGACATGTTGTGAAAAACAGAGCGAATTTTTCCGACAGTAGAGAACCATCGTAGTGAAAACTACTAATTTTGAGGAACAATAAGGAGTGTGGAAAGGGTACTGTAACAGAGGTTGGCAGCAAAGAGGTTAACGGGAAGGGTTCGGCGGTGGATTTTATTTTATATTGGGTTTTAACGACGCACTATAATGATAACTTCGATCTATTGGCGTCGAATGAATGATTGACGAGATGATGGAATTACGAGATGAAGGTTTCTTAGGTATTGGGAAGGATAGTGGGGAGGAAGCGGTCGTGGCCTATATTGTAGGAACCATCCCGGCGTTAGCCTAGACTACAGAGAAAAACCACGAAAAACCTCTATGAAGATGGATGTGGCGGGGATCGAACCGGATCCGATATGCCCCTTCACTTCCCGGATCACATGAAGCGAGTGCGTTAACCACTCAGCTACATGTGCCGGTTCGGGCGGTTGAGGAATGTGAGGAACAACCAGGGAAAGTTAGAGAGACTAAAGGAAAGGCTGTCTGAAATGGTGAAAGAATTATAGTGGATGTCACTGGAAGGGAGGAGAAGTGTATTATAATTATAATAAAAAATAATTATAATAAAAAATTATAAGTATCGGTATTTCAAAATATCTGAAAATAAATTTGAAAAGTGGAAATACCTTTGAACATGTGGTCTTCCGAGGTACTTCTAGGAACTGTTGCGTTTCCACGGGCGAAGTGAGTGGCTTGTCACGTGACTCTTTTATAATTACCGCATCCAGGCCTTATTTGTCTTGGCGCGGCCGCTGTACGGACCCCGGTTCCGACCCCGGAGAGCCAGAAGAAACGGATCTGGTACAGGACGCTGTATTTCCATGACCGTAAAATCCTTGACGTAGTTTCTCAATCACCGACGCATTCACTTAGTTTGTGTTGGTCACTGCAAACTCTTGTGAATGTAACTACAATTTAGATTTAATACTTGAAACTTTGTACCAAAATGATTTATTTACAATTTAACCAATACACATTTGATGTATTTGTTATCCATTGAATTGGAATGAAATTTTTTGATCACAAATCAATAAATTACACTGACAAAAATTACAGAATCAAGGAACAAAAACAGAATGAATAATTAAACGATCCTACATTTAATCTAACAATTCCACAACACAAAAATTTTCATACGTGGGGAATTTACATTTTTATATGTACCTTCTTTTGACTGAGGCACGGTATTACAAAGTTCAGTTAGCCTTTATCTGACAGTTCAAACTTGTTATCACCATGGTTACCCATGCTAGTTGTTTTCACCAACTCTCAGATAAATACTAACTGGACTTGGTAATACCAGGCCTGAATCACATGTAAAAAACAAATGAAGAATAAATGAATATTAATTGAAGAATCTTGAGCTTTAGCTATCGTACGTAAGGAAAGGCAACAGAGTTCAAGAGCTGTGCAAACTGATAATTACTAAAAATCAATAATTTGCTTTTACCGCAGTCATAGATATAAAGTGGTCTCTAGATGGGCAATGCCGTATGACAGAGCCTATACTCATCAACAATAACAAAGTTGGCCGATCACAGCGCTCCTAGCAGCATTTACTCGCAACAGCGCTCTAACAAATGGCATTTTCTTGGTGATCACAGCGCTCCTAGCAGCATTCACTCGCAACAGTGCTCTAGTAGATGGCATTTTCTTGGTGATCACAGCGCTCCTAGCAGCATTCACTCGCAACAGTGCTCTAGTAGATGGCATTTTCTTGGTGATCACAGCGCTCCTAGCAGCATTCACTCGCAACAGTGGCTCTAGCAAATGGCATATTCTTGGTGATCACAGCGCTTCTAGCAGCATTCACTCGCAACAGTGCTCTAGTAGATGGCATTTTCTTGGTGATCACAGCGCTCCTAGCAGCATTCACTCGCAACAGTGCTCTAGCAAATGGCATATTCTTGGTGATCACAGCGCTCCTAGCAGCATTCACTCGCAACAGTGCTCTAGCAAATGGCATATTCTTGGTGATCACAGCGCTCCTAGCAGCATTCACTCGCAACAGTGCTCTAGTAGATGGCATTTTCTTGGTGATCACAGCGCTCCTAGCAGCATCCACTCGCAACAGTGGCTCTAGCAAATGGCATTTTCTTGGCGATCACAGCGCTTCTAGCAGCAATCACTTGCAACAGTGCTCTAGCAAATGGCATTTTCTTGGTGATCACAGCGCTCCTAGCAGCATTCACTCGCAACAGTGCTCTAGCAAATGGCATATTCTTGGTGATCACAGCGCTCCTAGCAGCATTCACTCGCAACAGTGCTCTAGTAGATGGCATTTTCTTGGTGATCACAGCGCTCCTAGCAGCATCCACTCGCAACAGTGGCTCTAGCAAATGGCATTTTCTTGGCGATCACAGCGCTTCTAGCAGCAATCACTTGCAACAGTGCTCTAGCAAATGGCATTTTCTTGGTGATCACAGCGCTCCTAGCAGCATCCACTCGCAACAGTGCTCTAGCAAATGGCATTTTCTTGGTGATCACAGCGCTTCTAGCAGCAATCACTTGCAACAGTGCTCTAGCAAATGGCATATTCTTGGCTGATCACAGCGCTTCTAGCAGCATTCACTCGCAACAGTGCTCTAGCAAATGGCATATTCTTGGTGATCACAGCGCTCCTAGCAGCATTCACTCGTAACAGTGCTCTAGCAAATGGCATATTCTTGGTGATCACAGCGCTCCTAGCAGCAATCACTCGCAACAGTGGCTCTAACAGATGGCATTTTCTTGGCTAATCACAACGCTTCTAGCAGCATTCACTCGCAACAGTGGCTCTAGCAAATGGCATTTTCTTGGTAATCACAGCGCTCCTAGCAGGATTACCAGGCGTAACACTATTACAGTCCGTAGACTGTTCAACAAGGGCTCTGCTACTCTATCCTCTAAGGATATTTATTTACTCAATGCCACGGTACAGATTAAATTACTTCAACTCATATATTGCAGTTTATGTCCAACGTTTAGTTTCAATTACATACCTTATAAGTTATAACTTTTTCATACGTTACATAAAAATAAAAACAGAGGTAAAAAATAAGAATACGTAAATTCACGCAAATTTTTCGCACGGTATTTTATCTGTGTACATTGAAGTCTTCTTTGTAGAACACATATTGCACACATCGGAAAAAACAGTACACTAGGCAATCAAGTAAAAGTCGAGAATCACAATTATACGATTCACAATACAGTGCAACCTCTATCCATCGTTTTTCAAGGGACCAGAAAAACTAAACCATCCATGTAGGAAAATGATCCATCCAGGAAAATTCAACATTGTTCATATGAGAGTGGGGTGAGAAAACATGAATGATACAAGCAGGAAAAACGATGGATCCGGGAACGGTGCATAGAGGTTTCACTGTATAATTTTTACTTCAATTATCACGCAAAAATGAAATACCCAAGAATTCACCCTCGTGTTTCTTAGCCCTGGGGAGAGTCTTCATTAGGAATAAGCACACGTCACGTATTCATCAGTACGATAGCTACGATCCAAGGTTAAACATATAAAAGTCATTTTATAAAAATCTGAAAATAAAATATGACGCCGCACTGTTGAAAACAGTTGTTCCCTACACATAATTATTATTTCAACAAGATGGCTGGATTAAACAGAATATAAAATATTCAAATTGTAAAATTGCCCACAGATATTAGGAAACTTTTCTACCGTGATGAATTTAAATTACGTACATAAAAAAAATCTTTCTACGTACCGGTATGTTTTTTTCCGTCGAATTGGTCGAGAAGCAAAATCGGCCCGATGACGTGACGGCCTTCAATAAAATAATCGGCACGGGTACTTTTTGTCTTTCATACGAATACAATCTTCCAAACAATTTAAAGAATACGACATTTGTGACTTTTAACGAGCTGAGCATGGGATTTTAATATAACACAATAATAATACCGTAGTTCAACTTATAATGCCAGCGTTGGGTAAGTATTTGATACCTGATGAAATAAAAAATGAAAATAATACAAAGTGGGGTTGGTGTGGGGGACCTACTTCATGTCAAAGTTAGATCTACGGCGCACAACCACTTGAATAAACGTACTGCAATTTTGTAGCTCCAAGAGACAAGTAATTTGTTTGGTTAATGTATAATGAAAAAGTTACCCGTCAATAGAAAACAATATGCCTACTAATGCCATGGTTGCTATTGCTTTACATACTTTGTAGCCCACCTACAAGCATGGCTAGGATTTTATGCTAATAACATGTTAATTAGACGAGCTTTAGCGAGGATTCAATTTGACATACTGAAAAAAATTGGTGTTCGTTTTTTTTTTTTTTTTTTTTTTTTTCATGTTTTTTTGTCGGTTCTCTACAGGTCAAACGGCTACAGCTATCAACTTCAAACTTTTTTTCGTCATGGTTCCTCATCTAACTTAGATCTGTATAGTTTTGTGGCATTATCGGGTGGTAACTTTTTTTTTTATGAATTTTAGAAATTTCAAAAATCCCCATTAGAATAACCCGGAGGAAAATACTTGAAAAATCAAAATTTTTCAAGACCTCTCAAATTCTCGCCAAATATAAAGGAAACTATTAAGCACATTTTGAGAGATTTTTCGCATCAATCGGATGAGAAATAACGAAGAAAACGCATTTATAAAGCATTTTCCCATCAATTTAGGCTATTAAGGGAACGAATTAAATCTATAGCAACAAGTGTCACCAATTAATTCAAAACGATTGAAATGAATGAAGAGGAAGGCCGTGACATAACTGATTCTCGTAAGGTTTTTGAACGTTTGGAGTGATCCAAGGTCTGTAGATGTAGATTGGGTTGACAAATTATTTTTCATTCTAGATTTCTATACCCCTAAGCTCGTCTAACAACGCGCATCCCGCGTTTTCCTAGTTTACATGAATACTACTAACTTGACTACGGTACTAACTTGACTACGGTACTAACTTGTTCAGTAAATATTGATTATTAACTCTCAGTCTGTTGGAGCTACCGTAGTTAGACCTAGAGAGCAAAGCTTGGTTGCTGCTTTTTTAAAATGTCTATTCTCTTTCATATATTCTCTTTCATTTTTTACGGTATAATCAAGTTTATGTGTTAATTAGATGCAAATGATAATGGATTAATAATTTAGGTATTCGATTCTTAACAAAGAATGAGCCATTAGAACAAGTAAAACATTGAGAATAGGAAAGCTAAATTGGCAAAAACATGGCTGCCGCAGACCACTTGACCACAGCTCTCCTCATACATAGGCTCTCTAGTTAGGACGTTATTTCAAGTGTCTTGTTAGGTAATGTATGGACCCATAAGTTCATCTCAATGTACATTAATCTACAATATAATCTTCCAATACAGTTAAAATTCTTTGTTTACATATCAACTTATTTTTTAGTCCGGTTATCTGTCGAAGCGTGGCTAGAATATCGCGGCAGAAACCTTCATCGCCATCCATCATCGCCGCTTCTGGCGGTTTGATTTGCACGAGTTTCTCAACTATAGAATTTAATTGAATAACCGATTGTCTAAGGAGATCGGTATTGTCTTCTTCGTTCATTTTCTTCTTATGATGATGGAAATTATCTTCCGACTCGAGATGTCTTTTGAGTATTGTCGACGGTGCGATGATAGGTAGTCGAGTTGCAGGTATGGCGACGTCTTGCGAAATATTGCCAACACTTCGGTCACGATCAGGAGCTATGTCGACAGGCGATTCCGCACCGAAATGTATCGATTGGCGATCTGAAGGTGATGGGTCGATTTGATCGGAACGTACGTATTCGATCTTGGGCTTGATGAGTCGCAATCGGGCACGACCAGCCTTTGATATGCTATGACTGTAAGTGCTAGAAAAATATTTAAAATACATAAGGACCGTGTCAGACTAGGGTTGCACTGGATTAAAACGTTATCATGTACAGGGTATAGGCCAGGTAGCAAAAATATATGTCAAGACTTTTCATCAGTAGGCCTAGGCCTACGTAGGAGTAGATGTACTTACTTTCTGGTCTGCACATGTTGATCAAGAAAACACAAGGCTGGGTATAGGGACCATACTCTATGGGAATCAGCGGTACCACTGGCGGAGAGCTTTTTCAAGATTCTGCGTGCACGCACCCACTTTCTTTTCAGCCTTTCCCAAGATGTCCGACAATGATCAACTGTAACAAACCATTGACTTACGCTAAGATTATTAGCAAAGACTTTGACAACCGGGGCGGAAGATCCGTGGAACATTCACAAATGAATAATCCACAAATGAATTATCATTCATTCAGGATACACTTACCACTTTCGTTCATTGTGACCGCAATGGATCTCCATTCATTTTCTATTACACCCTCCTTTTGGTGACCCTTAATACTTTTGTCATAAATAACTGGGTGTGATTCAACTAAATGAATTAGAATCTCGTCAGATTCTTCTTCTACTTCGCCATCTTCAGTATCAACCTCATATTCGACTGCTACCATATCCATTGCTTCAACCATGTTGATAAAAAATGTATAGTCTTTATAGAAGGCCTAGGGCAGGATCTAACTTAGCCATTCGATGCCCTAGCCTTGGTTTATGTTGGAATCAGCTTGGCCTACCAGGCCAAAACTATAACCTCAAATGATCAGGACTAGGGCAATCCTAGTTACTGGCCTCTAGCGAAACAATTGCATTAAAAACACCAGCCCTACCTATGCATAATAACGTTATTGAGAACTATGCCCACTTTTGAATACATCGGATAATCTAAATTATTATCAAAACCACATGTCAGGCCAACAATGCCTAGGTCTATATTTATCAATTTCTGACTTTGGAGGTTAGGTTAGAAATGAGAACAACACTCTCTGTAGTGGTACTACTAGAGTCAAACAACAGTTGTTGATCAAGGATTGAAATTCTTCTAATTACTCTTCCTAGTCATGACCTAACATAACCTGATAGTGGACACTTTATTTATTATTTATTTAATCCCTATATAAATAAAATTTTGGCATGGAATGTCAGTAATACACCACTAACTTGAACACTTAGTTGAAGTTGAAGAGGATCATATTTTGATTTGTAACTTTTGCAGTTGGAATGAATTTTATTATTATTATAAATAATTATTTAAAATTATACTTTGTAGTTGCTCACGAATGTTCAATATTATTTCAAGAATTATCTAATTATAATAGAAATGAAAATTGATAATGAATGAATGAATATTTGGGTTTTACGACGCGTCGACATCCAGATCATTGTGTGCCGATGCAAATAGTTATATGATCCACAAGGTATTAATTTTCAACTGAAAACTAAATGAGAAATAGTTACCAAATAACTCGCATTTCAAAATCAGTTGGGATATCATTTCTTGAACAAGAAATGTGAAACCAAAAGTGTGATTTGAATAATAAATAGAAATGGGTAGGTGTTACTTATAAATTATTAGGTATTTATATCATACATAATAATACAGCATCCAAATTGTATATATATATATATTTAATGCAAATTTATACAGAAAGCAACCTGGCTAAAGAAATACACCCTTGATATTGTGTACATGGTACTTGAACATGAATTACCCCATTTTGTATTCCAAAACACAAAAATCAAAATACGCACAAATATCTGAGAGCATTTCCCTATTATAATAATTATAGTATAGTGTATTGTTTTCGATATCATGATCGTTTCGATAAACAACAACTGATTACAAATTCAATTAACATTAATATTATATACCTAGAAAACATAGTATCAACTCATATCTATAGTACATAACACTAATCCACTACTTTAACCTAATTTAGGAAATATATTATTATGTATCATTATTAACTAAATTTAAAAAAGTTATACGCTTATATCAATATTGGTAGTTCTTCTTAACTAACCCCTTTACCCTGGCCCTTGGGTTATTAAATTTTGTATTAAATTTTGAAAATCCATGGTATTAATTTTAGCGCAACGATAATTAATGCATAGCGAAAAACGTCACGAAACTGTATCAAATAGTTAACGAAACGTAATGCAATAGAAAGATAACACATTAGTGCATTTTATGTAAAAACCAATTCATTCAAGAACACAAAGATTCACAATTTAATAATAGTACTAATTATTTTAATTGGAATCATTTATTATTCCCACTTTCCTTAGATCGCGAAGGGAACGCAATGCGAATGAGACGAGATTGCAGGCCTACTGAAAATAAAACTGACTTGAGCAAGAGTTTGAGTTGTTTCGGTTTGAATTTCAACAAAATATCAGAGTTGGACGTCCAACGCATTCTACCAGGTGTATTCGACGACGGGACGTGAAATAAAAGCGTAATCAGTCGACAAAACCGATACTAATACCAAATTGAGTACAATATTTCGTTCTATATAGAATGTGTTCTTTTATGCAACAGAGCAAGAGACTCGAGACAAACTTGGATTGAAATATAATTTGTCACAATACAACGGGATTTCTACATTATTTCAGCTTGCTTATAGTTTCGATTTTGAAAATTACTCGGAAATTTTAACCGCACTTATTTACATATGAATATGTATAAATAATATGTCATTAAAGACAGCATGGCAAGTGTTTTCGAGAGGTCAGCTGAGTGACCTCCGAAACTAAATCCAAATAATAATTGAAAATGTGAACGATAAACAAAATGGCAAGCATCTGTTTATAAAACAAACAATACAGCTACCCAAAATCCATTCTATTACCAATAGACCAACAACAAATAACAAACTATTTATAACACATTTTTATATTATTTATTTGTTGATAGTTACTGGAAATTAGTTAAATTAATCTACAGTCTTGATTTTTTTTGTCATTAGATACCTGTTAGGTTAGTTATTGGATTATTAATGAAATTGGTTTGATGTATCAAAGCATTTGAATTTAGAACCTCTCAACGTTAACGCTTATTCAATTCGAATCCACTTCACATGGAGTATCCATACAGACACCAGTGCTGCTATCTACAATGTTTGCAGTCAAACATATTAGATTAATTGATTTGCAAAAAGTAGGCCTTACTGATTCAAGTCTATTTTGATTTCAAGGTCGAAAAAAATGTCTTCAAACACGACTAAACAAGCTAAGTGTTAGCTTAGTACAAAGTTGATTAAACTAGACATTAGGGTCTGTATACTAAGGCCCGGTATTACCAACGTGCGAGTAGCTCCAACTGGCAGATAAAAGTTGTTATCACCATGGTTACCTGTGATATTTGTTTTCACCAACTCTCAGGTAACTGCTAACTGGACTTCGTAATACCGGGCCTAAGTCCGTTTTGATTGTACATCTCTCTTAGCTGTATCAGCAACCATTGGACACCAATACAATAAAGTGAGAGGTAAAAGATAAACATATCTTGTGTAGTCTTACTTCCAAATAAATTTCATTTTCAAAACTAGATTTTTTTTACACAACTATTACACTGTGAATTTCACCATATCCAACTCGAACAAATTACACCAACTGGAAATACCCAAAAACAATTTTAATAACAGAACAATAAATTTTTCATCTAAAAGTAGCGAACACGCCTCCGCCAAACCGCCGGGTCTTATCGAACTTCTCCAACGTCCTCGCGACACCCGCCGAATTCGATTTAGTCTTTCGCGTCGACGATCGACGGCCGTAAACACGCCTTTTTTCAACCGGTCGCCAACGATTCCGACACGCGGACACAGTCGCCGTCCTAGCAGCTGCACGAGTCTTGTCCCTGCGACGACTGGTTCTCGCCGAGCTTGATCTGATCGGGAAACTCGTTGTACAGTTCGACTTGAGATTCTTGAGCGAGGGCGTTCTTGGCGATCGTCTGGAAAGCCTGTTCGACGTTTATCGCCTCTTTCGCCGACGTCTCGAAGTAGGGAATGTTGTTCTTGGATTGGCACCACTGCTGGGCGCGTTTTGCCGACACCTGGCGACAGAACGAGAATGGTACAACGTTTAGAACGGTAATTTTTTACGTTTATCAACATTGAAACATGGTATAAAATCATTGTTCGGCAATTAAGGCCAAGGTTCGGAGGGGGTACCACAAGGACGATCTGTTCTTATATTCTCTACTGAAATATGCACCTGAATTGAGTTTGTTGTTTTGTTGATATATTGTACCTGAAGTTATAAAATACTGTTCGATTAAAAATTTAAAAAAAAAATCTATCTATCTATCTATCCATCTAGGCCTATCTATCTATCTATCTATCTACTGTTGTTTAAATGTTTCAAAGTAAAATGTAATATTCATTTATGAACGGATTAAAGTCATCAGTTCAAAGATAAATACTGCTGTGAATCAATATCTGATAAGGGGCTGACTACCAACACAAGATTAACTGCTTTTAGACTCACGAAACTAAAATGAAGAACATATCGTTTTGGTGATAGCCAAATATCTAAGTTGGACTTTAATCGGACAATAAACTGCAGCTCTAACTGTAATATTCTTATCTGATTATACAGAAATAATCATTTATTTTAGGCGCCACGTCATAAATAGACAAATGACTCGCTTTGGTAGAAATCTATATGTATGAATACAAGATTGCCAAATTGATTCAAGATAAAAAAATTGATCAAGCCAACAAAAGAACCATAGATTACGTTGACAAATTATTTTTTTTTTGCGATTTTTGATACCAAAAGATGAGCGGAGCTTTGGAAAAAATGAAAATGCCTCTCCTGAACAATTTTGAAAATGGCACTCAAAGTCCAACAGCCGTTTGGTCAGAAGAGTCAAAAAGTAATTTCGAAATTAATTCTAAATTGAGAAAATTTGAGTCAAGCTTTATTGAACATGTGTATTCTTGAATTGAAAATACATCAGAAACACTTGTCATATTTTTTTTGCTGAAGTTACAGCGCTTTAATGAAATATCAAGTTGCTATTTTGACTTCATTTTGGTGTAAATTGAACTATTTTTCCTCTTAAAATGAGTGCGATTCTTAAATGTAGACGGGTACCCACATTTATTTTTGCATAATTCTATTCGTAACATCTTCATCTACAATAAAACAAGTTTTTTTATTGAATGTCATTACTTTTAATGTATTTTAATGATCTATTGAATAATAAAAACGCATGAAATTTGAAGGTTGCGTGTTGAATGATAGGGAAACATTCAGTATTTGAATTGATATATCTCAAAATCTATCCCGGTTAGCCTATCATCTGTTTCGATATTATTATCGAGCACATCAAAACAAATCGACTGACAAAAACTCATGATTTTTCCGTGACCATGAGATAATGGAGGTTAGACCTAAAGTTAGACGTCACGAAAGTAGAGATTTGCTCAACATTCAAGCGGTACGAGCTCGACATTGGCGGAAGTACACAGTTTCGGATACTGCATCCGGCGACTTATCGATAATCAGCTCGATTACCATGAGTTCGACCATGAATTTTTTTGACAGCTGAACAAAATAATTGCCGCCAATACAGTCGGACCCGCATATAACGAATTTCAAGGGGAATGAAAATCTGTTCGTAAAAACAGAATTTCGTTATAGAGATTTATTGCTTTTTTTCATAACAGCACTTGAATTTGAGAGATTTATAAAGATAGGCCTACATTTACGACTTAGGCCCTAGTATAGTACTGTATTAGGTGACATATTATCATCGCATCGTATCATCACTTAGTATGTTTGTAGAAAGTAATAGAAAACAACAATGTCCTTTCATAAAGAACTCATCTGCCATCACATAACACCACCACTCCCCACTTCTCGTGTTTTATTTCCTAGGTTACAGGACACTATCACGAATGGAAATGAAGGAATGTAAACAAAAAATAGATAAACAAAGTCATTGAAGATGTCACCATCACGTTATTATTTAGCGCGCGTTGAGAGTGTTTGGTTTTGGGCCGTTCCACTGTGCCCGGGCCGGGGAGGGGGGGTGCAGCAAGAGTTATGACCACGTGCTGTACGCGTCACCAGCTGCTACGATGTACAGTCCGTTCAAAATAAATGTAACCTGAAAATAAATTCACGCAAAATGCTCCGATTTTCGAACATTTTGTTGGAAATAGCTGAA
The DNA here is from genome assembly GCA_964007535.1 of Brachyptera risi. NCBI lineage: Eukaryota > Metazoa > Arthropoda > Insecta > Plecoptera > Taeniopterygidae > Brachyptera > Brachyptera risi. The sequence continues at coordinate 4,726,580 of OZ023338.1, read as the reverse complement.
AATGATGAGCAAAATATGCTGAAAAGTGACAAAAAATTCGTAATAACCGAATTTTGAAATATAAATCACTTCGTTATAGGTCTTTATTTAACATTGTAAGGATAGTAGATTTGAAAGGGGATGGTAATTAATTCGTAAAAACCGAAATTTCGTTAAAACTGAGTTCGTTATATGTGGGTTCGACTGTAGTAGTTCAAGTTTTTGTCGCTAGATGTCTATACTCTCGAATCGCCAAGCGACTTTCAAAATGTCCGCTACTCGCGATTTTGACGCGCGATATCGTGAGAAATCGATGAGAATCGTGTGCATGGAAATCTAGCTATAGACCTAGAGCCCATACGGCGAAACACCGACGTTATGAAGAGTAGATCGTCAACTCACCGCTCTGTTCTCGAGGTCGACCTTGTTGCCGAGTACGACGAAGGGGAAGTTCTCGGGGTCGCGCGGCGACGCCTGTATGAGGAACTCGTCGCGCCAGGAGTCGAGCGACTTGAACGTGTTGGGCGCCGACACGTCGAACACGAGAACGCAGCAGTCGGCGCCGCGGTAGAACGCGACGCCAAGGCTCTGAAACCGTTCCTGGCCGGCCGTGTCCCAGATCTGGAACGAATCCCGGATGAGAACAATTGATTACAATGCGACTCATTCAATTTTTTTTCTTTTTAACGACGCACTATATCGATGGCTACGATCTATTGGCGTCGATGAATGGTATATGAGATGGTGGGATGATGAGATGAAAGGTAATTTTATTAGGTGTTTTGGATGGTGGGAAGGAGTCGGTCGTGGCCTGGTTGTTAAGGAACCATCTCAGTATCAACCTGAACGACAGAGGGAAACCATGAAAAACCCCTGTCAGGATGGTCGACCATGGCGGGAATCAAACCCCGGTCTCCCGAATGACAGTTCAGTGTGACTCATTCAACAAAAGACTGTAATATGTTCACTGTCACTGTTCAATATAGTTTACTTGCAAATTAAAATTTCAAATCACAATTTTTTTTTTTATTCCAAGATTTTAGGCCCGTTTTAGTTCCTTGTAATATTATTCTAGCTACGGTATAATTTGACATTTTATTTTGTGATCATGTTTTTTTTATGATTTATTTTGTTTATGCCACGGACAAGCCAAATATGCTTGGTAGGTTCTTGTGTGGAAAAGATGTTACTTCTCCAAAAAAAAATGTCAATAAAAACAAAAACAGCAACAAAATTCTATATATGAGACATTCAATCATATTCCGTCCAATGAATTGGTTCGATTGAGAAGTTTGAATAATTTATCCATCCATTTCGAATCATCTGGTAACAATATTTCATTCAAAGACACATCCACGGACAACTGTCATCTAATATTTGAGTATACATTAAAATTAATAAGAATATGTTTCACAGTGAGAATTAATAGTACTCATCACATTCTTAGCATAATTATTCTTCATTTTATTTTTAATTATTTTGATATTATTTTCATATCTCTGTTCATATTATTACTTTTTCATATCAGGCTACTGTTTATTACTCTCTCATCATTTCGTACAATCATTTTTTTATCAATCATTCATGTATGATTTATTATTATTATGTGTTTTTTCTACTTCATTAATTTTGTATTTGATTATTATTATGTGTCAAAAGGCAATCTTGTATACCATGACATAGTCTAATAAAGATTTATATATAAATCAATTGTACCATAATGAGAGGCTAATAAAACATGACCGTAACAATAACTACTTGATTAAGCATGTGAACGTTCAGACACCAGCCACAAGTCTGTCGTCAACACGGTAATAAAGGTAACACAAATTATGTCAATGACTATGAATATGCATGGTTTTGACTTGCATGTTGGCATCACATTATAATAGGTTGTTCACATGGTATGATGTAACCATAGCAATGGTTATTTGAATAAAGGAAGCCTGTGCTGGTAAATTTATAACTCACTAATTTAATCGACCATGTGCACATAATATTGAAAGAACTAGTGATGTAAATTTTCATGAAAATTTTTTTCGTTGAAAATTTTCATGAAAATTTTCAAAAAAAAAATCAAATTGATTTTTTTTTTAGTTCATTGTTACAGAAGAAGTTGGCATTTGAATTCACTCTTTTCAATGATTTTCTGAAGCACCACATGCATTTGCAGTTTGCATTTGGATACGAAATTATAAAATTATAACATGTGACAACAAGTGAGGTTATGTAGGTACAGCTCTTTACAGACAAAGTCAAAGAGTCAAAGAACAAAGAACTTAGTACCAGGAAACATCAAACAGGAAATGAGTATGAAACCAAAAAAGCCTCATTTGAAAAGTGAAAGAGAAAACATGAAAAAAATATTCATTGAAAATTTTCATTGAAAATTTCAATAAATTTGCATTGGAAATTTTCTGAAAATTTTCAACGTTCCATCACTAGAAAGAACAGATAAAATGAATGAAATGAAAAAAAAAAATGGAACGGATCTGAAGTTTCCTTAGGTGATGGGAAAGATAGGTGAGCACTAGCATACTTGTATGTTCAATTTTTCTGGACCAATAAAGATGATATTATATTATTTTATTATTATTATTAATAATATTACAGATGAGCCCGTTTCAGGCTTTGTGGTTATTTTACGAGCATTTAACTAAAAATAACATTGTACAAAACTATTCGAATAATAAAAAAGACTTATTCATATAAATTTGGTTTAAAAACAAGAATAAAATTATTTGAAAATGAATGATAAATGAAGAGGTTGTTGCCTATACTGTACCCTCACCTTCCGGATCTAGAGAAGCGACTCAGCAACTGAGTTACGTGTGCCAAATGTGACGAGAAAAACACTATAGGTAGATAATATAACTGTATAGGCTCATGTTCACTTTTAACTGAGAAAAGTTGGATAAGTATCACTAAATGATAGACCAATAGAGACATGTGAGCATGGCTTCTATTTTTTCTTTTCATAGTACCAGTATTTATAATAATACTATTAATGTTCGTACTGGAGAACAGCCGGGACAGTATAACGCATGACAAACTGCATGATTTCAACACAAGAAACAAATCCGCATTCGTCTTGGAGGCTCACAAGCTGGAGCTCTTCAAGAAAAGTGCAGTTTATGCTGGGTGTAGATTTTTTAATTGTTTACCTATTGTGATAAAAGATGCCAGCAAACTAGATTCTAAAATAGTATTCAAAAAAAAACTACGCAGTTATCTGATTGAAAAATGCTTTTATAGGTTAGATGAGTTTTGTTAAAGTGTGTTCATATTGAGATTTTTATATTGAATATTTTGAATTTTTGTTACATAACTTTTTTTATGACTTTCCATTATATCATGTAATGATCCAAAAGGAAATAAAACCATTATTATTATTATTATTATTATTATTATTTAGAATTTGAAAAGTGGCACTTTGGTGCATCCATTATTTTGAAAAATCGTGTTTTATAGCAAAACAACATTCTATAGCGTCACAACACTACTGTAGGCTTACCGGTAAAACCACTAGATAACGTACAATGGGCGTACAAATGGAACACTCAAATTGATAGTTTTAGTAAAATAGTGTCCACCACTGGGTTAAACCTACGTCTCATCTGCCGCCTGCATTTGCAGACGCACTTTAGTTTTCGAAATTCCTTAACTGACTCTACCTGTTTACTCCTCAATTGATATATTCTGCAGAAAATGTATGTATGTATGTATGTACCTTCATTTTTTCAAGTTATTTCACTTGGTTACAATATATTTATTTAAATTCATCCATCATCTAACAATCTAACAATCAGTATCTAACAATCTAGCATCTATAAAACTTTTATACCAAATATAGCGTCTCTATCGCTAATACGTTGAAACATTGCAGATTCAGATGTTTGTAGCACTTTGTCGCCTTTTCAAAAACATGATCAAACAACATCAAATGTGTAGAAACATGAAGAAATGTGAGAAAAATATACTTCAAAGCACTTTTAGATTTTGTCGCTTTTATAGCAATTGCTATTTTTACATGTCTCTACCTATTAACCAACCACAATCTCTGTAAGTTCCCAAGTATTGGTATGGTAACGATTGTTAGCTGTTATTACAAAATTGTCGACTAAACATTTTGATTGGTTCGGCAAGTTGTAAGAAACGCGTTTGGGATAGAAACGTCAGCGTCAAAGCTGATTAGGCTTGGCAACACCGAAGAAGCCATACAAACAAATTCCCTTTCTTAAAATTACAAGACTTTTCAACTTGTGAAAAATCTTCCATGTTGATTATAAATAGAGACCTGTAAACATAGCTTCTATTTTTTCTTCTCATAGCAGTTAGAATTTGAAAAATAGCACTTTGGTGCATCTATTATTTTGAAACACCGTGTTTTGCAGCGCAACAACGTTTCGTAGCGTAACAACAGTACTGTACAAGTAAAACCACTACATAACGTATAAGGCATACAGGAGGAACATTTCTATTGATATTTAAAAAAAAAAATAGTCTCCACAAGCAGGTTAACGTTACGCCTCATCTGCAGACTGCATTTTCAACTGCACATTTTTCCGAATTCCCCAACTAACTTCACCCGTTTACACCTCATTTGAAATAATTTCGAGAAAAATAGCATCTATAATGGTTCTATTCTGAACATAGCGTCTATATCGCCAATACATTGAAAAATAGCGGATTCAGACGTTTGTAGCGCTTTCTCGCCTTTTCAAAAATATGATAGAACATCAAATGTATTGAAACATGAAGAAATATCAGAAAAACATGTAAAGAAGCACTTTTAGATTTCATCGCTTTTAAAGCAATTGCTATTTTTACATGTCTCTAATTATATAGAATGACACGTTTCACGGTACCGGGCACTGATAATCACATATCAAGGGCTGAAGGCTACACTAGAGATTGTGTGAATAAATATATTTACCCATTTTTTTAAAAATAATATCGAAACTTATGATACGCATGAAAGATGGAAGAATTACAACGGAAATGTTCAAGAGGGTTGAAAACTATATGACAAGGCGGAAAATTATATGTATAAAAAAAAGTACTGTTCCGGTATCAAGTTATTCGTCACAATTACAATTAGTAATTACTTATAGTTACAGATTCACACATATTCTTCTAATAAGTACATTTATCCCAAAAATTTAGATTAATTTTCTCATACTCCTTAGGAATTATCGTTTTTCCTCTTTTATTGTCTATATCTAGAGACATGTAAAAATAGCAATTGCTTTAAAAGCGATGAAATCTAAAAGTGCTTTTTTACGTGTTTTTAATGATATTTCATCATGTTTCAATACATTCGAAGTTGTTCTATCATGTTTTTGAAAAGGCGACAAAGCGCTACAAACGTCTGAATTCGCTACGTTTCAATGTATTGGCGATATAGACGCTATGTTGGGAATAGAAGCATTATAGATGCTATTTTTCTCAAGAATTTTTCATCTCAGGTGTAAACTGGTCAAGTTAATTGGGGAATTTGGATATAAAAGTACAGTTACAGATCTATGCAGGCAGCAGATGAGGCGTAGGTTTAACCCGATTGTGGAGACTATTCAGCATTTTTCTAAACACATAATCAATTGGGGTATTTCTCTTATATGCCTCAGCCTATTATACGTTATCTAGTGGTTTTACCGGTACCGTATTGTTTTAATGCTACAGAATGTTGTGGCGCTACAAAACGCAATGTTTCAAAATAATAGATGCACCAAACTGCTACTTTTCAAATTCTAAATGCTATGAAATGAAAAAATAGGAGCTATATTTACATGTCTCTATCTATATCATTCACCAACGCCAATAGGGCAGCAAAGTAGGCTGTGGCGCGGAAGGATGGGGTTCTAATGTAGGTTCATTCTTATGGGTACCCCGCACATGATTTTAAAACTGTCATAACTTCTAAACTAGTAATACTACAGCTAAACCAGTTAGCCTACAATGTTCAGTAAACTGTTATCTTTACGATGAGACACATACATTGTATCAAACGCCTGGTAAATTTAAACAATTGGATGATAAAAAACATGTTGTAATTGCAACGTCGAAAACTAACGATAGCCGTGCGCGTAGGAGTGCACCTGCATGACGGTCTAATCTTAATGTTGCAACATCTGTTTTGCGATGATGCCAAGCGATACCTAGCAAACAGCTAGCAAGTTTCTTGAGAACACGGCCACTGTGAGAATTCCGATGCAACTATCTCTCTCTTTCATTCGCTTGGCGACATCGCAATTACAGCATGTTTTTTATCATCCAATTGTTTAAATTTACCAGGCGTTTGATACAATGTATGTGTATCATCATAAAGATAACAGTTCACTGAACATTGTAGGCTAACTGGTTTAGCCGTAGTATCAATAGTTTAGAAGTTATGACAGTTTTAAAATCATGTACGTGCTATTACCCATAAGAATGAACCTAAATTAGAACCCTATCCTTCCGCGCCACAGCCTACTTTGCTGCCCTATAGATCATAGTCATCAGTACAGTCCATCCATTGTTGAACCCAATATAAATAAAAGAAATAGACTCAATTGTCAATTAGGGACCAATGACTCAGTGTCAACTATAACATATTGATAATTCGGATAACTTGCCAAAATCAACAGGTCTGAAATTGTAAACAAAGCTGTGAATTATCAAGGTCACCATGTCAGTGTCAACTACATGCTGGTTTTTATCTAGTTTCTGGTTAGTTCCGCTCTGGTAATTCCAGAGTTAATTACTGGTTTTCTACTGGAGACTAATTAACGGAGTTAATGGTTTAGTGCACATCAGAGAAAGATAATTCATTTTTTAATAGTTGTTTACTACTGTGAATAGGTCCCAACGACTTCTGAATGCCCGGCTACGGATATAATTGTGAACGTCTATCAGACATCTTTTTGATTTATTTTTTTATATTGGGTTTTAACGACGCACTGTAATGATGACTGAGATCTATTGGCGTCGGATGAATGTATAATGTGATAATGGGATGATGAGATGAAGGTTTTTTGGGTAATGGGAAGGATAGTGGGAAGGAATCGATCGTGGCCTATATTGTGGGAACCATCCCGGCATTAGCCTAGACTACAGAGGGAAACCTCGAAAAACCCCTGTAAAGATGGACGGTAGCGGGGATCGAAGCGGGTCCGACATGCCCACTACCTCCCGGGTCACATGGAGCAAGTGTGTTAACCACTCAGCGACTGTACCGGTATCAGCCATCTTTCAATTGATCGTTAAGAGTTGTTGGAATATAATATTCATATTCAGTTCTGGCACCGGTAGTCTATTTTCATGTGAAATATAGCATTTTGTAACAAACTACTGAAAAAACGTTCCCTAGATCCAGGGCCATATTTACTATTTACAACTCTGAGGCAACCAAGGCAACTGCTTAGGGCGGCTAAGTTTAGGGGGGGGGGGGGGGGGGGTATTTTTTAAATGTTCTGAAACTTTGTATTTTCTATATTTGCACAAACATCTGCAAATGAAAAAATTCAATACATAGACGTATTGCAAGAAACGAGTACTTTCCGCATTTTCCGTACACTACTGTATACATAGAACCAGATTTATTTAGGGCCGGTATTATAAAGAATAGTTATGTGTCCAAATAGCGCTATTTGGCCACATAACAAGGTCCGAATAGCTTATTGGCAGTATTATGAGCACCAGGTTAGACTATTCGTACACATAAACTGGCTAAATAGCTATTCGGTGCTAAGACCACCTAATAAATCCTTATTTGGTCAAATAGCTTATGTGGTAGGTTAGCTTTAAAATACCAGCCCTTAGTAGAATAGATTACGATGATACTATTGACAACTTTGCTGCGAGCAAGGTGCGACGTCAGCAGTTTCAGAGGCCTATAGCCTACTTTCGAGTGAGTTAACCCCATTGACTAGGCCTAGATCAATTGCTGCGTAATATATGAGATATATGAATGTATGAGGGGGGGGGAGGGGGTCCAAAATTGTTTGCCTAGGGCGGCGCAAAACCTAATTATGGCCCTGATTAGATCAACAAGTACGAGATTATCAACCGAAATTCCACTTTCTTTCGAAATCTTTAGACTGAGGCAGGAGTCAGGGTCGGAATAATACTGTATAGGCCTAGTTATTCTTGAAAAGAGATAAGGATTCTTTTCAAAGTTTGACTTTTTGTTTCTTCAGTTGCTGTAATTTTATATTTGAACACACTTTTTGAAAACAATTTTTCATATGATATAGCCTCAAACTATGAGACAAATCTGTACATTTTCACGAAATAGCTAAATGCTATGAAAAAGACATAATTTATAGTGAAAAATAGTGAAATGGAATGTAATATTGAATGAATCGAAATACCATGAAATGTAAAAAAAAATAGAGAGAAGTTTATTAAAAAAACTGCCGCCAAAACGGTTATCTTAGAGAAATAATCAGATTTGATAATGTATTTCACGGGAGAATTTCCGACGACCGGACTTTTTCGATTCGACATTTTTTTTCCGATTTCGACAAAAGTTCAAATCGACTAATGCTAAATACCTACATCTCTAGTGATCGTACATTGTTGTAGTAACAATGTCCAAGTTATGTTCACCAAAATCTACTTGAAAATATTAGTTTTTTTTACCTTGATGAACATACAATCTCAATGAAGTCTTGACAAATGATGTCACATATTGTTGTAATAAGTGGACAACAATGAACCCCAACAATAATAACGTTAGTGTTAGAATGTTTCTCCCATCTTTACTAATTGTTGTGGTTACCTGACCAACGTTATCTTATGAATTATGCATTAACGAGAGGAACTTGGAAGAAATAAAATTTGGTGATGATGATTATTGTTTGCTCAATGACCCCACCAACAGCTAGGTTATATGGGGGTAGGAATGAGTACGTGATTAAGAAACTATGAAGTGATGATGGGCCCGAGTGAAAGGATGTTGACAAAAAACACAACCTTACGCATTCAAACTCGAACCCACACCCAACGATGATTTCAATTTCTGAAGAAGTGCCTCAGCTGACCGAGCTACCGAAGGTGGCTATAAAATTTGGCAGGATTTTATTACCTCCATTCAATGGGAGATTACTATAGGGGAAAAATTCAATTTTATCTAGATCAGCAATCTTCTTTACTGAAGTAGGACTTAATTGTCAGTTTCAATAGGTCTCCTATAAAATAATTACAAGTTTTGAAACAAAGCGTCAACACGTCAAGCAATATTGAACAGAAAATGAAGAATTGCATTATTACAGTACAAATCAACCCCCTGGGTATAATTCTGTAAAAAATATTCAACATGGCCCCACTCTACATACTCCACAATGTTTTCTACTTGTGTGTAGAAAACAAATATTCTAGATGTAATGATCCAACCCTGCAATTTTTTTCAACTCAGATTCTGATATCTATAGTAGGCCTAATGGCTTTAATGCTGAACTTACCATAGGCCTAACGCCTACCGTATATGAAACAATGATTTCAAACTGAAAAATTACATACCTGCATTGTTACAATTCTATCGTCGACCATGACTTCTTTAGTGAGGAAATCAGCTCCAATTGTTGCTTTGTATTGATTCGAAAACTTTTTGTTTACATATTGATTCATTAATGAAGTTTTTCCAACGCCAGAATCACCAAGGATGATAACTTTCAGTAGGACTTTCTTACGAGACGACATCTTTACTAATGCCTGTCGAGAAAAATAGGTCAAAATTAGATTACCTATCAATTAATGACATATTATATGGATTTACCATATACTATATAACATGGCAAGATAAGATCAGTCACTACAGAACCAACACGATAGAATGCAGCTGGAAGGTCTTGCAAAATACTGAGAAAATATGTGAACAATAATGGACAATGAACTGTCAACAAAGAACCACCTAGGCCTAGGCTACTTTATATGTAGGTCTACTGGAAAAACTGTATGACAGTTTCACAATTTATATCTAATGACCAGCCAATCCAGTCAAAGCAAGGTATTGCACTCCTGAGCATTGAAAATCAGTGAATAATGCCAGATAAAACGAGGCCTGACATCATTACAATTAGCAACACAAAGAATTAGTCATGACATAGGCTTAGGCCTAAACCAATCCAGGCCTAGGCCTTGCCTGTTATATTCATAAAGTACAATGATGAACCTTTAGCAAGGTATCAAGTTATACACGGAGCGTACAACGAATTGAGAAGGAAATAGTGATGATCGATATTTTAATACGTAATTTTCCTTTGGCATGAGGCCACTGTTGATGTTGTCTATTTCCTACGAATAAAAACACTGCAACTATGGCCTTGTCAGTTTGCCTAGGTCTACGCGTAATATTAACTGCCCTCTAGACAAAGAAAAAGTTTGGAAAATATTTAATCAAGCACTAAAACCTATAGTAATATATTATAAACAAGTAATTAGAGTATAGTAATTAAGCAATTACCTTTAAAACTGTTGTAAAACGTAAAATTTAGTGTTGACAAGACGAAGATGGCGTATTTTCTGATCACGGGTTGAGGAATTCTGACGTCAACTTCGTCAAGTAGGAAAAATCAGATGGTGTCCTTGGCTGATGTTTTGACAGTCAGCGCATTCTGGTAGCTACATTTGAACTAAAGAGAAGTGGTAAATTTAAAATGAATTGACGTACAAGCTGGCTGTATGCCATAAGATAAGATTAACCTTGTCATAGTCCTTGTTGACAGAAATGATATTTAGGGACAATAATAATTGCAACAATAAAAATAAGTCAGCTGTCCAAAAGCAACTCTAACCTTGGAGCAAATTGCGCTATGTAGGCCTACAGCTATATTATCTTTTACACACAATTTTAATGAATATTCTTACCTCACTTATTGATGTTTATAGTTTTACATAATGAATTGATCATAAATTGAAAAACCATCGGACACGCTGAATTTTTTTTTTTTTTTTTTTTAATAACATCGAAACTTGATACAAAATCATTGTTCCCCAATTAAGGCTATGGATGAAAGATAGGATCGTTTGGACGGGGCACCACAAGGGCGATCTTACCACCCCATTTTGGTTATTTAAAACTAATGGTCTTCAACACCAGGACTGCGCTGTCTGTGACCATAATTTTTCGCAGTAGATAAAAGTCTTTCAGTATAAACACACGAATGTTGATATCTTCCACTTTGAAAAATTTATGACTCATTTTAGTTCAACAGTTATTGTGATAATACAATATTTCATCATTATTGCCACAGATAGGGAAGGATTTTTAAAAAATATTCAAAATTCTAAAACATCTGTGATCGAACGGCATATAGGCTTCTGTCAAGTGACATCACAACAATTGACAGACAACACTGTCCACCAGTTGGAATTGACCAATCAGAATGTTTGGTAGTCCACCAGTTTGCTGTGTTGCTATGGTAACGATTGTTTGTGATTTATTACGTGACAGAAGCCTATTGTTGAACATAACAAATTTATTTCTTGTACTTGATTTTAGAAAATGTTTAAATTATATTACATTGCATGTGATAGAAAAAATGCAGAGTACTGACAGATCATGCGCAACACAACTAGGCCTAGATGAAATTATTTTAGTACCCAATAGAAGATTCATCCACAATTAACCACTAATGATAGGCGTGGCTTATCGGCAGGCCACCTTGATCTATACTTCATGTGGGCATTTACCGATACTCTGATAGGCGATGTCTATTTTCCCACAGAACAAACAGCCCATTTGATTGGATGTTTTGTTTTATGACGTTTCTGGGTAGGTCAATCACTAATCGTCAATTGAAGTTCATAATGAACAATAATTATTATAGTACAGTGTACCTACTCTATGATTATGTAATATCTTTAGGATGAATTAGGTTTTTATGTAACTTTGAATTAGAGCCTGGTTGATCCCTAAAATGAGAAAAGCAGACCTAGAAATAAAAATTCAAAAAGGTACAAATAAATACAAATAAATACGCAATCAATTTATCAAGAAACAATAAATGTCCTTTATTTTCATTTTTCGATAAGTTTCCTAAAATCTACGTCTTATCAACTAGCACTTATTACAAAAATCACAATTAAACACATATTTTTAATTTAATACAAACAATAGTAATAATTTTAAAGGCAAATATTCTACAACTAAAAGGCTAACATTAACTTAAAAAATAATAATAAAATTAATATAATTAATTATTTACAATAAATATTTACATGGATATATTTAACAAACAGTAGGAGTGGTTTTCAGCATTTTAAACGCTGTGTATTCTGAATTGCGCGGGCATGGAATACGCCGGCCGCGCTCGTGACTGGTATCTTTCCGCGACCTGGGGCCTCGACTGGTATGTGGAAGACGACATGCGTCTCGTCAGCTCGGCAAGAGATGGCACCGGTTTCGAGCGCATCAGTTTGAATTCTTCCGCGTCTTCGTCCTTGGGAAGCGGTCGAGCGGAGTCGCCTGTAACGAGACAAATAATTATTATTACGAATATTTTGAATTTATCGATTTTTTTAGAGAGTTCCACAGTTTTGGGTGGTAAAATCGCCTCATGCTATGACATTCTTGGACAAACATATCAAATTCTAATCGAAAAATTTCAATTTTTTAGTTTGTAAATAGAAGTTCAGGGATTTACACTCTTCAAATTGGTAGACCTGTCCTTGCAGTGCCTGATGCTATGTCACCCTTGACAAAATATTTGAAATTCTTCGATTTGTTCAAAGAGTTTCATAGTTTCGGGTGGTAAAATCGCCCTTATGGTGCATCATGTTGTCTCACTCTTGGACGAACATATAAAATTCTTCAATTTATTCAGGAATTTCTACTTTATTCTAATTATTTCCAAGTTATTCTATTTCTAAGTTGTAGAATTGTCTCTTATGAATTGCCTCATGCTGTCACCCCCAACCTTAATTGGGGAACAATGACTTCTTGGTGTCGAGTTTTGATTTTTTCAATAATTTAAATATTTGAGCAGCTTTAGAATTCAATTATATCTCGATGCTGACACGCCGATACTCATTCTCAAAATTTAAAAAATGTACCAGCAGCTTACCTTGATAACTATGTGGATGAAATAGAATTTTTATGTTATAATTTTTTAATTTTTTATTAATAACATCGAAACTTGATACAAAATCATTGTTCCCCAATTAAGGCTATGGATGAAAGATAGGATCGTTTGATTGAATCCAGAAATTCAAGTATTTATTATCCAGTAATCGATTTCTGACAAGCATCTTTCATTAGACGAGCTTTAGCGAGGATTCAATTTGACATACTGAAAAAAATTGGTGTTCGTTTTTATGTTTTTTTTTTTTTTATGTTTTTTTGTCGGTTCTCCACAGGTCAAACGACTACAGCTATCAACTTCAAACTTTTTTTCGTCATGGTTCCTCATCTAACTTAGATCTGTATAGTTTTGTGGCATTATTGGGTGGTAACTTTTTTTTTTTATGAATTTTAGAAATTTCAAAAATCCCCATTAGAATAACCCGGAGGAAAATACTTGAAAAATCAAAATTTTTCAAGACCTCTCAAATTTTCGCCGAATATAAAGGAAACTATTAAGCACATTTTGAGAGATTTTTCGTATCAATCGGATGAGAAATAACGAAGAAAACGCATTTACAAAGCATTTTCCCATCAATTTAGGCTATTACGGGAACCAATTAAATCTATAGCAACAAGTGTCACCAATTAATTCAAAACGATTGAAATGAATGAAGAGGAAGGCCGTGACATAACTGATTCTCGTAAGGTTTTTGAACGTTTGGAGTGATCCAAGGTCTGTAGATGTAGATTGGGTTGACAAATTATTTTTCATTCTAGATTTCTATACCCCTAAGCTCGTCTAACAACGCGCATCCCGCGTTTTCCTAGTTACTTATAATTTCAGTAATTGGTACAGTACTGGTAGGCCTACATGAATCAAAATAGTTCATCAAAAACGAACGGTAGCGAAGAAGCAAATTCAAAAACCTGAACTTATTAGTTCATTATTCACAGTATCTTGAATGAGTTACATTATAAATAATTAATGTTTTTGGGGTTTAAGATCGCCCTTGTGGTGCCCTCATCTCTCTTAGCTTCAACTGAACTGTGCGTCAAGTTCAACATATTGACAATTTCAGCTTGTTATTTTTATATTTCATCTATAGGCCTATAGATTATTATGATTATTATAATCAGGATTATTATGATTATTATGGATTTTTATGGATTTAGGATCCTTATCCTAGGGTTATTATAGGATTATTATGGTTAGATTATATGGTTGGATGGTTAGTATCGATTATTCTAATTATTGTGGTGCCGTTATTTCAAACGATTCCACTTTCATTCATAGCCCTAATTGGAGAACAATGATTTTGTATCAAGTTCCGATTTTTTTTAAAATTTGTTGATGTTTGCTTACCTGGGACTGGTTTGCCGTCGGGCATGACTCGGATCACCATCGGTCCGACGAGGTACCGGCTGGGGGCGGGGCTTATGTACTCCTCGATGCTAGATGCCGCCTCCTCCTGCGATCCCAGACTGTTACCCGCATTCGGCACGCTCGGTTCTACGACAACAAACGAGACAAACGTTAGAAACGCGACACAAGTTACAAACACGACTTGGAATTGAAATATTGCAAGTTGAAAATATAGGTTACTGTGAAACAACATTGCATTGTATTCTTTATTCACTGTTCACACTTTCTACTAGTATATATAATTACTTAAATACTAATTAGTAAAAATATAATTTGGTATTTTGTATCAAGTAGGTGTTTGAAAAAAAATCTTCAATAAAATCAATGCAATTTCAATACGGTAATTACATTTCATTTTGGAATTTTTTAATTTATAACAGTATCATAATAACTTATTACTTTTCTAACTTATTAAAAGTAGCCTATATTTTCATATTATCTTGATCAAAATAACAAATCCTATATTTTGTACCAGGTCTATGTGCAAATTTACCAGAGAATAATGAATACAATACAAAAGGTGAGATGAATAAATGATACCTTCACTATCACCTACTAGTAATACCCTGCCTCCAGAGAAAAGTAGCAAATAGAATCAATATTTAAATAGTTTATTGATAGTGCATATTGTTAATAATATTGATAGTATTTATTACCTGTAGTCCTATTACATGGTGAGATTATTTTTTGAAATGATTTATAATTATTTAGGATACTGGTTCAAATCAAACAGTGCCAAGAATAGTGTTTACGCCTATCATTCATTTAACTGTTGTTTACCCTTATTAACCTCTCGACTTGTATCACTAGTGATTGAAAGCGATTGAAAGCGATTGCAATGATCGATACCGAACAAAAGAGATTGTAATTCTCTTACCTAGTGCGTCGCTGCCGGTGGCGTAGAAGTCTTCTTGTTGGTTCTTGTCTTGTTTATCGTTGGCGGAAGACTTGTACGTGCCTTTCATCATCGAGTCCCAAACTGAAACAAAAATAAACGCCACTGTTAATTCTAATGTAATGCTTTATTACACTCATTTCAATTATGATTATTGTGTGATGATTCATTCCATCGATAATTGCCTGAAAATTAACAATTCACATTGACCATTTTTTAATATTTCTCGATGAAAAAAATACAAATTTGATATTTTTCTGAAAAACAGCTCTAGAAAAACAAGAAGGAAAAAAAATATTAAAAAATATATATCTGATAATTCAACTTCTTGGATACGATACAATAAAGATATTCAGGATATGAATGATCTCGACCAGTCGAGGCGTATCTTTTACATCATGACTATTGCATCCTATATACAAAAATATATATATATATACGTTATGACAAATATTCTCGTGGATTGGGTGAAATGGTCGGTCGTTTTCTCGGGTTGACCGCGTTTTGCTCTTTTGGGATAGAATTACATCCTCTTTCGGGTCCTTGTTTTCTATTCCAAAGTTTCGGCAGGACGTGACCTGCCATCTTCAGGGATTCTTCTTGACAGCTTGGGGAACGTGGGTAGAATTACTTGTACAGCGTCATGCCATTACTTATACCCAAGCGATTCTCGTAAGTAGTCGTTTCCATGACGCTGTCAGAGTCATTTTA
>OZ023338.1:4685524-4700524 GCA_964007535.1 Brachyptera risi | reverse complement strand
TAAAAGATAGAGGGATAGGCCTATCCTATTTCAGACATAATAGAACATATTATTGACATATTATCATGTGTGTGTAAAACTGGAAATAAATCACCCAACTTCAATTCATCATCTGTGAAAAACTTATCCCTCTAAATTGACTTGCCCCAAATAACCAGCTGTTGGTGGGGTCGTTGAGCAGTCAAAAAACCAATGTACTACATGGATCACCCGGTCTGTGTGCCTACTAGACCGGTAAGCCGGAAGTGATGAGACTGTTCCACAGAGAAGATCATTGATTGGTCTTTAAGTGTGTTTAAAACTGTTGTCTTAAACTTTTTAAACTTCGTTTAAAACTGTTTAATACCGTTAACCAACTTACTATAAATACGTTCTGCGTTAATGCGTTCGTTTGCGTTCTGCCGCAAAGACTATGCGGTATTTTTGGTGTAAATTCACGAATGTGTGGATATATATATATATAAACCTTTATTGGCCCCTGACTCCAAAGTGCACAGGATAACAGTCAATATAAAATACATGAGAAAATATAATAGAAAAAAGTTATGTAACTGAATATTGAAATGATTTGAAAATGGAATAAAAATTGAGAAAATTAACGATTAAATACAAAATTATGACACTAATGATAATTGAAAGGATAAAATAAA
Organism: Brachyptera risi; assembly: GCA_964007535.1. Classification (NCBI taxonomy): domain Eukaryota; kingdom Metazoa; phylum Arthropoda; class Insecta; order Plecoptera; family Taeniopterygidae; genus Brachyptera; species Brachyptera risi. Next base: position 4,699,874 of record OZ023338.1, on the reverse strand, counting down.
TGTAAACGTTGGTGGATGATGGTTAGTTATATAGATGGTTCCTGAATATCCGAATGGAATCCTTCAGGACTGACATCCCAATCTCATACTTTAAATAATTATCTATCAAAAAACGTTTACAAAAATCACTAAAAAACTTCGAAATGGTTCCTCGAGCACCGACAAACAGACCAATCACCTCGATCTCTTTCAAGTTGTACTTTTGTTTGAAGTGAGTGATGGTTGGAATACGCATTGGAATGTAGAATCTCGTGAAATCTCGCGTAATGTCGTCAAATACGAGAGCATACACAGTTTATAAGTGTAAATTAGTTGAACAGATATTGAATATTTGTCAAACAAGATGTCTATAAGCTATTTTTAAAATTTGAGCTGTGGTGTTCTAAATTTTAACTATATACTCATAACTCGGCCTAGAAAGAGTCTCGTGAAATATCGCGTAATCTCGTAAATAAGTGTAAATTTCAAGAGACATTAAATATTTGTCAAAGCCACAGTCTTCTTGATTGGATAAGACAGTATTTCTTTTCAGAACTGAATGATCTGGGTACAGAAGGCTATAGTCAAACCAATAAAACTTGGTGTTCTATTTTTTGAATTTGAACTATAATGTTCTAAATGTAAATTATACTCTTAACTCGATCTAGCATCTAGAAAGCAGTGGTTATAAACTTTCTTTATTTCAACAATGAATTTAAATAAAATTTCTTGTTGCCAACAAAGACCAGATTTATCTATCGACAATATGTCTGATTACATGTAATTAGCATTTTAGTCATGTAACCGTAGCAACTGGAAAAATTCGAGGACAAACAGTCCAGCACTGAAGTTGTAGAGACAGTATTTGTAGAACATTGATGCATTTCTTATTAAAACCATGTATAACACCACTAGAAAGAAGGTAAACCGTAAGTAAAATCACTGTTGAATTTCTCAATATCATATGAAAGTTTATTTCTAGGATATATCAATCTAAAATTTCACAGTCAACATAAAATTATAAAAATCACTCGGGACTTTACCTTGAAATATTATTGAATATATATTTCTGTCATCTAAATAATATTGATGACTTTTCAACAACAACTTTTTATAAGCTGTCTAACAAAAAAAATATTGAAAAATATTATTTAACCTATTTCTAGGATCGACCACTGGACCGTCAATGTTATTGTATAGGGGAGACTGCCGCTCGAGACCTTCAATGCTCCACAAAGAAATACATATTGTATTCTAATAATATTGAAGGGCTCGATCGACCGTCTCCCATACACATTACCATAAACGATTCAGAGTCTCGATTAAGCAATATTCATTTGGATAATATTTTACGAAATAATATATTCAAAACACAGCTTTTCTTTTTTTTATCTTTTTATTATACCGGTAATATAATATATATCTATAAATATCATTTCATGTCTGATGCACAGAAGAATAGTCTACGTTCCGCAGTCTGTTAGATATGAAGATGTAGCCTAGTGCAGGTGCAGGAATGTGCAACGGCAAGTGCATGGTGCAACAACAATATTGTACATCCTCTTCTATAGAACTCTCTCTCTCTCTCTGCATCTCTCTCACTCCCTCTCTCTCTCTCTCTCTCTCTCTCTCTCTCTCTCTCTCTCTCTGTATCTCTACACCTCTCTCTCTCTCTCTCTCTCTCTCTCTCTCTCTCTCTCTCTCTCTCTCTACGTCTCTTTGACTTCTCTTTATGATCGAAATTATAATTAATAATTATATAATTATGTTGAATAGAAGCAATAATCTTGATTTGTACTTTTTTGTTATTTATAACAAATTTCTTCTTGGGTGCAAACCATGATCAATATGCAATCTGTATGAACGTTTATGATTTGACAAAAACTATATACCTACCGGTATATATATGAAATGAATAAATATATAAAATATAAATATATATATATAGGCCTATATATATATATATATATATATATATATATATATATATATATATATATATATATATATATATATATATATATATATATATATATATATATGCTATGATTATAGCATCATATAGAATCATAGCATCATATATGTCCGCGAAAATTTGAGAAATAATATATATATATATATATATATATATATATATATATATATATATATATATATATATATTCATCTGGTTTAACGACGCACAGTTCTGATGCCGAAGATCTATTGACATCGATGAATGATGTATGAGATGAAGGGTTATTTTCTATTGTGATGTTTTTGGATTGTGGGAAGGAGTCGGTCGTGGCCTGTTGTTAAGGAACCATCCCAGTATTGACCTGAACGACAGAGAGAAACAACAAAAATCTTCTGTCAGAATGGTCGATCATGCCGATTATCAAACCCCGGTCATTTAAATGACGGTTCAATGTACTAGCCACTCAACCACTATAATCAAATCACTTCGTTTACAACTGTATACAAAGAGCTCAGTTGGCATGCCATCATTTTTTAATGCGGTAATATCTTCTGAAACTAACGTTTTTGCGACTCACCCGGATCTACTATATAATAGTCTATTATTATTTTAATGTACTTACTAACTACATATCATCATTATCCCATGAGTGGTAATTTCAACGACCATTTTGTTTATTTCTTGTCTTACCACTCACGGCGGCGGTGTAAGATAAGAAATAAACAAAATGGTCGTAGAAATTACTATATTTTCTTTTATTTATTAATAATTATATTTCTTATACAAGACGGTATGTAAAGAGTTGATTATTATTCTAATTCATTCCATTACTCTTAACGATCTGCAAAATCACGCGTCTATTGTTATACAGAATACAAATTATTCAAATATGGTAACGACTGTGTACCTATAGTTACAGTCAAGTGAGCGGTACTTGTAACTTGGATTATAATTGACAACTCATGATGTTTTTTATGCAGACTCTTTCCAGAATTAAGAAACAAGGATATATATATATATATATATATATATATATATATATATATATATATATATATATATATATATATATATATATATATATATATATATATATATATATATATATATATATATATATATATATATATGTTGTTTCGGATGTTCTCGCGGTCGAATGTAGATGTTGAACTCTTTTCTCGGGACAACCACGTTTGCTCTTTTGAATGCAGGTGTTGGGTCTGAAAAGATCCGTTGCTCCGACGTTTCGACAAGATCACACTCGTCATCTTCAGGGATCCGTGTTGATCAGCAGGCTGCTTGAAACCTGCTGATCAACACGGATCCCTGAAGATGACGAGTGTGATCTTGTCGAAACGTCGGAGCAACGGATCTTTTCAGACCCAACACCTGCATTCAAAAGAGCAAACGTGGTTGTCCCGAGAAAAGAGTTCAACATCTACATTCGACCGCGAGAACATCCGAAACAACATATATATATATATATATATATATATATATATATATATATATATATATATATATATATATATATATATATATATATATGTTATTTCTCAAGTTTTCGCGGACATATGTGATATTATGTTGATCAACATAATATATATAATATATATATATATATATATATATATATATATATTTATATATATATATATATATATTTATTTATATATATATATATATATATATATATATATATATATATATATATATATATATATATATATATATATATATATATGCTCTATTGAAATACAGTACCTATTTTCTAAATGTTGAACACGCTTATAACAGTATTTAAAAAAATATGTACTTTCGCTTGCAGAACAACAAGATAGATTTATCTGGCAGACAAGCAGTTATTTCAAGTAGAAAAAAAGAAAAACCCATCCAATCATAGACACACCTCCCCGAGACAAATATATTATGTCTTCTTTTGGCGCCGTTTCTAGATCCGCACTTGTCTCCACGAGAGATGAAGGTTCCGATCGACCGTCCCTGTCTATCCTACACCACTAACAAGCGGGTGTTTCCAGCCTTTATCGTAGTACAATTCGAGTGCACATTTGCATTCGAAAGTAATGAAGGTTCCGATCGACCGCGTCCTTCTATCCCACACTATTACCGAACGGGTGTTTCAAACCTTCATCTTAAGTCAATGCAGGTATATATTTTCATTCTAGAATGATTTAAGGTTCCGATCGACCGTCGCCCCTATCCCATAACACTAGCGCACGGGTGTTTCGAGCCTTCATCTTACGTGGAAACAAGTGTACATATAAGTAAAATGTAAGCCTCATGCTCAGACACGTGGGAAAACTGGTTTTCTTCTACTCCTTCTCCCCTTTCTCGAGCCTGCCCCCCTTATACCCCCCTGGCTGTTACCCGGGCAAATACTGGATGTCCGGGTCATTACCCATGGAACTAGGCCATCAATATGCACCACCAACAACAACAACAACAACAACAACATCACCCAGAAAAACCCGCGATAATGATTCAATTAATTGGCGAGCAGAAGTGGCAAGCCCGGTTGGAAGACGTCCACGCTTAAAATCAAACATTCATTATTAGTTTAAACCTGAGAAAAAAATCAAAGAAATGACGAGATGTCTGTGTTCCACCTTTCCCTCCTCGACACAGAGAGAAAAAAAAAATATTCATATATATATATATATATATATATATATATATATATATATATATATATATATATATATTTTCATATATATATACATATATATATATATATATATATATATATAAATATATATATATATATAAATATATTTATATATATATATATATATATATATATATATATATATATATATATATATATTTAATAGTGAAATCTCGATGCTGGAAAATTTTTAAATCTAACGAGTGAGAGATCTAATCTTAAAGTAGAATATCTGTGGCCTTCCGATTGTGAATATAATTACGAAATCACGTTTCATTTTCCATTTATTATACTTCCTATCTTCAGTAGGCCTTTACATATTATATTAAACCCTCTCATCAGATTCCTTGATATAAAATTCCTTTTATTTCAATAATAAAAATACAGAATAACAGATCTAAGATTAAAAACACGATCTAATCGTGCACCTAATAAAAAAGATTAATAAAAAAGATTTAAAAAAAAGAAAAGAAAACGAACATCTTTGACCTTATACACTAATATGAATGTAATTAGGATATGACTAAGGAACTACTTCCTGGTTTGATTTATTATTGTTTCAAACCTTTTGAAAAACACTTCCTGAATCCTTGGCCTTTCGATGTGTCCTTACCGACATGCACTCTAGTGGTTTCTAATACCAACTTGATGCGATTACATGTTCATTAGTAATTACCCGCAATGTACTCTAGGCCCCATACACGTGTTGGTGATTTTAGTTTTTCAAGGTTGTCAATTTTTTTTTTTTACAATATCGAAACTTGATAAATAAACATTATTCCCCGATGGACGACTCGAAATGGGCGTGGCTTCACCAGTAGGCCAGTTGGATCGATATCATTTGTGGTCATTTGAAGATACCCCGATTGGATATTTGAATTTCACTACAGTTCTAACAGCCATGTTTCAAATTATTTGAAAACAATGAACTGTTAAACAAGGACTGAGCTGTCTGTAAAAAAAGTTATGACTTTATTAGTATTTTTTTTCATTCAATGAAGAAGGCCCCAAAATAGCCTAGCTGTTGATGGGGTCGTTAAACAAGCTAACAAGAAAGGTGTATAACGACTTTCTTTTCTATGGATTTGCTTCAGTATTATATTCTATAATAGTTTTTTTTTTTTTTTTTTTATTGGGTTTTAACGACGCACTGTAATGATTACTAAGATCTATTGGCGTCGGATGAATGATTAATGAGATGATAGGATGATGAGATGAAGGTTTTTATGGGTAGTGGGAAGGATAGTGGGAAGGAAGCGGTCGTGGCCTATATTGTGCAGGGAACCATCCCGGCATTAGCCTAGACTACAGAGGGAAACCACGAAAAACCCCTGTAAAGATGGACGGTGGCGGGGATCGAACCGGTATAATAGGTTTCTAGTATTCACAGCTTTGCATTAACCATGATAAATATGATATATTTAAACAAATATCCATTTTATAAAAATAATGGTAATAATAATAATAGTTTTGTATCTTTCCTAATACATTCCGTATCCTTGACAACGACCAAACGTAACTACATCTCCAGTGTTGAAGCTATTATAAAATTATATTTACGTAAGATGAAGCCTCGAACCGCCCGCTCGTTAGTGGTATAGAATAGGGGGGACGGTCGCTCGGAACTTCCATCTCTCATGGATACAATTACATATGAGAGATGAAGGTTCGAAACACCCGCGCGATAATCGTGTAGAATAGAGGGGACGGTCGTTCGAAACCTTTTTCTTTTGTTGATAAAAGTAAACAAACTTCAATGTTATTTACTTCTTTAATAGTTTCTTTCAATTAAGACACACAATAATATAGATTTCAAGTACAATCACCTTTTGAACGATTATTGATGGTTCGAGACCCTCAATCGTTGATGATAATCGATAGATAAGACGGTCGATCGGAACTAGTTTCTAATTGTAATAATGTCATCGTGACTCGGAACGATTGGGGGTGTATTGTATTGTTATAGGTTGACGATTGGAGGTTTTGAGATGTCAATGTGTTATTTGTTAGAACTGTGTCACGGATAACAGGTTTTTGTAAAGAATTATCAAGAGACAAGTTTAAGAGATGAAGAAGAATTGATAATTATTTATAGCTATGTAGAAGAATAAACACTTATTTATAGCTTTGTATAGTCGAATATTAACTTATTTATAGCTTTGTATAGTCGAATATTAACTTATTAGTAGCTTCTTGGAAGAATAATGATTTATTTATAGCTTTGTACTAGAAGTTGGATGTATTTATGGCTTTGTAATCGAATGTGTATATATATATATATATATATATATATATATATATTTATAAATTAGTAGCTCCGTAAAAGAATTATGATTCATTTATGACTTTGTAATCAAGACTTATTTATAGTTTTGTTGAGAATGAAGGTCTATTTATTACTATATAGAATAATTAGGAGCAATTTATAGCTTTGAAATCGAGTTTGGGCTTATCTTTAACTCTGTAGTAGACCCTATATTGAATCGTTCAATTAATATTCACATTTTTAGATTGCCATTTTCACAATTTTTTTTTATATTGAAAACTTGATGAATTTAAGCCTATACATCAAATAAATAGATCCTAATACCTCGTTCACATTACAGAATTTAACTACAGTTAAGTAGATAACGTTAGTTTACTTAAAATATGAACGGAACTTGGTTAGTATAGTTAACTCTAGTTATGTCACTAAGTTTCTAGAACTCAGTTAGATAACTGCGATCAAAATCCACCGCCTTCTCAAAGAGCAACATCATTCTAATCGTCTCATTGTTGGTTCAGAGCAAGGCCCTCTATATTATTTACATCATTCGAATTATTTAAGTGGCTTTGTTCAAAAACAAGGCAAGATATCAACAGAAAATCTGTAAATCTATAAATGCAATATAAAAATTAACAGTAATCGAACAGGAAGATGGCAGTGCATGACGTCACTAACAACCATTTCATCGCTGTCAGTGTGAACACTTTACCTCAGTTAAGAACGGTGTCATCCATGATGCTAACTGCAGTTAGCTTAACTGCAGTTAGGTTAACTGCAGTTAGTGATCCTAGTGTGAACGAGGTCTTAACTGCGATCAAAATTCACAGCCTTCTCAAAGAGCAACATCATTGTTGGTTCAAAGCAAGGCCCTCTATATCATTTACATCATTCGAATTATATAGATGGCTTTGTTCAAAAACAAGGCAAGATAATGGGGATATTGACAGAAAATCTGTGAATCTTTGAAATGCAATATAAAAATTAACAACCATTTCATCGCTGTCAGTGTGAACACTTTAAGTCAGCTAAGAACGGTGTCATCCATGGTGTTAACTGCAGTTAGTGATCTTAGTGTGAACGAGGTATAACTGATCATCCCTAACCTCATAATAGAGAAACAATCACACTGTCTCAAATCAACTCGTAAGAAACATACCTGTTCATTATGCGATTTATTTTCATGTGTACATGGAAGAGTCCACGGGAGTCGATTTAGCGAAATATCAGTTTTTTGGTGATAACTTTTGAACGGTATGAGATATCAAAATTCTAATGAACGAGAAACACAGATAATTATAATGGCTTCAAGATGATATAAGATATAACTATTCAAGTCATGTCGCAGAACTGTCAAGCGTATACAGCTAAAAAATGTGTTTTTTTAGCTGTATACGGTTGATAGTTATGCGACATGACTTTAATAGTTTGAATTGAAACTTTATTTTATGCATTGAATTTCATAATCCGGTGGCACATAGCACATTCATATATTTAAATAAGAAAGAGTAAAAAAAAAAAAAAAAAAAAAAAAAAAAAAAAAAATATATACATATATAATAATAAATAGCAAAGTTAAGTCTAAATAATTTCCAATATTCTTGTCCTAAATAAATTAATTGATGGAGAGTTGACGAACACGCTCTGAGGCAAACCTCTCCACCCATCGATTCCCTTATCCACCAATGTGTTTCCAACCTGCTTCCGCCTTCCAAATCCTTCCGCCGTGATCTTGTGGCGGTGGTAATAAGTTAAAACTTATATTATCTTGAAGCTATTACAATTATCTGTGTTTCTCGTTTAGCAGAATTTTTATATCTCATACCGTTCAGAAGTTATCACAAAAAAATGATATTTCGCTAAATCGACTTCCGTGGACTCTTAAACCCTTTTAGGGTTTTATGGATTCATGTTCAGTGTAAATTTTATTCTGCTATCTAATAAAGAGCCTTAAGAAAAAATAGGCGTCGATAAAAACAAATGAAGAATAATATTACACAACTGGCTTTGCTAATAGATACGTCGTATTTAATTGGTTTATAATTCAATGCCACCAATAAAATGATACGCACTATTTTTCCATGTTGTAGGTCAAACTTGAACCTACCTATATTTAATACTAATTGTGCTACGCCCAGTTCGTATAGAGCTCCACGAGAGATGATGGTTCGAACCATCCGAGTGTTAGTGGTGTGGGATAGGGGGGACGGTCGTTCGGAACCTTCATCTCTCGTGGATACAATTTACACACGAGAGATGGAGGCTCGAACCACCCGTGTGTTAGTGGTGTGGGATAGGGGGAACGGTCGTTCGGAACCTTCATCTCTCGTGGATACAATTTACACACGAGAGATGGAGGCTCGAACCATCCGTGTGTTAGTGGTGTGGGATAGGGGGAACGGTCGTTCGGAACCTTCATCTCTCGTGGATACAAGTTACACACGAGAGATGGAGGCTCGAACCATCCGTGTGTTAGTGGTGTGGGATAGGGGGGACGGTCGTTCGGAACCTTCATCTCTCGTGGATACAAGTTACACACGAGAGATGGAGGCTTGAAACACCAGTGTGTCAGTGGTGTGGGATAGGGGGGACGGTCGTTCGGAACCTTCATCTCTCGTGGATACAAGTTACACACGAGAGATGGAGGCTTGAAACACCAGTGTGTTAGTGGTGTGGGATAGGGGGGACAGTCGATCGTAACCTTCATCTCTCCTGGATACAAGTTACACACGAGAGATGGAGGCTCGAACCACCCGTGTGTTAGTGGTGTAGGATAGGGGGAACGGACGCTCGGAACCTTCATCACACGTGGATACAAGTTACACACGAGAGATGGAGGCTCGAACTATCCGTGTGTTAGTGGTGTGGGATAGGGGGAACGGTCGTTCGGAACCTTCATCACACGTGGATACACGTTTACCGGTGTAATAGGTGGAACAGTTGATGTCAACAAATGTATTACATAGTAGTATCCACGAGATATGAAGGTTCCGAGCGACCGTCCCCCTATCCCACATCACTATGTCACGGGTGGTTCGAGCCTTCATTTCTCGTGTGTAACTTGTATCCACGAGATATGAAGGTTCCGAGCGACCGTCTCCCCTATCCCACAACACTATCGCACGGGTGGTTCGAGCCTTCATCTCTCGTGTATAACTTGTATCCAGGAGAGATTAAGGTTTCGAGCGACCGTCTCCCCTATCCCACACCACTAGCGCACGGGTGGTTCGAGCCTTCATCTCTCGTGATACACCTCTATACCTAATAACAACCCGAAAGGTAAACATCGTAGCAAGTAATTATTGATGTTGTTCAACAGGTGAGGATTAAGATTATTAGTAATTACCAATTAGCGCTGAAAATTTCAATGCAAATATAAGAGATTTTTTTTTATTCAGAGAAATGCTGTGACGTTCACTAGATATATATTCGTAAATACTGGGATAGTTCCTTAACAACAGGTCACGACCGACTCCTTCCCACCATCCAAAAACAACTAATAAAAAAATCTTTCATCTCATCTTCTCATCATCTCATATATCATTCACCGACGTCACATAGATCGTATAGTCATCAGTAGAGTGCGTGACTCAATCCAATAAGAATGAAAGATATTAACAAAAAATGGAAAAAAAATATAATAATAATCAAATTTCATCAATATAACTTGAAATGTAATGACTAAGGCCCAGTATTACCACCCGGTATTACCACCCGGTATTACCACCCGGTATTACCACCCGGTATTACCACCCTGTATTAGCGCCCGGTATTACCAAGTCCGGTTTGCCTTATCCGGATAGATAATGAAAACGAATAGCATGGGTAACAATGGTGATCACAACATTTAACTACCAGTTAAAGCCAACGTTTTTTAATTCCATTATTACCAAATCCAGTTAACCTTTATCTGACAGTTGATGACAAATAACATGTGGTAACAATGGTGATCACGACTTTTAACTGCCAGTTAAAGCTACTTCCACGTTTTATAATTCCAGTATTACCAAGACCAGTGAACGTTTATATGAGAGTTAATGAAAAATAATATGGGTAACAATGATAATGATCACAACTTTTAAGTTAAAACTTAAAACTTAAAACTTCAAGTTAAAACTTTTTAGTTAACTTTTAACTTTTAAGTGCAAGTTAGATCTACTCCCACGTTGGTATAATTCTTGCACTCAATCGCATTGTCCCATTTACGATTAATTATAATCAATTAAATGTAAATTGACAGTGAATCTACAACTGGGTGGCGATTAAAAGGTAAACAATAGCGGTATAGTGACACATGACATTGACTGTAAATACCCGGGAGAAATACTTTCTCGAATTGTCGCCTACATTCTAACGGTCCACTCTCTCTCTCTCTCTCTCTCTCTCTCTCTCTCTCTCTCTCTCTCTCTCTCTCTCTCTCTCTCTCTCTCTCTCTCTTCTCTCTCTCGGCGATGACTGTACTTATCCTGGTGATTCTATATTTATAGGAAATAAATAATATATAGATACTTTAATTATACAGTGTACCGTAACTTCTCGTATACTCCTTAGATTTGATACGGCTGAGATATTTATTTATGTGTGTATAAGTATAAAAAAAAAAAAAAAAAAAAAAGAAAAAAAAAAAAAAATATATATATATATATATATATATATATATATATATATATATATATATATATATATATATATAATTCAATTCTCTTTATTTTTGTTTGTAAATACAAAAAATGGAAATATTCAGATTTGCAGTACCACTAAAAACGTTCTGCTATATTAAAGTCCATATCAAAGTCAATAATAAATATATATATATATATATATATATATATATATATATATATATATATATATTTATAAAAATGTAATGAATATATAATGAATGAATATTAGGGTTTTAAGGCGCATCGACAGCGAGGTCATTTAGCGCCTATGAATATATATATATTTCTAAGGAATGAAATACCCAAAATATATATATATATATATATATATATATATATATATATATATATATATATATATATATATATTTATAAAAATGTAATGAATATATATATTTCTAAGGAATGAAATACCCAATATATATATATATATATATATATATATATATATATATATATATATATATATATATATATATATATATATATATATATATATATACATATACTTCAAATTTCAACTAGATCTCAACTAACAACTGAAATATAGGTACCGTAATTTAGGGGAATGACAGTTTAAAATTCTCAAAGCTAACAATCTGCCAAGACAAAATTAATAAAATAAAAGTAAAACTCAAATATGTAAATACCTTCTCGCCCCGACTGAGGTACTCCCACATGGGGATCGCCGAACCGTGCGCAGTTGTCGCCAACAATCCCGCCAACACTACACTAAACACCGCCAAACACTGCATTGTTCAAAACTTAATTTTATATATAACTAATTAAAAAATTATCCTAACTCCCCTCAACTCCACCAACTATATACTAACAATAAAAAAAAATCACTCAATTTCAATATTATTATTTAAAAATTATTTTCACAATTTTTGTCAATGTTTTTTTATAAGTATAAAGTAAATTATTGTAGTTTTTCGGTTTGAAAATCGAACGTCTTTTCACTTACGTATCTCAGTTTGAACTGAACGCCTCATCTGCTCGTACTGCCTTATTATTATCCTAGTTAGTACTGAAACACGATTCTAGGTGGCGGTGGCGTCACCATGGAAACTTGTTTACGTTGCGCTTGGATCTTGGATTTGTATGGGTTTTTCACGAGAAGATCGAGTATGTTCTAGGTATGATTATTCGTGATCCTTTTGTTACATCCTGATTGGTTGGGTAAATTGTATAATATCTGTGTTTAATCGTTAAATGTATCCTTCGATTCGATACGTGTAATTCGCATTCGAATTGATTTGGAAATTCCGAATAGTTGGAGATATGTAAATTTTACAATAGTTTGTGGGACTGTGTTTTATACAGATGATTCGATTTCCCACGATCATGGATCTCATCATCAAATATAGTAATTTATACAACAAAATTATTGTTCTTTGTTGTTTTATGATGGTTGAAACCCAAGTTGAATGTCATTCAAACCACATTGTTAATTTCCTAAAAATATTCTGACTACATTATTAGTTATTACTGAATTTCATAAAAAATACATTTGATTTTTGCAGTACTAAAAACTAATTTGAAAATAGTACTTTATTGCCTAGCATATATCTTTGATATAGCAAGACAACCAATACCAATGGTTTTCGTATATTTAATTTTTTGTGAGTATTTTTATGCTGTTGGCTTCTATGAAAAAATTGAGACAAATTTATATACTCTAATGAGTGAAAAAAGAAATATGGACCTACGGAAGGAAAAAATACAAATTAGAATCGGAGATGATAGGTTTTCCACCACACAAATGTTTGTATGGTTGATTATCCCTGAAATTTTACGTTTATTATTTACAGTTAATTGAATGAGCTACATTTAAAAAAATTATCAAAATCTAAACTTGATACAAAATCATTGGTCTCGAAATAGGCGTGGCTTCCCCAGTCAGCCAGTTGGATCTATATCTTTTGTGGTCATTTGGAGATACCCCGATTCGATATTCGAATTTCACTACAGTTCTAACAGCCCTGTTGATTGGATGGTATGATTTGTGACGTCATGGGGGCGGAAACTGAAAGTCTCCGCCTATTGTGCTATAGGCTTCTGTCAAGTAAAAAATGACAAACAATCGTTACCATAGCAACAAAGCGAACTGGTGGACTACCAAATATTCTGATTGGTCAATTCCAACTGGTGGACATTGTTGTCTGTCTTTTGCAACAATGGGTGACGTCACTTGACACAAGCCTATAGTTACCATAGCAATACAGTGAACTGGTGGACTACCAAATATTCTGATTGGTCAATTCCAACTGGTGGACATTGTTGTCTGTCTCTTGCAACAATGGGTGACGTCACTTGACAAACAATCGTTACCATAGCAATACAGTGAACTGGTGGACTACCAAATATTCTGATTGGTCAATTCCAACTGGTGGACATTGTTGTCTGTCTCTTGCAACAATGGGTGACGTCACTTGACAGAAGCCTATAGATGAAGGGTATAGGATCTTCTGGACGGGTCACCACAAAGGCGATCTTACCACTCCAAAGAATAATTGAAATAAGATGATGCATTCAACAAACAAATGAAACAATACATCTTTATTCTTTATGTAACTTTTCAGAGATGGTTAACAATTCAAATATTTACACTGAGGATGGAATTACATACTTCAACCTTCTTAGTACCTTCCTATTATCTTGATTCTTCTCTTTCTTCTTATTCTTTCTTCTCATTTCTTCTTTCTTCTTGCATTCATTATGATATCAGTATTTTTGTGTTTGGATTCTCTTCTATTTACATCAAAAAAATATATTTTTTTTACATACATTCACATTAT
>OZ023338.1:4680710-4685324 GCA_964007535.1 Brachyptera risi | reverse complement strand
TATGATCATTTTATAGAACCCGTTTGAGAAATATTTAAAAAAAAAATTCAAATATAAACAACTTCTTCCACAGCCTTCTTCATATTATATACTATACAACTATTTACTCGCCATACGTAAAGGGGGTGTAAAACCGGTGTTCATAACGTATATATATCTTCTAGGAATAATTATCGAAAAACTTGTTAGCAAAGTGTAAACAATATTTCTCTGGCTCCAAAGATCTTTCATCAGGGATAAAAAAAAGCAAACCACTGGCGCCAATACCATAACATAATCGTCTTTTGCATGTTGGTATAAAGCTGGATTCACAATGCGAACTAATGATTAGTGATTAATGATTAACTAAAGTTGGGAGATACGGAATCAGTGTTGACGTTCACATTGTGTTTAATATTAGTGACTGACCTTGAAAGTTGACCAACTTTCAACTTTAGTATTAATCATTAGTTTTAATCATTAGTCTAACCAATCAGAAGTCGTGAATTCGAAACGACAGGAAGTCAACTCAATGCAACAGAAGGCGGTAAACCTGACATGCACTCGCTGTTCTCGCTCGTTTACAGCCTTCTAACATGTAGATTTCAATCTAAATCCGTCATCTTAAGACAGCTACGACTCATGAAAAGTGCGTCATTTCCGTCAAAATTAATTCTCATTTGAAGTCTATGTGAATGCACAGTTTCTTAGTTTTAGTATTTACTATTAGTCACTAATCATTAGTTCGCATTGTGAATCCAGCTAAACGCATTATAGATTATCTTGGAAAGAAGACACTTCTTAAGTCGACCTTGCATCTAGAAGGCAGTGATAGTATTTTGTTATAACAATAGTGATGATTTACATATATTTTATTGTTGGCAGTACTGACAATGGAATGTAAACCCTTACCGCGAACACGATGTAGTGTTACCAACCTATTTCATCATAATATAAAGAAGGTGACACAACTCCCATACTGATAACATGGAAGGCATTTGTTGTTTCTTGCGGTCAGTTAAGAGCCGAAGGTCCCGATTGCCTGTCGCGATTTAGCGGATTGTAAACCAGATGTAGATAAGAGTGGTTACGGTACCGGTGGCATTGTTGAACTCACAAAAAGAAATGCAACTGCTAACATAATAATTCTACTGAGCCGTGTAAAGCATTGTTGAGTATTGTTGTTTTATATAGTTCGATATAAAAGCGACAGTTGCGCTACAGGCAATCGAGACCCTAGACTCGGGAACTGACCCCGGAAATATTTCTTTTAGGTTGATATCACTACATCGTGGTACGAATGTCATAGCTAAAATAACGTCCCAGGCCTATAGCTAAGCTCCAAACGACTACTAACGTGTGGCCGAGTGGTTATACACTGAACCGTCATTCAGGAGAGCGGGGTTCGATTCCCGCCATGGTCAACCATCCTGACAGGGGTTGTTAGTGATTTCTCTCTGTCGTTCAGGTCAATACTGGGATGGTTCCTTAACAACAGGCCACGACCGACTCCTTCCAACCATACAAAACACCTAATAAAATGACCTTTCATCTCGTCATCCCACTATCTTATCCATCATCCACCGACGCCAATAGATCGTAGTCATCGGTACAGTGCGTCGTTGAACCCAATATAAGAAAATCCAAAGGACTATGACAAATGCATTGATCATTATTTACTATAGAAGAGCCAAATTCTTTGGCAAAATGTCTTTGTATATTTTCATTGTTGTAATCACAAAACCCTAGCACTGCTCTTGAGGTGGGCTACAAATTTCGTCAACTTTTCGTTAACTTTTAAATATACCAAATATTTCGAATTCAACAAGTAGGCCTACGTCATGAGATGTAGAAAATGTTTGAGGAAAATGCGAGTCAAAGGTGCATTTATCAATTGTATGTAACATATTGGACATTTACAAATAGAATCTATGCAAGGCATTCTATAGTATCACTAATACGTTTCGAATATGGCGGAAACTTGCCGGTTTTCAAAGCGGTGTGAAGCTATACTGCCGGACACAAAAGTGTAGTAACGTATCTCGGAAATATTTATGGTGGGTGGGTCCCCCTTAAATACGACCACTGCCCAGTGTAGACCATAAATACGAGATAGATAAAGATATTCCACGGTCGTCTGGATGTAGTCACATAACTTCAAAAAAACAATGTCTATTCAAGATGCAATCTAAAAGAGCGGACGATTTATAAAACGAAGTTCTATTTTTGAAATCATGTTTTTACCAATGCATTGTAAGAGCTAGCAACATGCAGTGTGGTCAAAGCATTGGAAGGCAAGAAAGAGAAGTTATAGCCATCTTCAGTGACCTTCTGGTTAGGTACAGACAATAGGTCACTGTGATTGGTGTTTAAGATGGTAGAAGTTTGTCAAGTTACCATAGCAACTGAAAAAGTTGAGAACAAACAAACTATATATATATATATATATATATATATATATATATATATATATATATATATATATATATATATATATATATATATATATATATAAATATATATATATATATTATATATATATATATATATATATATATATATATATATATATATCTATCTATCTATCTATCTATCTATCTATCTATCTTTCTATCTATCTATCTATCTATCTATCTATCTATCTATCTATCTATCTATCTATCTATCTATCTATCTATCTATCTATCTATCTATCTATCTATCTATCTATCTATCTATCTATCTATCTATCTATCTATCTATCTATCTATCTATCTATCTATCTATCTATCTATCTATCTATCTATCTATCTATCTATCTATCTATCTATCTATCTATCTATCTATCTATCTATCTATCTATCTATCTATCTATCTATCTATCTATCTATCTATCTATCTATCTATCTATCTATCTATCTATCTATCTATCTATCTATCTATCTATCTCTATATATATATATATATATATATATATATATATATATATATATATATATATATATATATATATAAAAATATAAACATATATATATATATATATATATATATATATATATATTTATATGTATATATATATATATATATATATATATATATATATATATATATGTATATATATATATATATATATATATATATATATATATATATATATATATATATATATATATATATGTATATATATATATATATATATATATATATTTATATATATATATATATATATATATATATATATATATTTATTCATATATATATATATATATATATATATATATATATATATATAAATATATATATATATATATATATATATATATATATTTATATATATATATATATATATATATATATATATATATATATATATATATATATATATATATATATATATATATTAAACATTTCAATAGCAATTAAAATATCAGCAGGTAATGACATTTAAGGTGAATTTTGATGACTCTAACTCTCCATGAAGATTTGATGGTGTTTTCCGTGGTGGTTAAAGTTTTATAACTTGAAAATAAGCATATAAACGATCGTAAATAACGAGACGTATTAAGGAAATCAGATATATGTAAAAAGTGCAATAAAAAAGGGATGTAAATATAAAAGATTTCGGTAGCAAAAGAGATTAAATATTGAAAGGTCAGACAAGAAATTAGGTAAGCAAACGAATACGTCTGTAAATATATTTTCAAAGTTCAATCTTTTACGAGCTATCCTGGGATATTTATAGAGTGTACTTCGTACTGTCGGTAAACATTATATGCACACTTAAAACCATTCAAAACCCGTTTGTAGATTATTGAAGAAGACCACAACCATGAAACTAGAATTTGACGAATAATGAAAATCATTTCTAGAATTTCAAAGAAAACTAGAAATCATCATCTTAATTAGATGAGCGAAGCGAAAACTCAATTTCATCATACTCGAAAAAAAAAAAAAAAATTTGTTCGCGCTTCACAGGTCAATTTAAAATTCAAAATCAGTTGAAACTTGGCATACACAAGTGTTCTCATCTAATTTGATACTGTATAGTTTTGGGGCGCAATCAGTTGAGCCACTTCTGAGAAAAGTCATTTTAAAATTTTCAAAAATCTTATAAGAATAATCCCGAGGAAAAAATTCATCAAAAATATTTCATCCGAGAGAATTCAAATCCTCAGGGAATTTCCATATAATAATTATACACCTTATTCCGAACTTTCACTCAAATCGGATCAGCCGTTTCGATGTGAAAAAATATATAATCTAATTTTTTTGAATAGCTCAAAGCTATTGAGATACCAATTAAATCCAAGTAACAGGTGTCACCATTATATTATTACTATACTATTATATAAATCAATCAGGAAATAGGAGGGCAGTGACGAATTGGTTTGGATCATAATGTGTATATATAATAACCAATCCAAAGATAAGTTGATATGTTCCAGCTTATCCATCAACGCGGCCACACATAAAGCGTTTGCCTAGTTTCAGAAATTCTGATTTTGAATATTCGATTCTGTTTATGTTTCTATAGAAAATCTGTGATACCTACGTCATGACTCATGGTGTCTGGAGGTGAAAAGAAAAGATTTCAATTTCTGAAATTGAAATTATGATTTCTAGTTTTCTCTAACAAAAAGGAAAATAAATATCGTC
>OZ023338.1:4655710-4675710 GCA_964007535.1 Brachyptera risi | reverse complement strand
ATATAGGTCTATGTATATATTATTTCAGATTATAGCTGTATGGATACGCAGCGCCAACTTATTTCTAATTCAAACTCACTCCTGAGTAAAAAATACACCAAAAAAGTTAATACTTTTAGTAATTTCTATATTCTACTAACTCACCTGAAAATTATCGTAGAAAATGTACAGCGGTTCCCTCCAAAACGAAATCTTAATTATTCAATAAATACTTCACTATTACCATAGTAACAATAACAATGTTTAATAGTCCATTGTATTTATATCAATCAATTTTACAAACTTCGATAATTTGTTTCCGTAGTTACAAACGAAGTTTTTAATCGAAGTTTTTTTATTTTTTAATCGAATAGCTGACGAAGTAATTATAGTTATTGATTGATAAATGGTGAAAGAATGATGTGAAGTTGTTTCAGTTTTGCTAGTTTTAAGTTCTTACTAAGGAGGAATTCAACTGGAATAGAACAAACAAGGAGAAAAAATGGGAATATTCCATAAAATTGGGATTCTGTTAGTTATTGGTGAGTATATGTACATAAATATATATTTTTTTTTTCAAATATATATATAGTAACTACATGATTTAATAAATTTTAATTAAAATTGAAAAAAAAAAAATAATCTCAACTAATTTCTCAATTTATTTCTGTAATTTTTTTTTTTAATAACATCGAAACTTGATACTAAATCATTGTTCCCCAATTGAGGCTATGGATGAAAGATAGGATCGTTTGGAAGGGGCACCACAAGGGTGATCTTACCACCCCATTTTGATTATTTAAAACTAATGAACTTCAACACCAGGACTGCGCTGTCTGTGACCATAATTTTTCGCCGTAGATAAAAGTCTTTCAGTATAAACACACGAATGTTGATATCTTCCACTTTGAACTAAGTCTCTTGAGCAATGATCACTTCTTTCTATTAAAAGCAGATGTAAAGTTTATCATTATACAAGATGGACAAAATGAATTAGTGATAGGCCTATAATGTTATAATTAGACATCGCTCTACTAATTAATGGTCGTGGCCAATTAGTACTTCATCCAAGAATTCGCTTCGATGACTGTGGAAAACCACGAAAAACCAAGTCAGGATTGATAAAAAAAAGTGTTTTTTCAATTTTATAGTTTTTAAGGTGTTTCTGTAATAATTTGAATTGATTAAATTAAAATCGACCTATTCAACTGTGAATTCGAATATGTCGTGATTAAAAGCAGTCATTCCATATTTAAATATCGTCCTTGTCTGAACGATCCTACCTTGGCAGCCTTGATCGTCGATAAACGACTTTGTGTCAAGCTTCACATATTAAATTCAAATAAAAATTAATGTTTTGTTTTCACGCTTTACTAATTCAGAATTCGTTTCACGTGGAAATAATAACAGTTTGTCTTTGTTACACATAACTTCTTACCGAGTTTGAAATCGATAGTTTGTGCACGAAGGACAAAAAAGCAATAATAAAATTTCGAATTAAAATATTCGTGACAGGTCAAGAGTACACAAGATGAGATTCGATTTAGTGAAATATCAGTTTTTTGGTGACTAGGAAAACGCTATATACGCATTAGCTTTGTTAGATTTTTTTTTTCTTTTATAACATCGAAACTTGATATAAAATCATTGTTCCCCAATTAAGGCTAAGGATGAAAGATAGGATCGTTTGGACGGGGCACCACAAGGGCGTTGTTAGACGAGCGGAAAGTAGTAGTATGTCGACTTCTTTGCCAAATTTTTGCCTAAATTCGCCAATTGGGTGACATTTAAGTTATATAAATGGGTAAAAACTGCTTCGAGTGGTACCAATTTAGCACATTTCATGTTTTTTTCTTCAAAATGGCTGACCCTATCAAGCTGAGAATTTCCAGAAATGTGTATAAAGATGTAATTAAGCCGTTAGATCTGTGAAGAACCGACAAAAAAAAAACATAAAAAAACACCAATTTTTTTCAGTATGTCAAATTGAATCCTCGCTAAAGCTCGTATAATTATTTCATTTCCTGAGATTTTTACAAAATGAAGAAAATTGAATTGAAATCAAGTGCCATGGACTCTTAACGAGTAGCGCTGTCAAACAATCATGAAATGAATTTAAATGTTCGGTTTATATAAGTTGTTACCTCCAAGATCTCTTCTTTATTGTTTTTTGGTGATTTATTTATATATAAATATTTGAATGAATTCTAAATTAGTGAGAATCACGGAAAAGTTTTTTTTTTTTTTTTTAATTTGAAACGTGAATCAAGTTTTTTTCGTTAAATAAAAACTGTAATAAAAATTAATTTAATAACAAGGATTTTAAAAATTAAATTAATTTTATTTGACATTTTTTATTTAACGTTTATCACTTCAACAAAACATGTTGTTGAGGGAATATCTTAGTATTGACCTGAACGACATAGGGAAACCCCTTGTCACGAAGGTCGACCATGACTGGAATCGAACCCCGGTCTTCTGAATTACGGTTCAGTGTGCTAGCCACTCGATCACTCTTCTCTGTGAAACGTATCCGAATATATATTCATTTTATTTATTTTATATATATATATTTTTTTTTATTATTTGCATAATTTTTGGTGTTCACATTCGAAACTTTGTAAGTGATTATTCGAAGGTATATTGTTTTTATTCCATAGCCTTAATTGGGGAACAATGATTTTGTATCAAGTTTCGATGTTATTAGAAAAAAAAAATTGTTTTTGGATAATATAAAAATAAAAATAAAATTTTCGTCACATTTTCTGGGCGTACCAGCAGTTTTGAAACTAAAAACTGAACTGAAAATGACCCCCTCAATATAACCTAGCTGTTGGTGGAATACTAGGCAAACGCGTTATGTGTTTCCGCGTTGATGGATGAGCTGGAACATATCAACTTATCTTTGGATTAGTTATTTTATATATATATATATATATATATATATATATATATATATATATATATATATATATATATATATATATATATATATACATATATATATATATATATATATATATATATATATATATATATATATATATATATATATATATATATATATATATATATATATATATATATATATATATATATATATATATACCTTGAGATCCAAACCATTACATCACTGCCATCTTATTTTCCATGATTAATTTATATGATAATAAAGAAGGCTTTGTTTTAATCGTTTACAATCAAGTGGTGACACTTGTTGCTTCGATTTAATAGGTATCTTTATAGCTTTGAATAATTAACACAAATTACATTATATATTTTTTTACATCGGAACGGCTGATCCGATTTGAGTGAAAGTTCGGAATAATGTGTATTATTATCAGATTGAAATTCCCTGAGAATTTGAATCCTCCCAGATGAAATATTTTTCACGAATTATTTTCTCTGGGTTATTCTAATGAAATTTTTGAAAACTTTGGAATGAGTTTTCTCAGAACTGGTTCAACCGATCGCGCCTCAATACTATACCGTATCGAATAAGATAAAAGGATACTTGTGTGTGCCAAGTTTCAACTGATTTTGAATTTTCGTCTGACCTGTGGAGCGCGAACAAAAAAAAAAAAAAAAAACAGGCCCTTTTTTTCGGATATGGCGAAATTGAGTCTTCGCTTCGCTCATCCAAGAAATGTAACTGGATTTAATTTATCATGACTCGACGATTATTTTGATTTACATAATAATAGATATAGGTTCAGATGTCATAAGTGGCCTTTAGATGTATACTTTGTCCCGAGGAGGAAAACGTGATACATGTGTGTCGTCAGGTGAGCACACAAGGTCGTCACAAGGTCAATTATCTAGCCTAAAGGTCAATATGTAACATGCATGGACGTTACGGAAAGTTTATGATTGGTGCAAGTGAATTACCGGGACGGAAAATGTGAGGCGTTCCGATTTTATTTTAACAAATCGATATTTAATTAATAGAGTGATAGACTAATTAAAACATTTTAGTTCTATCACTAATTTTTTTGCTATTTTGTATTATGATAAACTTTACACTTGCAGCTGTTGATGGAAAGAAGTGATGATTGTCTAAGAGACTTGGTTCAAAGTTGAAAATATCAACATTCGTGTGTTTTGTTTACTCCTAATACCAATGCTGGTAATGTCCGGATATATATATCACAGAAACGGTTTTTATTCAAAATGTGTTACGGACTTTCGGAATCTGCGGTGGAAAATTATGGTCACAGACAGCGCAGTCCTGGTGTTGAAGCAACTGGGAAAACGCTATATATGCGTTGTTGGACGAGCGGATAGTGATAGTATGTCGACTTTTTTGCTAAACTTTTGTCTACATTCGCCAATTGGGTGACATTTAAGTTATAAATGGGTAAAAACTGCTTTGAGTGGTACCAATTTAGCACATTTCATGGTTTTTCTTCAAAATGGCTGACCTGATCATGCTGAGAATTTGCAGAAATGTGAATCAGAATGTAATTCAACTTCACGCAAAATTTAATTTTTTGGGAAAATAAAAATATTCTCCTTTTTTCCGCTGTGTTATTCTAATGGGTAGGCCTATTTTTGAAATTTAAAAAATTCATAAAAATAAAAGTTACCACCCGATAATGCCACAAAACTATACAGATCCAAGTTAGATAAGAAACCACAATGAAAAAAAGTTTGAAGTTGATAGCTGTAGCCGTTTGACCTGTGGAGAACCGACAAAAAAACAAAAAAAAAACATAAAAACGAACACCAATTTTTTTCAGTATGTCAAATTGAATCCTCGCTAAAGCTCTTCTAATTAATCTAAAATTTCAAATTTCAGCCACCGTACTCGTGGTGCACACCACCTGCCACCCCGCCCCCATCCCCGCCCCCGCCCCCGCCGGCATGTGGGAGACTATAAACGCCAACAGGAGGCCACCTGGAGAGGGCGGAGTCCTGGAACCTTTCACCAGATTCTTCCAGCCCCTGGTCTGGCTGTTCACCAACAGCGACAACGAGGGCAGTATCCTGGCTCCGATCACCAACCTGTTCGGGATACGGGAGAACAGGGGCGGTTTCCTCAGTCTGATCGGGATAAAAGACGGGAAAGACGGGACGCCGTTCGGGATACTGGAGTATAACAGGTTGAAGGATCCGAATGGTGGTTCAGTGTATTTTAAACCGTTGGATATTATTGAGATTCAGCAGAAAAAGCCGAACAGTGTTTATGTAGACGGTCAGATGCAAGCTCAGTAATTTGTTTCCCATAGGCGTATAGGCATTGATGCCCGCTAGAGTACTGCTTGATTCATTTTTATTTTATTTTATTTTCCAAACGGATTTATTTTCAACTATTTTACTGTCCGAACCGGCTTATTTTCATCTCATTATATTGTTCAAAGACAATGGTAAAGGGGCATCTAATGCCCGATTCATATTTATCGTTTTTTAATTGTCCAATCCGAATAATTTCCATCTTATTTTAGTCACCAAACCGATTTATTTTCATCTTATTTTAGTCTCCAAACCGATTTATTTTCATCTTATTATATTGTTCAAAGGAAATGGTAAAGGGGCATCTACTGCCCGATTCATTTTTATTTTATTGTCCGAACGGATTTATTTTCATCTTATTTTACTGTCCAAACCGATTTATTTTTATTTTATTGTCCATACGGATTCATTCTCATCTTATTTTACTGTCCGAACCGATTTATTTTTATTTTATTGTCCAAACGGATTTATTTTCATCTTATTTTACTGTCCAAACAGATTTATTTTTATTTTATTGTCCGAACGGATTTATTTTCATCTTATTTTACTGTCCAAACCGATTTATTTTAATTTTATTGTGTCCAAACGGATTTATTTTCATCTTATTTTACTGTCCAAACCGATTTATTTTGTCTTCTTTCACTGTCTGAACCGATTTATTTCGTCTTCTTTCACTGTCTAAACCGATTTATTTGCATCTTATTACATTGTCCAAATATAATCGTAAAAGCGCATCTACTTCCCGGTTCATTTTTATCTTATTTTACTGTCCAAACCGATTTATTTTCATCTTATTTTAGTCTCCAAACCGATTTATTTTCATCTTCCTTTATTGCTCAAGGATAATGGTAAAGAACTCTACTGCCCGATTAATTTATTTCTAATATTTGACTGTCAAAGTAGATTCATTTTCATAATATTTTATTGTCCAAATATGATAGTAAAGTAAAACACTACACTAGAAATGTATGGAATTCTTCGGTAGAGATCTTTTTATTGAACGATTTTTGCTGTAAACGGCATATTTTGTATTGGTGCTTATGATAGAATATACTTTATTAAAGATTTTTAATGTCAATATGTTCTTTAATTGTTATGTAGAAGCCTAAATTTGTCATGCCTTACTCTATCCCTAACCTATAACCTTATGTATCAAAATTGCAACATAACTACAGTTATATTGTATTATAAATTAGAATAGAAATGAAAAATGTAAATAAAATTACATATAAAATTATTTGAATGTCTTACTTTAATTGGTTTGGTGTATGGTGACTGATTGTGGTGTAAGATCTCCGGCCGAACGATCCTACCTTGGTATCCTTATATAGTCTTCATCGGACAACAATGACTTTGTGGCAAGTGTGGCTGTTGATAATAAAAATATATTTATGTAATTAAAAAATTCAATTTAAATCGTCCAATACAATAAAACTACTTTAATAATTTCTACTTATAATGTGTTCCGGACGTTCGGAAACTGAAAGACTTTCATCTGTGGAGAAAATTATGGTGACAGACAGCGCAGTCCTGGTGTTGAAGTTCATTGGTTTTAAATAACTAAAATGGGGTGGTAAGATCACCCTTGTGGTGTCCCTTCCAAACGATCCTACTTTTCATCCATATCCTTAATTGAGGAACAATGGCTTTGTATCAAGTTTCGATGTTATTAAAAAAAAAAAAAAAAAATTACATTCATGTCAGCTCACCTATAAAATACAGTTTAAAAACAACTCACTTAGATAAGTGGCCGAGTGGTTAACACACTGAACAGTCATTCGGGAGACCGGGGTTCGATTCCCGCCATGGTCGACCATCCTGACAGGAGCTTTTCGTGGTTTTCCTCAGTCGTTCAGGACAATACTGGGATGGTGGGAAACAAATATACAGATACGAAAAATGATCTTTTTTTCTTCAATTTGCTTGAATTTTCGTCTGAAACTACGTTTCTATCATTTCTATGATTGCATTGTTGAATGATTGTATGCCTACTATCTTGTAACGATGGAAATAAAATGGAGTTTTCTATTTATTAAGATAAAGTCAGTGTAACAGCTGGATTTTCTTGTTGTAATAACTTTCATCGTGTACAAACAACCTTCTGGGATAGCATTGAAAGCAATGTCTTGTATGCTAAGAAGAACAAATGAGATAAAGATAGAAGCTACGGTATTTGATAAGTAGAGGCTATTACACAGTTTCTTTTTTCACCGATTTCCTTGTTGACATTTTATTTACACGGCTTTCCCCGAGGCAAACCCCGATATTTTTATTTATTCATTTATTTATTTATTTATTCACCAAGGCACAGTCTCCGACAAACATTTACCGTACACGGAAAAAAACAACATAGATTTATTAAAAAAAAAAAGTAAAATTCTTGTTGAAAGTGAGCGTACACAAGTGTTATTATCTAACTCGATACTGTAGTTTTGGGGCGTTATCGGTTACACTAGATTTGAGAAAAAAAACATTCGAAAATGTAAAAAAAAAACATATGAATGACCCAAAGGAAAAAATTGAAATGAAAAGTTGAATACTTTCAAAGTTTTACGGAATTCAAACATAAGATCTAGTGATGCACATTACTTCATATTTTTACACAAATCGGATCAGCCGTTTTGTAGAAAATAATCATAATGTAGTTTTTTCAAATCAATTCCAAAACGTAAAACCAACTGTTCAATGTAAAACCAAAAGTTCAACGTTTTTGAAAATGAACAAGAATAGGAAGGCCGTGCATGAAGACCTTTTATATATAAATATATATATATATATATATATATATATATATATATATATATATATATATATATATATATATATATATATATATATATTACTTCGTGAGGGCCGTGCCTCAATGGTTTTAAATGAAGGGTGTGTCTATAGCTTTTCATTAAATTTCACATGAATGAGCCTAAATAGGTCATCTTACAACGCATATGCTACGTTTTTAGACGAGCTTTAGCGAGGATTCAATTTGACATACTGAAAAAAATTGGTGTTCGTTTTTATGTTTTTTTTTTTAAATGTTTTTTGTCGGTTTTCCACAGGTCAAACGGCTACAGCTATTAACTTCAAACTTTTTCTCGTCGTGGTTCCTCATCTAGCTTAGATTTGTATAGTTTTGTGGCATTATCGGGTGGTAACTTTCATTCTTATGAATTTTAGAAATTTCAAAAATACCCATTAGAATAACACGACGGAAAAAAAAAATATATTTTTAAAAAAATATGAAATTTTGTGTAAAGTTGAATTACATCTTGGTACTCATTTCTGGAAATTCTCAGCTTGATCGGGTCAGCCATTTTGAAGAAAAAACATGGAATGTGCTAAATTGGTACCACTCGAAGCAGTTTTTACCCATTTATAACTGAAATGAACTAAGGAGTGTACTAGAATGTAGGCAAAAGTTTGGCAGAAAAGTTGACATACTATTACTATCCGCTCGTCTAACAACGCATATATGGCGTTTTCCTAGTCTTAGATTGAAATTATATCCACATTAAACCACGGTTACGAATTGCGATATAAAATACACTCTTATACACATCCAACGATAATTCGAACTCGATTTCATGAAACCCTGTATCATTTCTATTGCATGTTGCACATGATTTTAACATCGGAAATCAATCCTTTGTAACATTCTGTTATCCACTTATATTGTTGTCCATTACGATCCCCGGATATACGAACAAACCACAGCCTTCCCGATGAATCGTTATTATTTTCTTTCTATTGTTAATTGGAAGGTGGGCTGTGTGTTGGTAATGATATACACCGGAAATCCGGTTGCCAGTTGAATAACATGACGATAAAAGAGCATATCGTTCGAAATTAGAATCATCATCATTGCACAGCACAGCCTTCTATGTTGCATATAGCTGGGAGTGTTGTAGCGTTCGATTGTTGTTTTTTGAAATTCGAATGTTTTTTATTGTTCTGAATTTTGTTTTTGTTTGGATGGTGATCGATTGGTTTCTGAATAGGCTTCTGTCAAGTGACGTCACTCATTATTGAAAGAGACAGACAACAATGCCCACCAGTTGGAATTGACCAATCAGAATGTTTGGCAGTCCACCAGTTTGCTGTATTGCTATGGTAACGATTGTTTGTCATTTGTTACTTGACAGAAGCCTATCGTTTATTGCTTAGATATTCCTCAAGTTGGAACGTCAGGATTTCAAGATTCTATATGCATTTTGAGGAGTATAACCTCTATGTTATATAATTATCTTTTCATTCTTTTTTTTTTAACTTATTAATAAGTATTATTTTCAATACAATATAAATGTGATTGAAGCACAACTAATTATAATCATTTACATAAATATTAATAATGCACAAAAAAGTCTATAAATAGGAACCGGTGTAACAGAAAAAAGAGGTATTTATTTCACATTTAGGCCCTACATATATAGTAATTTGGTGCGGTTATTAATTAATTATTTAATGCAGTTGGTAAGTGAATGATGACAAATAAACGATCGCAGTGACTTTCCGGATCAACATATTGTAAGCTACATGGTGAAATTGCTTTATACCATTCAGAGAAGTATGATATTATCTTCTCTCTATAATAAACGTTCAAAACGTATTATGTATATGTATAACGGTACGCTGTGAGGTAAAAATCGATGGCAAAAACATCCACCATTACTATTACATACAAGTGATTTTACCACCTTTGTTAGACGAGCTTTAGCGAAGATTCAATTTGAAATACTGAAAAAAATTGGTGTTCGTTTTTATGTCGGTTCCCCACAGGTCAAACGGCTACAGCTATCAACTTCAAACTTTTTTTCATTATGGATCCTCATCTAGCTTAGATCTGTATAGTTTTGTGGCATTATCAGGTGGTAACTTTTATTTTTATGAATTTTGGAAATTTCAAAAATACCCATTAGAATAACACGACGGAAAAAAAATTAAAAAATCATTTTCCAAAAAATTGAAATTTTGTGTGAAGTTGAATAACATCTTGATACACATTTCTGGAAATTCTCAGCTTGATCGGGTCAGCCATTTTGAAGAAAAAACATGAAATGTGCTAAATTGGTACCACTCGAAGCAGTTTTTACCCATTTATAACTAAAATGTTACCCAATTGGCGTATTTAGGCAAAAGTTTGGCAATGAAGTCGACATACTATTACTTTCCGCTCGTCTAACAACGCGTTTATAGCGTTTTCCTAGTTATCATACAATTTGAGGATGGCATTTTCGACAAATATTGTATACCTCAGATTATGTATTTGTTAATTTTGTATTTTGCACTGTTAGCAGTTTTATGATCAATCATATCTTTGAAACCACCCTGGTGGAAACTTTTTGCCCTATGAAGACTGGAAACGCCTTAATAAGGAAATGAAGTCACGTTGGGCGTGGGTTCGAGGTCCACATAAGAACATGCAGAGTTCTTGTGAATATTATTCATATATCACCCACTCGTTCGTACCCCCAAATAACCTTGCAGTTAAAAATAAATAAAATAATATTAACATTAAAAAGAAAGACAAGTGAAGTAATCGCTCTGCATTTTATGATTAATTATACATATTATATAATAATAGCCGCCCTCGGTAGCTCAGACAGCTAAAGCACCGCTTCAGAAACTGAAGACACCGTTGGGCGTGGGTTCAAGTCCCGCATAAGGCATGGGTTTTTGTAAACGTCCTTTCACTCATAATTTCTTTTTTATATATTGGATTTTAACGAAGCACTATACTGATGGGTGAAATCTATTGGCGGCGGTGGATGATATATGAGACGATGGGATAATGAGTTGAAAGGTTATTTTATTAGATGTTTTTGGATGGTGGGAAGGAGTCGGTCGTGGCCTGTTGTTAAGGAACCATCCCAGTATCAACCTGAACGACAGAAACCACGAAAAACCCCTGTCAGGATGGTCGACCATAGCGGGAATCGATCCCCGGTCTCCCGAATGACGGTTCAGTGTGTAACCACTTGACCTGCTCATTCGTACCCCGTACAACTTAGTTGTTGGTGGGGTCCTTCAGCAAACAATTCAACCATCATTATATAATATCATCACATATTATATAAACATAAACAACAATAATGAACTCATAGATAATTTCAACATATACCTGATCTGATACTATATATAACACAATATTAATATATTCTAAACAAAAATCAAATAAAAAACATCTAATTGCTATAATAACTCATCCCAAGATCAAGGTCGTCCGTGTGACTACACATGTAAACCCCTGTTAAACCCACGATATATTACACAATTAATAAATTATTACTTCTTGACTATATATCTGTATACACGAGATATGAAGGCTCGAACCACCCGTTCGCTAGTGGTATGGAATAGGAGAGACGGTCGATCGGTTCTTTCATCTTTCGTGGATCCATCTGGAGATATGAATAACTCCAACAATTTTTAAACTGACAGAAACGATCGTCTGTCTTCTCTATGTGTCGACATTGTAAATTGGTAGTTCCGAGCCTTTGAAAAATCTATATAAAGTTATGTTTATACTCGGGATTTCCGTTGTTCATTGTTGTTAGTTATTCAAGAAGTGTTAAGGGGGCTAGGGAGTCGATTTAGAGAAATATAATTACTTGGTGATAACTTTTGAACACATTAGATCTACAAAGCTTGGGGAAAAATATATATATAAATATATATATATATATATATATATATATATATATATATAATAATGAATTGTTTATTCCTTCAATTTTGATCATATTACATGATATCGGAAATGTTGTACAAATTGAATATAAAAATTTAAATATGGATATATTATAATATGGTAAAGCCGAATTGAAAACAGATTTTAACAATCGTGCTGATTACGAAAGCAATTCATTAAAAAAAAATCATCGATATCACAAAAACATTTTTGCAATAAAAAAAGAGAATTAAAAAAAAAGTTATATATATATATATATATATATATATATATATATTATATATATATAGATGGTTCCTTAACAAAAGGCCACGATCGACTACTTCGCACTATCCAAAAACACCTAATAAAATAACCTCTCACCTCATCATCTCATATATCATTCACCGACGCCAATAGATCTTAGTCATCAGTACAATGCGTAGTTAAACTCAATATAAATAATTAAAATGATAAGCAGTCAGTAATCTAGTTATTAAGGTACATAAATCATTGATAACAAAGGTAATAACAGAGTCAATTTACGAATTTCTAATTTCGTAGACCTATTACATATTGGACTTTATTATTCGTATAAATTTCCCAATTGTACCTCTAATGAACATAATTTTTCAACATGTATACTTGAGAAAATGTAAGGATCCAAGGTCAACGAATTCAAGGTATCAAAAAGTCCGAGTTCTTGTAATGTTATTTATTTATTCATTTATTTAATTCCTTTGCAATTAATACAAATTATTGGTGGCAAAGATCTTAAAACTAGGTTACATTGAAAAAACATTATTTAAAAAAAAAAGAACACTACAATACACATGAATAATTTACAAAAAACAATAGCAATAATTCAGACTGGACACAAATTCTCTAACCATTTCCTAAAACCTCTGACATTCAATTTCTCGTCCTCAAACACTTTTCCATTCAACTCATTCCATTCACTCCCAGCTCTAGCCAGAAAAGAGAACTTTCTATATATTTATATATATGAATATCGATATCTCATATATTTAAATAATTATTCTAAAAATAACGATATTCCGCTAAATCCACTCCAATACACTCTTAAAAAAACCAACAAAAAAGTAAGAAACATCTCGATTGGGTGTTTCTCCTATTTAATAACATTATCAGTAAGAGGTTTCGATTATTCAGTATAAGAAGGATAGTACCGCAATTAGTGTAATGTCTTGATTATTGATGGTGTTAAAGATATTGACGACAGATGAAGGCTCGAACCACCCGCTCGTTATTGGTGTGAGATAGGGGAAACGGTCGCTCAAAACCTTCATCCCTCCTGTATAAAAGTTGAACACAAGAGATGACGGCTCGAACCACCCGTGCGATAATATTATGTGATAGGGGAGACGGTCGTTCGGAACCATCATCCCTTGTGGATACACGTTACACACAATAAATGACGGCTCGAACCACCCGTGCGATAATATTATGTGATAGGGGAGACGGTCGTTCGGAACCCATCCCTCCTGTATACAAGTTAAACACAAGAGATGACGGCTCGAACCACCCGTGCGATAATATTGCAAGATAGGGGAGACGGTCGCTCGGAACCTTCATCCCTTGTGGATACACGTTACACACACTAAATGACGGCTCGAACCACCCGTGCAATAATATTGTAAGATAGGGAAGACGGTCGTTCGGAACCCATCCCTCCTGTATACAAGTTAAACACAAGAGATGACGGCTCGAACCACCCGTGCGATAGTATTGCAAGATACGGGAGACGGTCGCTCGGAACCATCATCTCTCGGCCACGTGTTGGTATATTCACGGTGGCTCGGTGGATAAAGGTAGGAGTGATTGTCGTACAGAGGCGCCGACCATACAGGCGCCAACAAGAAGGTGAGGAGTCTTAGGATAATCTTAATGGACACTTGGATCTATCCATTATGATTATTTATATTATATAGCATATAAGAAGATTAAAGACTCCGTAATTGAATATGATACACGGTATGTAGGCCTATGGATGGAAAAAAAAAAAAAAAAAAATATATATATATATATATATATATATATATATATATATATATATATATTTATAAATATATATATATATATATATATATATATATATATATACATATATATATATATATATATATATATATATATATATATATATATATATATATATATATATATATAATAGTTAATGATATCAGGTTAGTTTGATAGGCTTTATTCGTAGAGGTCAAATTGAAAAACCTAATTTTAGTTGCATAATCGAGCTTCAGATCTGATTAGACTTTA
The DNA here is from genome assembly GCA_964007535.1 of Brachyptera risi. Taxonomy (NCBI): domain Eukaryota; kingdom Metazoa; phylum Arthropoda; class Insecta; order Plecoptera; family Taeniopterygidae; genus Brachyptera; species Brachyptera risi. The sequence goes on along the minus strand of OZ023338.1, from coordinate 4,661,540 downwards.
GACTTTAGATTGACTTTATTTGTAATTGTATTCACAGTACATACAAAAGGGCGAGGTTCGGTCTAGTGTCCGCTCTTCCACCTAACCTTAAACTTACATTCGGTATTATGATTAATGTCTATAAAAGGTGATCATAATCATTGGTAAAGATTCAATAATAATACAGAGTTCAAAATAACATATATTTGCCTCAACAAATATAGAAATAAATATTTAAATTTGAGAAAAGTAATATTGTTCATTGTTATACATGGGTGGAGGTGCCGGGAAGCAGATGACAAATATAGATCGGAGTAATATAATGATTTGTTCATTTTAGTTCTACTACAATGATTCTAAAACTAATTAGAACAATGATTTAGTTATAAATTTGGTAAATTTAGTTAGTTGTTTCAGAACGGTGAATCATAAAGTTTAGGTGATCACATACGCTCGGTGACCATGGTGGCCATCAAAAACAACCCATGCATAGACTTTAAAAATACGTATCCTGGTATCTATATTGATGGCATTCAACCGAGACGCGTGGCCGAGTGGTAGCACACTGAACCGTCATTCGGCAGACAGGGGTTCGATTCCCACCATGGTAGACCATCCTAACAGGGGTTTCTCGTGGTTTCCCTCTGTCGTTCAGGTCAATACTAGGATAGTTCCTTAACAACAGGCCACGACCGACTCCTTCCCACTATCCAAAACACCCAATAAAATAACCTTTCATATCATCATCCCATCATCTCATATATCATCCACCGACGCCAATATATCGTAGCCATCAGTATAGTGCGTCATTAAAACCCAATATAAATAAATATAAATAAATTTGATGGCATTTAAGAAATGCTGAAAATTGTACTCAAAACTATACAGTATCGAATTAGATAAGGACACTAACCTTGTGTATGTCAAGTTTAAACTAAATTCACATTTTCGTTTGACCTGTGGAGCGTGCCAAAAAATATATGTACTTCTTAAAAAAATATGTAAATATGTTAATAGAGTGATTTTGAGTCTTCGCTTCGTTCATCCAATTATATATATATAAAAAAAAAAAACACGAACTGAAAATTATAGTTGTTTAATATAACGTAACAGGTCAGAAGTCAGCTGTTTCCATGGTTTAACGCCGTATTGTTTGTAGATCGTTACCATAGCAACACGTATCGTTGTAAGCACGTCCAACAATACGGACAACTTTCTAATCACTATACTCTAAGCTGACAACAATGAGAAGATGGGCTATTACATTTTATCATCATCTTTTCTCGTGATGATAACTCGGGAGTTATTATAGCTAACTGGAGACTTAATTCTTAACTATACTTGTATTCACCCGAGTAGAAAGTCGTGTACCAACCATATAAAATAAATGGTAAAAACTAAGATGTTTTGAGTTTCTGGGCAATCGTCAACGTAGTTAATTGTGTCTTTCTACAATTAAAATTAATATTAAAATTAAAATTAAAATAATTAATATAATTTTGTCTTTCTAATTGTGTCTTTCTACAATTAAAATTAATATTAAAATTAAAATTAAAATAATTAATAAAATAATTAAAATAATTAAAATTAATAACGCGGGATGCGCGTTGTTAGACGAGCTTAGGGGTATAGAAATCTAGAATGAAAAATAATTTGTCAACCCAATCTACATCTACAGACCTTGGATCACTCCAAACGTTCAAAAACCTTACGAGAATCAGTTATGTCACGGCCTTCCTCTTCATTCATTTCAATCGTTTTGAATTAATTGGTGACACTTGTTGCTATAGATTTAATTGGTTCCCGTAATAGCCTAAATTGATGGGAAAATGCATTATAAATGCGTTTTCTTCGTTATTTCTCATCCGATTGATGCGAAAAATCTCTCAAAATGTGCTTAATAGTTTCCTTTATATTCGGCGAAAATTTGAGAGGTCTTTAAAAATTTTGATTTTTCAAGTATTTTCCTCCGGGTTATTCTAATGGGGATTTTTGAAATTTCTAAAATTCATAAAAAAAAAAGTTACCACCCGATAATGCCACAAAACTATACAGATCTAAGTTAGATAAGGACCCATGACGAAAAAAAGTTTGAAGTTAATAGCTGTGACCGTTTGACCTGTGGAGAACCGACAAAAAAACATAAAAAAAAAAAAAAAAAAAAAAAAAAAAAAAAACATAAAAACGAACACCAATTTTTTTCAGTATGTCAAATTGAATCCTCGCTAAAGCTCGTCTAATTAATAAATAATTAATATGAAAAATAAATTTAATAACTTGGACGAAAATGAACCGAGAAACAATTAAACAAGTTCACTTAATATGTACTTCTTTTCACCGTCTTATAAATTGAGTTTGGGCCTACTTGATATATATATTTTTTTTCATTCACACAAGAAATAGTAATCTTAGAAATACATCGATATCCTCTAAGCTGCAAAAGCAGCTTGTCAGCAGATTTTTTTTTCCAATAATAATAATAATGATGATAACTACGATCTATTGGCGTCGGATGAATGATTGATGAGATGATGGGATGATGAGATGAAGGTTTTCATAGGTGAAGGGAAAAGTAGTGGGAAGGGAGCGGTCGTGGTCTGTATTGTACATAGAAACCATCCCGGCATTAGCCTAGACTACAGAGGGAAACCACGAAAAACTCCTGTATAGATGGGCGGTGGCGGTGATCGAAACGGGTCCGATATGCCCCTCACCTCCCGGGTCACACGAAGGAAGTGCACATGTGCCGGTTGTGTTTTTAGCGTTGGTAGACGATCTTTTACTCTCGTGGATATAAGTATATCATCATGAGCTTATATTATTGTCTGCTATTCGTGACGGTTATATACACCAAGCAAGCTATTAGCTGACAAAAGACTTTAATTCTAGACTCTTGCATCATAATACCACTGTTACATACCGGTACTTGATTGTAGTACCTCGTAATTCTATTACTGGATGAGCGAAGCGAAGACTCAATTTCACCATAACCGAAAAAAGTTTTTTTTTTTTTTTTTTTGCGCTCCACAGGTCGAACGAAAATTCAAAATAAGTTGAAACTTGGCGTACATAAGTGTACTTATCTAATTCGATACTGTATAGTTTTGAGGCGCAATCGGTGAACTACTTCTGAGAAAACTTATTTCAAAGTTTTCAAACATTTCATAAGAATAACCCAAGGTGAAATTCGTAAAAAAATACTTCCTATGAAATAATTCAAATTCTCAGGGAATTTTAATTTATTAATTATACACATTATTACAAACTATCAGTCGAATCAGATCAGCCATTTTGATGTAAACAAATATATAATCCAATTTTTTTAAATCACTCAAAGCTATCAAGATATCATTTAAATTCAAGCAACAGGTGTCACCATTTAATTGAAAACGATTAAAACAAAGCCTTCTATCAAATACTATATAATAACTATCAAATATAAGGTCTATAATATCTATAATATAGGTATATAATATAATATCTCCTACATAATATAATGAAGTAATAATAATAATAATAAAGCCCACTCGATACTATGATGGTTGGAAATAATTATAGATGTCAGATTTCAAAAATTAGTTTGAAAATAAATTTGAAAACTTCAACTTTTGAATAACGTTTAAAATGACATTTCTATACTAGACCCTATACTATATACTACACACTATTTAGTATACTGTGTTCTATAAAGTAAATATAATAGAGATCTTGAAAAATAAAAAACTATCAAATATAAGGTCTGAAACATAATAATATAATAAATTCATGATAACAATAAAGTCCGATAATATGGAATTTTGAAATAATTAAAATTATCAGATTTAAAAAATAACATTGAAGATAAATTTGAAAAACTTCAACTTTTGGATACGAAATTTAGTATTACAACTGTTGAGAAAAGCGCCAGTGGACGATCGATGGAATTTCATCTAAGCTATTAGATGTTTAAATAGTTTACTGCGTAACTACAAGACATCTCATCAGATTACATCAATTATTCATCAATTTATACGAGTATAATGACCTTAATTGAAACAGTAATACAACAATAAAATATACTAAACTAGAGAGATGTAAAAAGAGAGGAATAAAATGCGTGAGGAAGACTTGCATATGGAATGTCCCTGTCCTCAATATATACTTAACAGCCATGAACTTTCAGGTATAAAGGTAATAGCTGACACTTCAATAGGAGTGTTTATAGATCCGAATACCACACTACAAGAGAATAATGGGAAAACGCTATAGAGGTGGCGGTTATTTTTTTTTATATATATATACTGGATTTTAACGACGCATATACTAATGGCTATACGATCTATTGGCGTCGTGGATGATGAATGAGATGAAAAGATATTTTATTTGGTGTTTTGGATGGTGGGAAGGAGTCGGTCGTGGCCTGTTGTTAAGGAATCATTCCAGTATTGACCTGAATGACAGAGGGAAACCACGAAAAAAACTGTCAGGATGGTCGACCATGGCGGGAATTGAACCTCGGTCTCTTGAATGACGGTTCAGTGTGTTACCACTCGGCCACGCGTCTCGGTCAGTGGAGGTTTGACACCCTATTTAGATGATATTTAGAACCGATTTAGATGAGCGTAGCGAAGACTCCATCCCACTCTGTTAGGGCTTTGTCTGTTTTTTTTTTGGCACTCCACAGGTCGCAGGGTTTGACTGATTGACATGAAACTTTCTTGTACACGCAAACTCATCCAACTTGGAACTGTATAGTTTTTGCAATGAATCGGAAGAATTGAGAAATATCATCTCAAAATTTATAAAAACCCCATAAGATAAGGCTGAGCCAAAAAAAATCTGAAAAATAAAATCTTTCCAAATGAGATGAAATTTTCTCTGAATGTGTATACATAAATGATACACATCATCACCATTCTGTATGTTATTCGAACAAGCCGTTTTGAAGAAAAAAAATTAAATCCACCGTTTTTATTCAACAAATATATTATAGAAATAAAAGCAGATTCAGGTTGCCGATATGCACTGCTTTCTAGATTCGATATTTGCCCAACAATGAAGTATTTTTTATATACGTCAAGGTGTGTAGAATACCAGAGTCGATGATGTAGCAAATGTACGACAAAGTGTGTAGAATACCAGAGTCGATGAAGTAGCAAATGTAGTACAACTAATGACTTATTATACCTTATTCAGATATCTCGCTCATCTTACAACGCATATATTGCGTTTGCCTGGTATATAATAATATAAAGGAGGTGCTCCAACTCACATACTAATAACATGGAAGGCAATTGTGGTTTAGGTTTGTTTGTGGTTTGGAGTATTTGTTGGTATTTGTGTTGTCACGATTTAGCGTATTCCATTGTGAACTAGATGTAGATAAGAGTGGCTACGGTACCGGTGGCATTGCTGAACTTACAAAATCCATCATTTTCGTCAAAAAACAAATGCATCTGCTAATATTAAAATTCTACTGAGCCGTGTATATATCATTGTTGAGTATTGTTCGATATAAGAGCGATAGTTGCACTACAGGCAATCGGGACCCTGTACTCGGGAACTGACCCCGGAAAAACTTCACTTTAAAGACCCGAGTTGGGTCACCTTCTTTATATTATGATAGAATAGGTTGGTATTACTATACATCGTGACAAATGAGACAAGTAATAATGATGATAATGCAACTATCCTTATTTATAGGATACAGTAATATAAAAATATAATGAAGATGAAGACAAAAAATAGTAATAACACATTATAACCGCAAAAAAGGCGATATTTAGGCGATATAGAACAAAATGAGGAACATAACATTTTGTTTGGTCTAGTAATTTTTTCTCTGTATTTAATTACTTTATATATATATATG
>OZ023338.1:4470710-4653210 GCA_964007535.1 Brachyptera risi | reverse complement strand
TATATGTTTTGTTGAAAGCTTTCACGACTCATCATGTAATTAATAATCAAATCTTCATGGATAATCAAAAGTCGCGTTGACGAATAAATATTTTATTTGGGGCAATTAAATAAATATTTATTCGTCAAATTATCCATAAAAATTTGATTATTAATTATATATACATATATGCACATATATTGGTGCCCTGTGGCCATTCAAACAATCCCAACTTGTCATCTCTAACCTTGATTTTGTGCCCTAATTTGGGTAAAAACTGGTTCAAAAATCGATAATGGTAGTGCAAAATGATGCAAAAATCAAACAAAATGGGCAAAAAAAGTTTTAAAATATCATTCTACAAAAAGCATCAACTCTTGGCTAACCCAAATTTGACAAGCAAGATCTCGGTAACGATCCTGGTGTAAAATATAAGATAAATTAAATATAAATTAAATATAAATATAAATATATATAACTATATATATAAATATGAATATATATATATATATATATATATATATATATATATATATATATATATATATATATATATATAATAATAATATATGATATAATAAATATAATGAATATAATAATATAATAATATATATAATATAATATTTATAAATATATATATAAAATATAAATATAGGTGATGGGCCCAAAAATAATGTTCTCAACTTTTGTTGAGCCACCGTTAACTTGGCTATTATGCCACAATTTACATTGTGAATACCTTGTCAACAGTGGGGATGCAAAATTCGTAATCTAGGGTGCAAAATGGTACAAAATTACTGAAATATTCCTGCCATTTAATTTCTACGAATCTCATACTTGGGAGAGCCAATTGTTAATGGACCCGCCAAATTAACATGAAAATAAAATTGAACCGGCACATGCAGCGCAGTGGTTAAGGCACTCGCTTCATCTTACCCGGGAGGCAGTGGGTATATCGGACCCGGTCCGATCCCCGCTACCGTCCATCTTTACGTTTTTTTTTTCGTGGTTTCCCTCTGTAGTCTAGGCTAATACCGGGATGGTTCCCACAATATAGGCCACGACCGCTTCCTTCCCACTATCCTTCCCATTACCAATAAAAACCTTCATCTCACCATCTCATTAACCATTCATCCGACGCCAATAGATCTTAGTCATCATTACAGTGCGTCGTTAAAACCCAATATAAAAAATAATAAAATTGAAATTGACATTGTTTCGCTGTAGCAGGAATCCCCTAATTACGTCATAACTTCTCTGACGTCATCAATTCTATGACGGCCATATTTTGACCATGTAGATTACCCACTGGTAAACAATATAGACAAACAAAGAAACAAAAAAAAAAACACGTTTTAAAATGTAACTCATTAAGGTTTAGAGGCCAGTTATTGAAGATTTGATGTATTATTGTTTATGAAATATTGCCCAACAAAACTTATTGTTGGGTCCGGCAGGTGATCGTTAAACAGTAATTGTTGACCTAACACGTGGTAGTTAAATAGTAATTGTTGACCCGACACGTGTTTTCCCCGTGCTATGAAGTAAACAAGTCTGTGATAATTATGTTTAACCTTGAGATTGTCAAAGTGTCCATAATCAAACTAATTTTGGTTGAGCGGTTTTTTTGCTCAAGATGTTCTCAGTCTTCAGGTCTTCAGAATTGAGTGTGTAGGCCTAGATGGATTTATTTATTTATATTGGGTTTAACGACGCACTCTACTGATGACTACGATCTATTGGCGTCGGTGAATGATATATGAGATGATGGGCTGATGAGATAAAAGGTTATTTTATTAGGTGTTTTTGGATAGTGGGAAGGAGTCGGTCGTGGCCTGTTGTTGAGGAACCATCCCAGTATTGACCTGAACGACAGAGGGAAACCACGAAAAACCCCTGTCAGGATGGTCGACCTTGACGGGAATCGAACCCCGGTCTCCCGAATGACGCCAAGATGTAAATGTTCATTAGACTTTAACAGTCCAAAAAGATACAAAATACCGTCCATGTTTAGAGGGGTTTTTCGTGGTTTCTCTCTGTAGTCTAGGCTATTGCCGGGATGGTTCCTACAATATAGACCACGACCGCTTCCTTCCCACTATCCTTCCCACTACCCATAAAAACCTTCATCTCATCATCCCATCATCTCATTAATCATTCATCCGACGCCAATAGATCTTGGTAATCATTACAGTGCGTCGTTAAAACCCAATATAAAAAAGGTACAAAATAACAGAGACATCATCTGATGTAGAAATTTTTTATTGAATATGATAATGAGTAAAATTTTATAATAACAAAGTTGGAAAAATCAGTCGTATGCAACAGTAGGCCTAACACCAGGGCCCAGATTTACAATAGGTTATAACTTTGATTCGGCTCAAAGTTACGACAATTTCTAGAGATAATACCATATTTGATATGTTATTTTTGATTAAATCCATTATTATTATCATTCTATTATTTATTAAAATAGAAAAATTAAGAATGATAGATCAAATATGGTATTATTAGACGAGCTTCAGCGAGGTTTCAATTTGACATACTGAAAAGAATTGGTGTTCGTTTTTATGTTGTTTTTTTTCATGTTTTTTTTGTCGGTTTTCCACAGGTCAAACGGCTACAGCTATCAATTTCAAACTTTTTTTCATCATGGTTCCTTATCTAACTTAGATCTGTATAGTTTTGTGGCATTATCGGATATCAACTTTTTTTTATGAATTTTAGAAATTTCAAAAATACCGGTTAGAATGACACAACGAAAAAAAAATTGAAAAATTTTTATTTTCCAAAAAAATTGAAATTTTGTGTGGAGTTGAATTAAATATTGATACACATTTCTGGAGATTCTCAGCTTGATCGGGTGTGCTATTTTGAAGAAAAAACATGAAATGTGCTAAATTGGTACCACTCGAAGCCGTTTTTACCCATTTATAACTAATATGTTACTCAATTGGCAAATTCAGGCAAAAGTTTGGCAAAGAAGTCGACATACTATTACTTCACGCTCGTCTAACAACGCGTATATAGCGTTTTCCTAGTTTCTAGAAATTGTCGTAACTTAGAGCCGGATCAAAGTTATGACCTTTTGTGAATTCGGCCCCTGGCATTTCTGGCCTGAAGAGCATATACCGGAATAAAGTCAACTCAATTGTGTGACATGGGTTTGGGTGTCCAACCTCACCTGAACCCACCCTATTCACATTCTAATAAAAAGTTTACCCCGAAGTCCATGTCACACGACCGAGTCGACTTTAATCCATTATATGCTCGTCAGCGCCCCCATATTTGTACTGTGGAGAATGGGGACACCATAAATAGTGTGATGAAGTTAATCTGATGTAAAGCCGACCTTGAGAGTGGAAGGCGTCCCGAAATCTCAACGAGCCATATTAGCAGCTAGATCGGTGTCTGTTGTAACCCACGCGGTTTGTTGTTATTGTTGTTGTTGTTGTTGAGTCCAAACTTTTTTATCAACATAGAAAATATGACATGAAGTAATTGTTTCCCTATAAAGGCAAAGGACGAAAGTTTATGATCGTTTGAACGGGGCACCACGAGGTACACAACGGTACACAATCTCCTGAGAAAGGTAGAAAAAAACGTCTCGATCTCATATTACTAGGAAAACGCCATATATGCGTTGTTAGACGAGCGGATAGTAATAGTATGTCGACTTTTTTGCCAAACTTTTGCCTACATTCGCCAATTGGGTGACATTCAAGTTGGAAATGGGTAAAAACTGCTTCGAGTTCGTACCAATTTAGCACATTTTATGATTTTTCTTCGAAATGGCTCACCCGATCAAGCTGAATGTTTTCAGAAATGTGTATCAGAATGTAACTCAAATTTCGTTTTTTGGAAAATAAAAATATTTTCTTTTTTTTCGCCGTGTTATTCTAATGGGTATTTTTGAAATTTCTAAAATTCATAACAATAAAAGTTACCACCCGATAATGCCACAAAACTATACAAATCTAAGTTAGATGAGGATTCATGATGAAAAAACGTTTGAAGTTGATAGCTGTAGCCGTTTGACCTGTGGAGAAACGACAAAAAAACATAAAAAAAAAAAAAAAAAAAACATAAAAACGAACACCAATTTTTATCGGTATGTCAAATTGAATCCTCGCTAAAGCTCGCCTAATGACGTCTTTTAATCTCATATTATTATAATCAACCCTAAGAGACATTCTTTCAAAACCATTTTTCACTTAAATCGACTGAAGAAAGATAAAAAAAAACATCTAGAATTCACACCAAAATCTAATCATGTAATGACGCATCTACACACTTATTATAAAAACAATAACCAATTAAACCTAACGACTTCCTATTTTTCTGACCCAACCGGCCAATGACGTATGATGCTGTAATAACTCACTCCCAGCCATGGCAACCACACACACCGGTAACCATGGTGATAGCGGCACTGTATCAGGTGTGTTCCAAGAACTATGTCTAAATCGGGCTGCTTGCCTTGGAGAAAGAAGACGGTCGGACGGCGAGGCACTACATCGTTATTTGATTGACCTTTGACCCGGCTTGACGTCATTCAGGTCTCGCAGGTATGTATGTATATATATATATATATATATATATATATATATATATATATATATATATATATATATATATATATATATATATATATATATACATATACATATATATATATATATATATATATATATATATATATATATATATATATATATATATATATATATATATATAACTATATATATATATATATATATACATATATATATATATATTTATATTCTAGGTATTGACTGAGTGTAGAGAATGAGCCGGCAATTGTAAATCGGTATTTCAATAATGTCAATGTTCATGATTTTTTTTTATGAATTTGAAGTTGCTATAAAAATCCACCCACACCTGTTGCTGTACTTATCAACTATGGGGGGGGGAGGAATATATATATATATATATATATATATATATATATATATATATATATATATATATATAAATATATATATATATATATATATATATATATATATATATATATATATATATATATATATATATATATATATATATATATGTATATATATATATATATATATATATATATATGCGATTGCGAACTGCAGAGGGAAACGATGGAAAAACACTGTAAAGATGAACGGTGGCGGGGATTGAACCGAGGTCCGATATGCCCCTCACCTTCCGGATCACATGAAGCGAGCGCGTTTAGCAACTGAGCCTATATGCTGCAGTTATAGTAAAAACTTTTGTCATAGATAATCTCAATGCAATTTCAAGTTTCAAAAGTTTCAAAAGTTCAAAAGTTGACACCTTGTTCTAAATTGGTGGCAACAAATAGCATGGGTACTTACCGAGATTGCAACACTTGAGGGGATAGCCCCGGCATAACGTGGGTAAAAAAGTGATCATTTTCATAACTAGGAAAACGCTATATACGCGTTCTTGGACGAGCGGAAAGTAATAGTATGTTGACTTCTTTGCCAAACTTCTGCCCAAATTCGCCAATTGGGTGACATTCAAGTTATAAATGGGTAAAAACGGCTTCGAGTGGTACCAATTAAGCACATTTCATGTTTTTTCTTCAAAATGGCTGACCCGATCAAGCTGATAATTCCCAGAAATGTGTATCAGAATGTAACTCAATTACACAAAAAATGTCATTTTTTTTTTAATATAAATTTTTTTCCCGTGTTATTCTAACGGGTATTTTTGTTATTTCGAAAATTCATGAAAAAAAAAGTTACCACCCGATAATGCCACAAAACTATACAGATCTGTGTTAGAAGAGGAACCAAGACGAAAAAAAGTTTGAAGTTGATAGTTATGGCCGTTTGACCTGTGGAGAACCGACAGAAAAACATAGGATAGAAAAAAAAAAACGAACACCAATTTTTTTCAGTATGTAAAATTGAATCCTTGCTAAAGCTCGCCTAATTAGACGAGCTTCAGCGAGGATTTAATTTGACATACTGAAAAAAATTGGTGTTCGTTTTTATGTTTTGTTTTGTTTTTATGTTTTTTTGTCGGTTCTCCACAGGTCAAACGGCTACAGTTATCAACTTCAAATTTTTTTTCATAACGGTTCCTCATCTAACTTAGATCTGTATAGTTTTGTGGCATTATCGGGTGGTAACTTTTTATTTAATGAATTTAAGAAATTTCAAAAATGCCCATTAAAATAACACGGCGGGAAAAAAAGAAAATATTTTCATTTTCAAAAAAGATGAAATTCCGCGTGAAGTTGATTTACATTTTGATACACATTTCTGGAATTTTTCAGCTTGATCGGGTGAGCCATTTCGAAGATAAACCATAAAATGTGCTAAATTGGTACCACTCGAAGCAGTTTTTACCCATTTATAACCTAAATGTCACCCAATTGGCGAATTTAGGCAAAAGTTTGGCAAAGAAGTCGACATACTATTACTTTCCGCTCGTCTAACAACGCATATATAGCGTTTTCCTAGTTTTAGAGAAAATTGGAAATCATCTTGTTCATTTTATAACATATTTAATTTAGTTTGTAATTATTCGACCTCATTATATTACTTCTGCTTCAACCATCGCATTACACAATATTCTTTCCATTATGTTTCCATATTTAATCCACAGTCAAGCTCTTTAGGGCTTTGTGAACATCACGTGACTTTCATTTATCTATATGTATGTCTATGTTCTTTATGTTCAATACAAATAAAAAATGAAAATATCTCAATTTCAGAAAATATGATCTATTTGTGTATCCTCCAGGACCCAGCTTTTTTTCCTAGTCGTGACATGGATATTATTCGATTCTATTTATGATACAGAATCTGTAATGCCTACGTCATGACTCATTTTCAATGAAATTAATTCTCGATTTCTGAAATTGAGATGATGATTTCTAGTTTTCTCTAAAATTAGGGAAACAAATATCGTCATTCTTCACTAAAATCTAGTTTGAGGGTTGTGATGTCCTTTAAGAACTATATCAGCTATATCCCATATCAGTAATTCCGGGACGAAAAACAAAAAAAACTTGTAAATCGTTTTTCGCATTTCAATTCCTGATTTGGCTCCAAGAAGCACGACCTACACAGCTCGCCGCATACTTGACCAACGACCTCTGAGGGCCTGACGTGACGTCACCCCCCCCGGCTCCCCCCCCGCCCCCCTTAGGTACACCGTGTCCGGCGCCAATACCTGTCAAAACTCAAAACGCATTATTAACCTGTGGTACTAGTCTGAGAGTGAGTTGGAGTTTTACCGGGTTTAATGCCTGAGTTACTGATGTAGAAGTAGATCTAACTGGCAGTTTGAAGTTGTTGTCACTATGGTTACCCTTGGTATATGTTTTCACTTACTCTCAGATAAGGACTGACTGGACTTGGTAATGCAGGGCCTGAGAGATTTTGAGTGCTAATAGGTGGTCCATTTTTTTTCTGTCAACTATTTATAGTAGGAATATATATATATATATATATATATATATATATATATATATATATATATATATATATATATAACAAACAGAAACAACATATATATATAAATATATATATATATATATATATATATATATATATATATATATATACATATATATTTATATATATATATATATATATATATATATATATATATATATATATATATATATATATATACATATATATTTATATATATATATATATATATATATATATATATATATATATATATATATATATATATATATATATATATACATATACATATATACATATACATATATATATATATATATATATATATATATATATATATATATATATATATATATATATATATATATATATATATATATATATATATATATATATATATATATATATATATATATATATATATATATATATATGGTTAGGAGGTGGAAATGGAGTGAGAATGAAAGGGGGGAGAGGGTGGGAATGTTGGAGAGTCCAACTGAAATGATGCGAGACCTTAGAGGGGTAATTATAAAGGGGGCTAGATTAGATGTGGATAAATTCTCTTTCTTGAATAGAACAGGTAGGGACTGGAATGGGCTTAGTAGAAGTGTTTTTAAATGGGATGAAATTTATAGGTTAAAGTAATTCCGACAGAGGGTTAGGGTCTTAGGGAGATGGTTGGATAGGGGTAGCTAGGGAACTTGTCATCGCGCATTTATGTGCAATTGCAAGAGTTTAAATAATAATGATAATAAGATAATTATATATATATATATATATATATATATATATATATATATATTTATATATATATATATATATATATATATATTATATATATATATATATATATATATATATATATATATATATATATATATATATATTTATATTTATATATATATATATATATATATTATATATATATATATATATATATATATATATTTATATATATATATATATATATATATATATATATATATATATATATATATATATATATATATATATATACACATATATATCTTGAGTATTTATGTCTCATCGATTATCAATTCTTTTATTAATATATTATTCAAATTTTCCAGAATTGTCCTGTCTCAGACAAGTATCCACTTATACGGATGTAGCCGCCCCGCACCGTCGCGCCACATTACAATAATCCTTTTATAGTCATCTGCGCAGGCTGTACGCGCAGGCTGTACGCGCAGGCTGTACGCGCAGCCTATCGAGTCTCCGAAAACCATTAAAATAGACGTGGTAATTTATGTCTGTGTTTTGCTACGCAATCTTTTTTCTAAAATTCGCTTTTCATTTGAATTTATTTCCAGTACGTCACCCGGTGATGGTCGAGACATTACCATTTATGTCAGTCGCGGTGAGGTGGCACTGCGTATACAAAGGTGGGTTGGATTCGATTTGAAAATCGAATTGGAAACGGATTGAAATGATTAGGAGAAGGTACGCGTTGCGAGGACTTTTCATGTGGAACAATGGTTATATTAGTGGTTATATTATATATTTTGGGGTGGTAAGATCGCCCTTGTGGTGCCCCGTCCAAACGATCCTACTTTTCATCCTTAGCCTTAATTGGGGAACAATGATTTTGTATCAAGTTTCGATGTTATTGAAAAAAAAAAATATATATATATTAGTGAAAATTTAGAACTGCACATATGAAATAATGATTTATTTAAAGAGGTAGGTTCCCCGCGGATACTGGGGAGGGGTGTGGGGGGAGAACCCCGCCCCACCACAGCCCCGCAGGGAATTTTTTTGAAAAACTCTGTTTTTTAAAGTATCTTGTCACTATTTTTTATATGTAGGGCTAAGGTTATTGCTTCATAGTGCATTATTACTGCATTAGTAGTGATATCAGTATCATTGGTGCATTATTATAATTATTATACACAGACTGAATTTTACAACTGCGCAAATTGAAATCAAGAGCTGCATTTTCGAAGTTTAGAGCTGCGCATGTTAGGGTCAACTGCGCACTAATATAACCCTTGATGTGGAATGCAATAAAACTTGATTTTGGAATCATTTTTTAATCGTACAACGATCTAATTGGTTTCTGATTTTTCATCTTCTGAATAGGCTTTGAAAAGGCTTCTGTCAAGTGACGTCACTCATTGTTGAAAGAGACAGACAACAATATCCATCAGTTGGAATGGACCAAACAGAATGTTTGATAGTCCACCAGTTCGCTGTGTTGCTATGGTAACGATTGTTTGTTACTCAATTGTTACTTGACAGAAGCCTATAGATTTTTAATTGATCTTTCTATAATTAATAATCTTTGTTTTTTTCTCTTTTCTAATCTTTCCAATAGATTTTCAATTGAACTGGTATAAATTATATTATAATTATTCTCTTCAAAACAGCTGATGCGATTTCAAATGCGAATTTTTTCAAATCGTGTATCATTCTCATGTTAAAATTTCGTGGAAATTTAAACTTATCCGTTCATTTTGAATTTCTTTCCTCTGGGTTATTCTCAAGATGTTTTTGAAAATTTCCATTTCATTTTTTCAAATGGTGCTACCAATTGAGTCTCAAAACTATATACAGTATCGAGTTAGATAATGACACATGCCAATGTTTCAACAAAATGTGTGATTTCGTTTGACCTGTGGAGAGTGAAAAAAACATGTTCGTTTCCTTTCTCTTCCTTCCCATTACCTCAGAAACCTTCATCTCACCATCACATAATCTCATTGATTATCCATCAGACGCCAATAGATCTTAGTCATCATCTCAGTTCGTCGTTTTCATTATAAATGAAAGTGATATAGCCCTACATATACACCCGAAGATGAAATAATACCCGGCGCTTCCACCAAAAGAATGTAGATTCTAGGTTTGATGTTTTATAATTATATTGGAATCATAATTGATGTTAATATTATAATATTTATAATCATAGTATCTATGACTCATAAATACTGAATGAACTTTATTTCACAGTATATAACGATAGTTGTAGGGTAAGGAAACGAAATAATTAATCTCTAACGTAGTTGATGTTTGAATATAGAACAGCACCGTTGTAGGTCTACTTATTACATGAAACGTAAGATTAGGGATCAGTTTTCACCTGGAATAAAGTTATTGTTAGCTTAGAGAAGGTTATAGTTTCAGCTTTATTATCTAAGGCTGGTAATATCTTCGATATAAGGTTAGTTTCAGCTAATATAAGGTTAGTTTTACCATAGATTAGGTTAGTTACATCTTGGATCAGGCTAGTTTTCTTGAATAGGTTCAGTTTTAGCCTAGATCAGGTTAGTTTAAGCTTAAACTAGGTTGTTTTTAGCTTATATTAGGCTACTTTTAACTCAGTTAAGTTTAATTATACCTTAGATAAGGTTAGCTCTACGTACCTTAAATCAGGTTAGTGCTTAGATAAGATTAATTTCACCTCAGATAAGTTTAGTTACATCTTGGATAAGGTTATGCATACTTTAGACAAGATAAGTTCTGTGATTATAGGTTAGTTCTATCTTGGATAAGGGTAGTTATACATATTGAACAAGACTAGTTCTAAATTAGATCGGGTTATTTTTAGTTTAGATTAGTTAGGTTAGGTTTACTTCAGTTATGCGTGACAACAACAACAACAACAACAACAACTCTATACACAATAATCCAGGTCCACCTTTAAATATAGCACTTTTGCCATGTTTCAATTCGAATTGAAATCGTATTGAAACGTTGTCTACCCAGTGACGACCGCCGAGTGCCATCCTCCTAACCAGTCGTTATTGAACTTTCGGGGTCATCAAGGCCGTGTGCAAGAGATGCGCGACCTTCTTCACAAAAAAACTTGTCTGCAGGAATTTCAGTTTTATTATCCGGCTATTCGTTTTTCTTGTTTGTATGTTGGTATTACATCTGTGTGTGTGTGTGTGTATAACGTGTTTTTGTTTTTATAGTAACCGCCCGAGTGCCTAGGTCTGGTGTCGCCGGACCGTATCCGTAAGGACGACATGTGATGGCCGTGCGTAGATTACCGTCCAAGAGAGCGCATCATATAGAAGTAGATTTAGCGAGATCAGGATCCTATAACCGACAATGCCACTTGAAATAACGTCCTGGACCCTTACCTAATAAATTTCGTGCTAGTATCCAAAAGACTGGGACGCCCATTGGTTAATGTTTACTGAAAAAAGCTACCAACAATGACAATATATTATGAAAACAAATGCACGGTCTCTTGGACTGAATCACATTTCGTAGCTCATCTCAAGAGCAGCTCCAAGATTTTGTGCTAACAACAATGGAAATGCACAGAGACCAGACAGTTGCCATGGCAAGTAGCTCTCCTTGGAGATATTGACCAATCAAAGTCTTGGCCTCTTGGAACTAGCTAACACTAGCACGACATTTATCAATTTATTAGGTAAGCGCCCTGGACCCTTACCTAATAAATTCCGTGCTAGGTCTAGCTAGCTCCAAGAGGCTAGGACTTTGATTGGTCAATGTTCACTAGGAGAGCTACTTGCCATGGCAACTGTCTGGTCTCTGTGTATTTCCATTGTTGTTAGCACAAAATCCTAGCCCTGCTTATGAGGTGGGCTTCGAAATGTGATGAACTTATCCAGTCCAAGAGACCGTGGATTTGTTTTTCCAATATTTTGTCATTGTTGGTAGCTTTTTTAGTGAACATTAACCAATCAAAGTCCCAGCCTCTTGGAGCTAGCTAGCACTAGCACAAAATTTCGAGTGGTTTATTAGGTAAGGGTCCTGAAGGCCTGGCTAGATAGAAGAGGCCTTTTGATTGGATATTAATTTATTATTCACTAGAAAACGTAAATAGGCCTACCATGGTAACATGTCCAGTTTTTGTATATTTCCCACTGAACCGTCATTCAGGAGACCGGGGTTCGATTCCCGCTATGGTCGACCATCCTGACAGGGATGTTTTGTGGTTTCCCTTTGTCGTTCAGGTCAATACTGGGATCACGACCGACTCCTTCGGTCCTTCCCGCACTATCCAAGAACACCTGATAAAATAACCTTTCATCTCATCATTCCATCATTTCATATATCATTCACCGACGCCAATAGATCGTAGTCATCAGGATCAATATTCAGGATCAGGATCATATGGTATTATTTCATTAGGTGATGATTTTGTGAAACATTTCTTGCCTATATTTTATTGTGAATATTTGTAAATATGTAGACCTAACCTAACAAATATGTTTTCCATACACCCTTCATGGGATTTATCTTGAAGGGTAATACAACTGTAAAAAGTTTTTGGAAATAAAAATATATTATTATTATTTAGTACCGTGCGTCGTTAAAAACAATATAAATAAATACATTTTTTTTTTCCATTTTGGGTTTTAATGACGCACTATACTGATGGCTACGATCTATTGGCGTCGGTGGACGGTGAATGAGATGATGGGATGATGAGATGAAAGGTTATTTTATTAGGTGTTTTGGATGGTGGGAAGGAGATTGTTACATACAGTCAAAAACTTGTCTTATCTTCTTGAAAATTCTCATTTCTCATTTTTAAATCATAATGTGCTTCAACTTTAAATGAATGTATCAAATTTATGAAATAAATAGGTATCGTAATTAGAACAATTTAATATTTGTGAAACTTTCATTTCAATTGGATATAATTGAAAATTTGTCCATTGCTATTCTTGTTGGGGTGGTAAGATTGCCCTTGTGGTGCCCCGTCCAAACGATCCTATCTTTCATCCATAGCCTTAATTGGGGAACAATGATTTTGTATCAAGTTTCGATGTTATTGAAAAAAAAGGAAAAAAAGCCATCATGGGATTTTCAAATTTTCGAAATAATTTTCTGATTCAAGATATTTTTTTTTTTTTTTTTTTAATAACATTGAAACTTGATACAAAATCATTGTTTCCCAATTAAGGCTATGGATGAAAGATGCACCACAAGGGCGATCTTACCACCCTATTTTTAATTATTTATAATCAATGAACTTCAACACCAGGGCCCAGATTCACAAAAGGTCATAACTTTGATCCGGCTCAAAGTTACGACAATTTCTAGAGATAATACCATATTTGACCTATTATTTTTGATTTTTCAATTTTAATAAATAATAGAATGATAATAATAATGGATTCAATCAAAAATGAAAATGAAAAAATCGAAAATGAATGATTAAATATGGTATTGTCTCTAGAAATTGTCATAACTTTGAGCCGGATCAAAGTTATGACCTTTTGTGAATCTGGGCCCAGGACTGTGCTGTTGGTGACAACATAAATTTCCGCCGCAGATAACTTTATCAGATAACAGTCAGATTCAAGTTGCGAACCGATTTTGCACAGAAACAATCCCAATATATTCTGGTAAAACACCAATCCTTTATCCACTGACATCCTATTATTCACAGCAACACGTACAAAAAGGAAAGAGCAAAAAAAGAGCAAAAATAAGAGTTCAAAAATAATTTCTCCGCCCAGCCAAATCTTATGAGTTTTTTTAGAAACTTTGAGATGATATTTCTCATAAATGGTCCAACCTATATGACCCAAAACTACACAGTTTCAAGTTTGATCTACGACTAAGTGTGCAGAAAAAGTTTCATGCCGATCAGTCAAACCGTGCGACCTGTGCAGTGCTTACAAAAATATATTTAAAAAAACACAGACAAAACTTCATAAGAGTAAGATAGAGGTCTTCGCATTCCCTCATCTAATAATCAGTTGGTACAACCATATACACTATGGTACAACTAGCTAAAAACAACATTACAAGGCTGTGAAATTCAAATCTTCTCATATTTAAAATTCGAACTCGAGAACTAATTGAATAATTTTCGAAATAATACATTTTTTTTAGCATCAACCACAATTCTATTTTTAGCCACATTCGGACAAGAAATGTCCGAAAACGGTCCTCTTGATTATGATATGTCATTGAAATTTACATTAAAGAATCTTAAAATTCGATGTGGCTCTGATATTTGACGTCACCAAGTGGGTAATTGTGGTTAATGCTTATATAAACCATTTTTTCAGATGTTTCTAAAATTAACAGTATTTTTATTCTGCTCTCTACGTTACATGTAGGCCTACGTATAGCGTTTTAGAGATAATATTAATTGTCAAAAATGATTTCAAAGTTCGTAATATTGCAAGTCACTATGACATGCAATGCACTCTAGTAGCAAACAAATTAATCAATTATTTCAAGGATAAAGGTCATCACTCAAAATGTTAAAATCATTATTGTACGTACATTGAATAATTGCCATCTCATGATATATCTCGTTAATTTTTTATATCTTCAATTGTATGATGACAAGAAAACTGATGAGCCAAGTTATTTTAAATTGGTTCTAGTAATTATACTACTTCACATTTAGTTAAAAAAAATGCCTAGACAACCTTGCTAAAATCTGAGCTCATATACCCTTGATTGTTTGTTTAAATACTCTTACAAGGAGCTTATTTAAGGGGATCTAACCCACTGAGTATAATTTTCAGTGTAAACATAACGTATAAAGTATAAACGATTGCAGTGACTTATTTAAGAGTCCACGGGAGTCGATTTAGCGAAATATCAGTTTTTTGGTGATAACTTTTGAACGGTATAAGATATCAAAATTCTAATAGGCCTAAGCGAGAAACACAGATAATTATAATAGCTTCAAGATGATATAAGATATACCTATTCAAGTCATGTCGCATAACTGTCAAGAGTCGACAGCTAAAAAATGTGTTTTTTTGGCTGTATACTCTTGACAGTCACGCAACATGGCTTGAATAGTTATATCTTATATCATCTTGAAGCTATTATAATTATCTGTGTTTCTCGCTTATTAGAATTTTGATATCTTATACCGTTCAAAAGTTATCATCAAAAAACTGATATTTCGCTAAATCGACTCCCGTGGACTCTTAACCCACACTGAGTATAATTCTCAGTGTCAACATAACGTATAAACGATCGCAGTGTCTTTCCATATGAACACATTGTAGTGAAACTCCTTCAAACCATTCAGAAAAGTATCTTCTAAAAATAATCTCGATTCATAATAAACATTCACATTATGTATATAACATGTTATTTGTATGTAACGGTACACGGTGAGGTGAAAAAACTAATTATCGATGGTAAAAATGTCGATTGTTACTGTTACAGACAACTGATCTTCCCAACTTTGTTATTACAAAATTTGACTCACTAGAATTTCCGACAAATATGTGTCGCATCCGTTCATAAATTGTCACACTTTTTTAGGCCACTTTGAACCCCCCCTCCCTCCCATGTCACAGTTGGTCACAAAACATATTACCCTCCTCCCTTTAAATACATCACAAATTCTCATAGCCCCCCTCTAACAAAAAATTGAAATAAACAGGCGGCAAAGGTACAATAAAGTGATAAAATCAAAATATTCATTTCTTCATGTTTGCTTTTTGAGTAGTCAAACTTGATGATTATTTGGTATACATCTGCTGTTTCTAGGGTGGGTATGAATATAAGAATCTATAAGAATAGCGCCAAATTCATAGAACAAAAAAATGGTACGTCACACAGTTGCTCCCCCCCCCTGTCACAAATCTTGACCACCCCCCCTCCTCCCCTAAGCTGTGACGTAATTTATGGACGTCCCCTCTTATGATGTATCTGTTAATTTTGTATATATATATTTTTTTTTTCATTGGGTTTTGAACGACGCACTGTAATGATTACTAAGATCTATTGGCGTTGGATGAATGATTAATGAGATGATGGGATGAAGGTTTTTTTTATGGGTAGTGGGAAGGATAGTGGGAAGGAAGCGGTCGTGGCCTATATTATAGGAACCATCCCAGCATTAGCCTAGACTACAGAGGGAAACCACGAAAAACCCCTGTAAAGATGGACAGTGGCGGGGATCGAACCGGGTCTGATATGTCACTTCACCTCCCAGATCACGAAGCAAGTGAGCTAACCACTCAGCTACTGTGCCGGTAAATTTTGTATCTTGCACTGTTCAAATTTTATTATAATTTATATCTCTGAAATCCACCCTGGCGGGATTTTTTTGCCCTATGGACACTAGGGACGCAAAATAATTTTCATTAAATTCTTTCCCCCAATCAAGGTTACAATTGAAAGGTACAATCGTTCATACGAGGCAGCACAAAAGAAATCTTTTCGACCCCAAAATGATATTTATTTAGTAAATAAAAAACAGAATTCGACTTGCTTTCGAATACAAAACAATGCTTCCATTGAAAGAGCCGGATGAGAAAATGCTGACTATGAAAAAAAAATATATTGAGAATAAATGGAAAATCACAAATATCCGTCGGTCTGAAATCCAGAGAGATTATTTAAGAACGAAAATGCATGGAATTATCATTATAATATTACAAATAATATATATTGATATATTATTATAATCGACAATTATAAAATTAAATAAAAAAAAATATTAAAAATCAATATAGAAATACCAAATACGGAAGCAGATCCCATTTTCGGGGTTATAGACAATTATCAAAAGTGGTCATATTATATCAGGAAAGGATTTTTGAAAAGTGCAATTATCATCAAAATTGATAATTACTTGGTGAATAAATAAACGGATGCAATTAAAATACATATATATATATATATATATATATATATATATATATATATATATATATATATATCTATATCTATATCTATATCTATATATATATATATATATATATATATATATATATATATATATATATATCTATATCTATATCTATATCTATATATATATATATATAATAAGTGAATATACATAATATATATTGACTGAATTTCCACAAGTGTATTTCTATTGCAAAGGAATGCAAATAAATACATAATGCTTGATACATATAAATAATAGCAATGATGGGTCACAACACAAATTTATACAGTACAAAGAATTCTTTATTTCATAAAAAAAACAACGTAAATTTCACAACATAATAATTCATTGGTGCAAGGTCACAATAATAATACACCATTCAAACAAAAGTGTAGATTTTACAAATTTAAAATTTGACCTATAAAATAAACTACACAATACATTGCACAATCCTCGCAACCATTATTATTAACAAGCATTGTAACTAGCGGAACTAGGTATGCTAGGGATAAGGGATAACTTCAATTCATATCAATCCAAATCGATCACGAAGAAATAAAAATATTCTTAAACGATTAGGATCATTTTTGAAAGAGGACTTCTAATTTTAATGTAGTTTCAACACAGCGCTTAAATACAATTTTTTGTATTTGATTAAAAAGGTCAGATTAGGTGATACTAGAAGACCACAATTCTTTTTCTTTAGTTGGTTACCAAGGTAACCGAGCTTATATGATCGCACAAATTTTGTGATACACTGCCATCTAGATATTTGTGGCACTTCTCAAAATACATAGAGCATAATAGGATAACAAAAGAATTAAATAATTTTTAAAACGACAATTTGATATTTTGTTCAATTTTGTTACTGAAACAAAAACATAGGTTTTCGCCAATGAAATACCTGTACCGAACTCGACAAATGATTGACTACAAAGAAAATTGAATTTGTCTCAAACTCCTGCTCGGTTTTTAAAAAGAATTAGTTGAACTGATACGCAATCACTTGATAGACCTACATTTTTAAATTTTATCAAAATCGATATTCTATCAATTTTGTTTTCCATTATCCTTTCAACTTCCAACACGGAAATGAATTTCGATACAATTCCTGACTCGTCGAAGTTATCCCTAACCGTAAATAAAACTCTACGGCTACCAAATAATCACAAATAACCTTACCTTACCTTATTAACAATTTAGCATGGTCACATATAAAATAATATCAGTTTTACAAAGAGATTTCAAGTCTTACGACAACTACATAATACAGCCTACAAGTAGAGATGGGCAATCGGTCAATTGACAGATCTACAAATTCACAAATTCATTACAATGAATGTATTATCAACATAGATTGACAACTGATTTTGACAATTCAATTGACTGAAAAGATTTTGACCAATTATTCATGATCAGAATCTTTATCTTGATTCTTTTGATCTAAGAACATAATTTACATTTGATTTGTACCAATTCTATATTGTTAACAATTAATTACAAAATCTAAGAAGTGTGTATATATGACTTGTCTATAGCATTAACCACAATTACCCACTTAGTGACGTCAAATATCAGAGCCACATTGAATTTTAAGATTCTTCAATGTGAATTTTAATGACATATTGTAATCAAGAAGACTGTTTTCGGACATTTTCTTGTCCGAATGTGTCTAAAAATAGAATTGTGGTTAATGCTATAGACACCGATGCACTACTTACATCTGAAAAAAAAGTCAACATCACAAAAAGCTTTTGACCAACTTTTGGTAAAAATCACGATCAAAATCTTAATCATCTGACCAAAAAGGTTATGACCGGTCAATTGCCCATCTGTACCGAGAAGTACGTTACAACAAAATATTGCACGGTCATTTTCTTACCACTACATCGTACAGGCTTCTTTCAAGTAAAAAAATAACAAACAATCGTTATATAACCATGGTGATACAGAAAATTGCTCAACAAACATAATTTACAATTGTTAATATCAATTGGTGTACATTGTTGTCTTTTTCTTTCAACAATGAGTGACATCACTCTACAGAAGCCTAGTAATTAATACATTATTATTAGTTATTTACGTCAATTTATCCAATACTCAATGCACCACGTTTACAAATAGATAATGCCGCTAGAAGGGAATAACAATTAGCAGAAGGGAAGCTGCAGGACGAAGGGCACAATCGTTATAGAATTGGACAGATTGCCGAATCGTTTATAGCTTCGAAGTTATTCATCGGTAATAATAACAAAAATGTTACGTTGCAACAAATGGTGATATCGCAGTTTTTTATTTGATTGCAATTGCGATTTATTGATTGCCCAATAACAAAATGGTTTTTCATACGAATGGCTCCATCAAATCGAAATGAACAATCTGCCAAAATTAGCTTTTGATGATTCATTGATTGGATGACAAATCCAGTGCCTTCTGGAATAACGAGAAGGCCACGGCCAGAAGTCAATTGACAGTAATGTTCCGACCGAAATTTCATCCGTTCTTTTAGAAGTCGGATCGAATCTGACGAAACGTTTTCAAGCCGAAAGAAGCCATTTTATTCCGGTAGTGTCGTATCGTTTTGGACGGCAAGAAAAAATTCGGAGTGGCAAGCCTGCTTTAAGTGGTGAATAACTTAGCTAACTAGCGTTTAAAAGCATACAAGGATCTAGGAAACGTATAGAAATATTCCATACCCTATTTGTCGAGACTAACGTAATGGTAATATTTCATTGCAACATATCCCATTTCCTCATAAAATAATATGCAGTGCAGTTATAATATCATGCGAGCCAACCTAAGGAAAATAAACACCCAAAGGTTAGAAAATATTTAAAAAATGAGATTCATATTAAGAACATAATTAAATTTCAAGTGACAAAAAAGAAATGAGTGAGTAGGCCTACTGTATATTAATTAAATTGATGGGCCCACAAGCAGTTAAAACTACGAAAAAGCAAATGAAAAAACAAAATACTGTATGAGACACTTCCTAAAAGACATTAAAATTAATGCCACATTACGCATTTTTGCGAGAACACGAATTAAAAGAGTTGAAAAAAAAAAAATTACTAAATAATGTGTATCTAAATCACAAATTGGAAACCTTCAACGTTTTCTAGATCTATTAAATTAAAACAAACTCGAAGCTTTTAAGAAGTCCAAAGCCAAACTCCCAATCATAATATTAGATAGGCACAACATAACAGTAAAAGAGATGAGAGTCGTTTAGAGTTCGGATAGAGTTCCCTAGTTC
This sequence comes from Brachyptera risi, assembly GCA_964007535.1. NCBI lineage: Eukaryota > Metazoa > Arthropoda > Insecta > Plecoptera > Taeniopterygidae > Brachyptera > Brachyptera risi. The sequence goes on along the minus strand of OZ023338.1, from coordinate 4,632,902 downwards.
CGATTCAACTGTACGTAGGCCTTTAGAATGAATCGATTAAATTTGAAATACAAATATAATTTTCAATTTAAATATACAATGAAACCTATATGCATCGTTCCAAATCCATTGATTTCCTGCTTGTATCATTAATAAGTGCTTTATTTCCCATTGTTTTCATAACACAACACAATCAAACAAGAAGTTCATGTACAGCGTTGAAAATAATACCTATAGAGATAAAACCCTTTTTTTAAAGTTTGGGGAAAAAGTTGTACATTTTATGCTAAACGTCAAAAAAATTGTCAATTAAAACAATAAAAATAGGAACAATGAATACTTGAAGTATGTGAGTGATATAAAATTTCTTCTCACCCCACTCTCCCATATAATCAATGTTAAATTTTCCTGTATGGATCGTTTTCCTGCATGGATGATTTTTATTTTCCTGGTCCCTTAGAAAAACAATGGATAGAGGTTTCACTGTATGTATATATAAAATATATATATATGAAGAAATAATGTTTAATTTAACGTAATGCTGCTTAACGACCCCACCAACAGCTAGGTTATACACAGGTACGAATGAGCAAGTGGTAATGAAACGATGAAGTGCTGTTACATGAAAGGACGTTTACAAAAACCCATGTTAAGCGGGACTCGAACTCACGCCCGACCTGACTTCAGTTTCTACCGTTAAAAATGGTTGACTAAGCCACAGGGGCAGCATTAAATAAAATAAAGTGAGTATTTTTAAACATACATAATCATTATTAGGTATGTCTATATAGATAGATTTGGAATTTGTAATAACATTTATATATTTTTATAATATATAGATAAAGAAACCATCAGGTAGGCCTATAATAAAATTAGCCTTTTTGAACATAGGCCCTATATAAATATGATCAGCTATGAAAGCCTGTAGATAAATAAAATTTGTAATAAAAATATACTTTTAAAATATAGGAAATACCAAGAAATTAACAAATATAATAAAATGAGATTCGTTTTCAACACAAACACTCTACCCTACGTCAAATACCCTATTACTATAAATACCGGAAGGCTGACGTTTACGGAGGCGGAAGAATTACACAAGCGATCCTAGCGGACAGGACTGACCGTTCTAGAAACTTGCGAGTCATTATTTGTAGTCATTCACTCATTCATAATGTATTTAACGACGCACTGTAGTGATGACTACGATCTATTGGCGTCGGTGAATGATATACGGGATGATGGGATGAAAGGTTATTTCATTAGGTGATTTTGGATAGTGGGAAGGAGTCGGTCTATCAAGGAACCATCCCAGTATTGACCTGAACGACAAAGATAAACCTCGAAAAAAAAACTGTCAGGATGGTCGACCATGGGAGGAATAGAACCCCCGTCTCCTGAATGACAGTTCAGTGTTATAACCACTCGACCACTCGTCTCAGTGTTATTTGTTATCAAAAAGCGGTCCTAACCGCTAGGACGTTCTTAAACTCGTTCGATATTTCTAAAAAAAATCAAAGTTGGCGGATGTTAGCGAGGAAAAATCAGTCCTTGTCGCTAGGGCGCTCTGAAATTCTTGTCGCAGTTCAATAACATTGAAAGTGGGCGGTGCTTCCCGTATTTATAACAGTAAGGTATTTGCCTAATTATTCTTTGCACAACTAAAGTGTAATGTAGTGTAGTAGTAGTGACAGCCAAAGAAGAGTTGTTAGCCCGAGACGTTTAGACCGAGGACGTAGAACGGTTAGCCTAGTGTCTACAACCTTTTGGCAGATTGTGACGTAGATAGACGACTATTGAAACCGTGGTGCAATCTACCGAATTTGTTTTGGCAGTTGAACTAACTATTGGACAGCGCTTCCGCCCGAGGTGGTTCTGGTTCGATTCCCGCCGGGTGTAGCTTTATATGAATTGGGTAGAAGGTAAAGAAAGAACAGCAGCGGAGATTTATAAGTTGAGAAAGGCCTACTAATAGTGTAGAGCCTGTAGATAGAACACAGAGATGAAGTGAAATGTACACATGAGATTCTGACGTTTCGGCTATTGCCTTGGTTGCAATAGAGTAGAGAATCTAGTAGAGAAAGTAGTGATTCTCTACTCTACTGTGACCAAGGCAATAGCCGTAACATCAGAATCTCGTGTGTACTTTTCATTCCATCTCCGTGTTCTATCAACGGGTTCTTCTCTATGAGTAGTGGGTAGTTCTGTGCTCAGAATTTCTTGTCGCCGCAGTGTCACGATTTAGCTAATGGTTGTACAAACTAGGTTTACGCATTTACAACAGTTATAAATGATATGACACGAGTGACATCGTCGTAGCAACCGTCACTAGACGGTTAGACTTCATGAACCATAGACTTTATCACGGAGGCCATGGTACTGAGCGATAATGTTCAATTTCAATAAGGATGCAACGGATTATCGATTGCTTATATATAAGTCATTGGATCACTAATCAATTTACCACCCAGTAATCCCTTAGAATTGATTGAGTCACGATTATTATTCAATCGACTACCGGTACGTAATGTTCGAAAGTTGCCTGCCTGCTTTCGAGACAAATGAAGGAGGGTCAACTAGTATCAATGAATCACAGCTACGCTCGTACAAGTCCATCACATTCTTTTTTATGTAATCATTCGGACATAAATTATGAAAGATATTTATTTAATATTATTTTTGTTGCTTTCTTCACGAATTATTTATTCGCACATTTTCAAGTCGTGAAATAATCAATCGTCATTCAATCGATTATGGTAAAAATGTGATTAATAAACGTTTCGACATCAAATGACAACCCTAACCCTACTTTCAAGTTTCAACAGATCAACACAATTTATTAAATTGATTGCTCATTATTTAATCAAGTTGCTATACGTCAACATTGTAACGCCATGGGACGGTTTCAAGTAGATGGCAACTTTTTTTTTAAATATATATTGGGTTTAATGACGCACTCTACCGATGACTACTACCGATGACTACTATACTTTTGAAGGGGATGAAATCAGGTTAAAGTTATTCCGTCAGAGGGTTAAGGAGATGGTGGGATAGGGGTACTTAGGGAACTTGCCACCGCGCATTTATGTGCATTTGCAAGAGTTAAATAATAATAATAAAATCTATTGGCATCAGTGAATGATAGAAGGTATGATAAGATGAAAGGTTATTCCATTAGGTTTAGTGTGAAGGAGTTGATTGTGGCCCGTTGTTAAGGAACTATCCGAGTATCAACCTGAACAACAGAGGAAAACCACGAGAAACCCTGTCAGGATGGTCTAACATGACGGGAATCGAACCCCGGTTTCCCGAATAACAATTCAGTGTATTAACCACTCGGCTACACGTCTCAGTAACGGCAACGGTTGCTACAGTCAAGGTCACTCGTGTCATCTCTCACAGTCCTCGGTCTAATTCAAAAAGTCGGTCCGCACAGTGCTCTCCTGGACGACATTGCTTAGTAAACTAGGCCTAGCGCTGGAGGTAGCACTGCTATCGTAAAAGCCTGGAAAAAGTAAAAAAACCAAAGAGTTGCATTAAAAGTGCTATGAAACTGCATTGCTTCGACGTGAGAGAACAAGCGCAAGTGTACCACAACGTGTAGTTTTCTTTTTCACCTGTTATTGTTGTTTTTATATTTATTTTGGTTCCAAATACTGGATGAAATTTGGGAAGGCAGTGGGAACTAAGTCAAAATGGTGGACCAAAACTTGAACAATGCTACTTTAATTTACAGTAGCGATACTGGACGTTAAAATGAAAAAGAAGTATGTACAATGGCTTCATACAATGAAGGGAACCAAAATGAACACCAATAAACCCGTGAGAAAAAAAAACAGTGACCATGCAAAAGTGTGTCGAAATTAATCTAAAATAAGGACTTTGTCCAAACTGAAAAACATTCTTAAAAATGATAAAATCTTATAGATAACCATGCAAGGTGTTTGTAAACAAAAACAAAAATTGTCACAAATACGTCTAAAATTGCATGCAATATTCTTGGAAGCACAAAACAGTAAAAACTCATCATGTACTATTGTAGAAAAACTAACTAAAATACCTATAAAGTAAATAGTAACAAACTTTTACAATAAGTCTGGTCGGTTGTACAAACCCTTAATTAATCATCAATAAACTGATTGATCTTATTTATCGTACAAAAATAATTAATAAATAACCAACGGGGATAACCTGTTAATTAGCTAATTGACGATTCAAAATAGGCGTGGCTTCACCAGTAGGCCAGTTGGATCTATATCATTTGAAGATACCCTGATTGGATATTTGAATTTCACTACAGTTCCAACAGCCCTGTTGATTGGACGGTATGATTTGTGACGTCAAGGGGGCGGAGACTGCGAGTAATCAATTATTGATCAATTAACTAATTCTCAGTTGGTACGACCGAGCCTTACTCTACTACTGGTAATTAGTACGTATAAATATGAAATATATTGGCATGCAAATTGGAAGCATTATAAAACAGCAGTATGAGTAAAATTATCACCGTGACGTAGCGATTTGCAAGCATTCAAACAAAATACATAAAGCTAGCTTTCCATAAAAAAAATGACTGCGAAACTTTGCGTGACGAATTCGCATAGCTGTTTCCATAATGTGCGAAATAATTTTGCAATTCTAGCGCATCCTAGCGATTTCATTTCGAACTGAGTAGCACTCGATGCACCGTAAACGGAAGTGGACACTAGCGATTGCGCAATAGTTGCGAACTTTATTCGCAAAAAAAGAGTTTAAAAAAGTTGAGTTTGGCCAAACTTGTCTTGGCCACCATATTGCGAAATTCCAACATGGACTCCAAGTGGTTTTCGCGCCTGTGATTAGCTATCGACTGATTTTTTTCGTTTCATTTCGTTTCGCTTTGCAAACATGTTTATGGAAAGGCAGCTTAACCCACATTTACAGTCCTCGGGAGTCGATTCAGCTAAACATCAGTTTTTTGGTGATAACTTTTGAACGGTATGAGATATTGAAATTCTAATACCGAAGAAACACGTCAATTTTTAATACCTTCAAGATGTTTATTTCACGTAATTGTAGAGTATATTGTAGAGCTAAAACAATGCTTTTTTAGCTGTACACGCTTGACAAATATGCGATATTAGATAAAATAGTTATTACTTACACTATCTTGAAGGTATAATGAAAATATCTGTCTCCTTTTTAATAGAGTTTCGATGTCTCATTCCGTTCAAAAGTTATCACCAAAAAACTGATATTCTGCTAAATGGACTCCCATAGACTTTTAACCTAGTTCATTTTTAGTTAGTTTAGTTTAGTTACATTATATTTAGTTAGTTTTGGACCTAAATATTGCATGTTAAGCGTGTTAATCATTGAAAAAAGGCCACAATTGTAAATATATATACTTGTAACAACGAGAGTTAAAAGCAGTCCACCAACGCAACAAAGGTAAAAATACACAATATCACCGCTGATATTGCCGTGGTATTTTGCGGATAAATAACTCTTCAGGACAAGATTGCGATCGGAAATTACAAGCAAGTTGTGACTGTTTAAATCTGCAACGGATTCACTAATATTACCGAAGTTAACAATTAAATTAGTCAATTTTACAATTATTCAGTTGGTCGGCAGCGTTTATCTCCAGTGAACACAAGTATAACAGCAACCATAATCTCGTTATTTACGTAGAAGCTGATTCACACTTACGTTCACACAAAATGATCTGTATTTTTTTTTTGGAAAGTATCATTTACTATCAATATACTAAAAATTCCAATTTCAGAATATTCGTCCTTTCCTTTTTATTAACGAAGAAGCCAATTCACACTTACGTTCATAAAAAATAATTTGCATTATTTTTTTCATCATACTAATTCAATTTTAGTGGGCCTATATTCGTCTTTTTCTCGTTATCAACGTAGAAGCCAATTCACACTTACGTTCATACAAAATGTTTTTGTTTTTTTCATCAATATACTAATCCAATTTTAGTATATTCGTCCTTTTAGTACTGGTATATATAATTTGCTACAATTCTTTCATTTTACAAGATGCATTGAATTAGTACACGATAAGAAACAATCCAACGGTTTGAAATTCGTTAGAAGAGTATCGAAGCTGCGACTGAGAGAGCACGTTATAAATAGAACATTTAAAATAGAGCACGTTGTAAATAAAACATTCAAAATAGAGCATGTTGTAAATAGAGAATGTTTAAAATATTGTTTAAAATAGAGCATGTTTAAAATAGAACATTCAAAATAGAGCACGTTGTAAATAGAGCATGTTTAAAATAGAACATTTAAAATAGACCACGTTGTAAATAGAACATGTTTAAAATAGAGCACGTTTAAAATAGAACATTTAAAATAGAGCATGTTGTAAATAGAGTAAATAAAGTAAAGCACATTTAAAATAGAGCATATATCACAAGGCACAACCAGGTAAATTATTACGTAACACATCAACACATTGACACAACAAGCACGTTGAATTCCTCAACGTTTCCTTTGCTCTATTTGTCAGTAAAAGCAACGACAGAACGCTCTACGAAATACGATATGCAAGCGACCGAAAATCCCACGTAAAACAAGTCAAATATCATCAAGAGAACAACTTAAATTTATATTCTCTCTACTCTACTCTCTACTTTTTTTTTATATTGGGTTTTAACGACGCACTGTAATGATGACTGAGATCTATTGGCGTCGGATGAATGATTAATGAGATAATGGGATGATGAGATGAAGGTTTTATGGGTAATGGGAAGGATAGTGGGAAGGAAGCAGTTGTGGCCTATATAGTGGGATCCATTCTGGCATTAGCCTAGACTACAGAGGGAAACCACGAAAACTACACTCTACTCTACTGTGACCAAGGAAATAACCGAAACGTCAAAACCTCGTGTAACTTTCATCTCTATGTGTTCTATCTACGGGCTCTCCACTATGAGTAGGCCTTTCTCTACTCATAAATCTCGGTAAGCTGCTGTTCTTTCTTTCCCTTTCACCCAATTCATACATTCTCATCTCAAGTTTGATTCTAAGGACTTGTCTAAAGGCTACGATTATCATTATGTCTAGTCTTTCAATGACACCGATAATTAATGGTTTGAAAGGTTGAAATACAAAACGAAAACCAGAATAAATAAAGTGCTTATTTGTGCACATTTATGATACCTAAAAGGTAATTTTACTGATTAACGTACCATGGCCAATTTTTGTCCTATGTTCGCGTTTTTTGTGTTTTCTGATAGATCTTGTTCATATCTATGGTGTGTAGTTTGGACATTTTGTATTTTGTGTGTTTTAATATGTTTTTTACTCACTTGAAGTTGATGCTTTGTGATCTGACTAAGATGACAAAGGTGGACAGTAGGTTAGGTTAGGGTCAGGTTAGTGTCCAAACCTCGTGTATACCGCCGGCAGGCGGAACGGAGCGTATATACTTTCAAAAAAATTGAAAAAAATTGAAAAAAAATGGTGTGGTAGATTAATCAGTACATTTACCAACTAAAATTATGACATTACCATAGATATAGGCCTAGGCCTTCTGTATATGTATAATAATTCTAATATATGGTAATAACACAGTTTTCGATTGAAAGATCGAGGATCTTAATTCTTAACCAACAAAATGATGAATAGCTTTTAAACAAGTCTTCAAGTGTGCACCGGTGAAATTTATCGATGAATAAGGGCATTCCGCCAACATTTATCGACAAGTAAGAGCGTTCCGACAGCTTTTACCGACGAATAGATCTACACACAAAACTTTCAGTTTTAACCATCACCTTAATAAGTACACACAGATAAATTTTAACTAGAAATGTGCGAGTTTTAGAATCCAAGTTGGAGTCAAGTTTGAGAGAAAATCGCAAGTTTCGAGTTGGAGTTGAAAAAAAAATTGCCAGGCTGAGATTTGCATATCAGTAGCATCTTCTGGAACCTAAATTTAAAAAAAAATTAGCACGTTTTATATTCGAGACAGTTCAAGTACAATACAGAAAAATTGTGAGAAAAAAAATCGGAAAAAATATCAAACTCAAAATTTTCGAGTTCAGTTTTAGAAATTTGAACTCGAACTCGAACCTCGAACTCAAAAATTCGAGTGCTCGCACACCCCTAATTAGAACTAATAGCAATCTATATTGAAACTATCATCATGGTTTCAATGAATATAACTACACATCTTCTGCATTATGAAGTCAAGGCTTCCTAACACTACACTCGAACAAGTAAAGCAACATATGAAATTGTACCCAACACCAATACGTACAAATCAATTTACCTAAACTACATCACATATTTACCTATGTACAGTACTCGACTTTGTTATTTAAATTGGTCTATGTATAGGCCTACTATAGACTTCTTCCAACTGAAATAACTTACTGTCATCATCAATTTTGAATCAATCCTGGGTAAATCAATAAGATTGTGGAACCAGCTTGCAAAAGACAAGATTGAAACGATTGAGAATATAAATGACTTCAACCGGATGTTACAGTTACATGTATAATTGTTTGAAATAAGTTGATTGCATACCAAAGACTATACAACCACCCAGAAGACTGTTATCCTAAAGTTGTACAAATAAATAAAATAAATGAATAAATAATGATATTAATGTGCTGAAATAAACCATTTTTGATTGAAAATCTATGAAATACCCATTCTGAATACAGTACTAAAAGTTTTAATTATCAAAATTCTTATCATTGCGTTTATGGGCTAGATGGCTCTTTCATTTCTAAAAGAGTCTACGGACCGGATGCAACACATTTGATCACCGTTCAACGAACACAAATTACGTCGACTGTGTAATCAAGCTTTCGTTTCTAACGACGCCACACTTTGAAGTGTCACTTTTGAATGAATATTAGAGTTTCAGGACGCATCGACAGCGAGGTCATTTAGCGTGTCACTATTATCCGTGTACGAACTTACCGGCAAGAATTCGTCAGGCGATGGATAACCAATCGAGTTGCATAATCATTCACAATCATTTTTTCTCTCTCTTCCATTTCATTTTCTTCAACATCCATCACTATCCATCTCTCAAATCATCCATCGCACATCCTCACCCTCAAGTTCTTACGCATTAATCACAAATTAATGACAAATTAATGACAAATTAGTGAGTATTAGTGACAAAACAGTAACGTTAATCCCTAGTTGGAAGAAGTCTACATAGAATAAGTGTCACCGTGGTTTTTGTAAACAATGTATGTTATATAAAAATTCAATATTACACTGTCTGTTAACACTTTAAGGCTGTGTATTATTGCATACATAATTATTAAAAGTTGCCAGGCATACAAACTTTACAATTAAAATTACTCCCTGATTTTATACGTACGATTAGTACCGTAAATTCGTCTGCTCGAGATAGCTGTCGTAGAAAAAAAATGGACGATAATTTCATTCATTATAAAAAATTAATGGCAGTAAATGAATCCCTGATTTATACGAACAAAATGTTACGTGAATTCGTCCATCTGGATAGTGTTGCCGGGGAAAACAAAAACCGGCAGTTTCGTTGATTCCAGGAAATTAACGGCAGTATATGGCATAGCGGTAGGATTAGCAAGTACGTCATCAATCGACGTAGATTAGGTAAGTATTGAACAACGTTCTACATTAAATTCAATTTTTTTTAAATAACCGATTCAACTCGACCTTCAACTGATTTACCACAGTCAGAAGCATTCCTGATAATTAGTGTTTGACTATTACTTTTTTATCTTTTTTTTTAATAAGAAAGTACATATAAAATGAATATGATCTTAATTTACAAAAGATTATAACTAGGTTGGTTCCAACAATTTATATGATATTATTATGAAATATTGAAATCCTTCAATGCTGTCTTATAGACTCGAATTCAAGCCTTCCGACGGAATCAGTGAAACGTTGACCTTGACGAAATATATAAATAAATAAATAGATACCGGTACATTAAGAGGATCTAATGGTTAAAAAGCGACAGGAGTAATATAATATTGGCGACCAAAAAGACTTCATCTAAATATGAAAGTTCTGTGGTGTACGGGGCTCGCTGGGGGGGGGGGGGGGGGCAGCGGGGCTAGCTGGGGAGGAGGGGGGGGGGCAGCTGGGCTAGCGGGACTGCATCATCTAATGGAGGCTGCTACTGGACCAAGATTAAATACAAAGAATCAAACAAAATCCTCATACAAACATCCCACACTAGAATAGCTTGAAAAAATTATACTCATTCATCAAACCAATCACCGCAGGTATTTTTAAACGGCCAGCATTACAACGTGTCGTCAACGATTAACCGACGGTTAATTCAACTGATTCGTCAACGACACGATGTGATACCGGCCTCTAAATGAAGCTGACGTCGCTGTTATTATTTTAACGCTGCCAAACGAGCATCTGGGAGAATACGGTAACGACCACAATTACAAGTTGTCGACGTTAAACAGAAGGTTAAATTCAACTGATTCATCAAAGACACGTTGTGACACCGACGTCTAAATGAAGCTGACGTCGCTGTTATTATTTCAACGCTGCCAAACGAGCATCTGGGAGAATACGGTAACGACCAGAATTACAAGTTGTCGACGTTAAACAGACGGTTAAATTCAACTGATTCGTCAACGACACGTTGTAATACCGGCCTCTAAATGAAGCTGCCATCGCTGTTATTATTCTAACGCTGCCAAACGAGCACATAGGAGAATACGGTAACGACCACAATTACAACGTGTCATCAACGATGAACATATGGTTGAATTCAACCGATTCGTCAACGACACGTTGTGACACCGGCGTCTAAATGAAACTGACGTCGCTGTTATTATTGAAACGTTGCCACACGAGCATCTGGGAGTACATGTTATTACCGTAGTCGGTGACGCTGAATGCGGATATGAAAACGTTGGTCAGAGTTACGATGAAAATGCCGATGACGGTGAAGTTGTTGATGCGGTCGGCTAGATGGCACTCTCGGTCGCGCTTCACGTTGTATCGGCTGTTGAGTATCAGGCCGATCCCGACTAGAATCTGGAAGTCGGAACGAAACGATGATTAGATACGTTTTTCATTTTTTTTTATTATATTGGGTTTAACGACGTACTGTAACATTTGATAACTAAGATTACTGGGTCAAATGACGCTCTATAATGTTTGTATGCACTAATGCGGCGATGAATGACGTATTGATAGATCAATTTTCTTGATTGATGATGATGATAACATCGATTCTATAAATTCAGAATCGATTCTGTACTTCCCAGAATCGATTAAGAATCGATTTTTTTTCAAATTTGAAAAAAAAAAAATGTCTGTGTACATTTACATGTTTAAATATTCCCGCGCTGTTTTCATGTAGCTAAAACTGTTGCACATCGTGTTATATCAACTGTACCGCTCTGTTGAAGTGGCGCCTTCAAGGTCATGAACGAAGCTTTCTCCCCTTCATGATACACACACACACATTCTCCCCACTACGCTGAACCATGCCCTTTGTCGTGTAAATGATCCAATGGCGTTTGTCGAGCTTGGCGAGAGGGGAAGGTAAAAGATGGGAGGGGCTACAAAGAACATGTGCGAGCGATAGTACACGTGCGTCAGTCGACGTAAATGCTACAAATGTGTACAGTTTCGATCAAAAAAAAAAATAGCAAAAAAATCGATTCTCGATTTTTAGAATCGTTTGGCACTAGAATCGATTCTGAATCGATTCTCGATTAATCGATGTCATCCCTAATTGATGATGATGATTATTGTTTGCTTAACAACCCCACCAACAGCTAGGTTATACGGGGGTACGAATGAGCAGGTGATTATGAAGTGATGATAAGTGATAGAACATTTACAAAAACCCATGCCTTATGCAGGATTCGAACCCACGCCCAACGGTGACTTCAGTTTCTGAAGCGGTGCCTCAGCTGACCGAGCTACCGAGGGTGGCTCAATTTTCTTTAGAAAGTTACTTGTAAAAATGGTAAATATAAATTAAGAGTCGGAATAAACACTTATTTTTAGGCTCTCGTAGAGGTTATGTCGAATTTTTGAACTTTGAATCTAAATATCTTGAGAATCATTCAGGAGCACTAATAATGTTTGGATGAGCAAAGCAAAGATTCAATTTCACTGTCTTTGAAAAAACACTTTGTTTCTTTCAATGCTCTACAGGTAAAACGAAAGAACAAATTCAGTTGAAACTTGGGATACCAAAGTGTCATCACCCAACTTGATATTGTATAATACCGAGACTCGTGGCCGAGTGGTAACACACTGAACCGTCATTCAGGAGTCAGGAGTTCGATTCCTGCTATGGTCGACCATCCTGACAGGTATTTTCGTGGTTTCCCTCTGTCGTTCAGGTTAATACTGGGATGGTTCCGTAACAACAGGCCACGACCGACTCCCTCCCACTATCCAAAAACACCTCAATAAAATAACCTCATCTCATCATCTCATTCATCATCCACCGACGCCAATAGATCGTAGCCATCAGTATAGTGCGTCGTTAAAACCCAATATACAAAAAAAAAATAGATATTGTATAGTTTTAATGGGCAATTGGTTGCATAACTTCAGAGATCAAAAACCACATAAGAATAACCAAGATGAGAAAATTTGGTAAAAATATTTCCTCCGAATAAATTTAATATTTTCACGGAATTTTAATATAATAATGAAATTATTGATACGCATTTTTCCAAAGTTTTACACGAATCAAATCAGCTGATTTGATTTAAAAAAATTAAAATGTTTTTTTTTACAATAAATCAAAGCTATTAAGAAACCCATAGGAAATTCAAGTAACAGGTGTAACCAATAGGGCAGCAAAGTAGGCTGTGGCGCGGAAGGATAGGGTTCTAATTTAGGTTCATTCTTATGGGTAATAGCACGCACATGATTTTAAAACTGTCAACTTCTAAACTACTAACACTACGGCTAAATCAGTTAGCCTACAATGTTCAGTAAACTGTTATCTTTACGATGAGACACATACATTGTATCAAACGCCTAGTTAATTTAAACAATTGGATGATAAAAAACATGTTGTAATTGCAACGTCGAAAACTAACGATAGCCGTGCGCGTAGGAGTGCACCGCACGACGGTCAAAGCCTAATGCTGCAACATCTGTTTTGCGATGATGCCAAGCGATACCTAGCAAGCAGCTAGCAAGTTTCTTGAGAACACGGCCACTGTGAGAATTCCGATGCAACTATCTCTCTCTTTCATTTGCTTGGTGACATCGCAATTACAACATGTTTTTCATCATCTAATTGTTCAAATTTACTAGGCGTTTGATACAATGTATGTGTCTCATCGTAAAGATAACAGTTTACTGAACATTGTAGGCTAACTGATTTAGCCGTAGTATTAATAGTTTAGGAGTTATGACAGTTTTAAAATCATGTGCGTGCTATTACCCATAAGAATGAACCTACATTAGAACCCTATCCTTCTGCGCCACAGCCTACTTTACTGCTCTATTAAATTGTGAAATGATTAAAATGAGTAATGAATAAAACAAGAAGGCAGTGGCGTAATTGATTTGAGCTCCAGGTGCGTACATAGCTCTCCATTACAAATCATATAAATATGCCAATCGCTCGTCCAACAACACATGTATTGCGATTTCCTAGTTCAGACATTATGGTGACATTATGCCAATATCTATAACCACGTAGAATTGCACTGAAATAAGACAAGAAACCATGAAAAAAAATTGGGCCTAAATTGAATTTAATTTTTTATAGTTTTAAATATAATTAGGCCTATGTATTTTTTCATTTCCTGTTTCAAATGTACGTATGTAGGCCCAAGTGTGAAATGTAAGCGATACATTTCATTTCGACTAGAGTAGGCCTATCCATTGAATTGAGCTTCATCCATTTTTTTTCCTTCAGGAATTTATAAAATGTAGACCTATAAACACAAAATGATTCGTTTTTTTCTTCACTTTTTCCGAAAACGCTGAGAGAACAGTATCATTATTATTAGTTTTACTATTTAGACTTATTTTTTAAAGAGAAAACTTTTTTCTTATCTTTCTATTCACCAAGGTTAGTTTCAAGGCAAAACAGATTTTCTTTATATCATCCACATTGTATATTTATTTTTAATCTATTTGATTCTCATGTATAAAATGTTATTAGACCCGCAGACAAGTCAACTTTTTGTGATTCTACGGGTCTACGAAATTGGAACTTATAATTTTAAATTCGTAATGTATACCAACTACAAGTCATAATATGAATAAAAAATAAAAATACTTCCAAAAAGAATAAAATAAAAATACAATGGCCAAAGTTTCATGTAATAACATCAGAAAATATTAACCCACCAGAATTACAGCTTGTAACTTGTAGCTATACGGTAGCTTCAATCCAAGATAAGACACGTATTACCCTTGAATTATTACAATCAAGACGGTTGACATGCGTAACCTTATCAATTTGCGTGCACAACCAACTTCCAGTAAAACTTTCTCTTTTCTGTATCTACAATAAACATGTAAGGCCTGATTGACAATTGAAATAAGGAATAGTGATTATGAAATAGCAATAGTGTTATAGTGTATAGTGACATAGGTGGGCCACAATAGCCTCTATTTCAATGGTTCACCGCCAACCTAAATCATTATTCTGCCTTGAACGGTTCGAATTTCAGTGGCAGTGGCAACAACCAAGGCCCTCCAGATTATTCTATTATTATTTTATTTTTATTTTAAAATGATGTATTAGAGTCATAGATTAGGCCTTGCAGCAACTGTCAAAAGTCATTTTGACATTTATTTCTTGAGAATGTCTGATTTGAGTCTAAAATAAAAATAAAATACCCGAAATACATAACGGTAAGTCACTTGACTACAGTAGTGATATCATCTGATTGGTCAGAGTTTGGCTTGTCATAACGGTTATAAGGAATAAGTCATAAGAAATTGATGTTTTTCATTTCTTATGACTTATGACCTAATCACTATAACCAGTTTCTTATTGTGAACGGTTACATGGAAATGCCACCATCCATTTCGCTTAAACACTATACCATATTCCATAATCACTATACCATATTCCATAATCACTATTTCAATTGTGAACAAGGCTTAAACTAACTGCTATCTCTCGTCATTCGATACATATGACTCGAGTCTACAGCGAATACTTGCAGCACTTCAATAGGCAATATGCATGAGATATTTTCACTTTTTTCATCATTTGAAATGGTAATCAGCAACTAAAAATTGACTGAGACGAGTGGTCGAGTGGCTAGCACACTGAACCGTCATTCAGAAGACAGAGGTTCGATTTCTGCCACGGTCAACCATCCCGACAGTTTTTTTTCGTGGTTTCCCTCTGTCGTTCAGGTCAATACTGGGATGGTTCCTTATCAACAGGCCACGACCGACTCCTCACCATCCAAAAACACCTAATAAAATCACTTTTTATCTCATATCATTCAACAACGCCAATAGATCGTAGTCATTAGTAGATTGCGCCGTTAAACAATAAATAAACAAATAAAACAAAAAAACAAATAAATAAATAATGAATAAAATTTGATGGATCCATTTCTTTTTCATTTCCATTTTTCCAAATTAACCTACTTGCTTGAGAAATTAGCCAAGATATAACATATTTCAAAATGGACATGAATCTGTTTTAAATAAAATTACACACTTTGACATGACTCACGATACTTCACAAGACAGTAGCATCTGTCTCTCTCATCAATCTTATGGACCGTGACATTTTTTCGTCATTTTTCCTTTTTTTTAGATGGGGTTAGGGGTGGAGTGACACTAATTGTATGTACAATTGGTATCAACAGAGATAGAATCTTTAATGACGTATTTTAATCAAATCAACATGTTTCGATTGATTTATATATTATTTTCAATCCCATTTTAAACCCAACTGTTAATTTTTTCTACATTTTCGGCTGCCATATAATCAATCTGTACAGAAATTAATTTTTTTTCATTTGTATTGGAATTGAATCTCATGGATGTTGACTATTGAAGTGAACTGTAAAGTATTATTTGACACACGCCGAGAGATGACCTGGGAACCCTACACAAAGTTCAACGTGATAAGACAAAATGTTTTCAAATACGGAATGTATTTATCACTGATCGTCAATCCTAGTCGTATTTACTAGTATTTACATTCTATAATATTTACTATTAGGCTGGGCTGAATCAATATAACGGTATTTGTACTTTATATTTTCGAGTTATACATATAAACAAGCGTTATTGGTCCTTGCCAAGTTTGTTACTGGATATTACTAGGGCTAGGATGTTTTAGACCTTTGAAACTGCCAAAAAGGCAGGCAAATAGTACCTTAAAAAGTGAAGAAAAAGACCTTTCAAATAAAAAAAGTACCTATGAAAATTTTTGATTTTACATTGATTTTTCTGTACGTAGGAGGCTATAGGCCTAATTACTTGTGCTTACTAATTTTTTTTTATATTCAGAATAGAAGCATTATAGATGCTTTTTTTTCAAAATTATCTCAATCAAGGGGTAAACGGGTGAAGTTGAAGTTAGTTGGAGAATTTGGATAAAAGTGTAGTTTCAGATGCAGGCGTTAGATGAGCAGAAAGTTTAACCCACTTGTGGAGACTATTTTTCTAAAAAATATCAATTGGGGTGTTTCTATTGGATTGTATTGTACGTTATGTAGTGGTTTTACCGGTACAGTACTGATGTTACGCTACAAAAAACGATGTTTCAAAATAATAGATGCACCAAAGCATTGAGTTTATAGTGTTATATATAAACTCAATGACCAAAGTGCTACTTTTCAAATTCCAAATGCTATGAGAAGAAAAAATAGAAACTATGTTTACATGTCTCTATGAAACATATCAAAAATCATAAATTGTTGTAATGTTACTTTAAAATTGTACATATTACTATCATTTTATTTTTTATTCTGTATTTTATCTCATTTCATAATCATTTAATATAGTCCACTTCCAGTTTAATGCTGGCCTTCCATGAACGCGATTTGCGTTTAGCTTTCGCAAGGCGGTGGAATTGAGGGCAGCTCAACAATCAGAAATCGCGTAACTTTCGTCACTGATTGGTCGTTTTATCATCATAGTGGCTTAAAAAACCGCTCAGCGAATTCGCAATCCGAATAACGCAGGTATGGAAGCCCAGCATTAGTCCAGGTATTTCAAAACTTGTATGGCCTTTCAACCATACATATAAGTGGATAATTGTGATTTTTGTATTTTTTAATCACTAATGAAATGAAACATTCCTTTAGAGCCCGCATCTTGGACAGATTTACAGGGTACACTTCCGCCACATATATCTCAAGAACTACAAATACTACGGACTTGCGGTAAAATGCAATGAATAGATAATACCCTCAAAATTGTATATGCTTAGTCAAAAATTGGAAGAATAATTTCATTTTGGAGCAATAATTGAATCGAAATGTGCCTAATTTGATGGTTTTCATCACTTAATTCCCGGTTACCGAATGATAGTAGAAATAAATCACAAACGCACATCTTTAAATTCAACTTTTCTCGTCAATATTTGGAATCCTGATTTGCCTGTAATTTCACAGTTTTCTCAATTTCCTTGGCCAAAATATGTGATGTAACTAGATTTTGTCTAAATTTTGAGATAAAAAAAATCCTCCACCTAGCGGTGGTTACTGGAACTCTTCAATATTATCCCTTTTTCACTTTTCAATCCCCAACCAAACTTTTAAACGCACATCGAACTTGGGTTGAGCATTTCGAAGAGAAAAATTCTCAGCTAAGATGCGGGCTCTTAAATATGAATACCGGTAGTTTGGAAAGACTCATTTCAGAGAAATAAAAATGGTTTATTTCTCCAAGGAGCATGTTTACCAGATGCTTGCAAAGATAACAAACTGTATAAGAAGTAGCAGGCGCGCTTGGTTTATACGTCGCAAACTCTTACGTAGTAGTTTTTGGAATATATTTTTTTATATTGGGTTAAACGAGGCACTATAATGATAACTAAGATCTATTGGCATCTGTGAATGATATGTGTGATGATAGGATGATGAGATGAAGGTTTTTATGGATAATGGGAAGGATAGTGGGAAGGAACGGTTGTGGTCTATATTGTGGGAACCATCCCAGCATTAGCCTAGACTAAAGAGGGAAACTTTGAACAAACCCTACCAGGATGTTTCACCATGGTGGAAATCAAACCTTGATCTCCTGAATGATGGTTCAATGTATTAACCACTCGGCCACTCGTCACAGTAGCTTATATTTTCCCTTCATTGGTTGTTCCTATATTACTGAAACCGATATTTGAACTTGAACGAGTTCAATATTTTTTTTTAAATTTTTTTTTTAATAACATCGAAACTTGATACAAAATCATTGTTCCTCAATTAAGGCTAAGGATGAAAAGTAGGATCGTTTGGACGGGACACCACAAGGGCGATCTTACCACCCTATTTTAATTATTTAAAACCAATTAACTTCAACACCAGGACTGCGCTGTTGGCGACCATAACTTTCCGCCGCAGATAAAAGTATCTCAGTTTCCGAAAGTCCGGAACACATTATAAGTAAAAACCGTTTCTGTGATATATATATCCGGACATCACCAGCATTGGTATTAAGAGTAAACAAAACACACGAATGTCGATATCAATATCAATATTTGGATTCAACGACAAATTCAATGACATTTTAAAAAACTGACCGTTATTTACCTGAAATAAGATGGATAAGCCGATGAAGAGGACGCTTGGATAGAAGTACGGGTTCGGCCCCTTGTAGTCGAGTACGTAGCGCAGCTGGTTCGCGTTGGCGCTCAGTAGCGCTAGGTCCATCATTCCTTGCGCAAGCGTTTTCTTCTGTTGGTAGACGTTAATGTCGACACGGCTTCCAGGAACCTGAATCGGGAACATATTATTCGATTATCAACGTACGATCGCTAGCGGGATTAATCGATAACGCCGTGGGAGTCGATTTAGCGAAGTATCAAATTTTCGGGGATAACTTTCGAACGGTATGAGATATCAATAAACCACTAGGCCTGTATCTTTTGAATATTTTCGAGAAGGTATACGTCAAGAAGTAATCTACCATATGTATTCATTTTCTATTTGTGATGGGTTGAACGACGCATTGTAATGACAAGTCGATCTGAAATCATTGGCATAGGATGAACGATTAACGAGATGTGAGTGGAAAGAAGGGTGAAGGGTGAAGGGTGAAGGGTGAAAGGTGAAGAGTGAAGGGTGAAGGGTGAAGAGTGAAGAGTGAAGGGTGAAGGGTGAAGGGTGAAAAGAAAGTGGTCATGCTCTATATTGTAGGATTCTATCAAAGAGAACTGTATTTCTATATTATTAGAATTTTGATACTTCATACAATATTAGAAAGTGTCACTAAAATACTAATATTTCGATGAATCGACTTTCAACACCCACAACTGAAAATTATTTTGACCCCTTTGTAGGGATCGTGTTAGTTGTTTATAAGTTAGGTTAGTACTTATCTTCAATTAAAATAATTTTATATAAAAATTAGGTTAGTTTGAAATGAAGCGACTGAAAGGAAACGTTAAAACTAGGTAATGAGTGTTAGTGTATTAAAACTTGAAAATAATGAAAATAATAATGATGATGAAATGTAGAGAACAGCAGCCTACCTCGACGTCCAACCGACGTCCAACCGACGTCCAACTGACGTCCGACGCGTCAACTTCTGCCTCGGCTGCGTGTGATCGTGAATAATGAGAATGAGTTCGATTTCATTCTTTCTTTTTTATTGATATTGGATTCAACGACGCACTCTACTGATGGCTACGATCTATTGGCGTCGGTGAATGATGTATGAGATGATGGGATGACGACGGATGGAAAGTACGTAGGTACTTGAAATGTGGAAAATTTTCAAAAACTTCAAAATTTTCACTGAATAATAATTATGGAAAACATAATTACGGATATTTTCAGTGACTTTCACAACATTCGGATGGGAAATAACAGAGAAAACGCAATAAAAGTATCCATTTTATTGAAGGTTGAGATCAATTGGTTTTGCTAAGTGTATATATGCGACAGGTTGCAGCACTATAAATATCAACAAGTTGCAGGTAAGGTTTTTGAACGTTTGAAGTAATCCAAAGTCCGTAGATGTGGATTGATCTGACAAAATATTTTTCATTCTAGATTTCCATACTTTTAAGCTCATCTCGCAACGCATCCACTCACAAAATCTTTCACGAGTTCACTAACACAAACTCGACATATCAAGGAGCAGCGCTTTTCAACTCTCTACCGCAACACGTAAAAGAGAAAAGAAGTAAGAAGACATCTTATAGATATGACGCCATACTCAGTTTCTGACTATCTTCTGAGGTTCTGACTCTTAATTATGTAACTTTCCTGTTTACTATATTTTATTATACTTTTAAACTGACATATTCTTTAACATTATGTATTATGTTCCACAGAATAAAAAAAGTAAATTTACTGATTAACGTACCACGCCATTTTTTTAAATTTTTTTAAATTTTTTTTTTTTTTTTTTAAGTATATAAGCTCCGTTCCGCCTACCGGCGGTATACGCGAGGTTTGTACACTAACCTGACCCTAACCTAACCTACTGTCCACCTTTGTCATCTTAGTCAGATCACAAAGCATCAACTTCAAGTGAGTAAAAAACATATTAAAACAAACAAAATACAAAATGTTCAAACTACACACCATAGATTTGAACAAGATCTATCAGAAAACACAAAAAAAACGCGAACATAGGACAAAAATTGGCCATGGTATGTTAATCAGTAAAATTACCATAAAAAGAATCATTATAATTTATCCCGGGTTTTCCTAGTTGGAACGACAGTCTTATCCTTAAAATACCGGTAGTGATAGACAATAGTAAAAACATCAAGCTCTGATAGCTTTCAGAGGAAGTTGTGGTTTGCATGAGGAAGTGAGGAAATGCTACGAATCGAGTGGTTGTACATCCGTAAATTGTCACGTTAAAACAGGATGGATGGTGTGAGCATTCAGAATGTGAAGAGACTACTTGTTCAAGGCTACTGGCTGGTACACTTTTTTTGTATCAAATGAACAGAAAAATACCTTCTCCTAAACTGAAACATATTAGTTTCTGGTGAGGTACCTATGTCACTACAATTCAATTCAATTCAATTTTAACATGTTTTCTATTCACATTAAACAATCACATGACAAATATGAAATAGAATAACAAACACATGGGGATAATAACAAATAAATTCAATATGAATATAATGGTAAAATAAGAAAAATAAAGAAGAACTGCCATTAGTGCGAAATACGTTGATTAATACGTAATAAGAAGCCCGCGTAAGAATTCTTGTGTGCGGGCAACATAACTTATGATTATTTAACAAGAGTTGGCTATGAAGCAAATAATAAAATAAGTAAAATAAGTACATCTATTTTGTTAACAAAGAAGACAGAAACAAATATTGAAACAATTAGAAGGAATATTTGCAAAATTACTCTTGATTGAAAAATGAACAGTTATGATAATAACTGCTCACCCTACTTTGATCTGAAAGAAATTTACTCAACTCCAAGAACAATTGGTATTTTTTAGAGTTGCGTCAAATCACTGGGGTGCAAACAAAAAGGTTAAAAAGGTTTTATGTGCAATTGCAAGAGTTAAATAATAATAATAATAATAATAATATGGGACCTCATGTTTTGTTGTGGTGGATGATTGATGGTCCAGATTAGGAACGGTATTGATTTTTCAACTTACAAAATCAATGGGTAGGGTATCGGTAAGTTGGACTCCTAAAATTCACGTCAATTTGACACCTACCTCGCCAATCTTCACTTACTTGGTAAATCTGACATGCTGGTACTCGGGACCACACATAATTACACTAACCTGGCGACTAACCCCAACCGAAACGTCACCAACCTTTGAAAAAAATATGGTATCGAGTAACACAAAATTACCAGAAATAAACAAAAGACGCACAATTCCAAAAAAGTCAGGTTGCAAATATGGTATATTCACCAAAAACAACAGGCATATTGTAGGAATCCTGACAGATCCTGAGAAATTGTTTGTCTTCTGAGATGAGACCTACATACCGGTAGATGCAACGTTCAGTTGAAAATCTCGAAAGATGATTTCAAGCAAGGGTTTAAAACAATGTCATTATAACCTTACCGTGTTTGGGTCAAATGGTATTCCAGATATTCCAGACCCTCCAGGAACTGGAGTCATTGCTGGAGTGTATGGTCTGCCCGAAGGTGTCACCGACGGTCTGCGATTTCGGGGTTCTAATAGTCCATCATCTACTCCAGAATCTCCTGTCTCCATATCATCGATTTCTGGACCACTTGTTGGTCTCTCGTTTCTTCTATTCACATTTTCGTCGACGCGCAAATTCGACAAAGATATAGCGCTATTAGACATTCCGTTTGGTGACACCTGCATCCTGGGAGTCAGACCTAAAAATACCGAACGCAATTCTGCTGCTACGTTCAAAATAAACAGAGTTGACAGTTAAAACCAACGATCGTTAAAACTGACAAGACAACTGTACTTGTTAAGTATGTAATTCCATAGATAAGGAAAAAGCACCGTTCTCACCCGAAGTTGTAGGCCTACTGCTCATTGTAATTTATGTGACATTGATTAAACTGGAAATGCGTGTTTTGCATCAATTTAAAGCAGGAAAAGACGAATGCAAGGACAAATGGAAAGACCGGGAGGCGTGGTTCTGACGGGAAAGTTCGTGTCAATGACGCATAACTTTTTTTATTCTATTTTTGTATTTGAAGAATTCCAAGTATCGTATCGATGTTTACGTCACGTTATATCGATTTAAAGTAGTCTCGATTCAACGTAAACCATGTGCGCACAAAATGCAACAGCTGGCAATCCAAAATGGCACCGGCTACGAAACGTAAAGTTGACACTTTACCAAGCAAAACGTTTAAAACAATTAAAAAATATATCAAAACGTATTTATCAAAGGCATATTTACATTCGTTGATATTTGATCCTACAAAATTACCAATTGTCGCAGTTTTATTACTAGTTGTTGAGATAATAGTGAACATTGTTGTCATCCATAATGTAAACTACACTGAAATCGACTGGATTGCTTACATGCAAGAAGTCGAAGGATTTTTGAATGGAACTTTCGACTATTCACAACTCAAAGGAGATACGGGACCTCTGGTGTATCCTGCAGGCTTCGTTTACATCTTCTCGGCACTCTACTACATCACTGACCATGGCAAAAACATTCGGCTCGCTCAGTACCTCTTCGCTGCGCTATACATAACTTTTCTCTGTTTAGTTTTCCGTATTTATTGTAAAGCGAAAAAAGTCCCACCTTATGTACTTGTTCTAACATGTTGTACCTCTTACCGAATTCATTCTATCTTTATTCTGAGATTATTCAATGATACAGTGGCAATGTGGCTTCTGTATGCTAGTATCAATCTATTTTTAGATACCAGGTGGAATCTAGGTAGTCTGATTTTCAGTCTAGCAGTTTCTGTAAAAATGAATGTGTTACTCTTTGCCCCAGCACTTTTACTAGCTTATTTAACAAGCTTAGGACTTATTGAAACAATCAAACAGCTTATCATATGTGCCTCTCTTCAATTGTTTGTGGGTATGCCATTCATACTTACCAATTTCTGGGCCTACATGATGGGAGCTTTCAATTTAGGCCGTGTCTTTTTATTCGAGTGGACTGTCAACTATAGATTTCTACCCGAGGACATTTTCACAAATCGTTACTTCCACATTGGATTACTTGTTCTTCACATTGGTCTTTTGATTTTATTCTATACGCCATCTAAAATTTATTTGGAAAGTTGGGCTAGGATCACAGCTCTCGGAAGGGATATCAAAAAGCAAATGAAGGCTCGGAAAACTAATGTGGATATGAGTAGCGCAGCTCAGCTATTTTTGTTACCATTTTTCACAGCAAATTTTATCGGAATCATGTGCTCTCGATCTTTGCATTATCAGTTCTATATTTGGTACTTCCATACACTACCATATTTGTTATGGGTGACTCCCTTTTCAACTATTTCAAAACTTTGTCTTCTTGGCGTGATCGAATCAAGCTGGAATACTTTTCCGTCGACAATTCTAAGCAGTGCCATGTTGCACGTAGCACACGGGTTTATTGTTTACGGACTGTTCAAAAACCGAGACCCAATGAAACGAATTGTGGAATCGAAAAAAGACTAGAATCCAGTCTTATTTATTTTATTTATTGAACATTTGGGCCTAGTCCACTTCAACGTCTTGGGTTGGATCTATATATTTTTATGCATTTTGTTTCTGTTTAGAAAAAAGATTTGTTGTAGAAGACTTTTGCTCTCAAAAAAGGGTTTCGTACCAACAAAATATTTGTTATACATCCGTAATTTTTTTTACAAAAATCTCTGAATCATGAATACCGGTAATGTAATGCTTTTGAAAAAAAAGATGCAGTTGTATTTGTTATTGTACACCATGTACTGAGAATTCACAATGCCGCTCATAATACAACAGCTATACAAATACAACATTGATATTTGTGATTATTATGTTGGTAGATGACCATCTTACGTGTGTACAATCATTTGGAGAAGCGGTCTGAAACATGGTTGGGACTCGGGATTACCTATTTCAATTTGTTTCCTGGTATACATCATGGTAATTCTTGTAAGAAAAAGAGTGTCCAAGATTTAGATACCGGTAGGCCTATTGAGAAGACTATGTGCCAAGGACTTGAGAGTGATTCAAGACATTTAAATATAAATTATGTGTTAAATTTAATTTAAGGAGTTTTCGTGTTGAAAAGTGTGTGTGTGTGTGTGTGTGTGTGTGTGCGTGTGAATTATGTCCACAAAATGTCATCTTGCTCAAAACAATATTGTACATTCAAAGATATTTTCCAACTGTTATTTGTTTACCTCATTGTGAAAATATAAGTTTTTGAAATAGAGAATGTTTTTTTTTAATCTTTTACCGTATCCCATAAAGAATTACTGACAACTTACCGGTAAAGGTCTTTCGGGCACAAAAACAGATTTTGTGATCTATACTTTGGATTAGCACTCGGGTTTCCTGCCGCCAAGGGTTTAAGGATCTTAAAATACTACCTCTAGCATCTTTATTGTCTTTTATACGTTTCTTTACATATAGCTACTTAATTAAAAACTAACTAGGCATACATAGAATAATAGACAGAAGTATTTTTTTTTTTTTTTTTTTTGAATAAAAGAAAATATAAATAATAAAAAATTAAATAGTAATAATAGTGGTAATAAAGTTCCAATAATGTATCTAAAAATATTATAGTCAACAGGACAATAAAAAAAGTATCAAAAGAGTGACTGATAATTCAGATATATGTACCAACTAAATCACATGAGCTAGATATCAACTACAGTTAATTACATTCTTATTTATTATATACACTGCTAAACCAGTACCTTAAACATGGGTCAGGCAAGATTTGAACTTGGGCCTATATTAAGAAAACAAAACATAAATTGAAAATTACAAATAAAATTAACATTAATGAGAAATCTTTGTATTTAAGCATGTTAAAATTCTATGTTGAAATAGCCATCAACTTTGTTAACATCAATTCCAAATACTTAGAAATCTATCAAAAGAGGTAGATTAATGAGGTAGTTAGGTAATCAGGTTGTCATTATATTAGGCTAGAAGTCATTTTTTTTTCCATTGGGAAAACAAAAGTTAGAAACATTACGGTACAATAACAAAATTCACATATATGCGTTGTTAGACGAGCGGATAGTAATAGTATGTTGACTTTTCTGGCCAAACTTTTGCCTACATTTGCCAATTGGGTGACATTTAAGTTAAAAGTGGGTAAAAACTGCTTCGAGTGGTACCAATTTAGCACATTTTATGGTTTTTCTTCAAAATGGCTGACCCGATCAAGCTGAGAATTTCCAGAAATGAGTATCAGAATGTAAACCAACTTCACACAAAATTTCATTTTTTTGGAAAATAAAAATATTTAGATTTTTTTTTCGCCGTGTTATTCTAACGAGTATTTTTGAAATTTCTAAAATTCATGAAAATAAAAGTTACCACCCGATAATGCCACAAAAATATACAGATCTAAGTTAGATGAGGAACCATGATGAAAAAAAGTTTGAAGTTGATAGCTGTAGCCTTTTGACCTGTGGAGAACCGACAAAAAAACATAAAAAAACAATAACGAACACCTTTTTTTTTCAGTATGTCAAATTGAATCCTCGCTAAAGCTCGTCTAATGATACTGCGTCTTATATAAGTAAACAAAAAGGCTTCCAAAAATAGAACCTAAAAAGTAGGGGTACATCTTATAAGCCGGTGCGGCTCATATGCGTGTGAATACGGTATATCCTTCTAGATAAGGTACGTGTTCTAATTCTTAGAATACTCGACGATTGTACCACGATCCACGCTTTTACATATTATTACATTTGAGAAAGTCTCTTTGATTTTTCTCTTTCTTCAATACGCGCATCTTTGAGTAGATGATATCCCAGTCTACAAATGCTCCCACCAGATGTCTCGTGTTACCCTCCGTATCATCGTAACCCTTTCGTCCGTGGACCAACCGGATGTTGTCAAATGTCAAGATCTCACCTGCAGAAAATTAACGACAAATTATTAATGAATTGATATTTTAACAAGTTGACGATTAAACGATAACGATATCAACTATTGGAAAACCAGATGTAAATCAATGATACAGTGAATATTGTTTGATCAACGACATCGCCGTCAGTAAAGTTAGTTACAGTAAATCCTCGTTAATCTGAAATGCAAGGGTACCCCAAAAAATGATTTCGATTTACAAAAATTCGTAATGACCAAAAAACTTGTTTTCCACGAAAATCATCACACTTCCCGGTTAGAATTGAAGCAATTTCATATTGCGCACGAGAGAAAGCTATGCCACACGTGCGAGAAACCGCTTCACTGATTGTGTGTACTCGGCTAACTTCGACGATGCAAGATCGATATATAGCTCGCTTCCATTGGTGCTCGGCCATCCCGAGTCTGTTTGATGAACAAGTGTTACAAGCTTAACGCTCGTCAAAGACAGAGCGGCGAACACACTCGGAGTCGAATGATGCTCTCAAGGCAGCAAACATCTCAGCTGGCTTCAGCCTATTGTTATACGTCAAATAAAATGGATGGAATTTGGAAAAATAATGATCAGTTCAAGGAATTCACTTGAACTATTTCAAATTATCCAATCCGAAAACAGTGCTAAAGCAATTGAGTGGTCGAAATATTAGTTCGAATTTTGGATTAACCAAGTTTGGATTAACAAGGGTTTACTGTAGTATGAATGAGGCGGCAATAGACGAATGTTTACAAAAACCCGTGTCTTATATAGAGTCAACAACCCATGTTGAAGTCGATTTAATATTTTACTTGACTTGAGTATCCACGGCAATATCTTGACTTTTCTATTCAATAAGAATAGACATAGTTAATTATATTATGGTCACAGACAACACTCTGGGTGTTGAAGTTCATTGGTTTTAAATAATTAAAATGGGGTGGTAAGATCGCTCTTGTGGTGCCCCGTCCAAACGATCCTATCTTTCATCCATAGTCTTAATTGGGGAACAATGATT
This sequence comes from Brachyptera risi, assembly GCA_964007535.1. NCBI lineage: Eukaryota > Metazoa > Arthropoda > Insecta > Plecoptera > Taeniopterygidae > Brachyptera > Brachyptera risi. The sequence goes on along the minus strand of OZ023338.1, from coordinate 4,605,292 downwards.
TTGTATCAAGTTTTAATGTTATTTGAAAAATATACATATATTATGACCAAGCTCAAGTCATCATTTACTATAGGATGGAATCATTGAAATAACAAAGGTTTTGGGGGTTACTAAATCTTAGCTTATCCATATTTTAAATGATCTGTTGAAATATTGTTTTACTATTTCATCAATTCTAATTCTTTTTTCATCCAATCTAATAATTTGTGTATCATTATTGTGTCCGTAGGGCAATTGCAATTGTAGAAAGATTTCTACTTGTTAAAATAAATATTTTAATCTGTCTTAAATCATACATTAATTTGAAATTCAAATTCAATTAAACTTAAACTTTCGAACGTGATTGAGCTCAGCTGTACGAGTTGTAAAACGTGTTATACATGATATAAAAAAAAAAAAAAAAAAAAAAAAGAAAGAAAAAAGAAGTAAGAAGAAGAAAAAAAAAATATATATATATCAAACACAACAAGAAGAGAAGAAAAGAAGAAAAGAAGTTGGAAGAAAAAGCTCAAGACCAACAAACACCTTTTTTTATCCATCCTGACGTGGTTTTTCGTGGTTTCCCACAGTCCTCGAAGCAAATGCTTGGATGAAGTACTAATTGGCCACGACCATTAATTAGTAGAGCGATAGGCCTAATTATAACATTATGGGCCTATCACTAATTTAATTTGTGCATTTTGTATAATGATCAATTTTACATCTGCTGTCAAGGGAAAGAAGTAATCATTGCCCAAGAGACTTAGTTCAAAGTGGAAGATATCAACATTCGTGTGTTCATACTGAAAGACTTTCATCTACGGCAAAAAATTATGGTCACAGACAGCGCAGTCCTGGTGTTGAAGACCATTAGTTTTAAATAATCAAAATGGGGTGGTAAGATCGCCCTTGTGGTGCCCCGTCCAAACGATCCTATCTTTCATCCATAGCCTTAATTGGGGAACAATGATTTTGTATCAAGTTTCGATGTTATTAAAAAAAAAAAATACATGATATAAGCTGTTTACCTGGTTTAGTTTTAAAGTAGACCGTATTATCGGGATCGTAACAAACGTTTGTGAACTTCTTGTACGCCTTGTACCACGGTACGACCTTGTCGAGCGGGATGTTGAAGTGAGAGTCGCGCTGTTCTTGGCTGTAGTTGACCTGGTCAAACTTGCCGTTACGATCGAGGCTGGAAAAGACGCAAACATCATTATGAGAGCTTGATAAGAAGAAATTGATTCATGAACGTTACTCTTCGAAAATATTTCAAATTCAAATTATTTGACGATTGATTATGAATGGTTCAATGTTTGTTGAATTTAATGATATAAATAAATAAAATTATTGGGTAATGAAAGACAGCTTCATTTATATCAACTAAATTAGGTTAAATTTGTCAAAAAAAAATTTTTAAGTAAGTTACAAAACTGCCACATATTGATTTGACCCGAGAGTCCCCTTATTTATTTATGTCAGAACTTGACATGCAATACAAGCATTGTTCTCTATAGGCACTGAGACGAGTGGCCTAGTGGTTAATAGTTAATACACTGAACCGTCATTCAGGAGACCGTGGTTCGATTCTCGCCATGGCTGACTCTCTATCGTTCAGATCAATACTAGGATGGTTCCTAAGCAACAGGCCACGACCGACTCCTTTCCACAATTAAAAACTCTTAATAAGATGATCTTTCATCGCATCATCTCATATATCATTCACCGACGCCAATAAATCGTAGTATATTTCGTCGTTAAGCCCAATATGAATACCGGTATGAATGAATCTATAGAGGCAATAAAGGAGAATAGTTAGTAGTTACATAGATTTCCATCACAAGGCCTTCATTGTAACGGTCTTGGTCATCCCATATGATATTTTTTTTTTATATTGGGTTTTAACGACGCACTGTACTTATGGCTACGATCTATTGGCATCGGTGGATGATGAATGAGATGATGGGATGATGAGATGAAAGGTTATTTTATTAGGTGTTTTGGATGGTGGGAAGGAGTCGGTCGTGGCCTGTTGCTAAGGAACCATCCCAGTATCAACCTGAACGACAGAGGGAAACTATGAAAAACCCCTGTCAGGATGGTCGACCATGACGGAAATCGAATCCCAGTCTCCCGAATGACGGATCAGTGTGTCACCACTCGGCCACGCGTCGCGGTTATATGATAATTATATACAGTAGGGGAACTAATACTATTTTTCTTTTTTTCCCCTTTTTAATTTTTGTATGATTTAGTTATCATCATTTAATTATTTCTTTTTTCCACATTTTCTTATTCAAACCTAGTCAAATTATATTTATTTTGTTATTCTCTAAAATGTTGTTATTGATAATTTGTTTTATATTTTCATTAATTGATTTTTATTCTGTGTTTTTGCAATCTTTTAATGTAAGACAAAGTCTGAATAAAGTTACATATATAATAACTCTCGGAACATTAATTCCAACATTATAAACTAAAATATCCCGACGAACTTCATTCTCCACTATTTGTCTATTTGATAAATGAAATTCAATAGGGAATTTTGTTCGTGTTGACTCTACCCACCAAATACACGGAGCTCTATAAATCGAGTGATATCTCCCTAAGACGTCCTCGCCGATATCGTTCCACTCGACCATCGTCTCCGTGAGTATTTCGTACGTCTCCGGATCCGTGTCCTTGAGAATGTTCACTACGTTCAAACAGTCGGCGATCAGATTTTCACCTCCGGAACCTTCCGTCTGCGTCAGACAGTGTAGCATGTTGACCTGTCAAACAGGAAGAAGTTTTTAGTTTTAGTTTTAGTTTTAGTCTTATTGAGCTGTTTGATTCATACATACCGTCTTTACACGCATATAAGCCGCACCGGCTTTTATGACGCACCTACTTTCAGGTTCTATTTTTTGGTAACCTTTTTGTTCACTTAAACATACATACATTCTTTAGTACTAGGAAAACGCTATATACGCGTTGTTAGACGAGCGGATAGTAATAGTATGTCGACTTCATTGCCAAACTTTTGCCTACATTCGCCAATTGGGTGACATTTAAGTTATAACTGGGTGAACACTGCTTCGAATGGTACCAATTTAGCACATTTCATGTTTTTTCTTCGAAATGGCTGACCCGATCAAGTTGAGAATTTCCAGAAATGTGTATCAAGATGTTATTCAACTTCACACAAAATTTCATTTTTTTTTTAAATAAAAATATTTCTATTTTTTTCCCGTCGTGTTACTCTAATGGGTATTTTTGAAATTTCTAGAATTCATAAACAAAAACGTTACCACCCGATAATGCCACAAAACTATACAGATCTAAGTTGGATGAGGAACCATGATGAAAAAAAGGTTGAGATTGATAGCTGTAGCCGTTTGACCTGTGGAGAACCAACAAAAAAACATTAAAAAAAACAACATAAAAACAAACACCAATTTTTTTCAGTATGTCAAATTGAATCCTCGCTAAAGCTCGTCTTAAAACAGATTTGTATTATACAATACAGTGTCCCAGTTTCTCTTCTCAGCAATTAAGACTAATTATAACTGATATATCTAAGAAAATAATGAAGTTAACAATGCATAATAGAATAACTATGATAGAATGATGCATGTCTGATATAATTTTATGACTTAATTTATAAGACACAGTATCATATTCCACACTAACACTAACACTGACGGCCGGCAGTCCTAAATAGCAATCAGTGAACTTGCCTAAAAAACAGCAGCCACAACACAGGGAAACAAAAACACAACACAAAAACACAACACAAAAACACAGGGAGAAAGAGACGAAGAGAGGAAAGGTTGTACCGAACGCGCAGCAGCGCATTGACGACTGTCCGTGCATCTATCTGACGACGATTGCGGGTTCGCCCTGCTATACTAGGAAAACGCCGTATATGCGTTGTTAGACGAGCGGATAGTAATAGTATGTCGACTTTTTTGCCAAACTTTTGCCTACATTCTCCAATTGGGTGGCATTCAAGTTGGAAATGGGTAAAAACTGCTTCGAGTGGTACCAATTTTATTTTATAGTTTTTCTTCGAAGTGGCTCACCCGATCAAGCTGAAAGTTTTCAGAAATGTGTATCATAATGTAACTCAACTTCACGCAGAATTTAGTTTTCATAGAAAATAAATTTTTTATTTTTTTTTCCCGACGTGTTATTCTAATGGGTATTTTTGAAATTTCTAAAATTCATAAAAAAAAAAGTTATACGATAATGCCACAAAACTATACAGATCTGAGTTAATTGAGGAACCATAATGAAAAAAGGTTGAAGTTGATAGCTGTAGCCGTTTGACCTGTGGAGAACCGACAAAAAAACATTAAAAAAAAAAAACGAACACCAATTTTTTTCACTATGTCAAATTGAATTCTCGCTAAAGCTCGTCTAATAATAGGGTTACCCCTATTTCATATTTGAACACACTCTTCAAAAATAATATTTCATACAATCCAGCTCAATATCTTCAAAATCGTGCAAATTTTCATGAAATAGCTAGGTGTGGCTAAATACTCTGAAAAATACATTTACTGTGAAAAGATTTTTTTTTTTTAATAACATCGAAACTTGATACAAAATCATTGTTCCCCAATCAAGGCTAAGGATGAAAGATAGGATCGTTTGGACGGGGCACCACAAGGGCGATCTTACCACCCCATTTTGATTATTTAAAACTAATGGTCTTCAACACCATGACTGCGCGTTCTGTGACCATAATTTTTCGCCGTAGATAAAAGTCTTTCAGTATAAACACACGAATGTTGATATCTTCCACTTTGAACTAAGTCAAAGTTAATGCAAAAGATAATAAGAAAAGATAGTAAAATATAATATGATGTTGAAAGAATCGAAATACAATGAAACACAAAGAATATAAAAAATATAGACAAATCTATTCTATTCCATCTTTGAGAAATATTTGGATTTGATGGTCTATATTTCATCAAGAGTCCATGAGAGTCGATTAGCAAGATATCAGTTTTTTGGTGATAACTTTTGAACGGTATAAATATATATATCTCAAACCCAGATAACCAATTAAATTGGGCCAGGGGGTGTTCGAGAGATGGTGGGAGAATAGAGAACGATGGAGGGAACTCGTAGGAAGAGAAGAAATAGAGGATAGGCCTAGCAGTAGTGAAGAAGAGGAGGAAGAAGTCGGAACTGGCAGGAACCAATGGATATGAGAAGTCTGCCCTAGAAAAACTGGTTTTGGTGATAACTTTTGAACGGTGTAAATATATATATATCTCAAACCCAGAAAACCAATTAAATTGGGCCAGGGGGTGTTCGAGAGATGGTGGGAGAATAGAGAACGATGGAGGGAACTCGTAGGAAGAGAAGAAATAGAGGATAGGCCTAGCAGTAGTGAAGAAGAGGAGGAAGAAGTCGGAACTGGCAGGAACCGATTGATATGAGAAGTCTGCCCTAGAAAAACTGGTGGAAATGTCATAAAGCGATCATTTTCATTTTTACATGTTATATTAATTAGTGAATCAATTAGAATATACTTTTCAATATTATTATTAAGAACCATTTCAATATAGCCTACGTGAATAGAATTTCTACATAGTTCTGTATTTAACTTATTATCTGTTTAAAGTAAACAATTAATCACTTTTATTAAGAACACTGTGCCTCATAGCAACAACATGTTATTGTATTTGGACATTTCCCTTGCTCTGTATAAACTGATTCACCCTTGATTTTATTGACAGTACTATTATTCATTTCATAAATCTATGACTATTTTGCATTTCAACAAAACTAGAATCATCGACCATTTTGAGACAGTACGATCTACATATTAATTCAGTTAACATCTCTTATTTTACAAAAGTACCAACTTCACATTATTACCAAGTACCATTTCTATTATCATTTTTATTAAATGTGAATTAATAAACAACACTGAGATTATTCCGAACTACTGAATTTATACTACATTTCTGGTAAGCTTCAATAAACCTATTTTTACCAGTTTAATATTCCTTCCCTCTTCCTTGTTAATAATTAAACTCCCGGCCTAAGTTCCGGGCGTTCCCATTGTTTCCCTTCGAATTCCGACCGCTCTGAATATTTATGTCAGTAAAGACATTGGTGACAGCTACGCTATCATTGTGAACATTATCGTTATTTGAACTATCATTGATTTATATCTCACTTTGACAGTCGTCACAGAGATCTTCAATTTTTATCAATTTGAAACGATCAACTTCATCACATTGGTGACAAGCGGTGTCGATTTACTTATTTATTTGTTTCACTCATATTTCACGGTTCAAAGCAGTGTTTTCCACAAATAAATAAGTGCGGAAAAGTTTAAATATTAACAAGTGTTAAATTCATTTGAATACTTTAAAAGTTTGTCTCGATATCTAAATACGTAATCATGGCAACAACTGGTCCCGTCCACACCACCAGTACTACATGGAGATCCATATTCATCCTATGGTGCGTGTATCAACTCTCGCCTATAGTAGCAGCACCGAACTTGGACAAAAGGGATGACATCCTCATGACGAGCTCCGGATGGATTCTCATGAATGGGACGATGAAGATAACGAAGAAGAAGATGTCCCTTACTTTGGCTATCACATCGAAGATCCTGAAGAGGACGAGCAGGATTACGCAGAGGATGAGAATTTCGTAGATGGAGATGACCCAGCGCTTGATTTCTCTCAAGACTGTTACCTCATGGACTAACGCACAGCAGCACATCTTTATCTACTAGCATCACCGTCATCTCCAAACATCACTTCAACTACTCTATAGCTTCTACTATCCACAAGTTAATTGGACTTCTCACCCCGAGGAAGAGAAAATTAAAATAATGATACAACAAATGTCGCAAATTATAGCAACAATGGGACTAACTGGTAGTAAAACAGAGATTCGCGACTCTGTCAATACCTATCAGATGGTTTCACAAAGCTATCAAGAAGGAAACAAATGTGAACAAGTAACAAATAAAACTGTTGCGAGTCAAACGTTTGAGATAGGTATATTTCGACACGACGATAGAGAAGCAAAGCTAGCTTCCTCTACATGTCAAGAAGAAATGGATCTAACAAAGCCTGACCTTTGCATTAACGATAACATTCGTATATCATCTGTTTTGCCAAAAACATATCTACCCCTGGATGACAGACAACCCCATCCTACCTACTCGCATTGCGGTTTGCACAATACGGAAGACAATTGTTTCCCCAAGAAGTGAAATTAGTTTTGAAAACGGCGACAAACTCGGTCATCATCTCCAAATCATCTCCAACGTCTCATCATTAGGCCTACATAACATCTACCAGCTTCTCCAGAATCTCCATCAACGTCATCACTTCCAGCCATCACTTCAACTTCCAGTCTACTTCGCAGTTTCAGCTATTCACAAGTTAAGTTTTTACTTCTAAACATAATTTATAATGTTCCACCTGAACAGTTAATTAATGTTTCAATTATTTTCTCTTCTACTCTGAATAACTATACGTACATACGTCTTTATTATTATTATCATCAATTGTTTCTTTATACTACTATTACGATTATCATACAAAAAAATACCTATTAGGTATACATATTTGAATATACATACATAAATACTAATTCATTAAAATAATATACTTTAATCCTCTTATCAATATTGTTATTGTCGTGTATTCGATTTACACTACAAACTATCTTTTATCTCGCAGAATATAATGTCTCACATGTTAATCAATTGTCACTATTATTAATGACAGGATATCATAAATATATACTGTTCATCTCGTAACAGTTCTGGTATTCAATTTTTACGATTAATTATGATTAAGACATATCATATAAGATATTTTTGTATTTTTGTCTTGCATTTCAATGCACATATTAGCTATATTCTTATACTCATATCTTACATATATTTCCTCAAGAGACATAATTATCTTTGAATGTCCGATCTGTTCCTCTCAAATACAATTCTTATGTATCACTATTATCCATTTTGATTTCTTTCTTTATACCAATTATCTTACGTTTCTGAAGTGGCAATATTACCCACGTTTATACGAAGACTTCTGAAGTGGCAATATTACCCACGTTTATACGAAGACTTAATGTACCATTCTTTCATTATAAAAAGAAGAAGTCTCTTCATACCTTATCTCACGTTTCTGAAGTGGCAATATTACCCACGTTTATACGAAGACTTCTGAAGTGGCAATATTACCCACGTTTATACGAAGACTTAATGTACCATTCTTTCATTATAAAAAGAAGAAGTCTCTTCATACCTTATCTCACGTTTCTGAATTGGCAATATTACCCACGTTTATACGAAGACTTCTGAAGTGGCAATATTACCCACGTTTATACGAAGACTTAATGTACCATTCTTTCATTATAAAAAGAAGAAGTCTCTTCATACCTTATCTCACGTTTCTAGACTGGCAATATTACCCATGTTTAGACGGATATTTTATGACTATTATCTCTACCTTATTGGTTTCAATTTTACATTTTGTGTAACACATTGTAATAATATTTTATTACAAGTAATTTGAATACCATTATTAGTGATCAATAGAAATTCACCTACAAATAACTGATGAATCCTAATGCTTATAATCCTCACATTTATTTTATTATCCTTCTTTAGCAACTTTTAACTGCTATTTACGTATTTCCATTTTTATAGATTGTCAACTACTCAAAGATCTCAGAGGACATCACAATGCTTCGGCACTGGCCATGGAGGAAACAACGGGAGCAACACCCGGAGGACCTGGTATCACGATCACCCACCTGTACGACTCATCAATTTCCGTTGTATAATTCGTTCTCATCTCGAAGAAACGAAATTCCATATTATACAACAACTTCAAAGTCGACAATGCAGTAAGCGAAAGTGGTAACTCAACCCAGCCTCATTATATCCTCATGAACCAAGTGTTTTTTTTTTTTTTTTTTTTTTTTTTTTTATTGTCACAAATTAAATTATACAATAAAGTAATACAGTTTGAACTCTCGTCCACTAAGCCATAAATGGCTTATCTGTGGTTTAAACGATGAAAAACAAAACACTAAAATACACTGTGATTTACTATGCAAATATTTAATAAACTCATTAAAACATAATTCACTTCGATAGGTTAAATAATAATGAGCATGAAAACGAAAATAAGGCAACCAATTGGAAACTAATTCTAGAATTTCCATATTGTATCAGCATATGCTGTGATTGACCCTAACAAAAAATTAAAATTAATGACAAAAAATATACGGTACCATAAGTAATTAACGTAGACACTAAATTATGTGAAATTAACTGAATTTATGATGAAAGCTTTAATTTCTTTTTTAATTTGAGCATATCTATTCATTTTTCTTAACTCAACAGGTATGTCATTGAATATTGAAGGTATTGCATATTCCAATCTTCTTTTACCATTTTTGTTATTGAAAAGTGGTAATCGGAATAATTCAAGTTTTTGGAGCCTGGTATTAAATGGAGTGTCAACTGGTGTTTTATATAAGTCAGAAAAATAATATTTAAGAATGAATCTATACTTGAACAAGTAAATAACTGGTAAAATATTTAAACACTGAAAAATTCCAACTGTATCTTGATGGAGAGATCCTAATTTATGAGGAGGTATAATACTTTTAACAATTCTAGTTTGAACGAATTCTATCAATTTCATATGTGAATCTGATGCGTTACCCCAGGCTAAGATTCCATAATTAATTATTGACTCAACTAGAGCAAAATACACAGTTCTTAGCAAAGTGAAAGGAATTATATGTTTAAGCATGTGAATTTTGTATGCACAGGACCTTAACCGGCTACAAATATTATCAATGTGTGGTCGCCATGAAAATGATCTATCAATTTTAAGGCCAAGATAAACATACTCGTGTACAATTTCAATATTAGAATTGCAACCTAAACAAGGATTACCACAACTTGTAATGTGCAAGCAATCATAAGTGTGATATAAAATTTGAAAGGGTGTATTTCTATCTTTATTTAAGGCAGTGCAAAAGTGGATAATTTTTGTTTTTGATGAATTAATAACCAAATCTAAATCGTGTGTTATTTTTAAAATATTTGTGAAATCAATTTGTAGGTTATGCACAGCAGTTGTTATGTCTCTATTTGTACTCATAATAAGGGCGTCGTCCGCATACAAGTACATTTGACAATTTTTTACATGATCTGATAAATAATTGGTATACAATAAATACAAAATCGGCCCTAAAATTGAGCCTTGGGGTACACCAGAAATAACGTTTTTAGAAGTGCTGAGGTTGTTGCCGACTTTCACCACGATATGACGATTGAATAAATAATTTTGAAACCAACAAAGCAGATTACCACGGATCCCTATGAATTCTAATATAGAAACTAGTTTTTGGTGATTTAGAGTGTCAAATGCTTTAGAGAAGTCTACGAAGAGAGCCAGAACATGTAAATTAAAATTTAGTCTAGAATTAACAAAGTCTGAAAATAAGGATAATAAATCAGAAGTACTTTTTCCCTTTTGAAAGCCAAATTGAAGTGGATTGATGATATTACTATCATTTAAATAATTCGTTAAGTTTATTGCGATCCATCTTTCCATTATCTTTTCAATTGTCGGTAGAAGAGCAATTGGTCTATAGTTTGAATATTGAGAGTGATCTCCTTTCTTATACACAGGTCTTACAATAGATATTTTTAACTTATCTGGCACCACTCCTTCTTTAATACTTAAATTGATGAGTTTGGATATAACAGGACTTATATGCGTGGAAACTAATTGCAAGTCTTTAACTCTTATCCCGTCGATGCCCGGCTGTTTGTTTTCATCCATAGAATTGATTATATTTTTGACAGTATCATGCTGTACAGATGGAATAAACATAGATTGCAAGGCCGGAGATCTATCTGATGCAGGCACAGTGACAATATTGCAGTCATGATTTAAATTAGTAATTTCATCGATGAAAGAATTTGCAAAACTATTTACGATAACGTCATTACTATGCTTTTTACCTAGATGTTTACTTATAGTTTCATCTACAGAGAGTTTTTTCTTTGTTCCGATTATTTCATTTATAGTTTTCCATGTATCTTTCAAACTGTTTTTCGAAGCATTAATTCTGTCTTTAAAATATTTATTTTTTTCTTTTGTTATTTGCCAATTTGTTATATTTCTCAGTGTCTTATACTGATTACGTAGATCATTCTTGAGAGAATTACTACAATCTTTCCATCTACGAAATGATTTATCTCTATCTCTTATAAGATTCATTAAGTCTTCCGTTATCCATGCTTTGTTAACTCTCTTTTTCTTCATGTTTAGGCTATTACGTGTGAACGTAGAACTGTCATAACAATCTTTAAATTTCGACTCAATGTTATTATACAAATCAGACGCATTATCAATGCTCATTAGGCGATTCCAATTAATTAATTTCAATTTACTAGCTAATTTATCCTCATTCAAACATATCATGTCTATGCATTGCTCAGCTGGCTCATTCAAATCGTCAGTAGTGCAACAAATTCCTACAATATAGTGATCTGATAATTTTGTTGTATAAATAAAAGAATGTATTTCATGAATATTACTTCTAATAAAAATATGATCTAGACATGATGCACAATATTGATCTCCACGAAATTCCTCTCTAGTGATTCCATTTATGCATTTATAAAAACCATTAACGGCTAAAATATTTTCGTACATTTGTACATTATTGTCATTCACGTCTAAAAGATTAATATTAATATCACCAACAATTACAGCGTTGCCACGCAGATCTTGTAATATTTTCTCTAGCTCATAAACAAACTGAATTTTACTTCCTGACGGGGGCCTATATATTGCTAGCATATTCAATTTAAAATTATTATATGATAACACTCCATTTATACCTTCAAACTGATCACCAGTTGTATTACCTCTCTCGAAAGAAATATTTGATTTAATATACATTAGAATACCACCTCCACTCTTTTCTTTTCGTGTTAATGCATACGAATTGTAGCCATCTATCGAATAAATATCTCTCACATTTTTGACGTTTATTTCACATAATATAATAATATCGACTACTCCTATTTGCTTTTCTAAAATAATATTCAATTCGTTCCATTTTGTTTCTAATGAACGTATATTCAAATGAATAATTGAAAAACCAGGGAAAGAATTGAACCATGTGTCAATGTCATCAATGACCGAACTGGAATGCACATCTTGGAAATTGCTCACGTCATCTGAACAAAGCATACAATCTGACTTACAGCTGATAGTAATGTAAACAACCACGCACCGATGTTCATGAAAACTTGCAGCACTAGGTGGTTAGTTTCTGAAGGTCAGCAAAGGAATTTATCTTGATAACAGCCGATGCACCCTCGTCCTTCTTTGCTAGTATTTTGCCTCGATTCAACCAAACAAACTTGAATCCCGCCTCCTTACCTTCAGTTCTTGATCTCCAAAATAATTCTCTATAATACGGATTCAAATTGTCATTAATGTAAACTCGTGAACTACCCGATGATGTATGACCTCGCGTTACTTGGTTGCTCGTAATAACAGTTCGTTTCTTCAAGTAAAACTCGTCCCTCTTCTTCCGGCTCGCGAATTGCACAATGATACGGTTCGGTTTGTTGATATTTTTTTTTGAGTACAAACGATGCGCGGCTTCTATATCAGACTTCTCTAATTGAATATCTAGTTTGCCCGCTAAAGATATTATCAAATCTTCCACTATCTCATCTTCTTTCTCTTCCACGTTTATTATCTCGAGATTCTTATTGCGCCCGTATTGGTCAAGTGATTGTAGGTGAAGTGTAAGTTCATCAATCCAACGGTCCTTATCGGCTCCCTCCTTCTTCAAAGCAGCAACAGTGGATTTGAGATCCTTGATTTCAGCAGAAACGTCCAACTTGAATTTCTTGATATCTTCACTGAGAGTATTGAAACTATCACGCTGATCAGACAATATTTGAGTCAAACCAGCTAAGTCAAATGTTTTTGACGTCTCTAACGTAGGAGTAGACTGACCTGATTTCTTTCCGTCGCGACACTTTAAACACCTCCAAGCAAGCTTATTTTCAATAGTCTTATTAACATAAGACGCTTTTTTAATACCGGAGCAGCTATTGAAATGGAATGAATGTATACACTCAGAACATTTAATATAATCGCCGTCCTTGGGCAGATCTTCTTTACACGCAAAACACTGCATAGCAAAACACAGATAGCAGCAATACGCGGGGAGTAGTACGTAGAACAACCTACCCTTACGACTGCTGGCGAGAGAATGAAACTCGAAGTTATTGTTATGAACTTCTGATGTCTACGAGCAGTGAACAAATTATAAAATTTCAGTGAAATTTCAGTCAAGTTTGTTTTCAAGTGTATGACCTACAGCGCAAAAATGTGATAATGTGATCTGTATATTTATCTTCTTATGAATCATTGTCATTATTGAATTGCTACATTATCAACATAACATTGCTAATCAATGTACACTAATTAGAGTATAAGTTCCTATTTAGTGTGATAATGTTTATTCCATAATTACCAAATGATCGTTTTATTTATACAAATGTATATCTGCTGCGATAATTATTGATAAAAATCCGTTTGGATATATATCAATTTTTCGTAGGGGGGTATAATGTCATAAAGCGATCATTTTCATTTTTACATGTTATATTAATTAGTGAATCAATTAGAATATACTTTTCAATATTATTATTAAGAACCATTTCAATATAGCCTACGTGAATAGAATTTCTACATAGTTCTGTATTTAACTTATTATCTGTTTAAAGTAAACAATTAATCACTTTTATTAAGAACACTGTGCCTCATAGCAACAACATGTTATTGTATTTGGACATTTCCCTTGCTCTGTATAAACTGATTCACCCTTGATTTTATTGACAGTACTATTATTCATTTCATAAATCTATGACTATTTTGCATTTCAACAAAACTAGAATCATCGACCATTTTGAGACAGTACGATCTACATATTAATTCAGTTAACATCTCTTATTTTACAAAAGTACCAACTTCACATTATTACCAAGTACCATTTCTATTATCATTTTTATTAAATGTGAATTAATAAACAACACTGAGATTATTCCGAACTACTGAATTTATACTACATTTCTGGTAAGCTTCAATAAACCTATTTTTACCAGTTTAATATTCCTTCCCTCTTCCTTGTTAATAATTAAACTCCCGGCCTAAGTTCCGGGCGTTCCCATTGTTTCCCTTCGAATTCCGACCGCTCTGAATATTTATGTCAGTAAAGACATTGGTGACAGCTACGCTATCATTGTGAACATTATCGTTATTTGAACTATCATTGATTTATATCTCACTTTGACAGTCGTCACAGAGATCTTCAATTTTTATCAATTTGAAACGATCAACTTCATCACAGAAACACCCCCTGGCCCAATTTAATTGGTTATCTGGGTTTGAGATATATATATTTATACCGTTCAAAAGTTATCACCAAAACCAGTTTTTCTAGGGCAGACTTCTCATATCAATCGGTTCCTGCCAGTTCCGACTTCTTCCTCCTCTTCTTCACTACTGCTAGGCCTATCCTCTGTTTCTTCTCTTCCTACGAGTTCCCTCCATCGTTCTCTATTCTCCCACCATCTCTCGTCTTCCACTTCTTCCCATTTTTCTCCTCGGTTGACTACCCAGAACTTGACTCCCTCTTGCCACCTTTCTCTTGGTCTTCCAACTCTTCTCTTTGGTATGACTATCAAAATTCTAATTTGCGAGAAACACAGATAATTAATATAGCTTCAAGATAATATAAGTTACAACTATTAAAGTCATGTCGCTTGCCAGTTATGCAACATGACTTAAATAGTTATATCTTATGTCATCTTGAAGCTATTATAATTATCTGTGTTTCTCGCATATTAGAATTTTGATATCTCATACCGTTCAAAAGTTATCACCAAAAAACTGATATTTCGCTAAATCGACACCCATGGACTCTTCTTACCTATCTCTGATAATGCATAATTAATATCCTACCCCAGGCCTGTGTTCGTAATACGGCACGTCGACGTGTAACGGCAGGGGCGTCGCCAGGTACGCAAGATTACTCGTATCCGTCTTCGCTTTTATTTCAAACACTTCACTGAAACACAGTCAAACACAATTATCAGATTTAGTTTTAGTTTAGTTTATTCATTATTTAGAGCTTTGTAAATTAACACATTTAACAAGAGTCTCTTAACTGTAGTTAAATACTATTCTGGTGGCTGCATGAATCTACTCTGTTCTACTTTAACTAGGAAAACGCCATATATGCGTTGTAAGACGAGCGGATAGTAATAGTATGTCGACTTCTATGCCAAACTTTTGCCTAAATTTGCCAATTGAGTGACATTCAAGTTATGAATGGGTAAAAACTGCTTCGAGTGGTGCCAATTTAGCACATTTCATGTTTTTTCTTCCAAATGGCTCACCCGATCAAGCTGATAATTTTCAGAAATGTGTTTCAAGATGTAATTCAACTTCACACAAAATTTCATTTTTTTTTTTAAATAGAAATATTTTCATTTTTTTCCCGCCGTGTTATTCTAATGGGTATTTTTGAAATTTCTAAAATTAATAAAAATAAAAGTTACCACCCGATAATGCCACAAAACTATACAGATCTAAGTTGGATGAGGAACCATGATGAACTAAGTTTGAAGTTGATAGCTGTAGCCGTTTGACCTGTAGAGAACTGACAAAAAAACATAAAAACGAACACCAATTTTTTTCAGTATGTCAAATTGAATCCTCGCTGAAGCTCGTCTAACAAAGTTATAAATATTAATATACACTACAGTAGTATAGGTTGTTCATTATTATCATATTAGTGATAATATAGAATACCTTGCTTAGATTCTATTTTTAAATGTCCAATATGGCCGCCGAGATCGGAAAAAGCATATGTCGCTAACGGCCGCAGGAGTAACGTATCTCGGTAATATATGTGTAGACCAAAATTTACTTTTTTTTCAAAAATCAAAATTGTTGTGTTGACAACTAAAAACAAAATGTGTGACTAATTACCCGTAATGTGTCTTCTTGATAAATCCGACCCGGTTCGCGACGAGTCGTACTTGATCCTTATTGGCCGGCGTTCCCTCGATGATCGCGACGCCGTGTTTAGCCATCGCTTCCAGCCACGACAAGAAGTGATCATCGCTGGGGACAAAACACAAGCACGTTGAAGAGTGAGAAGTGATGGCAAAGAGTTCAATGAGAATGAAAATGAAAAGTTGGAAATATTGTCACATCACGGCTCCATTAAGCTGGCCTTCCATGAACGCGGTATTCGGAAACGCAGAATTCGCTACGCGTTTTTTTAAGCCACCATGTTGATAAAACGACCAATCAGTAACGAAAGTTACGTGATTTCTGATCGTTGAACTCGCCTTAATTCCACCGCTTTGCGAAAGCGAAACGCTAATCGTGTTTATGGAAGGCCAGCTTTTATAGAGACATCCAAGTTGACATTGGAGTGAGAAAAAAAGGATCAATTACTGAGAATATGGATAATTGATTAAAAACTAACTACATATAGAATAAAAAAGGGATAAATAGTATAATATTGGTATTAAAGTTCTGATTTTATTTATTTATTTATTTATTTAGCAGTCCTGCTACTTCCATTACATTCATACATACTGACACAGACATTGGATCACCTAGAGAGGAAACTTATTTTTAACAAATACTATACATTCATTTTTAAACACATTAATATCAATAGAATTTACAATAGCAACATCCAATTCATTATAAAGCCTGAAACCACTAAAACGCATTAAAAAATATTATAGATAACTAGACAATAAAAATTTATTACAAGAATGACTGATAACAGAGATGTAGCAACAAATTCACCTGATCTATATCAACTACAGTTAATTACATCTTTAATCATTATATACACTTCTAAATCAGTTACCTTGAATATATGTAAGGCACAATTTGGACTTATATTAGGAAAACAGAACATGAATTTAAAATTATGAATAAAATTAACAGATTAGGACAAGGGCCCGGATTCACAAAGAGTCCTATCTGTAAGACGTTCAAGTTAGGACCATTTTACTGAGTTGGGACTAATATTAGTCCTGACTCAGTAAAATGGTCCTAACTTAAGGTCTAACCTCCATTACCTCATGGTCATGAAAAGAATATGATTTTTTGTCAGTCGATTCGTTTTGATGTGCTCGATAATAATATCAAAACAGATGATAGGCTAACCGGGATAAATTTTGAGATATATCAATTCAAATACTGGATGTTTCCCTATCATTTAACACACAACCTTCAAATTGTATGCGTTTTTATTATTCAACAGATCATTAAAATATACTAAAAGGAATGACATTCAATCAAAAAACTTGTTTTATTGTAGATGAAGATGTTACGAATAGAATTATGCAGAAATAAATATAGGTATCCGTTCTCATTTATGAATCACACTCATTTTAAGAGGAAAAATAGTTGATTTTTCACTAAAATGAAGTCAAAATAGCAACTTGATATTTCATTAAAGCGCTGTAACTTTGGCTAAAAAAATATGACAGTGTTTCTGATGTGATTTTAATTCAAGACAACACATGTTCAACAAAACTTTACTCAAATTTCCCCAATGTAGAATTAATTTCAAAATTACTTTTTGACTCTGCTGACCAAACGGGTGTTAGACTTTAAGACGTCCTAAAGATAGGACTACTTGTACATCCGGGCCCTGTCTCATGAAACCCAACTAGAATAGCTGTAGTTAGTTATTCTTTTGGCGCTAAATGACCTCGCTGTCGATGCGCCTTAAAACCCTAATATTCATTCATTCATTCGTTATTCTTTTAATAGCTTATTGCGAAACTATAATACGTATCCTCACTTTTCACAATTCAAATTGTAATCTGAATCTAACTCTGACTTTTTACCTATTCTTTACGTTTCCTCAATTTTCAACCAAACTCAGATTAATAGGAACCCACTCAAAAGTAATACCTACCAGTTGATAATGCCCTCGAAATCGAACCGTTTCAATATCGCTCCGAAGTCTTTGGATCCCCATGCCTCTCTCGGCATACGGTAAGTCTCGTCGAGCCAGCTCCGCTGGTTTTCAGGCTCGAAGCTCCGGCTCCGCAACCAATCGACGCTGTAGCTGCTCGGGTGTTGATCAGACCACACGACGTCGATAACGTCACCGTTCACCTGAACGCAAGTGTAATGTTTTTATAATTTATATATCATAGGTAGAGGCATGTAAAAATAGCAATTGCTATAAAAGCGATGAAATCTAAAAGTGCTTTCTTACATGTTTTTCTGATATTTCTTCATGTTTCAATACAATTGATGTTATACTATAATGTTTTTGAAAAGACGACAAAGCGCTACAATTGTCTGAATCTGCTACGTTTCAATGTATTGGCGATATAGACGCTATATTTGGTATAGAAGCATTATAGATGCTATTTTCCCCCAAATTATTTCAATTGAGCTATAAACGAGTGAAGTTAGTCGGGGAATTTGGGAAAAAGTGCAGTTTCAAATGCAGGCGGCAGATGAGGCATAGGTTTAACTCGCTTGTGGAGATTATTTTTCTGAAAATATCAATCGGAGTTTTTCTCTTGTATGCCTATTGTACGTTATCTAGTGGTATCAACAGTACCGTACTGTTGTTACGCTACAAAACACGACGGTTCAAAATGATAGATGCACCAAAGTGCTACTTTTCAAATTCTAAATGCTACTTGAAGAAAAAATAGAAGCTATATTTACATGTCTCTAATCATAAGCCTACAAATATTCACGATGAAAAATAGATATGACAGTAATAGAAGGGTTCATTAGATTTGAATTTTAAAAATAAATGTTGTTAGTAGACCAGTAGATAGATTAATTAATTTATAGTTTAGCCTACTATTTTAATACTACTGTATCATATTATTTCAAACTAGGCAAACGCAGCATATGCGTTGTAAAATGAGCAAGATATCTGAATAAAGAATAAGGGGACGTTCATAAATTATGTCACACTTTTTTAAGCCACTTTGAACCCCCCCTCCCTCCCATGTCACATTTGGTCACAAAACCTATTACCCCCCCCCCCTTTAAATACGTCACAAATTCTCATACCCCCCTCTGACAAAAAATTGAAATTAACAGGCGGCAAAGGTGATAAAATCAAAATAGTCATTTCTTTATGTTTGCTTTTTGAGTAGTCAAACTTAATAATTATTTAATATGCATCTGCTGTTTTCAGGGTGAGTATAAATATAAGAATCTATAAGAATGGAGCCAAATTCATAGAACAAAGAGATGGTACGTCACACAGTTGCCTCCCCCCCTCCCCCCTTGTAACACCTTGTCACAAATCTTGACAACCCCCCTCCCCCCCTAAGCTGTGACGTAATTTATGGACGTTCTTTAACTGAAAATCAACTCTATAATATACCTACATCATTTAGTTACTATTGAATCTAAAAAGCCGTAAATCTGGCTAATGTTTTTTGCTACCATTCCCATCTATTCGATGGATAAAAAGAAAAAATTGAAATCATTTTCTTCAAAACGGCTGGTCGGAATTGCATTCAAATTCGCAATAATGTGTGCCATTTATGTTTTCACATTCAGTGAGATATTTCTTTTTTTGTGGTGACACCGACAGCGTGGTCATTTCATCAAAATGATTTCAATTTTTTTTTATGGATTCTATTTTTCAAATTTTCCCACCTAGCCTAATCTAGTGGAGATTTTAGAATTTCAAGGTGGTATTTCTCAAAATGATCCTACTGATTTGACCCATGCAATAAAACTATAATGTTCCAAGTTTGATACGTCTGCATGTGCGAGAAAGTTTCATGTTGATCAGTCAAACCGTACGACCTGTGCAGTGCCTACGAAAAAAAAAGCACACGGACACGATAAGAGTGAGATGAAAGTCATCTCATCAGTCTAAAATTGGACATCAATAGATCTTAGTTACCGAGACGTGTGGCCGAGTGCTAACACACTGAACCGTAATTTGGGAGACCGGGGTTCGATTCCCGTCATGTTCCACCAACCTGACAGGGGTATTTTGTGGTTTCCCTCTGTCGTTCAGGTTAATACTGGGATGGTTCCTTAACAACAGGCCACGACCGACTCCTTCCCACCATCCAAAACACCTAATAAAATAACCTTTCATCACATCATCCCATCATCTCATTCATCATCCACCGACGCCAATAGATCGTAGCCATCATTATAGTGCGTCGTTAAAACCCAATACATAAAAAAAATTGCTATTGCTCAACTACATTATTTCAAACTTGCTTTCATTTGATACCAATCACTCCAACACATGGTTATTAAACTTTGAACTGAATTGAGGCCTAGTTAGATTAAATGACTTCTTAATATTGATGTAATTATTTACTCTGTGAAAGGTCTAGATATTCAGTTTGGGGTCACCGAATTACGGACTCCCAATTTCCAAATTTGTGTGTGTAGCCCTGCCTAGGTTCATATTGGTATCATAACAATGTTCAATAACAGCAGCCCTGGACTTTGATTCTAGACCTATCACAAGTCACAATACGATATCTAGAGACATGTACAAATAATATTGCTATAGAAGCGACAAAATCTAAAAGTGCTTTGAGGTATATTTTCCTCACATTTCTTCATGTTTCTACACATTTGATGTTGTTTGATCATGTTTTTGAAAAGGCGACAAAGCGCTACAAACATCTGAATTCACTATTTTTCAACGTATTGGTGATTTAGACGCTATATTCGAAATGAAAGCATTATGGACGCTATTTTCTGCAGAATATATCAATTAGGAAGTAAACTGGTGGAGTCAGTCAGGGAATTTCAAGAACCAAAGTGCATCTGCAAATGCAGGCGGCAGATGAGGCGTAGGTTTAAACTGGGGGATGACACCATTTTACTAAAGCTATCAATTTGAGTGTTCCACTTTATTTTTATTTTTTTAAATTGGGTTTTAACGACGCACTGTAATGATGACTGAGATCTATTGGCGTCGGATAAATGATTATTAATGAGATGATGGGATGATGAGATGAAGGTTTTATGGGTAATTGAAAGGATAGTGGGAAGGAAGCGGTCGTGGCCTTTATAGTGGGAACCATCCCGGCATTAGCCTAGACTACAGAGGGAAACCACGAAAAACCCCTGTAAAGATGAACGGTGGCGGGGATCGAACCGGGTGCGATATGTCCCTTTACCTCCCGGGTCACACGAAGCAAGTGCGCTAACCACTCAGCTACTGTCTTGTATGTCTATTGTACGTTACGTAATGGTTTTAACAAAATGTTGTTGCGCTACAAAACACGATATTTCAAAATAATAGATGCACCAAAGTGCTACTTTTAAAATACTGAATGCTATGAGAAGAAAAAATAGAAGCTATGTTTACATGTATCTAGCGGTGGCTTGCACGTAGGCTCTTTTGTCGTACCAAGAGATGTTTCTCTTCAGTGTTGCAAACAGGAATTAAATTACGTTCAACTTTTGAAGCATTTCAATATTCGTGCCGCAAAGTTGCGACAGGAGTTTTATCTTTGTAAAAGCAATTGTGTAAAATACAGTTTAGATAAATTCGTATTGGCTAAAAAAGTATTTTTATTCAAAAAGGTATGCCCATATGATCACCATCGACATTATACGTGACCAGAAAGATGATCTTTTCAACTAATTTTCTGTCATAAAAAAAGTACTTTCAAAGTCGACTCTGAGACACCCAGCTGCCCTAGTGATATGGTGGGACAACCCACCCCCCAACCCAATTCATTTTGGAACCAGAGGCCAGATACTTATTATTATTATTATTTATACTGTATTGGGTAATGACACATTGTACTGATTTTTGTATTTGTATTTAACTTACTCATTACAGATTGTTTTTAGAACAGGTGGTAATGATTACTATCATGAAATCAAAGGAAAACAAACAAACATAGCCTACTTGGTGAAATTATACATTGTTATTTTTTTCTTAGCTCTCTTCTTAAATCACTTATCTTCGTTATATTCTTCAACTCTTCTTCCAATTCATTCCATTCCCGCGTCGTTCTCTGGATGAGTCCATATTTCCCCACTTCTCTATCCACTCTCTCCACTTCCATTCTTACCCCTCCCCTTGTACTTCTTTGTAATCCCTTATAATAAGCTAAATAATAAGTATAATTTAAGAAATAGTAAGAATGTATTTTTGGAAAGGAAATATTCATGCACAGGAGAAAACTCATTATTTCACAAAGAAATGAGGATTTTCAATAGAATCCCCAGTGAAATAAGAAATTCAAGAAATGCATCTACTTTCAGAGTAGAGTGCTGTAAATTAATCAAAGATGAGCTGTTAATCCCAAAACAATATGAAAAAAGTGTTTTTTGGGATCTTATCAATTAGTATAGAATTAATAGACAACTGGACCTATCAATGGTAGAGTAATATATGACAATTATGTATTATCAAGTATTGTAACATTATTGTAGGTATGTTTTATATGTACTGTATTTATATTACTAGGAAAACGCGGGATGCGCGTTGTTAGACGAGCTTAGGGGTATAGAAATCTAGAATGAAAAATAATTTGTCAACCCAATCTACATCTACAGACTTTGGATCACTCCAAACGTTCAAAAACCTTACGAGAATCAGTTATGTCACGGCCTTCCTCTTCATTCATTTCAATCGTATTGAATTAATTGGTGACACTTGTTGCTATAGATTTAATTGGTTCCCGTAATAGCCTAAATTGATGGGAAAATGCTTTATAAATGCGTTTTCTTCGTTATTTCTCATCCGATTGATGCGAAAAATCTCTCAAAATGTGCTTAATAGTTTCCTTTATATTCGGCGAAAATTTGAGAGGTCTTGAAAAATTTTGATTTTTCAAGTATTTTCCTCCGGGTTATTCTAATGGGGATTTTTGAAATTTCTAAAATTCATAAAAAAAAAGTTACCACTCGATAATGCCACAAAACTATACAGATCTAAGTTAGATCAGGAACCATGACGAAAAAAAGTTTGAAGTTGATAGCTGTAGCCGTTTGACCTGTGGAGAACCGACAAAAAAAAACATAAAAAAAAAAACATAAAGACGAACACCAATTTTTTTCAGTATGTCAAATTGAATCCTCGCTAAAGCTCGTCTAATTAGATATAGTTATTATTTTATGGTCAGGGAAAATATTACTAAGTTGACTCTGTAAAATTGTATTTGTTTGTAAATAGCACATTTTTGCTAATAAACTAATTACTACTACTACTACTACTACTACTACTACTACTACTACTACTACTACTCGCCTAACAACGCATATATGGCGTTTTCCTAGTTTATAAAAATTATACAAAATCATCACATTTATTTGAAGCTTTAGGAAAGCTGGAAACAACTACGACGTCACGATGTTGGAAATAGAATCACTTACCTTCACTTCCGTCGGTTTCACGTCAATGTCGAAATTCTGCCAATCGATGGTTCGTGAATTCAACGACGGATTGAAACATTTCGAACACTGGCAATTGTCTCGCAGCCAGACTGAGGGAAACTCCAACGCCGAGCCGTCTTCAAGCGTTACAATCAGATACTCCTTCGTAGGACTCGTCTTTGCTTCAATTGAGGCATTCTTAACGAGGAAATACAGTTATCATTACAGACAGGATAATAATGCAGTATTAAAATGCCAAAATAAGCGGAATAAGCAGTATCAAATTGCCAAATAAGCGTATAAGTAGAGACATGTAAATAAAGCATCTATTTTTAACAACATTTCTCTACCGTTACAACAGTACGGTAGCCCTACCCTTTATATATCAATATAATATATTGGTACATTTAATATAACGTACAATAGGCATACAAGTGGAACACTCAAATTGATAGTTTTAGTGAAATGGTGTCCACCCCCAGGTTAAATCTACGCCTCATCTGCCATCTGCATTTGCAGATGCACTTTGGTTTTTGAAATTTCTGGACTGACTCCACCTGTTTACTCCCCAATTGATATATTCTGCAGAGAATACCATCTATAATGCTTTTATTCCACATATAGCGTCTATATCGCCAATATGTTGAAACATAGCAGATTCAGACGTTTGTAGCGCTTTGTCGCCTTTTCAAAAACATGATCAAACAACTTCAAATGTATAGAAACATGAAGAAATGTTGGAAAAATATGTTTCAAAGCACTTTTGTATTTTGTCGCTTTTATAGCAGTTGCTATTTTTACATGCCTCTACGTATAAGTCACTTAGCCAAAGTAATAAGCCAAAGTCTCTCCCTGAATATCAGGAAGGTAGCAAACAGCCCTGTTTGTTTGTGTTGCACCAACCTGAACTAAAGTGTTGCTGGTGCAGAAAGGAAATGCGTTATATTACGGGTTTGGTGCAGGAAATGATCCCTAAATGTTGAGGTACAAACAAACACGATAGTGCCGATTTCAACGGTTTCTAGACGCGAATTTTGAAAATGGGAAAAATAATTTGGGTAAAATCACGGAGACGTAATTCTACATGTAAAATTGCTTGACAATAATTACAATCGTTATTCAAATATATAATTTTTCATTCCCATCGACACGAATTTAAGCGTCAACAACTTGTAAGCCAATATAGTGTCCGCCTATAATTTGATTTTATCGCCTGCCATCTTGAACTGAACTAAGCACACCAGCTCCGTAGCTGGTGTAGAACTACTTGAACTAGTGCAAGTGAACTGGGACAAACAAACACGAGAGTGTAGCTTTAGTGCAGCACCACGGTTACAAACAAGCACGAAAGTGCAAGAACTGAAGAACTAGTTCAAGTAGTGCAGGACAAATAAACAGATTTGATGAAGACATCAGCAAGTTCAAGAGAGTCCTCAAAAATCTTTCATTGCAAAAAAGTTTTTATAGTATCAATGATTTTTTAACGAACTGCTTGTGTAATCAGCACGATGTTTAAAATGTGTTTTTAATACGGCTTTACTAGGTATATTACCGTATATTATATTATTATTTATATTATATTATATGATTATATATATATATATATATATATATATATATATATATATATATATATATATATATATATATATATATATATATATTATATTTATTTTATATCTTTTGTTTCACCAACTCACCTTCATTACCATTCCATTATATTTTTTTTTCAAAAACATTTTTTCATATAACTCTTGATACTCAATTTTTTCATTACGAAAAAGTTTTTTAAATAATGTCTCTATTATATTTTTTTTACATTTAATTCTCTCATTTGAAAAAAAAAATGATGCATTGTTTTTATAAATTTTGTTATACTGTGTCCGTATGGCAACCGTTGTGGCGGCAGTGGTTTTGATAAACTTCTCTCTCTTACAATTTGTACGACATTGCTGATATCATGTATTATGATCAAAATTGAAGGAATAAACAATTCATAATTGGATGAGCGAAGCGAAGACTCAATTTCACCATACCCGAAAAAAAAGTACTTTTTTCTTTTTTTTTTCTGTTCGCGCTCCACAGGTTGGACGAAAATTCAAAATTAGTTGAAACTTGGCACACAGAAGTATCCTCATCTAATTCGATACTGTATAGTTTTGAGGCGCGATAGGTTGAACCACTTCTGAGAAAACTCATTCCAAAGTTTTCAAAAATCCTATTAGAATAACCCAGAGGAAAAAATTCAGGAAAAATATTTCATCCGAGAGAATTCAAATTCTCAGGGAATTTTAATCTGATAATGATACACATTATTCTGAACGTTCACTCAAATCGGATCAGCCGTTTTGATGTAGAAAAATATATAGTGTAATTTTTATAAATCATTCAAAGCTATTAAGATACCTATTAAATCCAAGCTACAGGTGTCACCACTTAATTGTGTAAACGATTAAAATGAAGCCTTCTTCATTATCATATAAATTAATAACGAAAAATAAGATTACAGTGAAGTAATGGTTTGAATCTCAAGGAGTATATATCATGTATATTTAATATTTATATTTATATTTATGTATTATTATTATAATTTTATTTTCCAATATCTCTGACAATGTTTATACTAGGAAAACGCGGGATGCGTGTTGTGAGATGAGCTTAGAGGTATGGAAATGTAGAATGAAAAATAACTTAAGTCAGCTCAATTTACATCTACGGACCTTGGATTTATTCAAACGTTCAAATACCTTACCTGCAACTTGTTGATATTTATAGTGCTGTAACCTGTTGCATATACACTTTGCAAATCCAATTGATCCAAATATTCAATAAGATGTACACTTTTATTGCGTTTTCTTTGTTATTTCTCATCTGATTATTACAAAAATCTCTGAAAAAGTGTATAATAGTATTGTTCATATTCGGTGAATATTTGAGAGCTTTTGAAAAATTCTTGTTTTTCAAGTATTTTTCCTCCAGGTTATTCTTATGAGGATTTTTCAAACTTCACGATTTTTTTCCGAAAAAACCTTTCGACCGATTGTTCTGAAAAACAATCCCAACCTATTCTGGTATGACACCAACGTTCAGAAAAAGTTTCAGGTTGATTGATTCATTTCTCTGACCTGTATGCTGCGTACATAATTACAAAAAAAAGAAAAAAAAAAAAAAAAAACATAAGAACGAAGCCCATTTTTTTTCAGGGTGTGAAATGGAAAGCTTCGCTACGCTCATCTAACAATTTTAATATTGTTCTTTAATAAGAAACGGCAATAAATACAAATACAAATATACTTAATAACCAATCCAAAGATATATTGATATGCTCCAGCTCATCCATCAACGCGGCAACAAATAACGCGTTTGTCTAGTAATTAAAAAATACTTACCGGAACGCTTTCTTTGCTCTGAGCTCGTTGGGTGCTCATATTCCTCAAACATCTCGTTTTCTCAAACTTTTCCAAAGACTTGACTTGCATTGTTGTCAAAAGCCACAAGTAATTACGCGTTTGTATCTCCGTTCGAGCATTTTTCATTGTTGCGATCCCACAAAAGTTTTTACAAATACAATTTCTTCCATTTCTCAAAGATTCAATTTCCCGTGATAAAACAACCACACTACGTCGAAAATGATGCATCTTCACTTAAAAGAAGATTGATAATAAGTTGGCATTTGATAATTGAACTATTTTGTCAACATATAATAAATAAAATGAAAGTAGACATTGAACTCTTGCTATCTTGTAGGACAGGGGTGCCCAGACTTTATATATATTGGGTTTTAACGACGCACTGTAATGATTACTAAGATCTATTGGCGTCGGATGAATGATTAATGAGATGATGGGATGATGAGATGAAGGTTTTTATGGGTAGTGCGAAGGATAGTGGGAAGGAAGCGGTCGTGGCATATATTGTGGGAACCATCCCGGCATTAGCCTAGACTACAGAGGGAAACCACGAAAAACCCATGTAAAGATGGACGGTGGCGGGGATCGAACCGGGTTCGACATGCCCACTGCCTCCCGGGTCACACGAAGCAAGTGAGCTAACCACTCAGCTACTGTGCCGGTGTGCCCAGACTTTCTGGAGGAAAGATCTACTTCTTCATCAAAAAATTATTCATGATCGACTAAGCTTAATTGTTGTTTCCCTCAAAACCTATGACTATCAATAACGAAACGGAATAAGCAACATGGCGTAAGTCCTATCCTTTTAACATTAGACCGTTTTCACCATGATGGAATCAGCGCGCTTTCGTGTACATTTGTGAGATTCGCTATTTCAAATCAAATCGTAAGTATTAGGCTCGTATTTCAGTGTATAGTACATAGTTGTATACTTGCATTGTTTCTGATCTTTCTCATAGATAATGAGTAATTATCCAGTTATCAAATGGTAAATATAGCAGTAGGGCTCTTGACTAGGGCCCTAAATGCTTTTACAGACGTATTTTAAATTTAGATTGGCCAATTCAAATGAAATTTATTCCAATATTGCTTAATGCAGTTGGGAAGAGCTGGATTCACAGATTGCATTACATCTATTACTTGTATAGATCAACATACAATAATACCAGCAAATCATCATAACATTTGCCAATCTAAAGAGGTAAAAACTGTAGTTTTAGAAGAGAATGTTTGAATGTAATGAAAGAAAACATGTTAATTCCCAAAGGGTATGAAAAATGCAATAAAAATTACTGGGACTCCTCAAGTGTACACTAAATTAATTGTAATTATTGGTTTTTCTCTATTGCTTTTAATGACAAAATAGATTATTGTATTAAATCATGTTATATGTATTATATTTAGATGTACATTCTAGATATAAAGACATAGGCCTAGAATTTCTAGAATTTAGAAATATGTCAAGTTTAGTGTTTTATGGAATGTAAAGTGAAATTGAATATGTAAATAGCAACATGCTAATAAAGTTTACTACTACTACTATTTGTGAGGCAGCATCCCTTTGATATACGCATGGTGCGAAAGAAGACCGCCATGTTGCTTATCCCGTTACGTTGTTGATAGTCATAGACAACTGAAAATATCTGGATCAATGTAAAATATACGGTGAGTCAACTTGGTACTTACTGTACATATAGAACAAACACAAATTTCAGAGTACTTTATAGCCTATATCGGTGTATTTTTTATAAATATGTTACATCAATTGCTCGTCAAGATGTTGATAAAATCAGATAAAGTTGATAGCAAAAATGCTATTCACCTGAACAATTGCTCAATTTTTTTTTTTTTTTTTAATAACATCGAAACTTGATACAAAATCATTGCTCCCCAATTAAGGCTATGGATGAAAGATGAGATCGTTTGGACGGGGCACCACAAGGGCGATCTTACCACCCCATTTTGATCATTTAAAACTAATGATCTTCAACACCAGGACTGCGCTGTCTGTGCCCATAATTTTTCGCCGTAGATAAAAGTCTTTCAGTATAGCTGAAATATAAGTATAAGTATATAAGTATAAGTAAAGCTCAATATAGCTTTAATAAAAATTACTCAATATAGCTTTTCAATTCGATGTGTGAAGTGGACACGGCATGATAATACATGATGAAAGAAAACACTATAGAAGGGCAATATTCAGCGTGTGATCAGACCGAAGTAGATTCACAGTGGCTGTTTGAGATGGAGGGAAGGATAGTGGGAAGGAAGTGGTCGTGGCCTATATTACGAGAATCATCTCAGCATTAGCCTCGACAACAACGGGAAAGTACGAAAATCCCCTGTAAAGATAGATGTGGAAGCTATTAGGGATAACATCGATTAATCAAGAATCGATTAAGAATCGATTCTGATGTAAAAACAATTCTCAAATCAAAAAATTGATTTTTCCAATTTTTTTTTTTTTTCCCCGTTTGGTTCAGTGCTGTACATCTTTACGTCGTAATAAGTTCTCATTTCGTTGTCCATATCATTCCGTATTGTTGAGATATTACTATCTGGAGAAAAGCTATCCCTTCGGTTTCGTCTGACAGCCGAACGTTGACGGAAATACCCAAATCGTACAGTACAGTTCAAAGAAGTCTCTAACAGCTATCTTTCACGTGAACACCTTGGGAAGGTTGAAAAAAAAAAGTTTCATATTACACTGCTTTTTTGTGAATAAACTTTTTTTTTCAATTTTTTTTCAATTTTTTTTTAAAATTTGTTTTTAAATTTTTTTTTTCAAAATCGATTTTTAATCGATTCTGGAGCATAGAGAATCGATTCCCTATTTTGAGAATCGATGTCATCCCTGGTAGCTATCGAACCAAGTTCTAGATTTTTCAAAGCAGTGCCTTGAATTGTGGATTTGTGGAGATGAAAAAATACTAGAATCCAGTCTCATTATTTTATTTATTCATTATTTTCTTCATTACTTATGACCACATGATCACATCAACCCTTACGATTATAAATCTTATTCATTTGAACACATTTGGGTCTCACTTTTCAATCTTCCAAACTAATTTATTTCCATTTGGAAAACCACTTTTGAAATAATTATTTTTTCCTATCTACTAATATTGAGTGCGCAACAAATATCTAGAAGGCAGTGGAACATCAAGTTTGAGTCGTGAAAAAAAAAAATCACAAAAAAAGGTAAAAAAAAACAAACATAAGACAACTTTCAGTATCAACTATCAACTAAACCAAGCTTTTGAATTACTAATTGGTAATTGAATAACAGGATGTGTATCTGAGCTCTGAGGCTCATAGTGGCCTGCTCACAAACTTTATTGCTTTTAAAAAAATACCATCTGTAGGCTACCGTATTTCTCTTTTTCATTGTGAATCTTGCCTTCGAACTGTCACATAGCTCACAATTTATAACACTATTTTTCACACCATTTTATAAACGCTGTCCTTGAAAAAAGAACGATTGCTGCAATTCCGAGGGAAAAATTACGTACTATGCATCACGCCTTCTGCTACCCTCAAATCATAGATATATATTACCGAGATAAGTTACTCAACGTTAAGAAGGCGTACATATTTGTCTCGGCAATAGCTTCACACTGCTTTGCAATTCGGGAAGTTTCCCACATATCAGACATATATTAGTGATAATATAGAATGTCTTGCTTAGATTCTATATGAAAATGTCGAATATGGCCGCCGAGATTGGAACGAACATATGTCGCCATCGGCTAGAGGAATGACATATCTCGGTAAGATTATATATATATATAGAGACATGTAAAAATAGCAATTGCTATAAAAGCGATGAAATGTGAAAGTGTTTTTTTACATGTTTTTGTGATATTTCTTCATGTTTCAATACGTTTGATGGTGTTCTATCATGTTTTTGAAAAGACGACAAAAGCGCTACAAACGTCTGAATCTGCTATGTTTCAATGTATTAGCAATATAGACGCTATATTCAAAATAGAAGCATTATAGATGCTATTTTTTCCCAAATTATGTCAATTGAGGTGTAAACGGGTGAAGTTAGTTGGGGAATTCGGAAAAAAGTGCAGTTGAAAATGCAGGCGGCAAATGAGGCGTCGGTTCAACCCGCTTGTGGGGATTATTTTTCCAGAAAATATCAATTGGGGTGTTTCTCTTGTATGCCTATTGTACGTTATGTAGTGGTTTTACTGTTGTTAGGCTACAGAACGTTGTTGGGTTACAAAACACGATGTTTCAAAATAATAGATGCACCAAAGTGCTACTTTTCAAATTCTAAATGCTATATATATATATATATATATATATATATCTCAAACCCAGATAACCAATTAAATTAGGCCAGGGGGTGTTTCCACCAGTTTGTCTAGGGCAGACTTCTCATATCAATGGGTTCCTCAATCGCTAAAAGCTATATTTTATATTTTTATATTATTTATATATTATATTTAACATATTTATATTTATTTTTATTTATTATATGTATAATATATTCAACATATATTATTTATATATTTTATTTTTAAAAGCTATGAAAAGAAAAAATAGAAGCTATATTTACATGTCTCTAATTATATATATCTACTCAGATATTGGCATTTCAGGTGACGGTTTAACCTAACCTTTGCAACTAACCTCTAAGCATTGTTCCCGCATCCATCGTTTTAACCTATGACTATCGATAACGTAACGGGATAAGCAACATGGCGTAAGTCCTATCCTTTTAACATTAGGCCGTTTTCACCATGATGGAATCAGAGCTTTCGTGTACATTTCTGAGATTCGCAATTTCAAATCAAATCGTACGTATTAGGCTCGTATTTCAATATATAGTACATAGTTGTACAATTTCATTGATTTTAATCTTTCTCGTAGATGATGAGTAATTATCCAGTTATCAAATGGTAAATATAGCAGTAGGGCTCTTGACTAAGGGACTAAATGCTTTTACAGACCTATTTTAAATTTAGATTGGCCAATTCAAATGAGATTTATCCCAATATTGTTTAATGCAGTTGGAAAGAGCTGGATTCACAGATTGCATTACATCTATTACTTGTATAGATCAACACACAATAATACCAGCAAATTATCATAACATTTGTGAGGCGGCATCCCTTTGATATACGCATGGTGCGAAAGGAAAGCGCCATGTTGCTTATCCCGTTACGTTATTGATAGTCATAGGTTTTAACGTACCTTTAGATTACTTTGAATACTTGTTGATTGCATCGCAATGAACGCTTTTACACCGATACGCTAGAGAAAGTCTTTTTGATATTTCTCTTTCTTCAATACCCGCATCTTCGAGTAGATGATATCCCAGTCTAGGTACGCGCCCACCAGATGTCTCTCGTTGCTCTCCGTATCGTCGTAACCCGTTCGACCGTGGACCATGCGGACGTTGTCGAACGTCAAGATATCGCCTGCGGATGAGTAACGTCAAATAACAATAGTTATAACGAGTAAATGAATGAGTTAATTATGGTTAGAGACATGTAAAAATAACAATTGCTATAAGAACGATGAAATCTAAAAGTATTTTTTAAAATGTTTTTTCTAATATTTCGTCATGTTTCAATACGTTTGATATTGTTCTATCATGTTTTTTAAAAGGCGACAAAGCGCTACAAACGTCTGAATCTGTTGTTTCAACGTATTGGCGATATAGACGCTATATTCGGAAAAGAAGCATTATACTAGATGCTATTTTTTACAAAATTATTTCAATTGAGGTGTAATCCGGTGAAGTTATAGTCGCGGAATTTGGAAAGAAATGCAGTTGCAAATTCAGGCGGCAGTTAGGGCGTAGGATTAACCCGCTTGTGGACACTAATTTTTCTGAAAAATATCAATTGGGGCGTTTCTCTTGTGTGCTATTGCCTATTGCATGTTATACAGTGGTTTTTAACATATCGTACTGTACTGTTGTTATGCTACAGAACGTTGTTGCGCTACAAAACATCATCTTTCAGAAAAATAGATGCACCAAAGTGCTATACTTTTCAAATTCCAAATGCTATGAAAAGAAAAAAAAGAAGCTATATTTACATGTCTAATCATGGTTAAATGAAAAAGTAGCTTTGGTGTTTTCTTCATGTTTTATGATGTTCAAAACAATTCAAGACCAAGTTCTTTTTTGCTATTTAAAACGATATATGCCTTTGACAAAGATAAATCAATTTTTACACGAAAATAACAATTATCCTCTACTCTTCTACTCTACTCTCTCTCTACTCTACTGTGACCAAGGCAATAGCCGAAACGTCGAAACCTCGTCAACTTTCATCTCTGTGTTCTATCAACGGGCTCTCCACTATGAGTAGGCCTTTCTCTACTCATAAATCTCGGTAAGCTGCTGTTCTTTCTTTCCCTTTCACCCAATTCATATAATTTTCCTAAAAACATTGTCAGTTACACTCTTTTTTCCATCATTAGATTCAAGTGCCATGTAACCTCAAAATCTTTCATTCCAATTCGTTTGAATAAAATATTCATTCATCAACATTCGTTGGTCTGTGCCAGTCACTCACTATGCTCTTTTATTCTGTGAAGTTCAATTAGTGTTTCAATGTGGGGCATTTCGACGTCAATGTATAAATGTACTATCTTTTCAGAACTTGCTCACTGCTCAAGCTGAGAATAATGTCAAAAATAGCTTCTAATACATGCGTACATCATTTATATCTCGAATCTTTTACATTTGTCCAAAGACTTTTTAGTGCTAAATTACTACTAATTGACCACTAGTGATAGGCGTGACTAATTGCCAGGCCACCTTGATCTATACTTCATGTGGGCATTTAGAGATACTCTGATAGGTTATGTCAAATTACCCACATAACAAACAGCCCATTTGATTGTATGTTCTGTTTTGTGACGTTTGTGGGCGGGTCAATCACTAGTCGTCAATTTCAAATTTGACTGATGCTACAAAATGCTATTTTTGGAATAGTTAATGTAAAAAAACTAAATAGTAATTGTTTTAATTTCATGCCTCTACTTATGGCATGGACGAGAGTAGTCTTGCAAGCCCAACTTGGACGGAAGGACAAGGTTTATCAGCTTACCGGGTTTAGTTTTGAAGAAGACCGTATTATCTGGATGGTGGCACAAGTCCGTGAACTTCTTGTGCGCCCTATACCACGGTACGACCTTGTCGAGCGGGATGTTGAAGTGAGAGTCGCGCTGCTGTTGGCTGTAGTTGACGCGGTCAAACTTTCCGTTACGATCGAGGCTGGAACAAACGGCAAACGAATCGTGATTACTCGTGATTTGTACGGATTATTTTTTATATCGTTTTACAGCGAAAGATCTATCGTTTTTCACGAGAGCAGGAATAACGTCCGTGCAGGAAGATTCAGCTTTGGTTAAGGGGGCGTTAACCAATTCTCAATGATTCCAACCGATGTCTACTTGGAAATTCATGACTCTTTAAGTTATTATTTTTCAAACACCAAACTTGAGATACATCTGAACAAATATTTGTTGACTTACAATTTTTTTTTTTTTTTTCAAATAACCATTGTTGACTTTTACAATTTCAAACAACAACAATAATATACAGCTGTAATTAGCTTTATGTTTTAAAAATGAATGATCTCTATATATTCTTATTTCAAGATATTCTTAGTGTTTTCTTATTACAACTATTCTATTATTATATATCTTATTATCTCTATTATTAATCATGGTTAGTTGGAAGAGCGGCATCCCACCGAACCTCGCCATTTTCTTTTAAATGCCAACTATGTAAGTAACTATATGTATACCCAACTGTGTTGTGTTTTGAAAGAAATAAAGACTCATTATTATTATTATTATTATTATTATGTACCTTTTCTGGAGAAACTAATTGCTTAATCATCTCAATTTTTTTCACATGGAAGAAAGTGGGAGTGGAAAGGTTATCATTTAAATTGGAAAGGGAGAGACTTAGGTGGTACGGGCATATGCGGAGAATGAGAATGGAGAGAATACCGAGAGCAATGTTTGAGATAGCAGAAAACAATGGAGCCAAGAGAAGAGTTGGAAGACCAAGAGAAAGGTGGCAAGAGGGAGTCAAGTTTGGGGTAGTCAACCGAGGAGAAAAATGGGAAGAAGTGGAAGACGAGAGATGGTGGGAGAATAGAGAATGATGGAGGGAACTCGTGGGAAGAGAAGAAGAAACAGAGGATAGGCCTAGCAGTAGTGAAGAAGAGGAGGAAGAAGTCGGAACTGGCAGGAACCGATTGATATGAGAAGTCTGCCCTAGAAAATCTGGTGGAAACACCCCCTGGCCCAATTTAATTGGTTATCTGGGTTTGAGATATATATATATATATGTTCTAATAACCACTACCGGTATGGTGATTTTGAGGGAAAAGCATTTTTTTTTTCATTTTTTGTTAATCTCCAATTATAATTTTTTGAAAATTGATATCAAATTAGTTGCATAAGAAGAGCAATCAATAATGGATAGTTCTGATGTATCTACTTCTATGAAAATTCTGTTTTCCTCTAATTATGCAAGCAAACAATACAAATACACAAAAAAAAACGAACACAAACCTCAGATTATGTGGGTATTTTGAAAGACGCATAAATAATTCCAAAAAATACATAGAGTTATGAAACGAAAAATATTATTATCTAAAAACATTGAAAAAATTACTCTAAAATTAGGGAAATAAATAACGTTATTATTCGTTGAAATTTAATTTCAGGATTGCGACGTCCTTCAATATTTTCAACTTTAAATGTTATTAAAACACACATATATTTGATGATGTAATTACCAAATGCACGGAGCTCTATAAATCGAATGAAATCTCCCTTCCAAATCCTCGCCGATATCGTTCCACTCGACCATCGTCTTGGTGAGTATTTCGTACGTCTCCGGATCTGTGTCCTTGAGAATGTTCGACACGTTCAAACAGTCGGTGATCTGGTTCGCTCCGCCGGAACCCTCCGCTTGCGTCAGACAGTGCAGCATGATGAACTGTTGAAAAGACGATGATTATTAGAGACATGTAAAAATAGCAATTGCTTTAAAAGCGATGAAATCTGAAAGTGCATTTCTACATGTTTTTATGATTTCAATTTCAATTTCAATTTCAATTTCAATACTTTTTATTTACAATAATACTATATATTTATATATACTTTATATTACTATATACTTTATATTACTTTATAATACTTTCATATTTACTTTATTATTTTTTTTTAATACTTTTATATTACTTTATATTTTTATATTACTATATATTTCTTATAATACTTTATATTTCTTCATGTTTAAATACATTTGATGTTGTTATCTCATGTTTTTGAAAAACGCGACAAAGCGCTACAAACGTCTGAATCCGCTACGTTTTAATGTATTGGCGATATAGACGCTATATTTGGAATAGAAGCATAATAGATGCTAGTTTTCTCAAAACTTTCTCATTTCAGGTGTAAACGGGTCAAGTTAATTGGGGAATTTGGATGAAAGTAGAGTTGCAGATGCAGGCGGCAGATGAGGCGTAGGTTTAACCCGGTTGTGGAGACTATTTTTCTAAACACGTAATCAATTGGGGTATTTCTCTTGTATGCCTATTGTACGTTATCTAGTGGTTTCACCGGTACCGTACTGTTGTAACGCTACAGAATGTTGATGCGCTACAAAACACGATGTTTCAAAATTAGAGATGCACCAAAGTGCTACTTTTCAAATTCTAAATGCTATGAAATGAAAAAATAGAAGCTAAATTTACATGTATCTAGCGATGATTATTGTTTGCTAAACGACCCCACTAACAGCTGGGTTATATGGGGGTACGAGTGAGCAGGTGATTACGAAACTATGAAGTGATGTTACGTGAGAGGACGTTTACAAAAACTCATGCGTTATGCCGGCCTTGAACCCACGCCTAATGGTGATTTCAGTTTCTAAAGCGGTGCCGTAGCTGACTGAGCTATCGAGGGTGGCAGCTTATTTCAGAATTGAACGAGCAGCTGATAGATGGAAATTGTTCACCAAAAATATTATCTTATGTGTAATGTTGTAGGAATAGGCCTACAAGGTAACACACTGAACCGTCATTCAGGAGACCATTCTGACAAGTTTTTTTTCGTGGTTTTCCTCTGTCGTTCAGATCAACACTGGGATGGTTCCTTAACAACAGGCCACGACCGACTCCTTCACACTATCCAAGAACACATAATAAAATAACCTCTCGTCACATCATCCCATCTTCTCATTCATCATCCACCGACGCCAATAGATCATGGTCATCAGTACAGTGCATTGTTGAACCCATTATAAAAAAATAAAAATAAACTTTCCCTTAAAACAGTGGGACTTCTTTAGTACGTTTTTCAGGGGATCAGACTGAAAAAATATATTAATGTGAAAAACTTATTAAAGGAACTATTCAACATAGGGGCATATGGGTGGGATCAAAAAATAAAACTTATAAATACAGTCAAGCCCGCATATAACGAATTTCAAGGGGAATAAAAATCTGTTCGTAAAAACAGAATTTCGTTATAGAGATTTATTGCTCTTTTTCATAACAGCACTTGAATTTCAGAGATTTATAAAGATAGGCCTACATTTACGACTTAGGCCCTAGTATAGTACTGTATTAGGTGACATATTATCATCGCATCGTATCATCACTTAGTATGTTTGTAGAAAGTAATAGAAAACAACAATGCCCTTTCATAAAGAACTCATCATCTGCCATCACATGACACCACATTTCCTAGGTTACAGGACACTATCACGAATGGAAATGAAGGAATGTAAACAAAGAATAGATAAACAAAGTCATTGAAGATGTCACCATCACGTTATTATTAAGCGCGCGTTGAGCGTATGTTTGGGTTTGTCCGTTCCACTTTTCGTGGGACGGGGAGGGAGGGGGGGTGCAGCAAGAGTTATGACCACGTGCTGTACGCGTCACCAGCTGCTACGATGTAGCCTACAGTCCGTTCAAAATAAATGTAACCTGAAAATAAATTCACGCAAAATGCTCCGATTTTCGAATATTTTGTTGGAAATAGCTGAAAATAATGAGCAAAATATGCTGTAAAGTGACAAAAAATCCGTAATAACCGAATTTTGAAATATAAATCACTTCGTTATAGGTCTTTATTCAACATTGTAAGGATAGGAGATTTGAAGGGGAATGGTAATTAATTCGTGAAAACCGAAATTTCGTTAAAACCGAGTTTGTTATATGTGGGCTCGACTGTATAGTGAATGTATAAACGAGAAATGTATAACAGAGGTTCTACTGTATGTGTTATGAATCAATGTGTCTTACCCCCGGCTTGAACTCGTAATACGGTAGATCGGTGTGTAGCTGTAACGGTATCGCCAGATATGCCAGGTTACTGGTGTCGGCCTTGGCTTTCACCTCAAACTCTTCGCTGAAATACAACCACAAGATTATAAATCATAACTAAAGACATGTGAAAATACCGGTAGCAATTATTATATTACTAGGCAAACGCGTTATGTGTTGCCGCATTGATGGATGAGCTGGAACATATCAACTTATCTCTGGATTGGTTATTATATATATATATACACTTTGAGATCCAAACCATTACATCACTGCCATCTTATTTTCTATTATTAATTCATATGATAATAAAGAAGGCTTTGTTTAAATCGTTTAAAATCAAGTGGTGACACTTGTTGCTTTGATTTAATAGGTATCTTCATAGCTTTGAATAATTAACAAAAATTACATTATATATTTTTTTACATCGAAACGGCTGATCCGATTTCAGTGAAAGTTCGAAATAATGTGTATCATTATCAGATTGAGATTCTCCGAGAATTTGAATCCTCTCAGATGAAATATTTTTCACGAATTTTTTCCTCTGGGTTATTCTAATGGGATTTTTGAAAACTTTGGAATGAGTTTTCTCAGAAGTGGTTCAACCGATCCTGCCTCAAAACTCTACAGTATCGAATTGGATAAGGATACTCGTGTGTGCCAAGTCTCAACTGATTTTGAATTTTCGTCTGACCTGTGGAGCGCGAAAAAAAAAAAAAAAAATCAGGCACTTTTTCTTCCGGGTATGGCGAAATTGAGTCTTCGCTTCGCTCATCCAATTATATCATTATTAATAGCAATTATGTATACTGTGAATAGATATTTGATTTATTTGATGTGAATTTGATTTCCAATTTTGTTTTCATTGTATACTATTTTTCATTTTTCCCCTTTTTAATTGTTGTATGATTTCGTTATCATCATTTAATCATTTCTTTTTTCTACATTTTCTCATTCAAACCTAGTCAAATTATATTTATTTTGTTATTCTCTAGAATGTTGTTATCGATAATTTTTTTTATATTTAAATTAATTGATTTTTATTCTGTGTTTTTGCCATCTTATAATGTAAGACAGAATCTTGAATAAAGATACATAGGCCTATATATATATATATATTATTATTATTATTAAATAATGGAGGGATTATAATTAAACGATGGAGGGAACTCGTAGGAAGAGAAGAAGAAATAGAGGATAGGCCTAGCAGTAGTGAAGAAGAGGAGGAAGAAGTCGGAACTGGCAGGAACCGATTGATATGAGAAGTCTGCCCTAGAAAAACTGGTGGAAACACCCCCTGGCCCAATTTAATTGGTTATCTGGGTTTGAGATATGTACATCATTATTAGGCCTATTATTGTATTATTATTATCATAAAAGCGACAAAATATAAAAGTGCTTCGAAACATATTTTTCCAAAATTTCTTCATGTTTCTATACATTTGATTATTATTATTATTATTCAACTCTTGCAAATGCACATAAATGCGCGGTGGCAAGTTCCCTAAGTACCCCTATCCCACCATCTCCTTAACCCTCTGACGGAATAACTTTAACCTGATGTCATCCCCTTCAAAAACATTTCTACTAAGCCCATTCCAGTCCCTACCTGTCCTATTTAAGAAAGAGAATTTACCGACATCTAATGTAGCCCCCTTTATGACTACCGCTCTATCATGACCCCGCCTACCTCCATACCCTGACTTATTTCTTTTTATCAACTCATGCAGCTCCCCCCACCCCCCCTCTCCCTCCATTACCCTGAAGAAATTACATAAACGATCCTCCTTCCTCCGTATTTCCAATTTCTGCCACCCCAGGTCTCTCATCATCTCAGTTGGCTCCAACATTCTTACCCTCTCCCCCCTTTCATTCTCATCCCATTTCCACCTCCTAACCCTACCTGTAACCCTTCTCACAGCAATCCTTTGAACCCTTTCCACATCCCTTATCTCACCTAATCTATAAGGATCCCAAACTGAACTAGCATATTCTACCATGGGACGCACTAACGAGAAATATGCTTTTTCCTTAATCTCCATACCTGCCCCCCTAAGTTGCCTCATTACAAAGTTTAGTGCATTTATACTCTTTTTTACTATTCTCTCAATCTGACTCCCCCACCCTAGACGCCTATCAAATACCACCCCCAAATACTTGTAGTTTTCCACCAACTCCAGCGTCTTTCCTCCTACCTCATACACTACATCTGTCCTTAT
This sequence comes from Brachyptera risi, assembly GCA_964007535.1. Classification (NCBI taxonomy): domain Eukaryota; kingdom Metazoa; phylum Arthropoda; class Insecta; order Plecoptera; family Taeniopterygidae; genus Brachyptera; species Brachyptera risi. Next base: position 4,564,868 of record OZ023338.1, on the reverse strand, counting down.
GTTTCTCTTACCGAATGTGACTAACTTGCACTTTCCTGTATTCAACCCCATCTTGTTTGACTGAACCCAACGATTAATTGCCGCTAAATCTACCTGAAGAGCTACTACATCCTCCTCTGTAATGATTTCCCTATATAACATACAATCATCTGCAAATAACCTTATTTTCGAATCAACAACACTAGTCAGATCATCTATATATAAATCAAACAATAAGGGACCCAACACACTACCCTGTGGAACTCCTGACGTAACCTTAGTCTCACTTGAAACCTCTGAACCCACCCGAACTCTTTGCACTCTATCCTGAAGAAAGTTTCCAATCCAATTAACCAACCCAGCATTCCCAACGGACATTTTTAACTTCCCTAATAATATATTGTGATCTACCTTATCAAAAGCCTTCTCGAAATCTAAAAACACTGCATCAACACGTCCCCCCCTATCAACTACCCCAGCCAACTCTTCTGCAAAACCTAACAACTGCGTCTCACATGAATAACCCTTCCTAAACCCATGCTGCACTTCTGAAATACTCCTTCTTTCATCTACCTTCTCCACTACTCTCTTTATAACCACCCTTTCCATTATCTTACACACATGCGATGTTAAACTAATTCCCCTGTAGTTGTCTACCCTACCCCTTTGCCCTCCCTTTGAAATTGGAACCACCTCCGCTTTTTACCAAACTTGCGGTACTCTACCTGCTGTGAGTGAAGCTTGAAACAACCTTAGCAAATAACCTACAACTCCCCTACCCGCTAATTTCAGTAGATCGCTTTGCACCCCATCTATGCCTGGCGACTTCCCACTTTTAAGTTTCCTTAATACATTCCACACTTCTCTCTCTGTAAGCAGAACCTCCTCCCCATCCCCCTCTATTGCTTCCTCCTCCCCCATAATTCCATTCGCATTGAACACTTCCCCATAGAATCTACTTAAAGCTGCTGCCTTCTCTATGTCCGTTTTCCACTCATTCCCTACCTGATCAACTAAAGTTGGCAACTCCCTGCCACTACCTTTCTGACTAGAAACAAACCTATACATTCTATTCCAGCTACCTTGCACGTCACGTTCATTGAACATATCCCCCATGAATCTTTCTTTTGCCTCCCTCTTAGCCCTGTTTAATTCCCGCCTTAGTTCCTGGACCACCTCTTTTCCCTCCCCTGACGCCCTCCACTTCCTACTCATCTTTCTACCCCTCCTCTTAAGCCTCCTAACCGTACTATTATAGTAAGCCGGATCTGCATTTGCCTGTAGCACCTTATAGGGAACCAACTTATCCCTAACCTCTTCATATATTTTCTGAAAATTGAACCACAGCCCTTCAATATCATCCATGTCTATCTCGCACCACTTCTCAAACCTATCCTCAAAAGCTTTTCGAACCTCCCTTGCCTGCACCCTTTTGTAACCCCAAACTTTCTTCCCAACGTTTTTAGTTTGAACCGGAGCTAATGCTAAACTGACTATGGGTATTCGATGATCACTGATGCCTTCAACTACCACCGTCCTCGCCCACAACTCTATTGGCCTTACTAACACTACGTCTAGAATATTAGTTCCCCCTAGCCTTTTACTCCTAGTTCCCTCCTCCACAACCTGATGAAAACCTTCATTTAATATACCCGTAACAATATTTTGCACTACTCCCCTCCCATGTTCTGTACCTCCTACCTCCCACCGTACATTAGGCATGTTTAAATCTCCCGCTATAATTAAGCTCTCTACATTATCCCTAGCACTAAGCCTATCCTCCAAACGATGAAGCAATCCTAAATCCCCCCCCGGAGGCCTATATGCCGCGATTACTTCAAGAGACTGCCTGCCTACCATTATCCTCATACCCATCATCTCTACCTCCTCTTCTTTCCAGAGCAACGTCCCTTGGATTCCTCTTTTAACTGCTACCATTACACCCCCTCCGTGCCTATCCCTATCTCTCCTGTGCAGAGTGTAACCATCTACAGTTAATTCACCTTCTGTAAACCCCTCTCCTAGCCATGTCTCCACTGCCACCACCACTTCTGGCTGATACAATTCTAACAGCGTCCTGAATTCATCCACCTTATTTGCCAAGCTTCTACAATTTACTACCATTAGACTAATTTCTGGGCCGTTACATTCCTTCAACATTTTTTGCCCCCCACCCATTTTACACCCATCTACTTCAGCCGTTTTTCCCTTACCTACCTCATCCCTCACTAGTCAGGCCTGTGCTACCAGCCTACCACCTACCCTCCCTAACAACTCACCAAACACACACTTTCCCTCATCCGACAGATGAAGCCCATCTCCACATAGGCCTTCACCTTGCAGCCAACAATTTGAAGTTGTTTGATCATGTTTTTGAAAAGGCAACAAAGCGCTACAAACATCTGAATCAGCTATGTTTCAACATATCGGCGATATAGACGCTATATGTGGAATAAAAGCATTATAGATGCTATTTTCTGCAGAATATATCAATTGGGAAGTAAACAGGTGGGGTCAGTTAAGGAATTTCAAAAACCAAAGTGCATCTGCAAATGCAGGCGGCAGATGTGGCGTAGGTTTAACCTGGTGGTGGACACTATTTTACTAAAACTATCAATTTGAGTGTTCCACTTTTATGTCTGTTGTATGTTATATTAAATGTACCAATATATTATATTGATATATTAAGGGTACCGTACCGTATTGTTGTAACGGTACAGAAATGTTGTTGCACTACGAAATGCAATCTTTCAAAATAAGAAACGCACCAAAGTGCTACCGCTACTTTTCAAATTCTAAATGCTATGGTAAAAATAGATGCTATATTCAAATGTCTCTAATCATAACATTATTTTCATTTTTACCGACCATACAGAGCAGTTGAAAGATCAATCAACTGGAGAGAAGAAAATAAAATGGACGCAGCAGAAATGAAGTTTGTAAGGTAACAGGAGTGTCAAAGATGGACAAGAAGAGAAGCAGAAATATAAGGACGTCTAGTTCTTGTAGTGCAACTTCTTGATGAACGCACCCAGCAAACAGATCGTTTATGTTACATTGACACTGAAAATTTTACACTGTGGATAGGTTCCCCACAAGATCCTTGTTAAGGAAGCCACAGAGAAAAATTATGTTGTTGAACACAGAGTTCCGTGTATGGATCTGAAAGCCCATTTCAAACATCTTTTCAAACTCAAATGGCAGAGTGAATGGAACTCAGTAACAAATAACAAACTTTTTGAAATCAAACCAACTATCGAAAAATGGGACTCCTCTATTCGCAATTCGAGAAGAGAAGAAGTGGTGCTGACCCGTTTGCGAATAGGTCACACACTTCTGACTCAAGCTTATTTATTTACAATAGAACAAGTTAAACCCCGGTGCGATACATGCGATGAAATTCTCACTGTGAAACATATTCCTATTGATTGTGATAAATACTCGATTATTAGACAACAGTTGTCCATGGATACCACCTTGGATAAAATATTGTCAGATGACTCTATTAAACGGATAGATAAATTATTCAAATTTCTCAATTTAACCGATATCCTGGATAAAATATGATTCAAATTTTATAAATGATTTCATGTCTTGAAAATTATAATTTTTTTTTTTTTTTTTTAATAACATCGAAACTTGATACAGAATCATTGTTCCCCAATTAAGGCTATGGATGAAAAATAGGATCGTTTGGACGGGGCACCACAAGGGCGATCTTACCACCCCAAAATTATAAAACTGATCAAATGGAGGAAAGGGTGATGAAATGACCACGCTGTCGGGGTCACCCATAAAGAGGAGGGGTTCTAGTCGGTAAGAATCCGACACGACACTTCCGCAATTCAACTTGCGGGGGTCTTATGCAAGATTTCCCCTCCTCACAAAAAAAAAGATACTTGTTCTGAATCACTGTCAGATAAGAATGACATATTGGTACTGTAGAACGTCTTTAGTAAGTTTCTCTTTAGTACATTCATCACCCTAGTAAGTTTTAGTTTTTGATCCCATCCATATGCTCCAACATATTAAATAGTTTTTTTTAGTAAGTTCTTCACTTTAGTGAGTTTTTTTTTAGTCTGGTTCCCTGGAAGGCATACTAAAGAGGTTCCACTGTACTGTAACTGAAAATTTAAAAAAATTATTTACCCGTAATGTGTTTTCTTGATGAACGCAACCCGGTTCGCGACGAGTCGTACTTGATCCTTATTGGCCGGCGTCCCTTCGATGATCGCGATGCCGTGTTTGGCCATCGCTTCCAGCCACGACAAGAAGTGATCATCGCTGGGGACAAAACACAAGCACATTGAAGAGTCATCGTTTTAAAATTTATTTGCTTATCACCACTTTATACTGTACAACTTTTTTGTATTACTCATTTTTATTTTCAAATTTACAGTAAGCTGAATCACGACAAGCAATCGGGACCTTTGGCTCTGAACTGACCGCAAGAAACCACAAATACCGTCCATGTTATGTATATGGATATCACAACAAAAGAAGAAGAGACGAGAAGAAGTTGAGAGAAAAAGAAGACAAACAAACATTTGTGTATCCATCCTGACTTGGTTTTTCGTGGTTTCCCACAGTCTTCGAAGCAAATGCTTGGATGAAGTACTAATTGGCCACGACCTTTAATTAGTAGAGTGATAGGCCGAATTATAACATTATAGGCCTATCACTCATTTTTTTTCCATTTTGTACAATGACAAACTTTACATTTGCTGTTAATGAGAAGAAGTGATCATTGCCCAAGAGACTTAGTTCAAAGTGGAAGATATCAACATTCGTGTGTTTTGTTTACTCTTAATACCAATGCTGGTAATGTCCGGATATATATCACAGAAACGGTTTTTACTTATAATGTGTTCCGGACTTTCGGAAACTGGAAGACTTTTATCTGCGGCGAAAAGTTATGGTCACCGACAGCGCAGCCCTGGTGTTGAAGTTCATTAGTTTTAAATATTTAAAATGGGGTGGTAAGATCGCCCTTGTGGTACCCCGTCCAAACGATCCCATCTTTCATCCATAGCCTTAATTGGGGAACAATGATTTTGTATCAAGTTTTGATGTTATTAAAAAAAAAAAAAATGTTATTAGTATGTGAGTTGGAGCACCTCCTTTGTATTATGATAAAATAGGTTGACCGGCACATGTAGCCGAGTGGTTAACGCACTCCCTTCATATGATCCGGGAGGTAAAAGGACATATCAGATCTGGTTCGATCCCCACCACCGCCCATATTTACAGTTTTTTTTTTGTTGTTTCCCTCTGTAGTCTAGGCTAATGCCGGGATGGTTCCTACAATATAGGCCACGACCGCTTCCTTCCCACTATCCTATCCTACCTCTTCACGATAAGAGTCATACATACAGACACTTGTGAAACCCATCCATGAGGTGAAAAAAAAAAAAATCCAAAGCCAAGTTGATATGTACTAGCTCATCTATCAACGCGGCAAGATATAACGCGTTTTCCTAGTATTCAAAACAAGAGAGCACTTTATACCACATTTATTATCAAACTTTTATAATAATAATAATAATAATAATCATTTAATCACAGTATACATTGTGGTATGTTATGTTTCGTCAATAGGCATACAGTATAATAAAACCATGTTATTTTACAGGATAAAATTCGTTCATATCATATGGTTCCTTATCTACAAGATAACGTTTCACATCACGTTTAAAACAATTTACATTTTCCATCATGCGGAGCTCTTCAGGTAATAAGTTAAAACATTTGACACCGTTAAATTTCAGTACAGTTTCGACTAAAGCACTTCGTTGATGCTACGATGATACAGCCAGACACTTCTCCAGACCATCTCTGAATCAACTCTCTCTCTCTGACTCACATGTCCTCTCTCTTGCACTAGTCCACACCCCCAGCTCTCAACTATCTCTCTCTGACCTATGACTATCGATAACGTAACGGGATAAGCAACATGGCGTAAGTCCTATCCTTTTAACATTAGGCCGTTTTCACCATGAAGGAATCAGCGCGCTTTCGTGTACATTTGTGAGATTCCCAATTTCAAATCAAATCGTACGTATTAGGCTCGTATTTCAATATATAGTACATAGTTGTACAATTGCATTGATTTTAATCTTTCTCGTAGATGATGAGTAATTATCCAGTTATCAAATGGTAAATATAGCAGTGGGGCTCTTGACTAGGGGACTAAATGCTTTTACAGACCTATTTTAAATTTAGATTGGCTAATTCAAATGAAATTTATCCCAATATTGTTTAATGCAGTTGGAAAGAGCTGGATTCACAGATTGCATTAAATCTATTACTAGTATAGATCAACATACAACAATACCAGCAAATCATCATAACATTTGTGAGGCGGCATCCCTTTGATGTCGCATGGTGCGAAAGGAAAGCGCCATGTTGCTTATCCCGTTACGTTATTGATAGTCATAGGTCTGACTAACATGCCCTCTCTCTTGCACTAGTCCACACCCCCAGTTTTCATCTGTCTCTAACCGGGGTATTACCCTCAGACCCCGTTTACATTACTACTCAACTACTCTAGTAACCCCATCTACGATCGTAAGTTACCGTGTGTGAACGCAAATTAGTTGCTACGCTAGTAACAGAAGCTACTACAGTCAACTTACTACCGTTAGTAAGGTTACTCTAGTAGATGTACTAGTGTAAACGGTCTATAGTTGGTACTGCCGTTCGAGACAAGGAGAAGATGGCGACGAAGAAAGCAACTGGCGTGCCGAACTGTTAATGCACAGCCTTGTAATTCTTGTAGTGTCGATCGTTAGACGGCTGTAATTCGAAATAATCTGCTCTCGCGGTGAAACATACAACTAAAACCTCTAGTAAACAAGAATCTCTATTTGACAGTGTGAACGCAAAAATAGTTACTATCGTTTTACACCAGTAATCTTACTAGAGTAGTTGAGTAGTAATGTAAACGGGGTCTCAACGTCAACAACTTTCAGTCTACGGGGGTGCAATGAACAAGGCAGGGATGTAGAGGGGGAAGCAAAGGGAAATACTTTACCGTATGTAGTGATTTCAATCTACTTTTAATTATACCTGACAATGTTTATACAATTCTCGAATTGTGCTTTATAAGAAACGGCAATAAATATAAATACAAATTTGTAAAGTAGTTTCAATACATTTCACACAGGGTATGTTCGATAGATCTACTGTAGTTTAAAACTATTGAATTATGTGAGCCCTTTTCTCAATAACCTCGTCATTACGATGTTCGACACCTTATTTCACTAAAACAGTATTAAAATATTCCAAAATGTTTATCTAGTATATGCACATCACAAGGTGCATAATATACATGTCAGTATATTATACCAACTTGTTATGATTATTATAATTTATCTTGTATTATATTATAAACTTATTTTTTAATAAGTTATATATGGTAAAAAACCTTTCCATACACCCTCAATGGTATATATCCTAAAGGGTTTGTGTTCATACCTTGTCATTTGTGCTCACACTGTGTCATATGTAATGTACAATTAATGGAAATAAAACTTGACTTTCCATGATTCCAAACCGCACAGGTACTATTTTTCACGAATATACCATTAAATAAAACCTATAAAATAAACCTACCTGTCGATAACATCCTTGAAATTGAAACGTTTCAGTATTGCTCCGAAGTCTTTGGATCCCCACGGCTGTTTCGGGGGACGGTAAGTCTCGTCGAGCCAGCTCCGTTGGTTTTCAGGCTCGAAGCTGCGGCTCCGCAGCCAATCGACGCTGTAGCTGCTCGTGTGTTGATCAGACCACACGACGTCGATAACGTCACCGTTCACCTGAACGCAAGTAGTTATTGTATTTTATTGGGTTCGTCGACGCAGAAAATAAATGAATTGACGAATAAATAAAATTTGGTCTTGGATGTAGTAGATGAACTAGGATTTTGAAAGATCTTACAAAATATAATAAAAAAATATATATCAAATGTACCCTATGAATATTATATGTGGGATTTGGATTACTAGAGATTACAAGTTGCTATCTTTCAATGTAATAATTATTTTATAATTTTTTCTTTTTTAAAGTATTCATATGACACTCATTTTGACAGTGATAAAAAAAACATTAAATTTACCGCCAAGTTAGGTTATTTGCCTACTACTTATTTTTTTTAAATATATAGGGAATGGAAAAAAATGATGTACAGTGAAACCTCTATGCATCGTTCCCGGATCCATCATTTTCCTGTTTGTATCATTCATTTTTTCTCACCCCACTCCCACATAATCAATGGTAAATTTTCCTGGTCCCTTGAAAAATGATCCATTGAGGTTTCACTGTAGTAAAAGGGGGAGGGACCAGTCAACTGTTACCGTTCAACATCTCAGAATTTAGGTCAATTAAAAATGGTAATTTTTGGATCTATTGAAATTTGAATTTAAAGGGTTTACTGTCAATTTCTAATTGGACAATAAACATATGTTCGGTTCAATTCTTCTTTTTTTTATATATTTTTTTTCAACATCAAAACTTGATACAAAATTATTGTTCCTCAATTGAGGCAATGGATGAAAGATGTGATAAATTCTGAATCAATTAATTTTTATTTCAATTCCCAGTTTCATCTTTAACGTTCAGAGATACAGGTTCTTTATGTCGCGAGGCCGTAAAGTTATGGAAGCCATTAAGAGATGAATGTCTGGCCATTAGTGGGGAGGCTCTAATGTTAAATCAATATTTCTTTTTTACTACCAAACTAAACTGATATTGAAACATGTTATGAGCCAGAAAAACAGACTACAGCCTGTTTAAGAAAATGTTGATATTACAGTTTTAAAATAACTAGGTAAACGCAGATTACATGTTGTAAAATAACTAAGATATATATGTGTAGTTGGAATTTACTTGAACGGGGTTTTGAAACTATCAAGTCTTTTTACTCACTGGGATTGTTACATAGTTCTAATTGTTTGTACACATTATAATTATGATGTAATATTATTATAATTATTTTTTTCAGTATTTCCATTCATATTTCAACATCTACATATAATTAGACGAGCTATAGCGAGGATTAACCTTGACATACTGAAAAAAATTGGTGTTCATTTTTATGTTTTTTTTTTTTTTTTTTTTTATGTTTTTTTGTCGGTTCTCCACAGGTCAAACGGCTACAGCTATCAACTTCAAACTTTTTTTCAGTATGGTTCCTCATCTAACTTAGATCTGTGTAGTTTTGTGGCATAATTGGGTGGTAACTATTATTTTTATGAATTTTAGAAATTTCAAAAATACTCATTAGAATAACACAGCGAAAAAAAAGAAAATATTTTTATTTTACAAAACAATGAAATTTTGCGTGAAGTTGAATTACATTCTGATACACATTTCTGAAAACTTTCAGCTTGATCGGGTGAGCCATTTTGAAGAAAAAACATAAAATGTGCTAAATTGGTACCACTCGAAGCAGTTTTTACCCATTTAAATGTCACCCAATTGGCAAATGAGGGCAAAAGTTTGGCAAAAAAGTCAACATACTATTACTATCCGCTCGTCTAACAATGCATATATGGCGTTTTCCTAGTAATAATAATGTTGATTATTTCAATGGAATTCAATGTTTCCTTCAGAATGGCCAATCCGATTGAAGTGAAAATATGTAATAATAAGTACCGGTAATTATTTTATGTTTGTATGTCATTAACTATATGTAATAAGATGTATTTGAGTGAAAATTAGTTTTAAATACGATTTTTTCCAATTCTCCCCCTCCAGGTTACGGTATTTTTATGAGATTTTTAAAATTTTCGGAATTGGTTTTCTCAGTAGAAGTTTTGCCAAATCTACCCCAAAACTATTCAGTTTATAAGTTATTATTATTTTTTTTTTAATAACATCGAAACTTGATACAAAATCATTGTTCCCCAATTAAGGCTGTGGATGAAAGATAGGATCGTTTGGACGGGGCACCACAAGGGCGATCTTATACCACCCCATTTCAAATGTTTATAACCGATGAACTTCAACACCAGGACTGTGCTGTTGGTGACCATAAATTTCCGCCGCAGGTAACAGTCTTTCAGTTTCCGAAAGTCCGGAACACTTATAAGTTATAATATAATAGTATAATATAAATAGCTATAATCCTGGATCTAACTGATAAGACATTACACAATGATTGGTAAACCACAACGACCACGGATAATTAATAGTTTAATAATATTCCGAGAGAAAGATAACTCGGATATATTCATTGACCATTTCAAGGGCGATCTACGACATTCAATCAGTTGTTTCACAAGACAATTATTCAATATTCAATTATTCAATTATTGAACAATTTCAATATTCAGAAACCATTTATATGTTTTGAACAAATCGAATGTGTAGGCCTTTTATATCATATGTATTTTTTTTTTCAAATAACTTTTACAAATATTTTTTCCTCTTTTTTTTCAATATTTCATTCAATATTTTATATTTTTTTCCTCTTTTCTTTCTTGATAAGTAATCTATTACAATATTGAATTTTCTAGACTATAGCCCAATATTATTATTAATTTTTGTATCAAACACTATTGTATGGTATTATCTTTTTGCTCTCTTTATTAATCTGTTATTTTCAGTTTTATACATATTATTCTGTGTCTTCTGGGCAACCTTCTGTAAGGCAGACTCTATTTTTTTCAATAACAGAGAATTTATATAGAGAGACTATATTATTCTGACTCATCTTCCAACGACCTCGTAGTGTTCCCCCAGTATTAAAACAATGTGAATCTTCAAATTATTTTCCAGGCTTATTGAATATAAAAACTGCGCCAGTTTAACCGGCTATCATGTTTTATTGAAACACATTTCATTGATGCTTGACATTTTACAACTTTATACATCCTTACTGTCATAAAAAATTATATGTTCCAATAGAATGAAAATGATTGAAAAAATACGTCGTGAGAAAGAAAATCTTGAGCAAAGTAATAACGTTAGAGTAGAGCAAAGAGAAGAAAAACATTTTATAGGCGATTCCCCACAATTTTTTACAAAATGTATAATCAATTCTCGTAAGGAGTGAAAGCTTATTCCTAGTAGGTACAATTATTTTACCATATTATATAAAAAATATAAATATATTGGGTTTAGCGACACACTATAAGTATAACTAAGATCTATTGGCATCGGATGGATGATTAATGAGATGATGCGATGATGAGATGAAGGTTTTTATGGGTAATGAGAAGGATAGCAGAAGGAAGCGGTCGTGGCCCATATTGTAGGAACCATCCCAGCATTAGCCTAGACTACAGAGGGAAACCACGAAAAAACCCTGTAAAGATGGACGATAGCGGGGATCGAACCAGGTCCGACAAATGTCTATTGTCGATGCCAAAAAAAAAGTGATGCTGAGAATTGTGTTATTAAAATAAACCGATGCATTACGTTGGCCAATCCAGTAGGCTTAGAGTCATTCAGTCTTACCAATTGCTTAGTGGATTTTAGACCAATAATTACCGAAGTAACTTGTTATCACCATTGTTTATAAGTAACGTTATTTTTGGACTTAAATTAATGATTAAGTAATCAATAATTAATTATCAGTTGGTAGAACTGGATCTTACGAGTTATTGATTACAGATAATTATTGGTCTATTGATCATTGTGTAATTGATTTTTTAATTGATATATTTATTCATATTGGATTTAACGGCTTATCATCCTCGGCTTATATATATATATCTCAAACCCAGATAACCAATTGAATTGGACCAGGGGGTGTTTCCATCACTTTTTCCAGGGCAGACTTCTCATATCAATCGGTTCCTGCCAGTTCCGACTTCTTCCTCCTCTTCTTCACTACTGCTAGGCCTATCCTCTATTTCTTCTTCTCTTCCTACGAGTTCCCTCCATCGTTCTCTATTCTCCTTATTTCTCTATTCTCCTCTATTTCTCTCTATTCTCCTCGGCTCATTTCATTATATTTTCTTAATATTATTATCTAGATATTATTTACATCTATGACGTCTGTAGAATGGGTATCGTGTTTTATATTGTATTGTCTTGTGTGTATTGGTTGTTTTATATATCAAGTGTTGACTGTCCATATACAGTACATATTACATTCTATGTACCAGTCCTTTAGACAAAAAATGAAAAAATGAAATGAATAAATGATAAATAAATAAACAACGCACTGTAGGCCTACTGATGACTAAGATCTACTGGCGTTGGTGAATAATATATGAGATGATGATACGAAAAGTTATTTTATCAAGTGTTTTTGGATAGTGAGAAGGAGTCGGTTGTAGCCTGTTGTTAAGGAACCATCTCAGTATTGATCTGAACGACAGAGGGAAACCACGAAGAACCCCTGTCAGGATGGTCGACCATGGCGGGAATCGAACTCCTGTCTCCTGAATGACGGTTCAGTGTGTTAGCCACTCGACCATTTGTCTCAGTAATTGATTGTTCAATTAGGGTAGGTAAACAGGGAGGTCATTGCACAATTAATTGTGTAACGATATTTTTATTATTATCGGGTTCAACAACCTACAATAATGAGAGATAAGATAATGGGATGAAAGACAGTGGGAAGGGAAAGGTTATGACCTACATCACGGTTTTCCAACTAGATATAACGTAGGGCCATTTTTTCATGAGAATAGTTGAGGTGGGCCAGACGTTCGATTGTCCAATGATTTTATTCATTTGTCACTTGTTTTCTATATGGTATGGTACGCCAGTTTGCAAAGAACATAGGGTCTATTTTTCATGCACACATATTCAAGCTTTTTACCACTCGATATTTTTTCTAAATCAAAATACAATGATTTAAATTGCTTTTCTCGTCTTTATGTCTTCATTCACGTCTATATAACCGATGTGGCGCGAGCGGGGAAAGTTATGAGGGTGTCAAATGGGTGCGCTTGTTGTCACAAACCAAACGGTAGTACAGAATACTAATATTTTGTTGGGAATTATCAACGTAATGTCAGTTCAAACGCCGCCCCTACCGTTTGGCTTGTGACAACAGTTCAATCCTTGTCAAATATATTCTCAATTTGACTACACAGAATGTTATCATAAATTGCAGTGATTTCATGAGATAATACTGCGGGCCATTTGAAGAGGTCCCGCGGGCTGCCAGTTGAGAAGCCCTGGTATAGATCCTAGGTCTATTGATACATCCATCATCTACGATAATGATATATCTACATATTTTATATTACGATATATCGTATTATATTACGAGCAATCCTATCTTTCATCCGTGGCATCAAGTGGGGAGCAATGATTTTGTATCAAGTTCCGATGTTATTAAAAAAAAAAAAAATTACTTTATCGATAAATTGTATTTTATATAAATGAAATATTGTAATTTATAATCAGTCCTGATTCACTCATATGTCTACAACAGCATCAAAAGACATCTAAATCCTAGGCCTATTGATACTATTGATCTATAATTACCACATCTACATATTTTATATTATTTTATCAATACATTTTATTTTATACAAATGTGTTATCTCTTATCAGTGGTGATTCATCTACTTGTCTACAACAGCATATATCGTGGGCTTTCTGCAAAAACTCACCAACTCCTTTTTTCACCATTTGAGATAGCACAACCAATAATTTGGTTTTTCTCAATTCTATTGAGAGAAAAGGAGTTAGTGAGTCCTTGCAGAAAGCCCACGATATATATATATATATATATATATATATATATATATATATATATATATATATATATATATATATATATATATATATATATATATTTATATATATATATATATATATAGATATTTAAATCCTAGACTTATTGATACATCTATCATCTATTACTACATCTACATATTTTATATTATTTTATCAATACATTTTATTTTATAAAAATATATTATCTCCAAACAGTGGTGATTCATCTACTTGTCTACAACAGCATATATATATAGATATTTAAATCCTAGACTTATTGATATATCTATCATCTATTACTATATCAACATATTTTATATTATTTTATTGAAACATTTCATCATATAAAAATGAAATATGTTATCTCTTATCAGTGGTGATTCATCTACTTGTCTACAACAGCATATATCGTGGGCTTTCTGCAAAAACTCACCAACTTCTTTTTTCACTTTTTGAGATAGCAGAACTAATCTTTGTTTTCTTTCAAACCTATTGAGAACTCCTTTTTTCACCATTTGAGATAGCATAACCAATAATTTGGTTTTTCTCAATTCTATTGAGAGAAAAGGAGTTAGTGAGTCCTTGCAGAAAGCCCACGATATATATATATATATATATATATATATATATATATATATATATATATATATATATATATATATATATATATATATATATATATATATATATATATATATATATATATATATATATATATATATATATATATATATATATATATATATATATATATATATATATATATATATATATATATATATATATATATATATATATATATATATATATATATATATATATATATATATATATATATATATATATATATATATATATATATATATATATATATATATATATATATATATATATATATATATATATATATATATATATATATATATATATATATATATATATATATATATATATATATATATATATATATATATATATATATATATATATATATATATATATATATATATATATATATATATATATATATATATATATATATATATATATATATATATATATATATATATATATATATATATATATATATATATATATATATATATATATATATATATATATATATATATATATATATATATATATATATATATATATATATATATATATATATATATATATATATATATATATATATATATATATATATATATATATATATATATATATATATATATATATATATATATATATATATATATATATATATATATATATATATATATATATATATATATATATATATATATATATATATATATATATATATATATATATATATATATATATATATATATATATATATATATATATATATATATATATATATATATATATATATATATATATATATATATATATATATATATATATATATATATATATATATATATATATATATATATATATATATATATATATATATATATATATATATATATATATATATATATATATATATATATATATATATATATATATATATATATATATATATATATATATATATATATATATATATATATATATATATATATATATATATATATATATATATATATATATATATATATATATATATATATATATATATATATATATATATATATATATATATATATATATATATATATATATATATATATATATATATATACAGATAGATATAGATATTCAAATCCTAGACTTATTGATACATCCATCATCTGTTACTACATCTACATATTTTATATTATTTTATCAATACATTTTATTTTATAAAAATATGTTATCTCTTATCAGTGGTGATTCATCTAC
This sequence comes from Brachyptera risi, assembly GCA_964007535.1. Classification (NCBI taxonomy): domain Eukaryota; kingdom Metazoa; phylum Arthropoda; class Insecta; order Plecoptera; family Taeniopterygidae; genus Brachyptera; species Brachyptera risi. The sequence goes on along the minus strand of OZ023338.1, from coordinate 4,549,349 downwards.
TTGTCTACAACACAGCATATATATATATATAGATATTTAAATCCTAGACTTATTGATACATCTATCATCTACTATTTATTACTATATCAACATATTTTCATTATTTCATCAAAAAATTCTATTTTATAAAAATGAAATATCTTATCCTTCAAAATGTTCATCTAATCAGTTGTTATTCATTACGATGTCTACACCAGCACTCAAAGATCAACGTCATTCAACAACAACAACAACGACAAATCAACTGATAAGAAAGCACATGGAGAGAGATAAATAAATTCCTCAAGTTGCATAACTCGGAACGTTCATTCAATCCTCCGCGGTGAACTCTGATTGGGTCATGACTCATGACCTTGAATCATGAAGAGTGCGCAAGCATCGGATGTTTCGTATACATGTTTACGATTCTAGACCTATCGTAACATGGTTGCGTAACTAGAGGATCTTTCGTTATGTAAGATTGACCACATAGGGGGCTGTTTATAAATGGCATCCACGATTTGGGGGGGGGGGGGGGGTCATCAAATATGTGACAATGTATGACAAGGGGTGAGGGGGGTAAACATTATGTGACATTTTTAAAGATTCTATGTTGGGTTTAACGACGCAAAGTACTGATGATTACGATATCTATTGGCGTCGGTGAATGATATATGAGATGATGCGATTAGATGTTATTTTATTAGATGATTTTTTTGATAGTGAGGAGTCGGTCGTGGCTTGTTGTTAAGGAACCATCCTAGTATTGACCCTAACGACAGAGGGAAACCACGATGCACCCCTATCAGGATGGTTGACCATGGCGGGAATCGAACCCCGGTCTCCTGGATGACGGTTCAGTGTATTAACCACTCGGCCAAACGTCTCGAGTCACTATCCACATTTACACTACCGGTATATATTATTCATTTTTTTTTTAATTTTCAGGAAAATCAGTTGGAGCCACATAATTTGTATGAAATTATATTACAATGCAAAATCGGTAAAAATCTAGCAAAATATCATTTTTTTTGTACCGGTAATAACTTTTGAATGATATTTAATATGGAATTCAGGTAAGATATAGATAATTTTAATACCGTCAAAATGATCTGAGATGAAATGTTCAACATTGGATTTCAACACTCTTACAGTTAAAGAGCTGAATTTTATTTTTATAGCTGCATTGGCCCACCTCTGAAAATGATGTAATAAATTACCGCTAACTAAAATTGTTTTCATTTATATCATTTCAAACGTATTAGGAACATTTGTTCTCCTCGTATAATAATTTTGATATATCATACCTTTAAAAAGTTTCACTAATTAACTGAAATGTTTTGCTGAATCCACTCCCATGCTTACTCCACTAACCATCAGTTAGTATAACCGGACCACTATCCACTATCCAAAAAACACCTAATAAAATAACCTTTCATTTCATCATCTCATATATCATTCATCGACGCCAATAGATCGTAATCATCAGTACAATACGTCTTTAGACCCAATATAAATAATTTAAGAATCACTTACCTTCACTTCCGTCGGTTTCACGTCAATGTCGAAATTCTGCCAATCGATGGTCCGTGAATTCAACGACGGATTGAAACATTTCGAACACTGGCAATTGTCTCGCAGCCAGACTGAGGGAAACTCCAACGTCGAGCCGTCTTCAAGCGTTACAATCAGATACTCCTTCGTAGGACTCGTCTTTACTTCAATTGTGGCATTCTTAACGAGGAAATAATGGATTTTTTATTCAATTTATTATAAATAGGTCCACATAAATTCAATCATGAATAATGAAATAAATTTTTACATTAAAAAAAAAAAATTGGTAGGCCCAAGTCCTAATTGAATAATATATAGATAATTTTAAGCAAATTGGGCAGAAATAAATTTTATGGAACCTAGTGGAATTATTGTATTTATTCATTTCAGGCACAATATATTATATTGTAGGCCTATTAATTTGATTTTAAATAATTTTTAGTAAGGCCTAATAAAGATGTTTCATTTTCAGCCATTGTTTTCAATTAAAAAAATTAGGCTACTGTAATCAAATGATAAATAATTTACAACAATTATGGTTATTAAGAATTATTTTCAACAATTATAATTTTGTAAGAATTACTTTATATAATTAGGCCTACTTACTATTGTGAGGCAAGACCACTGATCTCTATAACTAATGTTAGTTATAGAGATCAGTGGGCAAGACCAGGCTCAACATATGATACACCAGTAAGATGTTTTATGGGCTATATACAACATGGGAGTTATACATACAGTAGGAGTAGGACTATAATTAGGCCTATACTAAATTGATATATTTTTTAAATCATCATTTTAATAAAATTATTTAAAATAGCTGTTGGATTTTGGCTTAGGGTACAGTCATTGAATTTGAAGTGTTTAAGCCTACCTCACAAAATAACCTTACAAAATCAATGGTAGTGGACTGCTAAGGTACAATAAAACATTTTCAAGGCTAGTTTACAGGAAATTGGATTGCGTGACTAGTGATGGAACGTTGAAAAGTTTTCAATTCGTTGAAATTTCCAATACAATTTTATTGAAATTTTCAATGAATATTTTCAAAAAATTTTCAATTCATTGAAAATTTTTGGTGAATCCAATGGAATTCACTTCATATATATTTTTTTCAACAGTTAAAAAATGCAATAGCATTAACCACAATTACCCACTTGGTGACGTCAAATATAAGAGCCACATCAAATTTCAAGATTCTTTCATTTAAATTTTAATGACACATTATAATCAAGAAGACCGTTTTCAGACATTTCTTGTCCGAATGTGACTAAAAATAGAATTGACCGATGTAGATTGTTCGCCCTTGTGATGTCACAAAATATAAAACCCAATCAAGTGGACAGTGAAGCAGGGGAAAATAGGGAAATAACCAATCAAGGTATCTAAAATTTCCCCTGCTTCGTATAAGTCACGCCCATCTGCAAATTTGTCAATTGTGGTTAATGCTATTGGATTTTATTCAATTAATTGAAAATTTTCAATGCAAATTCATTCAAATTCTCAATGAAAATTTTTAACATCATGTCTCATTTACTTTTCAAATAGGTTATTAAATAATGAAATTAAATGAAAATTTATTCAAATTTTTAATGACATTTTCCAACATCATTCCTCATTTACATTTCAAATAGGATATTTTCAAAGGATTTTTCGAGTAGGAAAGTTCAAAGGAAATCCCACCAGGGGTCAGGTGGTCGCTGAGAAGTCTACAGTGAGTGGTGGTCTACACATTTAGTGAAGATCCATCAATAATCAAAAACTTTTACCAAGCCCTGCTATTATCTTACACTAATCATTCCAACTTTTATTGTTTTGTGGATGTTCTTTATTGTTGTAATTGTAATTTTCATTCTCTATCAGTGTATTTGACCAATAAAAAAATATATATTTATTTATTTGCTAACTTATAGTCCTATGAGCATTATCATTTATATTATTTCACAATAATTTCTACACTCTTCAGCCCTTGCTTCATCAACAAATAAAACTAATAACATAAGTTTTTCCAGCTTTAGGCTTTTTTCCTAGCCTTGACAATTCTGTAAGCAAATCCACACTTATTAAATGTGGTGGCTTAGAGATCGTTTTAGTATTGCTAAGAGTGAATTCAAACTCTAGTTTCTTCTGTAACAACTTATATGCCACCAAAAAATGATTTTAAAAAAATAAATGAAAAATTTCAAGTTTTTGATAATTTATTCCCAATGAAAAAAATGTTAATGCAAATTGACATCACTAGCTGTGACACTTACCAGATCTGTTTCTTTGCGCTGAGCTCGCTGGGTACTCATATTCCTCAAACATCTCCTCTTCTCGAATTCCTCTGAAGGCTTAACTTTCATTGTTGTCAAAATACGATTATTATTTAAAAGCCTCAAAGATCTACGCTTTTGAAATTCGAGTGTTCGCGCATTTTTCATTGTTGACATCCCACATCCATTGTTATAAATACTGATTCTTACATTTGTCAATGGTACAATTTCCTTAGAAAATCCACGAAAACTGACCAAACTTCGCCGAAATTGATGCATCTTGACATAAAAAAGGATTGATAATGAGTTGGAACTTATTAATTTAACTAATGCGTCAACGTCAGCTGTTCAAATAACAAAGAGGGGAAGGGAGATTACATGCTGAGCTAATCAATACGAAAAGTTGAACTTTGTATGCTTACATCCAAGATTACAGACTTCTTACATAAGGCGCCGCGTTATTTATGTATGAAATATGTAAAATGGTGTTCGATATTGAATTTCAATCCGTTAGTATATCGTTAATATTCCTAATACAACGCGTTTCTTGGCAATGCACCAAGAACGAAAGTTGACATCCTAGCCAGTCGCCATGACACTTTTGATAATGTTTGTTTAGAAGGGTAGAGGGTGTAAAGGGGGCAGTATTTGACATGTAGTTCTAAAAACATTAGCCTACTTTATGTAATGACATTTACTTTAACCAAAAACGTCCTAATGTAATTAGGTTTTATGGCCAATAAATAATAACCGTTGAAATAACATGACGGTTAATTAATTTTCCTTGTCATCTAAAATAAACAGTGTAAAAACATTTTATGGGTAATTAGTTTTCATGTGTTTAAGGTGAATACAGTCCTGAAAACATGTCATCAATTAATTTCTGAATATGCATTAGCTAAAAGCTTGTGTTTCGATGATGTATATGAACCCTTTATTTTTGAAATTTATGAGAAGGAATTTGGAAATAAGTAATGACCCTTGTTGAACAAACTCATTTTTTACAGATATAAAAATTTAAAAAAATATATGTACCATGTTATACATCTTCATACACCAATTTAGTAAGAATTTTAAAATTTCCCACAAGCATTCAATGTATTCCCTACAAATTACAATTCATCTTTGAACAACAATGACACTTCTCAATAAATAACTCTTTTTATTCCAAATAGCTGAACACAATCAATTCAAACTCTCACTTTTATAAGGAAACAAAAAACCGAAAATGCATTCTTACATGAACAGTAAGCATGTCAAATTCGTTTTTTGCTCAAGGTAAAATAATGTGTATTTCTGTAATAAAAATGGGGCTATGCGGAATGTGAAGTGATAAAACTAATTGAAAGTAATGCCACATGGGTCTACGATAGGTCGGTCTATTGCAATACAGGAAAAAAGTATTTTAGGCCAACCTACCTACAAAGCATGAGTAAAATGCACTTTTGTTCATTTGGTGGTAATAAATTAATTTGTGTGAATAAATATAATATCGTAATATAGATGAGTCTGGTGAACAATGTTAAATTACTTGAATATGTAGGGTGGGTACCCATTTTGACTTGATAAATATCACTCAATTTACATTCTAAAATACACACTGGAAATATAATTATTTATTACCAAACGAGAGATAAATCATTTATATGAATTGAGTTAGTCCCATGAACTAATCATATTAAATCCAATTTTAAAACAGATTTAATCAAATGATTAGCATTTTCTATGATAAAAATAATAATAAGTAAGTCTTTATTCAGTTTCTTTTAAAGATAACAAAAACGTCAAGGTTTAATTAGTAGACCTTCAGACACTGTTATTCTTGAATTGGGTAATTACAGTAATATTAGTAAGGACATTTCTGATTACATGCCCACAGTTAGGATTCTTTCAGTGTGATGTAAAATGCATAAATATAAATATTTCTGAATATTAAGAGCCCACATCTTGGACAGATTTACAGGGTGCACTTCTGCCACATGTCTCAAGAACTGCAAATACTACAGACTTGCGGTAAAATACAATATGTAAAAAATACCCTCAGAATTAGATATGCCTAATCGAAAATAATTTCATTATGGAGCAATAATTGAATCAAAATGTGCCTAATTTGATGGTTTTCATTACTTAATTCCCGGTCACCGAATAATAGTAGAAATAAATTACAAACGCACATCCTTAAGTTCAACTTTGCTTATCAATATTTGAAATTCTGATTTGCCTTTTATTCTACAGTTTTCCCAATTTCCTTGGCCAAAATGTGTCATGTAACTAAATTTTGTCCAAATTATGAAATGCAAAACTCCTCCATCTAGCAGTGATTACTGGAACTCTTCCAATATTATCCTTTCTTCACTTTTCAACCCACAATCAAACTTTTAAACGCACATCGAACTTGGGTAGAGCATTTCGAAGAGAAACATGCTCAGCTCAGACGCGGGCTCTTGATAATTGATTTACCATAATCAGTTTTCCAAACAAGTAGTGTTACATTCTTAATTGTCAGTTCTCAAGTCAACTTGAAAATTCATTGATTTAATTAACGTAACTTATTACTTATTAGTACACTTTGTACTGTCAACTTATCGAGTATTTCTTTATTGATTATTGTTACGTAACTATCTTGTTTGCATAACAATTTATAAAAATATGTTTTCCCGTCTCGTACGGCAGAACTTTCCTGTAAAAAAACACTGGTAAGGAAGAGGACATTTTCCCCAAAAAAAGGATCAAAATACATGTCGGTAAATAAAACAATAAATTATGAATAATGTACGTATATATACTTATAATTAATCTACGAGTACAATACATAAAATATCTGTACATTTACACTGTGTGGCTTACTGTATAATAATAATGTCTGTAAGGTAGTATAGTTATGTCTGTATTCTTCCCGCGCTTTACGTTCATCGTAAAACGCAAATATATGGCCGGTAAGAGGACAACTGGAAAGGTTGTGTTTAAATAAATTTAGGCCATTTAAAGTACTGCCAGCATTTCCATTTGATAAACTATTATATACGTTGAGGAAGTTTGAGGCGGGGAAAAGTCTGTGACGATCGACGACAAAAGCACAATACAAATAAACAACCATGACACAACCATTAAAAAATGATAATTGAGTATCTTTAAAAAATAGTAAAATCAATTAAGATCTTTTTTTCAGAGTATATATAATATATATAAGATTTTTTTCACTTCGAAGCTGCCAATTACTTTTTTCAAGTTTATTTAAATAAGTCCTACCAGTCTTTGTTTTTTTCATCAAAAAAGTATATATACCGATATTATCACTATTGCGGTAGCCGAGAGAGACGTGCTGGAAAAGAATCGAACGCAGTGTTGTCGAATAGGGTGTGAAAATGGATTCATGTTTGGCATTGGTTTTGCAATTTTAAATTCTTTCTGGACGAATAAATAAGGAGTGAATCTCAAGTAACGTTGTGATTGCTTCGATAATAACGTCGAGTTAATTTAAATTGAAAATGCACTACACCAGTATAGTTTGATAACCTTTTCGCATCTAATTTTTTTTTTTCTAAATTACGATCATTTAAAATTGCAGTATTATTTACGTTTGTTCAAAGACCTGGAAATATTTTTATGGAAATGGAAGTTTAGCAAGCAGACACATGCCACAGTTACAATAAAACATAGAAACTCGTAGCCTACGAAGAAATCACAACAATTACTCGAAAGTACATTTTAATTGTGTACCATCAACAATAATGTCACTCAGGACAACAATTATTTACAAATTCAATTGCTCGGCAAAAAAAACTTCCGTTTTTAACTCATAAAAACATTTTCCCACGATATTATCAGACATTTCACGAAATCAAGACGACATAAATTTTCGGCAAAGTTCGAATTTCTTTTCGAGCTCGTCTCGTCGACTGGACCCGTTCACTACAATATTTAATCCTGTCGTTAAAGCAATCGGTCACGCCGCGCAACTCGTGCGACTGTGTTTCGTTTTTAAGTAACTCAATAGGCCTAGTACAATATTCAACATATCTCCATTAATCTTGTAGTAGTACGCATGATAAAAGTCGTTTAATATCATAAAACCCGATTGAATACATTTTTTTAAAACTTCACCAAAGATATTTATTTTACGATTCATTTGTGGTTTTAAGATCGCCCTTGTGGTGCCCCGTTAGTACGATCCTACTGTCATTCTTGGTCTTAAAAGTAACGATGACTGTGGCAAGTTTCGATGATGCACTGTTTGCTAAACCCACAGACAGCTAGATTATTTGACGGCACGAATGAGCGGATGAAATATATGCAAGACTACCGATCTGACCCCAGTTTCGAAGGCATTGCCTTAACCGACTGAGCCACAGAGGGCGAATGTAACAAGTTTTTGATGTTAACAAAGTAATAATAATAAAAATCTATATTCAATGATATTAAAACTTAAAAAAGGTGAGACTGCCTACCGAAATATCGGTCGAAAATATAAAATTAATATATTTGGTGAAGTTTTAAATTAACGTAATCAATCACTTATTCTCCAAGCTGAAGAGATTCATTTTATTACATATCATAAAAGCTAATTAATCTACATGCTTTCAGACCAAATATATTTTAAACAGATAGTACAACACACTTAATTACTATGGACAAATATACTATCGGAATAAAATATAATTAGCTACGATACTAACAGAAACGAGAGAAAAAAAAAAACTGGATCCATTTTCTTTTAAAATTGTACATTATGAACGAGATTTAAATTTGTAAAATTGTCATATAATATTTTTAATTTAAATGCAAATTGGATTATTTTATATATACAAATTGAATTTCTGTTATTTTATATATATAATGTAATTTTCACCCTCTGGCGATACCTTTTAACATCACTATTTATAGTATCGTGTTGGCAACACGCGAGCAAAAACCACATCGAAATACAAAAAACGAAAGGAAAAGTAAGAATTATTTACAAAAAATTGGAATGAAAAATTACACGTAAGAGAGTTTTCCGACAAGAGTGCGTAATAGTGTATTATTATTATTTTTTTCTTTTTTATAAATATTTCATTTTTACCATGTAAGTGACGAGTTTTTCTGGAATGTAAATAGTATGTACGTAGAAGTAGTAATATATATATATATATATTTATATATTTTAAAAGTAACATACGCATTGTGTTTCATCATCAATTATTTAAACCTCGTATTTTATCTCCTCAAAAAGAAAATACTCAATATATAGTTTAAATGTTTTGTCCTTTTTTTAATAATACTGTTGTAGATTGTAATAATAGTTGTCATAAAGAGAGTATCTTTTTTTTTTCTTGTGAAATTGAATATTATCAATTTAATGGAACACTTAATACACGAAAGACCACATGTGTTTTTATCCGATAGCCGATATAGTTTACAAACGCACCCCTCCTTGCATGCGTCTGTCGTTTCCATGGCTTCGTCTACATCACATAATGGCTAAGCTGCACATATATAATTATATTATATAGATTATATTACAAGAGGGCCAACCTCACAAGGTGGCCGTTAACAGTTTGGACGATTTCCACTTAGTAAAACTTTCGGTAATATTGACAAATTGGTTACTATTTCGGCGTATTGGCGAAGGGTTAGTCTTGAATGTCAAGTTATAGCGATTACGATACGTTCTTTTCATGTACACTTGTATCCACGAAAGAAAGCCGTCTACAAATAAATAAGTATAAAAAAAACTTCGATAATTACAAGCTCGGTGCAACCTTCAGGACGTTTGAAAGATGCAATTATCCTTATTATCGTGAATATCGCCCTGAAAAATAATACCCTAAAAATACCACAGCTATACAAATATAGCGGTGATATTCATGCTGGTAGAGGACATTCTTTCTTGAAAGCAAGTATAGTATCAATTTGAAACTCTTGAATTGACTACTAGTGGTAGGCGTGGCTTATCAGTAGGCCACATAGATCATGTGGACAATTAGAGATATCCCAATTGTTTTCAAAATCCTTCATAAAAAAAAACCAGCTCACTTGATTGGATATTGTTTTGAGAAAAAATTAGGCAGATCAATCACTAATTCGTGATTTTTTGCATGCTGTGTCCACCAATTTCATTGCAAATATCCAATCGGGTCAAAAACGGTAACCAATTCGTCAATTTCACCAAACTTTTGGATAGCCCTGTTAATTGAGCTATAGTCTTAAAACTGGAAGGGTAACAATTTTTTTCAATATATATATATATTTAATTCATCAGGACACTTTTGGTTTCATAATTGGATTCTTGGCTGGCGTGATACGACGTTTGTTTCAATGGCGTGACATAAAAAGAGTGGAACATCTCAAAGATTCAGACGCGCCCTCCACTCTGTTTTTAATGACCCCTTTGAAATAAATTATTCATTATTCGTGGGTTTAGACTTCTACGAATATCATAATGGCAGGTTTCAAACAATGAGATCTATGATTATATGGTGACGTTAAAATCAATGACAGGAAAGGTTTGTGGCGTATGGATTGTGATTAAATTTGTTGTCATTGTTCGAAAAGGTTAAATGAATAATTTCGCAAGAAATTAACAGGTGGAAAGTGGAGATATTTGGACAGACAATAAGTACTGGATATAGAGCAACACAAATCTAGATGGCAGTGAATTATGGGGTATGGGATAATATAGCCTTATTGACCTATGACCTCCCCAGAAAACAACCAATAGGGTAGTCGACTTTGAAGAATCTTACCTAGGCCTAGTCAACTTCCTAAACTAACGTTCCAGGCTTTTAGCTTTAAAATACTAGTTGATGTTAATTTTTGATGAAAGAGATAGTTACTATAGCAACACATCCAGTCTTTGTGTATTTTCATTGTTGAAAAGACAAAATCTAGCCCTGCTCTTGAGGTGGGCTATAAAATATAATTAATAATTGCAGTCAAAAAAACTGACTATTATTACATGGTATTGCCATAGTTATCAGTTAGAGTTTTTGATAAACATTACCTAATAAAATAACAAGTCATTTGAAGCTACTAATAGAATGTTATGCCAGTGGTTTAGTGGTAAATGACCGGTAATCACCTAGATTGGGAATTTTAGTTTGCTACCGGAATGCATATTTGAGCACTGCATATCACAATATAAAATCATCATTTATATTTCAACAGTTACATTACCGGTGATTAAAAAGGCAGTATTGAATAACACTAAACCAGTGTTTATGAAATTGACAATAACTCGCGTGCATTTGCGTAATTGATCCACTATTTTCGAAACAACAATAGCAATTGACATTTGTCCGCGTGCAATTACTTAATATCACCCCCCCCCCCCTCTCCGTATAGCGTTTGAACTTCTCTTATGTCATTTTTTTCCAATCTGAAAACTAAAATCAACTGCAAGGCTTAACTAAAATATGTTCAACAATAAATGTATGAATTTTAAGATATGATGATATTTAATAAATTTGGAAATTCCTCATTAATGAACAATGTTAATATTAGAAATCTTACATTTAAACAGTGTATGGGAGTTGGTTTTTTGAAATACAAGTCTTTTTGGTTTCAACTTTTGAACAGTATCAAAATATCAAAATTCCAAGGTGGGAAAAACACAGATTTCGATATGATATTTCAAACATGATGTGAAATAAAATCACTACGTTGGATTATTTTGACAAAAATAAAAAATAAAAATATAAAAACTATGAAAAACTAATAAAAACTAAAAAATGAAAACTAAAAATATAATGTTTCATCTACATGTATGTGAAAATTATTATGAAGTTGAATAGTGCTTACTTATGCCAACTGGAAGGTATTGAAAAATCTGTGTTTTTCTCGGATAATTAAAATTCGGATATCCTAAACCATTCCAAAGACATCACAAAAAACCCTATTATTTTGCTAAATTGACTCTCATACACTTTGAATGTGTTCTGCTCCATGAAATCTCAAAAGAAATTGATAAAATCATATTTTTGCAACAAAAACCAAACTTCTATATTTTTATAAGCCTACGCAGTTTTCAAACAACAAACCCAGGGCAACTTGACTTTATTTCTCATCAATCTCGACTCGAATAATGAAAAAACCTAAAATATTACTTTCTAGTTTCCAACAATATAATCACTAATCAGTGTGATTACAAGGCTGTGAAATTTAAATTCTTTAAAAGTTCCTTTATGTTTAGAAGGCAGTTTCTAGAGCCACTTTAATCACCTATCTTTAAAAGACAACAATACCCATTGCCACCCCCCTCTTACCCATGTAATTACTTAATGGCAATCCCCCCCCCCTCCACCCCTATCCAAACATTCCCTGTATCATTCTTTTCCAATCTGAAAGCCTTAATCAATACTTCATTAAATCCACACAACTAAATTCTTGTTCAACTGCCAGAAATACTTTCCTATGGAAATAGATTCGAAAACAGATTTCCCCAAAGATTAAAATTACCCCAATCTAGATATAGAGAGAGATAGAGAGAGCATACCAAATAATCGTTGCATAGGTGTACCCACGAAACAAAAGGTCATCTACCAACTAAATAATTATTAAAATTTGAGTAATTAAATAATCTCGCTGCAATTATCAAAGATTCAACGCTTTTAAAGACACAATTGCATTTTTTCATCATTACCATCCTCTCAAAAAAATCACTACACCTAAAAATATCACAGCTATCCAAATATAACAATGACATTCGTCTTTATTATATTGGTAGACAACCTCAAACCTGCGTGGATACAACCGTATAACATTTGAACGTCATTATAAACCCGGGGGTAGACTCGAGAGAGGCCAACACAATTACTCATGCAAAGTGTTGAAATACTCTCTAGCAACATGATATCGGCCCACAAACATTACAATTGTATGTCATGAATAATGCGTAGAGTATATATTCAAAGGTAGTCTAGAGGGTATGGGTGGGTTGAGGGGGTAGGGGGTGGGGGGAGGGGGGGGGGAGTTTCTAAGAATTACAAATTGGCACCATGCTCTAGTGGGAGTATTGATTTTATGTCACCCAGCCGTGTCAAATTGTTTCAATTTATCACCAAAACTTGAAGGGGCCCGTTTTAATTTGTCTGCCAGCCAAGATTCCGACTACAAAAGAACGGACTGAACAGTTCCCTGTACACGAAAAATGGAAAGAAATAATCCGGAGAAAATCTGAATTGTCCGGATATCAAGCCTATGAACGAAAGTCGAATTGAGGGGAGGGGAGGGGGGTAACAATTTCTTTCCTTTTCGAGTAATTGAAGTATACTTATAGTTAATATTTATTCACACTAATCAGACGATTGCAGGCCTTATCTCTCCATCAGACACTCGTCCGAGTCCAGCTCTTCGGGCTCTTGCAGGGCGCGAAACCTGACGAAACCGTTTTCCGCGACCAGCATGCTAGAACTGGGGGAATTTCTGTCGCGCGGCGCGTTCAATGTCTGTACGCCGCTGCGGTGCGGATTTAGGTTACGCCGTTCGGCCGTCTGCAGCGTGCCCGTCTTTTTCAGCGAACTGCGCACGTCGCCCGGGTGGAAGTCGCCGGCCGTCGCCGGCAACGCACTGCCGCCGACGCCGGCGTTCTTCCCTTTCAACGAACGTCTCTCCATCGTCGAACTTTTGATCGTCGGAGGGCCGTGCCTCTCGACGTCGGGGTTGTCGAACGTGCCACTTTTCTTCATCGCTCGCTTTTCCGACGCCTTCGACGCCCGCTGGTTCATGTCGACGAAACTGCCGCTCTTGCCGCGACCCTCCGCTATCGACTGGTTGACAAAGTCTTCGACGTCGAACGTCGGCGAGATCTTCTTCATCGAACGACGCTCGTTGGTCGAGAAGTTCGAATCCTCGTAGTTGAATCGGTTGCCCTGTTGGTAGCCGCCTTCCGTAGCGAGGATCCCGTGCTCGTCGTAGCAACCGTAATTGTTGGTCGCCAGCGCCCGGCTGCCCGCGTAATTGTCCTGCGCCTGGTAGTTCTTCCGCAGAGACCGCCTGTCTGAGGTGAGACCGATGTTCGGCTCTTCGTAATGTGAATTGGGGTGAATGCCGTTGGGGGAATGATCGCGTTGTAACGTGTTACTCCCGAGTGCCGCCTGCATGTTTGGATGGATTTGCGAGTGGAGAGAATTCAGTGGGAAGGAATCGTCGTAGACTTTTTTCCCGGTGCGTAGGGTGTAGTCGTGGATCGCTTGGTTAGTCACGCAGACCGCCGGGTAGATGTCGTCGTTGGTCTCGCTGTTGGGCCCGGTGTTCGTGCACTGGCCGCAGCGGAAGAGAGCGAACCCGGAATTGTCCGAGTTCTTCTCGTCGTCGCTGTTCGAGTGGCAACGAAGCGCTTGGATGCCGGCCCAAAGCATCAGGAAACACATCGACACCTCGACGAAACGCACCGAGAACTGGTAGCCCCACCAGACCCACTGCAGGTTGCGGTTACCGTTGTCCAGTTTCCAGCTCTCCAGCACGCCGAATATTCCGTACAACTGGATGGCGGCCATTAGCAGAGCTAGCAACGCGGTCGCCAGGGTCGTTCGGATCGTCACGGCAATGGTGGGCTTGTAAACGTTTGAGAAATTGCCGCCGAAGATGTTTTCGTTTTTCCTCACGACGCTTTTCGCGAGAACCTTATAAATATACAGGTACGTAATACCGAGAATCACTAAAATTATAATGTAAATGCATTGACTGATGAGTGGTAGGATCTGTAGTTCCGGTTGTATTTCCGACGTCAGTTCGAAAGCGACGCACAAAAACACGTGGAACACGATGAATATGGCGACGCCGAATGGGCGTTGGAATTTCGACGAGAGAACGTCGACTTTCGACGCCTTCAAGATGAAAAGGAACAGGATGAGAAACGTCGAGGTGATCAACGGCGACACGACGTTCAAGACGAGGTCGGAGAACGGTTTCGGCAGCATGCCCTTCACGTTGTACGCGTCGAGGAATAAATAGAAGGAACGGAGCGTCCCGATGATGAGTAAAAACGAGTGAACGGAGATATAGTAGCCGTGGCTGAGCAGCCGCTTGTACGAGTTGATTCGCACGAGGTTAATTAACGAGAAAATGGCCAAGATTAAAAACATGGTGGCTATCAGGTAGACGTGAATGTCCCACGCTAGTAGCCACGAACTGTCCGTGTTTTTACGACTTGGCTTGAATTCCAGATTTTTGTTCGACAAATTAATCGTAGAATCCGCGTCTGAGATCTTGGGAGGTTGAGGTTCAGGGTTCGGCAGTTTCTCCGCGCGGTTCTCGGAATTCGTGCCGGCCGAATCCAGTTTCGATTCGATGTCGATGCTGTCCGGTATGCCGATCGTTTTCTCGTCTTTCGAATTCCTCGCGTCGTAATCGACGCTCTTCGCCGGGTTCCTGACGGGCGGTTCCGAGTTGCGATTCGTGACGGGCGTCTCCGGTATTTTCGGCGAGCTTTCGACGGGCCGCGAGGGTGGGTTCGGTTTCAAAGATTCGAGATCGATTTTCGGATAAACGTCCGGCATTTTCGGTAATCTCGATTCGATATGAGGCTTGTGTATGTCGGGAAAGTCTTTACGTCCGTTCGAACCGGACAGTATGCGAGAAACACTCGGGTAATGTAAGATTGGCACGAAATCAAAGTCTGTGTCGTTCTGCGGCTTCGAACTCGGCGTTTCGTGTTCGAGGTTATCGTAGCTCGGAGCGTCGGGCGAACGATTGAAGGAAGGAGTATTCAACGGCTTCTTACGATCTTGGGTCGGTGACCTTTGTACGGAAAATGAAAAAAAAATTATAATTAAATTCTGTATCAATTCCAATTTAAGGTTTCAAAGTTTGATATGATTGGTTAGTAGATATATGGAAATTTTGAGGATTTAACAATCAAGCCTGTACAAACACCAATGATAGACCATGCAAAGGCACAAGAGAATAGCGGTTCCTGATTTTGCCACCAAAGAAATAGGCAAATATACGGTCACTGCTGTGCAGGAGTAAACGTGTAAGAACAATTCCTGTGGGTTGCCAAGTTTTTCAAAATATTCCTTGAAAATTAAATTCTAACCAGGACCTATTACGTTTTTTTTTACGAAATATCGTGTTGATTTTTTTAAATGTCGTTTTCAATTTTTATTGATCATTCATTTGAATGAACACTCTCAAAATGATGCATTTATTTTAAGTGCTTGGGGATTGAGTGGATAAATTACCATTATATAGCATACAAGCAGATCAACGAGGCTAGATGTCGAATCAGTTCTATCGGGCCTGATTGAGCTATTTTAAATGTATGTGACTTGAATTTTAAATGTATTTTCAAATGTAAAATGTATTTGACATTTAAAAAACTACAAAAATAATTGTTTGGAAGACATTTGTATCTTTTAAAGAGGCCTACATTTAGTTTTAAATCATCCAAGATGATGATTTAAAAACAATCTTAAAGAAAATTTAGGAAATATGGGAAATTGAATTGGTACGTACAACGTATAAATTATATTTTGAAAATTCTACATCTAGGCCAACACAGGAATGTGTTTTTCAAATACAGCACCGTATTTTGAAACACTAATAGGCCTACCGGTACTGGTATATCAATCAAATGTACCTATTATCCAAGTGTGCTAGTAACCAATACGATGGAGTAAAACAATCAGCCTTACAGTCAAGGCGTTACAATTAGTACGTTAATTACCACACGGTATTTAATTGCCCTAACGAACGAAAAGCCACGTATGAGGCGATGACGCAAGTCTGACTCAGCTCTGTTACAGGCAATGGGTTCAATTATCTACATTAGGTAGACTAATTAACACACCTGATGCTCTGGAAAGTTTCTGTAGAATTACCCTAAGAGACGGTTTTACGAATCTCTTAATCCGCTAACTATTAGCTATGACAATCAATAACGTAACGGGATAAGCAACATGGCGGTTTCCTTTCGCACCATGCGTATATCAAAGGAATGCCGCCTCACAAATGTTATGATGATTTGCTGGTATTATTGTATGTTGATCTATACAAGTAATTTAGTTATAATGCAATCTGTGAATCCAGCTCTTCGCAACTGCATTAAGCAATATTGGAATACATTTCATTTGAATTGGCCAATCTGAATTTGAAATACGTCTGTAAAAGCATTTAGACCCCTAGTCAAGAGCCCTACTGCTATTTCAACCATTTGATAACTGGATAATTACTCATCATCCACGAGAAAGATCAGAAACAATGCAAGTATACAACTACATGTACTATACATTGAAATACGAGCTTAATACGTACAATCTGATTTGAAATTGCGAATCTCAGAAATGTACACGAAAGCGCGCTGATTCCATCATGGTGAAAACGATCTATTGTTAAAAGGATAGGACTTACGCCATGTTGCTTATCCCGTTACGTTGTCGATAGTCATCTAGGTATTAGTTCAGGTACAAAAATAACATGCGTAACCAATATTAATCAGCTAACCATCACTTAAACCATTAACAATCAGTTACAAAACCAGACCTGAATGAAAAATGTTGGAACTGATACATCAAATTTATACTCGTGATTAAAAGCTAACCAGGCGGCAGCACTGTCGAAGTGGGCGATTGGCCGTCCAAAGGTTGTTAGGCCTAGATGTCATGTTGTTGTATGCTTACACACATTATATTTGTAATTAATATTGTAATTTTAATCATTAATAATTTTAAATAGTGATTTTAATTTTGTATTCAATATATATATATATATATACGGTATGTATCTTTATTCAAGACTCTGTCTTACATTATAAGATTGCAAAAACACAGAATAGAAATCAATTAATTAAAATATGAAAGGAAAATTCAATCAAGCTTCAATCAACACGAGTTCCATTTATTCATAAGAATCGAAAATGAGAACGTTGTCGAATTGGCCACCTTACTTTTTAGTTTCTGAACACACTAAACTAACTCTCTCCTTGGTCAATGATAGAAAAAAAATCAGAATTCAAATAATGAAACTCAAATTATAATCCATAGTGAGAGAAAAAAAATTGTGGTTTTGAGTATATATATCAAGAAATAAATGTAATTTATGTAATCAATGTAATTACACATTGATTAATTTGTATTCAATTTGAAAGTATCTGCCTCCGCCCAGTTCACTAGAACGCCACCAGATGTCAGCCACTTTGTTTTTAATCACGAATATAAGGTGATAAATATTAGTAAGGTTACTATAGCAACTGGAAAACAGAAAAATACTGAAGTTGTGATCGGAGAATCTCAACACAATTTGTGGGCCATTGTTGTCCACTTATTACAACAATATGTGACATCACTTGAAAGAAGCTTCTAATAGGGTATTCTCAACTGAAATGTTGAGTCACCCATTGTTGAAAGAGACAGACAACAATGTGCACCAGTTGGAATTGACCAATCAGAATATTTGGTAGTCAACCAGTTCGCTGTATTGCTATAGTAACGATTGTTTGTCGTTTGTTACGTGCCAACACCCTATAGGAAGATGTTAATTAGTCATTTACCATAGCAACCAGGAGAGTTTAGGGCAAATACACTTAAGTATATATATATATATATATATACAGAAATTGTGATTGGTGAATGGAATTAGGGGACATTGTTGCCCAGTTGTTGATAGCGTACTAATTTCAATTCACAACTGTTTTATCAGCAATTTTAGTAGTAGTCTTCGCTTCTACGAAATCAATTCTATATATAGTACTGGTATGAACGATACCTTGACTCTATTTCATCAAATTTTCATCTCTATATTATTAATCAATGAAATTAACTAGGAGCTCAAAGAATATCCATCATTCTACAAACCACCAGGAACAAGATTCTACTACTTTCGCAGTTAGAAGACTTTCTACATGCCGGTATTTGTAATTATTATTATTATTATTATATAATCAAGTCTGTTTTGACTTTGTGGGTCCACGATATTTGTATACAACTTATAGGCCTATTTTGTGAAATAAAAAATCTTCTCAAAAAAAAAAATATATATATTGGGTTTTAACGACGCACTGTAATGATTACCTACCGAGATCTATTGGCGTCGGATGAATGATTAATAAGATGATGGGATGGTGAGATGAAGGTTTTTATGGGTAATGGGAAGGATAGTGGGAAGGAAGCGGTTGTGGCCTATATTGTGGGAACCATCCCGGCATTAGCCTAGACTACAGAGGGAAACCACGAAAAACCCCTGTAAAGATGGACGGTGGCGGGGATCGAACCGGGTCCGATATGTCCCTTCACCTCCCGGGTCACACGAAGCAAGTGCGCTAACCACTCAGCTACTGTGCCGGTGTGTAATTATTATTTCTCTCTATTGGTATATCCTAAAGTCATGAGTTGGGGGCAGCAAATTACCCAAGGCTGATAGTGAGATTGGTGAGAAAAGTTTGGCAGACATTGTTTTCTTCTTATTACAACAAAGTGTGACATAATTATAATTATTAGCCTCAATTGTAAATAATAATTAGCCTTAATTGGGGAACAATGATTATGTATCAAGTTTCGATGTTATTAAAAAAAAAAAAAAATTTTTAAAAAGAAACCTTTTAGAGGGAGATAGTAGGCCTGTGTCTTTCAGATTACCTCAGCAACTAGAAATGTTGAGGACAAAAATAGTAGGCTACCGAACTTGTGACTGAAGAACAGAATTGGTGAGGCATTGTTGTCCACTTATTACAACAATGTATGACATCACTTCTAACAAGCCTAGTACCTGTAGTAAATATAACAAAATAGTAGGTAATGACTAACCACGGATATCAACTCAACTAGGCCTAGTGGACGTAATCAAATTGTAATCGAAGCTTTCCGATGTTTAACCATCGTCGATTTATACTTTATAGTCTATCCGCTGTAAGGTGGGAGTTGTCCTGCTGAATGGGTTTGAACAGTGTTGAGAAAATTTGGTACTGGCAGTGCTTTTACTGGTGGAAATGTTCAGTTCATTAGACCTGGTTATAATTTCCTTTTTCGTTTGTGATATTTGAGAGAAAATTCAAGAAAAAACACATTGGAAAAATAAATATTGCTATCTGGTGGAAAAGACCAAATATACTGCCATCTGCAGGCAGTGATTATGAGTTCTGACAAAATATGAGATTCTAAATAAAAATTGTTAATATCAACAGTTGATATGATTGTGCTAGGCTTTGTGGACAAGTGAACCTTATGTTTTTATGTAAATGAATGATGATAATAATAAACAACTACTACTACTACTAATAGTAGGCCTATATTAGCTTTGAGAGGTTCAATTAATATTCTAAGAAATCATCTTTACAATGTTCAATTCTTTTTATAATGATTAATTTTCTTTTTTTTCAATTTTTGTATTTCCTCTAAGAACCTCAAATATTTTTACTTTCATTAATTTTCTCCAGTTATATTCTCAATTTTTATTATTAGTTCAATTTTTTAAGCATAATGTTATTATTACCTGGTACAATTTTCAATTTCTTACTTTTTTCAATTATTTAACTATATTTCATAACTATATATTGATATTAAAATTGTATTTTATACTGATTATTATCCTGTGAACTTTTTATAAGCCAGGGACCAATAAAGGTTGTTTATATATTCAATAGTTAATACTATAATATATAATATATAATATATACCGTATATATTTATAAATTAATATAAATAATATGTAAAATAATAACATAATAATGTTAATATATAGGCCTATATCCTGATAATAGGCATAGTTCAATACGGTACGGTAGTAAATGTTAACTTGATATGTAGGCCTACTGGTACTGATATACTGGTAGATATAAAAATTTAAATAAGCCAGATAGCAATTCAAGGCCATATTTATGTAAATATGACTCACAAATACCAATACTGGCAACAGTATTGACAATAAATGGCATTATATTGTACCGGGAATGTCTACTTTAATAAACCACGAAAAGGTGTGGCCCGTTTGATTTTAATTACCCTCCAAGACCTATGGTACGCCTATATTTTTTAATGTATTACGGTACGGTACGTGCTTACGGTCTACCATATTTTAAAATACTGGTAGGCTAACTATAATTTCATTAAAATGAAAAATATTATAAATAAGCTAAGATATAAACAAACTGGTTAATGGTTATGTACCGGTAGTAGATTGTGTAGTGATGGGACGTTGAAAATTTTCAGATAATTTTCCATTCATTGAAAATTTGCCTTGAAAATTTATTTAAATTTTCCTTGAAAATTTTGTGTGAATCTTTTTTTTTCAGTAACAACGAAACTTGATACAAAATCATTGTTCCCCAATTAAGGCCAAGGATGAAAGATAGGATCGTTTGGACGGGGCACCACAAGGGCAATCTTACCACCCCAAATTTTGTGAATCTGATGGAATTAAATGAATTCATGTCATTCATCCCCATTGATTTTTTTTCAGTGATTTTCAAAGTAAAATCGTTGGACTTCTTTCAGTTTGAACACAGAATATTTTTTTTAAATGCAAATTTACAATGAAAATTTTCAACTTCTTTACTCATTTAGGCCTACTTTTCAATTTAGTCATTTTCAAAGGACTTTTCAAAAGAGGACAATACAATTGAGTAGGCCTACTGGCCCCACCTGCGGGCGATTGCCGAGAAGTCTACACATTTAGTGAGGATCTATCAATGCATGTTCACAAACTTCAAAAAGCCAGTTATTATTTTATGTAGGCCCTACTCATTTAGGGTCTTGACAATTTTGTACGGTAAGCAGATGCACCTTCAATGCGGTGGTTCAACAAATTGTTAAGTAGGCCTAGCGGTATCACTAAGAGTGAATTCAAACTCAAGTTTCGGTAAAATTACTGATTAACGTACCACGCCATATTTTTTTCAATTTTTTTCAATTTTTTCTTCATTTTTATTAAAGTATATAAGCTCCGTTCCGCCTGCCGGCAGTATACGCGAGGTTTATACACTAACCTGACCCTAACCTAACCTACTGTACACCTTTGTCGTCTTAGTCAGATCACAAAGAATCAACTTCAAGTGAGTAAAAACCATATTAAAACAAACAAAACACAAAAAGTCCAAACACTACATCATACATACAAACAAGATCTATCAGAAAACACCTCAAACAAGAATATCGGACAAAAATTAGCGATGGTACGTTGAACGATAAGATTACCCAAGTTTCTTCTGTGACAACTTATATGCCATGAAAAAATAATTTTCGAAAAAAAATGAAAATTTTCAAGCTACCGGTATTGAAAATTTTCATGAAGATTTTTAACGAAAAAAATTTCATGAAAATTTACATCACTGAATGAATGAATATGACCAGAATGTGTACAAGTGGCAATTTGAGCATTTAATTCTCCAAGAACTTTGCCTTACATCTAGACCTACTTCAATATTTAAAAAATTGGCTCTATAGAGACTAAATGTCGCAACAATTGGCTTACTGTCAATTGATGTCACTCATCGTTAAAGAAATACCGGTAAGGGCAACAATATCCGCCAATTAATATAAACCTCACAAGCATTGCCTCTGGGACCATCACTTATCACCACTTGTTCCATAAGAGCTACCGTAAGTAATATATTTGATTCAATGTTATTGGTACCAGTATACCACATTCCTATCCCTAAAAATCAGTGGTTTACATTACCAGGCCTAAGCCTTCTTGATATCAAGATAATTAGGTAAAATTGCCAAAGATAATTTCAGGCAAAAAAAGAGTAGGTAGGCCTAAGCCTATGAATCAATTTGATTTATTGATTATACCTACAACTGTAGGCCTACTACTGTCCCTAATCTAGGCCTATATTACTGCTGATATCCGATAAAACGAAAAAAAAATCCACTTAGGTGTTCCTCATGCACCTAATTATAAATATTTTTAATTACACTTATCTGACCTAAAAAAAGGTCGGTATTGGTAGGCGAGGCCTATATATGTTAGACTGGTCAGTGTGGTTAGCTACCTTCAGTAACCCATTTTAATTATCTAGTCTACCAGCAGAAAAGTCCAACCCCCTCCATGCAAACCAATGCAGGTGCTTCTTTATTGATTTATAATTGATTAACAATTAGGCCAGGGATATTGGTTTAGATGACTGCACTAATGGTCGAGGTAGTTTTTAAATTAATGATATGAATTGGGAGGGTTTTATAAGAGAGATTGATGAATTTGCAGTATGATGGATTATGAGAAGTGAATGTAATTAAGGTATGATGGTTAATCAATAGGTAATTAGGCCTAGTAATTAAGCCAGTTAGAGAGATTACTATAGGCCCAAGTAGAACAAGAGAAACTATGCTAAGGTCTAGATCTCAGTGCATTCGAGTTATTCTACTTTCTACTTGTTTGACACTCACCCCATGTTGACCTCTGGCCCAAGATCAGGTGGCCTAAGAGGTATTCTCTCTCGCCCGTAAATCTCTTGCTCCGGCCTCGGAGGCGGTATCGGCCGTCGTGCGTTGCCGATAGTGGCGTCCGAGTTGCTGCCTCGTAACGTAGGTTTATCGGCAAAAGGGTTGGCATATTCTGGAGGTAGTGGCGGAGTGAAAAACGACCGCACAGGTGGAATATAACTAGGAACATCACCTCTGTTGCTCGGCGTTGTATAAGCTACCGGGAAAGAAGTCTTCGGGGCCAGAAATGGAGGTAAGTTCGTCGTGTAGGCTTGAACATTTTGGTTACGAGTATTAGTTGAGGTAACGTCTTGGCGATTTCTTGATTTTTCAGTTTTATCCGTGTTGTTCGGTTTTGCTTCAGCGTTATTTTTCGGTGTGTATGAGGTTGCGGGTGTGGTCGTTGGGACAACGATACTCGTTAAGGGAGGTGGAATTGTTGTTGGGGTACCCGAGACTGGTACTAGGAATTTTGACGGTATGCTTCGTTTAGTTGTAGTTACACCTCCGTATGCAACTTTATTGAAAATAGCTGCAATATCCTTTTCCAGTATACTTCCACGATCTAAATAACTTATGTCGGACGCGTAACAATTTGTACACCATAAAAAAGCACACCAAAATAGAAACATCGACCTCCACATTATTCCTTCTTAAAATGTTTTTTCAGGGGTAGAACCTCATTTTAACCGTATTTTACAGTCCATTAGTCTACATTCTAGACTACTAATGAGGAGAACTGGCATCTGGCTGGCTACCTGAAACCATACAAGCATGAATGAGTAACCTAATATCTACAATAACCAATTAGGTCATAGGCCTATTAGTCATAGCTCACTTCACATTATAAAGGTATTTTTATTGTCGAGGAACACCCGTAATCAACTTCAAATGCTTCTATAGGCACAACTTACACGGAGGGAGACCGAGTACATGGTTATAGTAAAGATTAACAAACAAACTGTCCATTTTGGCTGTGCCGTACGTGATTTATAAGAATAAAAAAAAATTAAAAAAATGATAGATTTTACATTTTGTAAACAAAGTACTTTTCTACATGAACTTAGACACTGCATTTTCCATCACAAAGTAGACTTTCACACGTAAAACGATATCACTTCTCCAAGTCTAGACATTAAAATCTATTATCCCGATGTGATATTTATAATATTTTATAAATTTACCTCAGAAAATCCATTATTCCTCAATCAGTGCGACGTCTTCTCACTGAAACTGTGGCAGCCATTTGCTATTGAAAACATTTTCTAAAGCAAGCGCTTTCATAAATCCAAAATCCACTTTACACCTCGAGTACAAAAGAACTGATTTTAGATAATTCAGAGAAATAACTTGCAGATTGAATCAATTGGAAGTATCAGGAAATGTTAAACTGCTTCATTGTAGTACAACTAATTCGCTGAAAAGCTGAGAAAACTAATGAAAGTTATTGAGAAAATCTGATTTGTGGTTACAAAGTAGAGAGCATTACGGGATTTTGATAGGAGCTTAGTGGTTTCCGCTCGTTAGCTCGGAGCGCATGACTAGTGACGTCCCATAAAATACAGACCATCTAAAAGTATCGACTCGTAAACGTGTACCCAGAACAAAAAGCGCGAATCACCCGCGCGCTAGTTGTGCGAGATATTGGGGACGGTCGCTCGGAACCTTCTTACTTACGTAGATACAGTGTACCAACATAAATGTCAAGATAGGATAGGCTCTTCAGAATTCGTTGTTCTGCGCATGCGTGAGCTAACGATTCGAGTGACAGCTGACGAGCCGCTGCAGTTGACAATGACAGCACATGTGCGCAATGTGCATTGTTATATTTAATATGCCTAATATATCCTTATTCGATGATATTTTCTTGAGAAATTTACATGAGTATACAATATTAGATTACCCATTTATTTCTCATTCTCATTTCGATTATAATTACTGATTTATGTTCAATTCTTCGTCTTAATTTTCATTGCACGTTGTCGCAGAAATTTTGTAGTCCCCCACAATGAAAGTTATTATCGTCAACAGTTTTGCCAACTTTTTAGGTTACCGATATTTTATAATATCATATTGTCCTAAATCTTCGGTTGCATTTAAAGTGTACCTGGATAAACTGTGCTTCGATAGTCGGAAACTGTACTTTGATTTTGTGTACCTCGATATTTGTGATTGTGTACTTCAAATGTTGTTTTCTGTCCCTTGGTAAACTGTACTTCAATTCTTGTGAGAGTGTGCTTTGATTTTCTGTGCCTCACCGTTTTCGCACCGTTTTCGGATAGTGAACTTTGATTTTCTGTCTCTCAAATTTGTGTACCTTGATAAACTGTCTCCCGATATTCGGAAACTGTACTTTGATTTTGTGTACTTCGAAATGGGTTCGGAAACTGTACTTTGATTTTGTGTACCTCGACAGCTCGTAGTGGCTCGTAGTACATCAAACTCCCGTCAGGTTGCACTATTGACCCATTAGGCATCTTATGAGGCATCGGCGTTATTTGGTTGCATACTTACAGGATGTTTTAGAAGCTCACACCCAAGCACGTTCCTTCAATGTAACAATGTATAAATCTGATCTCCCTCCCCCCCCCCCCACTCAAGCACTAATTATGAAATTCGGTCGGGATTTATTGCTCAATAAGTGCTATTAATTTGCCAGATTTTGAAATGAATGCTCTTTTTTCTTTAATGCTCCTTTTTGTTCATTTTTTCGGGAGGCGCGCAAGCCAAGCACCACGTGCGAAATTCGATTTTTTCCGAAATGACTTCGAATGAATCACTTAAATAGTTCACAAAATAACAATTGGGAGAGTGCCATACCGGTTTTTAATTATTATTGAGAATGTGCATATGCAGATGAATTGGATATGAAATTATTTATAGCTGTAACTTATAATTCGTTTCATTGAAGAAACTGCTTGCCAACTAGACTGAAAGAAAGAATTATGGACAAAAATCGATGATTATATATTTTCTAAACATTCAGATCGTTACATATTTTTCATAAACCTTTCCAAAAAGTTTTTTTTCATCTAATACTTTTTGTAAGCGTATAGGCACTATACACACTCAGCTCAGAAATAAAGCTGTACCAATTCACGTTTCAAACGCCATCGTTGCGATTGTATTACGACTCGATCGTTTTTTCCTTCATCATATTTCTAATAACTCATTAAGGGTGATGAGAAGAAGTACTCGATGGAAATAATCAGTATGTGTGCACGGAGCCTCTATTCCCACCAAAAACAGGGAGCCAAGCCCTTACTATTTGAACACTTTGGCATATACAAGTAGTGATATAAAAAGTCTTGGCCAAGTCAGCTCTTCAAGAGAGGGAAAATGCAAATGTGTGGATAGATATTGGGCATATAATGCAAACGTTCGGTAATTATAACTGGGCCCAATAGCTTTTGACATGATGTAATGAGGCAAGTCAGGTCGGGCGTGGGTTCGAGTCCCGCATAAGGCATGAGTTTTTGTAAACGTCCTCTCACTTATCATCGTTTGATAATCACCCGCTTATTCTTATCCCCTTATAACCTAGCTATTGATGGAGTTGTGAAGCAGCATTGAAAAAAATATATATAGGGGTCTATATAGTATACTCTCATAGGCCTATTTTAATATAGACCTATATATCGTGTTTCAATCTTATGCAGCCAATATTTATATTGAATAATTTGTAATTGAAATATTTTGAGTTCATTTTAAATATGTTCTATTCATTTTATTTTGACCTACATTTCAAGGTTTGAAAGTTCCTCTTAATCTTCTTATTGGGCTTATGGTAGAACTGATTAGGCCTATGTTAGTATGAATGTACACTAAAATAATGGAAGTAATTGCTCTCAAAAATATATTAATAACTGGCTTCATGTCCTATTATCCTATATGGCCATTTGTCTGTGTAATTTTTTTATGTAGCCGTCTTCTCTAATGAGCAATTTTTGTGCATTAGAATTTTAGAATTGTAGAATACGTTATTCGAAATTCTACCACAGATTGCAACAAACTTCCATCATTTGAAATGAAAACAAATTAATACCTTGCGTTTGAAAAGTGTATTCCTGGTATTAATTAATTAATAGTATAATCCGATAATTGTTAATCAATAAATCATTATATTTCACGATTTTATTCAATACATTTCAATAATAAATTCAGAATTTAAATAAAAAGTGAATCAATATTTCAATTGAGGTATGGGTTTGGAAAACAATTCCAGAGTTTTGAAGTTTTCCACTTTTATCTTCCTATTCCAGTTTCAATACACATGCCTAACATAGAATATACATATTTGAAAATACATTTTTTTCATCGTTGAATTTGTAATTAATTTTTCATTGTTATAACAATGGGATGATTACAACAGAGATGCATTCGCCTTTGTTCGTTATAGATAGTTTTTTCATAATTCATTTTGATTATTAGGGTAAAACCTGTGTTCTGACGTACGTTTAGTTTTCATTTCAATGACCACAAGAAGTATTTAATTCAACATTTTGATTGATGGGCTGTAATTTTGTCATTTTTTTATTGGCTCCAGAACAAACTGAAGAAAAATCTCATCTAAGTATTAGAGAAATCAAAATTGTGGCCCTGTCATAACATGCTTCATTTGATAAGCTTCAGAATGAAGAAAAAATTAGTCTTTCACCTATAAATCTAATATATATTTCCATTGTTGAAAATTATGATTGTGTGTGTAAATCTTAGTTTAAGTAAATTGCAGGCAAAGCTTATAACTTGTATTATAACTTTATTCACAAATCAGTTGGTTGCCCATGGAATTCAGAACATTTTTCTCATCATAAATGTGGGAGGGTTACAAAATATTTATTTGTTAAATAACCAAGCATCGCATAATGATGAGGTTTGTTTTTTATGAAAGAGAATGAATCAGTCAATAAAGTGACGCCAACATCGTGAAATTTACATCTTTGTCAAAAATCTCTTTTTCCAAGCCCATAAGTACCATAATCAATTATTGAATATTTCATTGATTATTGCTTTTTATTGATACCGTATACATACATATTTGAGTTGAAAAAGTCATAATTATTACAAATTATGAAAACAAGTGAACAAGCGATGAAAATCGTTCGAAGTGTTTTGATTTGTAACGAAAAGTAGGCCATATTGTGTCTTTCTTGATTCAGAAATATGAAAATAAAATGTTTCGGTGAGATGGTTTTGCTGGTATACAAGTGCGAAACAAAAAACTCATTTTCAACACTTGGTTATAATATATTGCCAAGTAGCATACCTACTCCAGATACAATAATGAATCCCGCAACGCAATAGATTTTGATTACCGGCTGAATTCCAACATAATAATGGGACTCAATATGAAATGTAGGGTCTATTCAAAAGCATTAATATTAGTTTACAAAAAATGAAATGTAAATTGCAATAACTTGGGCCTACTGAGAATTTCCCAAGTTTGTAGAAATACAGCTGAGAGATATTTGCCCGCCATGGTATCACATATATAAAATGAATTCAAATGACTCACATGCTTTGAATTATTGCCAATATAATACTATTCGATGAGAAATAAATTGAGTCATATTTTAAAACAAATACATTCTGAATTGAACCCATCTGTATGAGAGTCGTTGTCTTGGTTTTGAAATAGAAGTTATTCGAAAAATGCATAGGCCTACTATTTCAGTATTTACCACATTTTTGCCGCAACGAACATTTATATAGATACTAAAAAATTATAATGTTCCCTGATGGCATTATTAGTATTTAATGTGTAGGAATTGGTGATAGAATTGGTTTACATTTTATTATAGTTTATCGTTTTAAAAGGCAAAAGTCACAATTCAAATGATCCAAGTGGTGCGTTCTTGGTTCGAATATTCAAGAATAATTTACGTATTAAAATTGATCGATAATAAATAATAATATTTGCAAAAAATTAATTCTTCCAACAATTGGATAGAATGTCAATAATTAATCACTCAAATTGTGCCTTTGTTCTTCAGAGAAGTGATAGTATAATTATTTGATACAGATGGTATAAAAAATATAATAGGCCTATAATTCGTTCTAATGAGGAGATAAAATGATGGAAGCTAGTACATTGAGCGTCATTATTTACATTTTTCCTTGGAAAACTAGGTATTTTTAGGAGCTGAATGAGAAAGATCAACGACAGATGATTACAAAATAAATCAAACGTACTATATTATATTACCCCCACATAAGGCATTTTGATATTTTGTAATCGTCTGACACTTATTATTTCACGAGGTAATCATATGTATCGATACACTTTTTAATAAAGTGAGGGTTAAAAGAGCGTATAGATCGATCCCGGTCACCGACCATCTTTAGGCCTACTGAGGGTTTAATTGTTTTTCGCTACAACCAATGACGAGATATAGTTATCACACTACAGGCCACGACCCCTTATCTTTCCACTATCCTTATACCAAATGAACCATTAGGCAGTAGGCCTATTAACAATCCAATACCATTAAATAAACCATTAGAATCGGTGAAAAAAATTATGGTCGTGTAGGTTAAGTCAATCTACTTGACAGGCCTATCATTTGAAAATTATTTTCATCGTTTGAGGCTCAGAAATTAAGAATAAGAACTAAATCAAAAATACACATTATAATTAATGATAATTAATATTGAAACATTGATGAGAAATAGTTCTGAAAATATAATATTATACGATTAAATATATACTATATAATACAGGAAATTCTGTTCTGACAACTTTTGTATACATTCTTTTCTAAACGAACATAAATTTGTAAGGTTTCTTACTTTTTGTTCTAATTTATTATATAACCCAAATCCACTATAAAAGATTGATTTATGAGTACTGCTTTTATTTTTTCCATCTAAATATAACTTGGGCCTATTTGAATTTCTAGTATTGTGACAATTTGGATATCACTTGAGTAACATATTTGATTGCTGAGGTAATCGGGTGACTTATTGTGTCATCTGTCATTTTAAATATAAATATTAATACAAACAAAGCCACTCGTTGGCGGATTGTGAGCCATTGTAGTACATCTATCATTTCTCTTATTGGTGTCAATTTATTATAATGCGATACCACTCTCATCCCCCTATTTTGTAGTCGTTGTAATATACTCAAGTCTTCAATGTTAATATCTCACAGAAAAGTATTGCAGTAGGCCTAATCAAAATGTGGCGCGATTATTGTTTTATAAATTAGGCATCCAACCCATGGTGAAAGACAATGTCCTGTACTCTAGGCCTAAATAAAAATCCTACTTTTTTACTTATCTTTTTGACTATGTAATCGACATATTTCGTGAATTTTAGGTTGTTGTCGATTATTATTCCAAGATATTTGAAGTCATTTACAAATTCTGGGCTCTCAACTCTCATTATTAACAACAATTTCATTTGAGGTTTCACACATTTTTCTCTGTATCGAGTTATTGCTTGTTGTGACATCATGCATTGTGTTTTATTTACATTTAGTTTCAATTTATTTACACTCAACCACTCATTTATAGTTTGACCAATTCTTCATTTAACGTATTACATATTTCATGATAATCATACCCTGCTAGCGATATTAGAGTATCATCAGCAAACAAGTTAATGAATAGGCCTACACCATCCATATAAACGCTGATATCATTGATATACAGAATACAAAGAAGAGGCAACAATGAAGTTTAAAACACGAATCGATAATAGCTTTATTTTTGAGCTATGTGTAGACCTATGTATAGGGCTTATAAATTACGCTTACAAAAAGTTTCTCTTAAAAAAAAACTCCACAATGTTGAACTGATGGCGTGAAAAGTTTGCTATAGTGGGCCCTAAAGTGTGTAACGATCCGAAATGTTTTGCACATGGGCTATGAAATCAGCAATTATTGTCCCCATTTCCTTTTTTTTAATCTATAGTTTATAAGATGAGCGTAGCGAAGCTTTCCATTTCACACCCTGAAAAAAAATGGGCTTCGTTTTTATGTTTTTTTTTTTTTTTTTTGTAATTATGTACGCGGCATACAGGTCAGAGAAATGAATCAATCAACTTGAAACTTTTTCTGAACGTTGGTGTCATACCAGAATAGGTTGGGTATGTTATTCAGAGGAATCGGTCGGAAGGTTTTTCCGGAAAATAATCGGAAAGTTTGGAAAATCCTCATAAGAATAACCCGGAGGGAAAATACTTGAAAAACAAGATTTTTTCAAAAGCTCTCAAATTCTCACATAATATGAAAAATACTATTGTACACCTTTTCAGAGATTTTTACAACAATCGAATGAGAAATAATGAAGAAAACGCAATAAACGTGTACATTTTATTAAATATTTGGATCAATTGGTTTTGCAAAGTGTTTATGCGACAGGTTGCAGGTTACTATAAATATCAACAAGTTGCAGGTGAGGTTTTTGAACGTTTGAAGTAAGTCAAGGTTTGTAGATGTAAATTGAGCTGACAAGTTATTTTTCATTCTAGATTGCCATACTTCTAAGCTCATCTCACAACGCGCATCCCGCGTTTTCCTAGTATAGTTTTATCTATAGCTTTTTTTCCCAATGAAACAAATAATCAACGATATAGCTCTAATTGAGAATATTATTATACGTTGTTATTTAATTTTAATATTCATTGAGTATATAGACCTATGTTAGGCGCATACTTTATTATTTATTAATAATGTCATATCATGCCTTAATACGTCATAATGTTATAAATATTCGGCTGAAGAGGCCATAGAATAATATTAAATGGCCCCACAGTAGCCATCATGCTTGGGGGCATGTGAAACAACAATACATTGAATTGAATCGTAAAAGAATAAGAAATTAAATTGAATCAGAATTGATTCTATTTTCTACTGTCTGAAGACCTCACCTACAGTGAGGTTATACGGGGGTAAGAATGAGCGGGTCATAATGAAACGATGAAATAATTATATGTGAAAGGTTGCTCACAAAAACTCATTCCTTGTGCGAGACTCGAACCCTCGCCCGACCTTACTTCAGTTCGCCTAACGCATCAGCGATATATTTGACTGAGCCACGGGGGCGGCTATATTTTATACGAATAGGTGTAATCAGTGAAAGTATGGAGAAAATAAGAAGTAGAGACATTAGGGAGAGGTTAATAGATACGTTAATGTGCAGAAAATGAGATGAAAAAGGGATAAATTGAGGTTATGATAGGGATGGAACTTGAGAGAATATGAAGAAAAGAATCTGAAAGAGAAGTAAGAGCAAGATCCCGAGGAAGATGGAGAGACCATGATACATACATGAAAGCTTAAAGAGGAGAAAAGTTATTTGCGGGAGATAAGAAATGAGAAAATTTGGGGAACAACGGAAAGCATGTCGAGTATCAGCATGGGAAGAAGAAGAAGAGGATGAAGAAGATGCGACAGGATTGGCCAGATCCTAGATGATGGAGTTCCATGCACTTCCCGACCGGGAGATAGATATTTATTTCCAGAAAAAATCTATACCTATGTTCATAATAATTGGTGAAGTCAATGAGACGTTTGACCGGGTGGTTAATACACTTATCCGTCATTCAAGAGACCGGGGTTCGATTCTCGCCATGGTCGACGATCCTGACAGGGTTTTTTCGTGGTTTCCCTCTGTCGTTCAGGTCATTATACTTGAATCGTTCCTTAACAACAGGCCACGACCGACTCCTTTCCATTATCCAAAAACATTTAATAGAATAACCTTCCATCTCATATCATTTATCATTCGCCGACGCCAATGGATTGTAGTCATCAGTACAGTGCGTCGTTATACCCAATATGAATACATACATTTATACGACGAACGAAAATATAACAAAATGCATATGTAAGTTACCTATAAGGTATCACATAACAGTAAGAAAAACATCTGCCGTATTATAATTCGTAGTTAGATTCAGACTGCTCTTTACTTGCTGATATATAGTTTGCTAACACTTATTTAATAATGGATTGAGTTACCAGTACAACGCATAGCAACGCAACGCGTATCATTCCAATAAATATTTCAGGTATATAAGAGAAATATTCCGGTTTGATAACCGAAAGTTATATCCATGTCTTGAGGTTGAATATGTATCAATATTTCTAGTGAATTATTTAACCATTACTTAATAGACAGAGAATCATCTTCATTACATAGAACTACCCTCAGGTCATTTGCATATTCGCGCACATAAAAGCATATTGTCATTGAGGCTCCTATACATACTCAATATATTCATTCTATCAATATCATTATTGTGGCTTATCTCTGATGATTAAAATTATGTACCCTATATACCCAACTGCACGTTTATGACGCATATCATACCGTTTGTACAGTCTCCGATAATAAAAAAACATTTTTATTATTATTATTATTATTATTATTATCATTATCATTATAATTATAAATTATAATTAGGAAATGGTTAATTAATTAAACTAACTTTGAAAATGATTGATCCAATTGTGCAGTGGGATACACTTAATAGATATTTATTGAATTATTCTTGTGCATCAACTTTTTATGTCTTTAGCTCTGTGGATATAATTTGTATTTCTTGATGTATAATGATATATTGATTTTTAATTTCATGTTCACACACATAAATATAAATATATATATATATATATATATATATATATATATATATATATATATATATATATATATATATATATATATATATACATATATTCGATTTTGTATTCCTTGACTATTGAAAAGTTTTCATTTATTTTTTCCTTGTATAATTTGAGAGTTGTGAAAACAGAA
The DNA here is from genome assembly GCA_964007535.1 of Brachyptera risi. Lineage (NCBI taxonomy): Eukaryota > Metazoa > Arthropoda > Insecta > Plecoptera > Taeniopterygidae > Brachyptera > Brachyptera risi. Next base: position 4,515,461 of record OZ023338.1, on the reverse strand, counting down.
ATAGATGATAGACACATATTGTATTTCAAGTAGGCCTAACCCTTGATTTATAAGAAAGTTAAAAAAAGTAAACACTTAGTGAACTTGTTTCATTGTTTCATGATATAAACCCGATTTTTGTCCAAGCTATTAATTTTATTTTTCATCCCACAGATAAGCCTTTTTGGCTTTGTGGAAGAGCGTATTAATTATTCTTGTATGTAGGCCTATGTATTATTTAAATCCAATACAAAAAAATTATTATTATTATCATTATAGTTCATCATCCATTTCAACGATGCAATTATATCTCACCACTAGTGAATTAATGCAATTCCACAAAGAAATTACGATGTGAAAATCATTATCATGAAAATTGTATTCAGAGTTGCATCTTTCTAATAAGAGTGAATACCAAAACAGAAGATGCCAACAGAAATAAAATACAATTTTGTAAGCCAGCTATCTAGGACTATATATTATATCAAATCCGTGTAGCTAGAACGTCAAGTGTTGAAATTTCGTTAGTACCCGCTGTACCGTCACAATTGACGACTATAGTGATTGACCCGCCCACAAACGTCACAAAACAAAACATCCAATCAAATGGGCTTTGTTATGTGGGAAATTTGACATTTACCTATCAGAGTATCTCTAAATGCCCACATGAAGTATAGATGTAGGTGGCCTGGTATTCAGCCACGCCTATCACTAGTGGTCAATTTGTATGGTATACACACATATTTTATTGAGTTTTGATGAACAATGTGTATTGGCGTCGGTGAATGAAATATGAGATGCTACAAAGATCAGACAAATGGTCATTTTATCATTCATATGTTTGGGACAGTGGGAATGATTCGGTCGTGTCCCATTGTTGGGGAGACATCCCAGTATTCACTTGAACTACAGGTGGGAATCACGGAAATCCTGCAGTCTGCAGCTCATGTACTAATAATAGTTACTTCATTAACTATAAGTTAATATTAAAAGTCCATGGTCAGTATAGGCCTATATATGGTCGATCTTGGCGGGAATGAAACCCCGCTGAATAGTTTTGCAGCGTGCTTCAGGTCTATGGTGATATGAATGCGTCATTCCTTATCTGTATACTGGCAATTTGTCTGTTTTCGGAAAATCATCTCTCTATGTGAGCCACCTTTCATGCGATTGGGAGATGGGTTACGTATAGGCCCATTGCACTTCAGTGGTTATCTGTAACCAAAAGAGTGTGGCCAAACGAAAGCCGTTGCTGTAAACTCAACCTCGACTAACCATCGACATTTTACTCGTTTCCCTCTTCCAGAGTCATGATGCGCGTATGAAACCTATAAGATACCGCTTTGAAAATGAACTTCCTCAGGCGATTGTTGAGGGATGGACACATCAGACCGTTACGACTAATGAATACGGAGGACAACCGGTCGAACCCTCTATTTCAAGTCACTCATACCAAGAATAGGCAATCCTTTGAGTATTTTGTCTATTGTCAAATGTCCCAAGACAAATATGTGTTCTGTTCAACACTTGTTCACAGGTGCATTTTGCAGATATCTCACTACTGGTTCTAATGGATGCTGGTCTTTTGTCTGTAAATCTGGGAACTTGTCGAATGGCTTACATTCAGGGGCTGGTTGATTGACAGTCATAAAAAGATTTATTTTTCCTAGAAGTCACAAGACACCAGCTTAGATCTTGATGAAATGAGCGTAAATGAAATGTTTGTAAAAATGCAATAAAAAAGTACAAAAAACCTTGTAATGACACTTTTATCGAAATTACCAATTACCCGTGTGATACCCTGTAATTCCTGGTTCCTAATTCATTAATTTTTAACCGAAGGCATCACTAATATATATATATATATATATATATATATATATATATATATATATATATATATATATATATATATATATATATATATATATAATCTTATATTGGGTTTGAACGACGCACTATACTGATGGCTACGATCTATTGGCGTCGGTGGATGATGAATGAGATGAAAGGTTATTTTATTAGGTGTTTTGGATGGTGGGAAGTAGTCGGTCGTGGCCTGTTATTAAGGAACCATTCCAGTATCAACCTGAACGACAGAGGGAAACCACGATAAACCCCTGTCAGGATGGTCAACCATGGCGGGAATCCAACCCCGGTCTCCCGAATGACGGTTCAGTGTGTTACCACTCGGCCACGCGTCTTGGTATATATATATATATATATATATATATATATATATATATATATATATATATATATATATATATATATATATATACATACATGTGGAGTATGTAGGCCTATATACCAATGAAGGCTACGCTACGCGCAATATTGATTTATTACAGCGAAATTCAAAAGTAACACATAAAACCATAATACAAGATTCAAAAATATTTTACCAACTGAAAAACATATTACAGTAAGATTTGAACAGGATATTAAATATAGTAAAACTAATCTATAGAATAAGTTACCATACTTCAAATCAATTTACAGTCTAGATGTTATGTATAGATGGATGCAATAACGCCACTATATACTTTCATTACACCAACTTTATAAAAAGAATAATCACAACTTGTTATTCATATCTTGATAACTTTTAATGACAGTGATGTTTTCAATCTGTAAATGGAGAAAAAATTGAGAAAGTTGAAAAATTCGGCTTGTAAAAAAATTAAATACAAAAATGTGCCACTGCTTCATTGTATAGGCCTATACATATAGTGGATGCAATATAACGCCTATATGCTATTTACAGATGCAAATCTGGGAAAACCCTTATGCGTAATGATTAATGAATACTTATGATTAATAATAAAATATACTAATGATTAATGATTAATGATATATATATATATATATATATATATATATATATATATATATATATATATATATATATTTATATATATATTCATATATATATATATATATATATATGTATACATATATATATATATATATATATATATATATATATATATATATATATATATATAAACATATATATATTTATATATATATATATATATATATATATATTTATATATATATATATATATATATATATATATATATATAGATATATATATATATATATATATATATATATATATATATATATATATATATATATATATGTATATATATATATATATATATATATATATATATATATATATATATATATATATGTTTATTGGGATATTATAGTTAAATTGGATCGTATCCAAGAAGTTTAATTATCACATATATGTATATTATATATTGCAGTTTTATCCATTTTTTGTAAGCCTCAAGAATAAATGTGAAATAAGTAGAAATATGTAATATGATTCAAATTTTACTGAATACCACGAGAAATCAAGCATACATAGACCTATTCAATAATTATTCAGATACAAAAAAATGATTCCAATGGGGTGCGTAGAAAAGAGAAATATTCGATGACATATATTCTAAAATAAAATTATTCATAGTTTTTCAGTCGTCATTTAATTTACATAACCTAACAGTACTGTTCAATAAAATGTTGGTTCAATTGACAATTACTCCCTACATGGCATTAGATACCCCTGATAGCCTATACAACTTATTGAGCAGCGATGTATTGAAAAGCACTTGGAAGCAGGGGTTCAAATATTTCAACTCAGGTAGTGCGCATGCGCTACACAAAACAAGGGACAGAAAAACAAGGGTCACTATATTGAGAGACAGTTTATCAAGTATCACAATATCGAGGGACACTTTCCGCATATAAGGGTTCGTTCTTCATTTCTAAAGGGTACACAAAATCAAAGTACACTTTCCGCATCTGTTTTGAAGCACAGTATATTGAAGTACACTTTCTAGAATTTTGAGTGTCACAATAACAAAGTACAGAAAAACATCGGATATTATCAAAGTACAGTTTCTCAACTTCGATAAAAATCCATTCAAGACACACTTTATTGAAGTACAGTTTCCGTATTTTCAAGGGACAGAAAAGCAAAGCACAGTATATCGGGGGACACATTAATAGTACCCAAATCTTCGAGTCTGAAAATTATGTCAATGCGACAGACTGATGGTTAGTTACGCAGTTCGTCTGGTTACGACTTGACAAGACTAATTTTCCTTCTTTAAGGCGCAACATGACTGACATACTTTGCCCCCTTCAGGGCAACATGGACTTTACGAAACTAATTTCAATTTTTAAGGCGCAACAAGACTGACATTAGAATGCCCTAGCCCTGCCCCCCTTGAACGGGACAGGAGCAAGAGTGAGGGCGGACCAAATATTTGAAAATGTATCCATGTGATGTTTGTAAGAAATTGTTTACAAGAAAACCAGCGTTGTATAGGCACCTTCGAAATGTTCATAGTGTTGTGCCAGTTTATGAAAAGGACTTGAGAAGAGAAGATGATGGTTGGAGTTTGAAATGTAATTTGTGCACAAGTGTTTTCAAAGCACAGAACAATTTAAATAAACACATTCGTAAAGCTCATGGTGGCTGCCCATCAGAGATACGGAAAAAATCGTCATCTGATGCAGTGATTAGCAGAATTAAATGTCCAGAATGTAGTGTTCTACTTGCTTCCCATATATTTTTGAGAAGTCACCTGAATACTGTACATAACACTATTTTGGACAAAGAAGAAAAAACATTCCCATCCATGCAAGGTATGAACAAGTCAAATTGGCCCTGAGACCCTCCTAAAATCAGGTCTCGGTCCCGAAGTCCCACTGAGCTGTAACTTGGGGCCACGATCTATAAGTATAAGTCTTGTATCGGACTATCTCCGTGCGCTGGAATGCTGACACCAACTTAGTGCTACTAGTTCCACCAAAATCCTTGTGAAACGCTGGGTGAAAAGCGGCCAGTCACGTGGTCCAGTTGACTTTGACAGGTGACGTCTCGCCGCCAACAATAACGTACCGTACATTTGGTGCACGTACGTGTAGATCGTGGCCCACTGAACTCTTTTCACCCAGCGTTCCGCACACATTTTGGTGGTATCAGCCGAAATAGCTTCGATACAAGACCTAAACTTATAGACCATGGGTATGGCCAATGCCAGTGGTAAGGTGCATTCTGTTGAGAACCTTACACACAGTTGACACCACTTGTCACAATCTCCAACTGATAGAAATCATATGACCAACTAGCGTAAAATTGGTTCACCTCAATCCAATTTGATCGCTGTTGACTGTTGTTGGGTCAAGAAGGATCTAGAGCTTCCAAAAATGTTTGGTTGGCAATTGCGACTTTTGGAATCGTATGGGCGATGATTTGTAACAACTTGACAATATTGTGATTTCTGTTCATGCCTATCTCACCTCGGAATATTTATTCATATTCTAGGTCTTGATTTACTTTATTGTCGAAGTGACATATTTTGTCCAGCTAGGGACATGCATTCTACTTTCTGTAGACCTATGTAATCACAAAAGGTTCTTAAAAATTATATGATTATTTTTCTCACCTTCCCAGAATTTAAAACCTGGCAACTTGCGATGGAGAAAGAGACACGGTCACTGTATACTTCAAGTACTGGCGCAAAACGGTTATCGGGCGATAGAAAAAAGTACAGTTACCAGTGTCACCGGTCTGGTCAGTACACGTCACAGTCTAAAGGGAAGAACAAAGTAAAGAGCCAGGGTACAAATAAAATTGGAAGTACTTGTCCGTCCATGATTGAAGCTGTGGAGACGGTCACTGAAGTTCAGGTTTCATTCTACAAGACGCACTGCAGCCACTCGGACAGTGCAGGCCGTCTCAATCTCACTAAAGAAGAGAGAACCCGAATCGCAGGTGGGCGTTCTATTCTAAACTGTGATTATTTAGGGATAACATCGATGACAAAAAATCAAGATGGAATAATTGTTGTTTGTTATTTGTTGTTTTCATTCATTTTTTCAACTCAGAAAAATCATAAACTATCCAGGGTTTGAAGACTGAATTTTGAGAAGGGGGATCGTCAATTATCAGCACAATCTCTTTCTCTGTATGTGTGTTAGTGATCAATAGATCAATAGGCCTAGATCAATAGATCGTAGTCATCAGTAGAGTGCGTCATTGAGCCCAATATAAATAAAGGATCTTATCCGTTGAAAACAGATTAGGGAAGATTTACTCAACAGGTATGTTATTTTCACTCCACAGGAAAAATAGCTGCCGGAGTGACAATGGAACGAATTATAGACGAGATCAGCGATGAGAACGTGGGCGAAATAACTACGAAAAGTTTGAAAACGAAGCAGCAACTACTGAGAAATATTCGACGGGATTTCAAACTTCACGCCGGATGGCAGCACAGTAGTGATTCGACAGGTGCTCAGCTATTATTGAGAAATTTGGTGGAGAAAATCAATCGTCTTCTTTGTTACGCGTCGACGCCGGGCAACTATTCGGTAGAAGGTATACGTGCCGCGGACAAACAAGTGGAGGCAGCGATAGAGAGTCTCAAGCGATCTCAACTGAGTTACGGCGAAGAGTACGTCAGTTTGGGAAACAACGAGCCAACAAATCAAAACTTGATAGAGTAGATCTATAGCAAAGACTAAAAACATTTACCCACTCGAAAGGCAAGTGCTTCAGCTCTTCGAAAAAAATGTGTTTCAAAAATATACTTCTCGAACAATGATGTTGTATTTTGATATTTCAGTTAGCTTAATCATGTGATTATATATTACCGAGACACGTTACTCAACGTTAAGAAGGCGTACATATTTGTGTCTCAGGGGTTAAAAAATTGAAAATACTTGTTCAACTCTTTGGTTAAATGAATAACATTTTCAATGTTTTATTATCATTTTTATTATTTTTATAATTTATAATTGCACATAAATGCGTAGTTGCAAGTTCCCTAACTACCCCAATCACTTTTAAAATGTTATTGATAGTATTTTGAACTCTCACGCCCGCGTACGCTGACCGAAATATGAAAATACTAAAGTAATATAATTCGAAATTTTTTTCGAACACTTGATAGCAACTTGACAAAAATGGAAGGAAAAAATTATGATGCGCTGGCCATTCTTGCAATGCCATAATACACTACCGTAATTTATTATTGAATTGAAAAATGCTGCTTTCTCTTCGTTTTATATTTTGAAGGCAAATTACTAAAACTTGGCACGAGTCAGGTAAATGCCATTTGTTGAAATTCAGTCACTTTTCATTTTTATTATATTCATCAAGTTATTGGCAAACTCTTATCCGCCTTCATAACGGCCATCTATATTCTTTTTGCAGTGAGTTGTGATATAGGGTTTTATTTTAGCAACCGATTCCTATAATATGTGTTCTCCTTTTCTTGTGTTTTGTGTATTTATTTAACAACAATAGGCCGAAGTGTTACATTAATGATATTTGTGAGGTTTTATTTTTGATGACAAAAAGGTTTGTCAATGTGTTACGGCAGTCGAGTTTTAATGTGTTTTTCATGTTTATAAAATGCAGGTTACCTACTTTATGGTCAGTAAAAATAAAAAAAATGAAAATTTTTTCATGCAAATACAAGTGTGTCTTGCAAACATACATACCGGTACCGTAGTTACTTACTATTTAAATTATAGGCCATAGATTGATTTTCTATATTTTTTATAGGCTCACATTTCCACAAAAGAAGAAGGTACCAACTGAATAAGTGTGAAAATATCATTAATTACGTAATCTTGCTGCACCTTGGAGGATTCAACACTTTTGAAAGTTACAGTTTAATTTTTTTCATTGTAAACCTTGACCTGAAAAATGATAATATTCTAAAAATAGCACAACTAATAACTATACAAATATAAATGGTGATATTTGCATTCGTTTTGTTGGTAGATGACCTTTGGTGGATACGAGAAGAGCTTATTTCTTATCAATGTCTTGTTCTTTAGGCTTCTGTCAAATAATAATGACTAACAATAGTTACCATAGCAATACAGCAAAAACTGGTGGACTATCAAATATTCTGATAGGCCAATTGACGACTCGAAATGGGTGTGGCTTTACCAGTCGGCCTTGTAGATCTATATCACTTGAGGTCATCTAGAGACACCCAGATAGGATATTTGAATTTCACCTCAGTTCTGACAGCCGCGTCAATTGCATGTTATGTTTTGTGACGTCAATGGGGCGGAAAATGCGAGTCGTCAAGTCCAACTGATGGACATTGTTGTCTGTCTCTTTCAACAATGTGTGACGTCACTTGACAGAAGCCTATTCAGGAAAAACCTGTGGGGGCCGAAACAATTATAAGATGTTGGAGAAAATGATGTACTGCTAAAGCCTATGAAAGTAATTCAACTATCGGAGTGTTAACACAAATAATCGAATAAAAGATTCATTGTAAGAAACAGTTGTTTTATTTCAACATGTAAATTAATAATGAATGTCATTTCATAACAATTAGAGACAAAAATATCACTGTATAATAAAATAAACGAGATTTTACAAATATTTTCTTGAAAGTACCGTAGGCCTAGTCATTGGCCTAGTCCACTTAAATATAAAGCACATTGGTAGATTTCTGTTATATATTTGAAAAAGGAATGACATCCCCAACCAACAATGGTTGTTCAATATTGTTTCGATCATTCCAATTGACACATTATTTCAAAATTAGATATACAGTAGGCCTACTTAATTTCTGAATGAGTAGGCCTATATATAAATGAAGTATGTACAGTTATAGCTTTTCAAATATAATTCCTACGTAATAAATTCTTCAAGAATTTATTTAATAAACTGAATCTCATCTAAGGAAGAAATCATCAATGCGTCGTCAAAAACATCCACAAAAGTTAACTGGACTGTATTTTCTTCGTAATAATGTAGCTTCTAAGAAAAGGTCTATTCTTAGTTTCACTCTCAACAAATAGCAAATCATCACCAAATCAGGAAGTGCAACAAAATCTAGATGGCAGTGAATCATCAAGTTTGGTTGATCATCAGATTAAAGCTATTATTGCTATAAAATGAATGTAAAAATTTACCAACAGTGGAAAAAATCATTATTTATTATTATTATTTATTATTCATTGAATATGGACACAATTGACCGATGTAGATCGTCCGCCCTCGTGATGTCACAAAATACCCACAAAATATAAAAACCAATCAAGTGGACAGTGAAGCGGGGGAAATAGGGAAATAACCAATCAACGTATCTAAAATTTCCCCTGCTTAATTCTCTGCTTGGAACTACCCTACAGGATTATATGAATAACACTGTGAGGTATGAAATAAAAAAAAAATATATATTCACAAATATAATGACGATTCAGCACAAAATGTTCTTAAGCCTCGTCAAATTTACATGTTGAACCCTCATGCATTGGTCCCCTTAATTGACGACTCACAGTCTCCGCCCCCTTGACGTCACTTGTAATCATACCGTCCAATCAACAGGGCTGTTAGAACTGTAGTGTGATTAAAATATCCAATCAACAGGGCTGTTAGAACTGTAGTGTGATTAAAATATCCAATCGGGGTATCTTCAAATGATATAGATCCAACTGGCCTACTGGTGAAGCCACGCCTATATCGAGTCGAGCCGTCAATTACAGCTACCATATGCTTGCTCGAGCGCTGCAGCTCCCAATAGGCCCAACGTACTTTACAAAATATTTCGTTATTTGGAAATTTGAAATTACTAATCAACGTGATTGTTCAGTTGTTTGTGTCGTCCACAATTTCCAGTCTTTGCTTTTTAACGTAATGCTGGATACGATTCTCCAATGGTTCTGTGAACAAAGAATATATTATTACAGAATTAAATAATAAATAGTTCAATAGTGGACTTAAAATCACTAGCATACTAGTAATTATGTATAACAATGGGTCTATACAATGAGAAACATAGGAGAATAATGATGGGCTAAATTTAAAACTGTTACGAATTTATTTTATGATCGTAGATCTTTTTTTTTCGAATTGGCTTTAGACACGAATTTTTGTTTCACAAAAATCTTGATTTTTATGGTTCCTAGGTGAAGAAAAACTATACCGTACTGTAGATAGATAGATAGTTTGTCTTTTTCTATGTTCCTTTACATACCGATATAGCTAATTGATAAAAAAAACTAACTAGGGCCTACATAGGATAATAACAACAGTCAGATTAATAGTATTAGTGGTAATGAAGTTATAACTAGGAAAACGCGGGATGCGCGTTGTGAGATGAGCTTAGAAGTATGGCAATCTAGAATGAAAAATAACTTGTCAGCTCAATTTACATCTACAAACCTTGACTCACTTCAAACGTTCAAAAACCTCACCGGCAACTTGTTGATATTTATAGTAACCTGCAACCTGTCGCATAAACACTTTGCAAAACCAATTGATCCAAATATTCAATAAAATGTACACGTTTATTGCGTTTTCTTCATTATTTCTCATTCGATTGTTGAAAAAATCTCTGAAAAGGTGTATAATAGTATTTTTCATATTCTGTGAGAATTTGAGAGCTTTTGAAAAATTCTTATTTTTCAAGTATTTTTCCTCCTGGTTATTCTTATGAGGATTTTCCAAACTTTCCGATTATTTTCCGGAAAAACTTTCCGACCGATTTCTCTGAATAACAATCCCAACCTATTCTGGTATGACACCAACGTTCAGAAAAAGTTTCAAGTTGATTGATTCATTTCTCTGACCTGTATGCCGCGTACATAATTACAAAAAAAACATAAAAACGAAGCCCATTTTTTTCAGGGTGTGAAATGGAAAGCTTCGCTACGCTCATCTAATAACATATTAAAATATATAATAGATAACAGGACAATAAAAAATCATCACTAGAGTGACTGGTTACAGAGATATACCAACTAATTCACAATTTTGAGGAATTTCGAAAACCAAAGTGCATTTGCAAATGCAGGCGGCAGATGAGGCGTAGGTTTAACCTGGGGGTGGACACCATTTTACGCAAACTATCAATTTGAGTGTTCCACTTATACGCCTATTGTAAGTTATACCATGATTTTAAGAGTACCGCACTGTTGTAATGCTGCAGAACGTTATTGAGCAACAAAACACAATTTTTCAAAATACGGTGAAAGACGCACCAAAGTACCACTTTTCAAATTCGAAATGCTATGAAAAGATGAAATAGGAGCTATGTTTACATGTCTCTGCACATAATAAGTATCTTAAAAATGATACCACCATCGATTGACGACTCGCAGTCTCCGCCCCCTTGACGTCACAAATCATACCGTCCAATCAACACGGCTGTTAGAACTGTAGTGAAACTCAAATATCTAATCAGGGTATCTTCAAATGATCACGTATGATATAGATTAAACTGGTGAAGCCACGCCTATTTCGAGTCGTCAATTATTTCGCTATTCCGATAAGTAGTTGGTAAAAACGGTAACTAACCGCAAGTTGGACGTTCCATTAACGGCTGATACACTTTAGCTTGAACGCCTTGAATCATTGCACTGCTTTGCTCTCTCATCTTGGTTTTATCTGTTTTCAATGCTTCGCATTCCTCGATCATCGCTTTGATCATCGTCGACCTGCGGAATAGTAACGGAAATAATTCACGGACAGTACAACATACAGGTGAGAACTGTTAGTGATCTGATGTAGACCACGTTTTTTTTTTCAAATTGAAAGAATACAAAATGATTATGATAATAATGATATAATAATCATATATGATGAATTATATTAATGAATAATAAAAAATAATAATGAATTAATAGATTCTATTGTTATAGAGATTTTGAAAAAATCTATATATATTGAAAAATATATTTTGAAAAATCATTTAGGGACTAGGCCTATATTTAATTGATTAATTTTTTTTCTCTCTCTCCCTTTGCCCCTTTTATATATATTTTTTTAATTTCTGTATTTACACCTCAACATGGCTTACTATAGTTTATAATGCATTTCCTATTTTAGTACCTCATAGGCAGCTTTAGTTTATTTTCATTTTTTTTAGAAATTGTTACTTTTTCTTGGTATTCTTTGAATTATTCTACCCATTGATCTATTACTCTGTGTCATTCATGGCAGCCATTGTTTTTTTATGACAGAGTCTTGAATAAATATATAATAATTAAATAACGTAATAACAATTTTGCAGCATTTGAGAAAAACGGATAATTCTCATAGCACTTGTTTCTTTTACTCTGCATCGTCATCTATCATTGATCTCATATCGTCCATCACAAATTAATACAGGTTTTTACTTATATAATGTGTTCTGGACTTTTGGAAACTGAAAGACTTTTATCTGCGGCAGAAAAAAATATGGTCTCAGACAGCGCAGTCTTGGTGTTACAGTACATTGATTTGAAATAATTAAGATGAGTGGTAAGATCGCCCTTGTGGTGCCCCATCCAAACAATCCTACCTTTTATCCATAGCCTTAATTGGGTAACAATGATTTTGTATCAAGTTTCGATGCTATTAAAAAATAAGAAATTTGAGAGCACGTCGCACGTACTTGATGGAATTCAACGCCCATGATTGTTGCATCACTTTGACGACGTCGGTCATCTCCTCTTCGTCAATGTACCAGTTGGCAACGCCGTCGTCAAACGCGCAGTGGAATAAATTCAGCGGGACTTCGTGGGACAAGCAATACTGAGGCTTGCTGGAAGTAAAATAAGCAGTTTGAAATTTTGAGTTCGAATCGAGTTTGAGTTCAAAAGAAAATAGCGAGTTTCAAAACCGAGTTAAAAAAATATATATATCAGGTCAAGATTTATATATTAGTAGCAATCTCTGGACTCTGGAGTTTGAAAAATAAATCACGTTTTATAATTGGTACAATACAAGTAGGCCTACAGAAAAAAAAATCAAACTCTTCTTTAAATTCTCTCTTCTTCAATTCTTGACTTCAGCTAAATTTGAACTCAAATTAGAAACACGAAACTCAAACTTGAAAATTTGACTGCTCACTCACACCCAAATTAAACATGTACGTATTATTGATATTACTGTAGTAACCTGTTTAATAAGTTTCTCGTCTATGGTATCAATTACCCTAGTACGGTACATGTTTGCCTAGTAATGATAATACGGTGAAACCTCTATGCATCGTTCCCGGATCCATCGTTTTCCTGCTTGTATCATTCATTTTTTCTCACCCCACTTCCATATAATTAGAGACATGTAAAAATAGCAATTGCTATAAAAGCGATGAAATCTAAAAGTGCTTTTTCAGTTGTTTTTCTGATATTTCTCCATCTTTCAATACATTTGATGTTGTTCTATCATATTTTTGAAAAGGCGACAAAGCACTACGAACGTCTGAATTTGCTACGTTTCAATGTATTGGCGATATATAGACGCTATATTCAGAATAGAAGCATTATAGATGCTATTTTTTTACAAAATTATTTCAATTGAGGTGTAAACGGGTGAAGTTAGTTGGCGAATTTGGAAAAAAGTGCAGATGCAAATTCAGGCGGCAGATGAGGCGTAGGTTTAGCTCGCTTGTGGACACAATTTTTCTGAAAAATATCAATTGGGGTGTTTCTCTTGTATGCTATTGCACGTTATCTAGTGGTTTTACCGTACCGTACTGTTATTATGCTACAGAATGTTGTTGCGCTACAAAACACGATGTTTCAAAATAATAGATGCACCAAAGTGCTATTCTTCAAATTCTAAATGCTATGAAAAGAAAAAATAGAAGCTATATTTACATGTCTCTTCATATAATCAATGTTGAATTTTCCTTGATTGTTTTCCTGGTCCCTTGAAAAACGATTTTGTTAGAGTCAAGAATGAATATACAGGATGGGAGGAATTGAGCAATAGATTTGGAAAGCGATTACAAAGAAGTACAAGGGGAGGGGTAAGAATGGAAGTGGAGAGAGTGGATAGAGAAGTAGGGAAATATGGATTCATCCAGAGAACGACGCGGGAATGGAATGAATTGAAAGAAGAGTTGAAGAATATAACGAAGATAAGTGATTTAAGAAGAGAGCTAAGAAAAAATAACAATGTATAATTTTATCAAGTAGGCTATGTTTATTTGTTTTCCTTTGATTTCATGATAGTAATCATTACCACCTGTTCTAAAAACAATCTGTAATGAGTAAGTTAAGGTCTAACCTCCATTACCTCATGGTCATGAAAAAAATATGATTTTTTGTCAGTCGATTCGTTTTGATGTGCTCGATAATAATATCAAAACAGATGATAGGCTAACCGGGATAAATTTTGAGATACCATCAATTCAAATACTGGATGTTTCCCTATCATTTACACACAACCTTCAAATTGTATGCCTTTTTATTATTCAACAGATCATTAAAATATACTAAAAGGAATGACATTCAATCAAAAAACTTGTTTTATTGTAGATGAAGATGTTACGAATAGAATTATGCAGAAATAAATATAGGTACCCGTTCTCATTTATGAATCACACTCATTTTAAGAGGAAAAATAGTTGATTTTTCACTAAAATGAAGTCAAAATAGCAACTTAATATTTCATTAAAGCGCTGTAACTTTGGCCAAAAAAATATGACAGTGTTTCTGATGTGATTTTAATTCAAGACAACACATGTTCAACAAAACTTTACTCAAATTTCCCCAATGTAGAATTAATTTCAAAATTACTTTTTGACTCTGCTGACCAAACGGGTGTTAGACTTTAAATACAAATACAAATACTGTATTGATGATTACCTTGGATTAGTTTCTACATCGAACAACTTCTGCATGACTTCCGGTTCCTCCTTGCCGTTCCCGATGAGCAGTAGAATGCCCATGATGCACCGGATCTGATGCCACAGGTACGCCTGACCGACGATCGTCAACATACACATCCAGTAACCTACAATACAAATCCACTGCTTAAGAGGCCGCAGGCGCGCTATACGCGCTCGTTGTTCGCTCGCTTCAGACTCGAGTTTAACATGCATCGTGTGCTAGGCGCAGCCCATAGACTAGCCCGCCGAACTCATATTCTCGTAAACGCCGTTAATTCCCTTACTCGCACTTTTGATATATTTCACAGTCCATATTTTTTTCGGTATTCAAAAATAACATATCTAGGTTTCCGTAAACTAGAAATTTTTTCATTTTCCATATGAAGAATTTGAAAAATTACAAATTTGTTGTTCAAAATTCTGTAAATGCGACAACCTCCCTCTTTCAATTATCAACAGAATGCAAAAACAATCATATTGATATCTCAAAAATTACGGCCGTGAGAGTTTGCGGCGTGAAATACGAGCGCCTGCGGCCTCTTAAGAGCCCGCATCTTGGACAGATTTACAGGGTGCACTTTCGCCACATATATCTCAAGAACTACAAACACTACGGACTTGCGGTAAGATGCAATAAATAAACAATACCCTCACAATTAGTTATGCCTAGTCGAAAATTGAAGAATAATTCTATTATGGAGCAATAATTGAATCCTAATTTGATGGTTTTCATTGCTTAATTCCCGGTTACCAGATAAAAGTAGAAATAAATTACAAACGCACATCCTTAAGTTCAACTTTGCTTATCAATATTTGAAATTTTGATTTGCCTTTTATTCTACAGTTTTCCCAATTTCCTTGGTCAAAATGTGTAATGTGACTAGATTTTGTCCAAATTATGAAATGAAAAACGCCCCCATCTAGCGGTGGTTACTGGAACTCTTCCAATATTATCCCTTTTTCACTTTTCTACCCACAACCAAACTTTTAAACGCACATCGAACTT
This sequence comes from Brachyptera risi, assembly GCA_964007535.1. Classification (NCBI taxonomy): domain Eukaryota; kingdom Metazoa; phylum Arthropoda; class Insecta; order Plecoptera; family Taeniopterygidae; genus Brachyptera; species Brachyptera risi. Next base: position 4,499,812 of record OZ023338.1, on the reverse strand, counting down.
GGGTCAAGCATTTCGAAGAGAAACATGCTCAGCTAAGATGCGGGCTCTTAAGAGGCCGCAGGCGCTCGTATTTCACGCCGCAAACTCTCATGGTCGTAATTTTTGAGGTATCAATATGATTGTGTTTGCATTCTGTTAATAATTGAAAAATGGAGGTTACCGCATTTGAAGAATTTTGTACCAAAAATTTGTAAGTTTTTCAAATTCTTCAAATGGAAAATGAAAAAAATTCGTGTTTGCGAAAACCTAGATACATATTTTTGAATACCGAAAAAATGTATAAAATGTGAAATATATCAAAAGTGTGAGCTAGGGAATTAACGGCGTTTATGTGAATATGAGTTCGGCGGGCTAGTCTACGGGGTGCGCCTATTACACGATGCGTATTAAACTCGAGTCTGAAGCGAGCGAACGAGCCCCTGTAGAGCGCCTGCGGCCTCTTAAAGGCCATCACAATACAAGGATTTGACATTGCCGGTAAAGAGGATATAGGCTTCTGTCAAGTGACGTCACTCATTGTTGAAAGAGACAGACAACAATGTCCACCAGTTGGAATTAACCAATCAGAATGTTTGGTAGTCCACCAGTTCACTGTGTTGCTATGGTAACGATGATTTGCCATTTTGTCACGTGACAGAAGCTTATTGTATTGAACGGATTGTGGATAAAATTCGATAATTATTTCTAGTTGGTGTTTAAAGGACATCGAAACCTTGAAATTAGATTCCAACAAATAATGACTGTATTCATTTCCCTAATTTCAAAGAAAACTAATCTCAATTTCAGACATTATAATCAATTAAGTTTTCTCTTAGGAGGTCCCCACATCTTTTTTCTAGTTGTAACATGGACATTACTCAATTGTGTTCATGTTTCTATACAGAATCGGTAATGCCCACTTCATGACAAATGGTCTCTGGAGAACAAGAAAAAAGTGAAATTAAGATGATGATTTCTAGTTTTTACCTAAATTAGAAAAATTAATATTGCCATTATTAATTAAAATTCAGTTTCAGGGTTGGGATGGGACTTTAAAATTGGTCGTGATTCATTTTCAATTGATAACATTCTTTAATAGTGATGTATTGATATAATTATGAGCATCAACCATTGCAAGCAGTACGTGCATCACGTATCATTGTATGTATTCTTTCTTCACACAACCATTGCAAGCAGTACGTGCATCACGTATCATTGTATGTATTCTTTCTTCACATTCTATTCCTTTTATATTTTATTATTTAATATATTGGTAAATATAAATTTACTGATTTTCTTACTGCCTTGAAGTTAACAACCAAACAAATGCCACTTATTGTAATTAAAGACGAGGTCATACCCGAGTCTTCGGAAGTTTCATTCAAGATTCGGATCTCCGCACTGGCGATTCGTCTCTCGTAGTTTATCACTCCGTTTCCGACATCCATTTTGCAGAGATTACGAAAATCATGAATGCCGACAATGTATTGAGCAGCTTTATTCATGGCCTGCAGGGTAAAAAAATTATAATTGTAATGTAACCTCTCTTTGATGTGATTTACCAGTACACAGACATTAGAGAAGCTTACCGGAATATCCAAACTTCCTTTCGGAAAGAAGTACTTGTATGTACGTATCCTGCAATCGAATCGTGCGCTTATGTCAGTTCCCGCTGGCGACCAAGCTACAACCCTGATATCATGCGGTAACAGTCTATTCAACATTTTAGCGTATTCCAACTCGGAAGACAGCTCGTGTTGCTGATCAGGTTCCAATTTGCTTCGTACGTCTAGTGAGATTACCTAGCAGAAAAGTTGAAATATTAGGTGAACTCATGAGTAATGAATTACTTTATTTAATTGATGGACAATTAAGATAAGAGTCCAACAGATTCAAATAAAATGTTTGTCTAATTATTGATTGATCAAGGTATAGCCTCTATCTAACATCATACAAAATTATTAAAGTCTTGAACCTCTGCCCACCTGGCTAAAAGCACTAACTCCCTTATCAGTTCTTCCGCATCGGTTGTAATTGCTGGTTTGGCGGTTCTCAATTAGACAGGCCATTTCTAATGCACGGAAAAGTTCAAATTCGATAGTTCTATTAGTGTCTTCTTGTGTGGCAAATCCTTGATAATCCCAGCCCATGTACAGCAGTTTGATGAGTACATGACGCTTGATGCACTTGGCAAATTCGAATTTACGCTGATGAGGTTTCCGTCCGCCTTTCACCAAGGCATCTTGATCCTTCTTGACAATGATATTTCTTAGTTGATATGTATGTGCTTCTAGTTGAATAACTCGGCTTATTAAATCCTGAAAAATTAATGACAAAAGATTCATAAATATGAAAATGAACACAGCTGCTATGGATGGATTTTCTTCTGAAAGTGAGGTTAAGTACTTACATCTTTCGATAAAAGCTCTAATTCTTCTCGTGGAGCCCCTTTTTTGTTCTTTTTCTTCAAAGATACAGTAGTCATACTTCTAAAAAAACTCAAGTACTGAAATCGTTCAAAAATTAGTCCAATAAATAAAGTTACATATTATATTTTCTATATGTATGCATTTTGACGTTTGAAACGATGGCAAAGTATGACCTTGAACTGAAACACTGAATTTCAAAGCATTTCGGAAAGAGAAACCATCCTTCTGCTTCAGCTGACTGTTGAGGGGAGTGGACTATATTTAATACTTTGAACACTAAGCTCTTTTCTTTCCAGGTTCGCATTTCATTTCAGAAATCGGTAGGTTTATCAAAATCTTTAAATATCTTATTAATCCTATCTTAAAAGTGAAGTACTACATTCAGCGACGTTTGTTCATTTATCCGTTATTTGAGCCGTCACCGTTGTTTGTTAGCTCAAGCAATATTTTCTGTGCTGTGTAACATTTTCTTTCCAAGTCTGTGGTCCCCATCTGTCGACCATCTTTCACCTAGGTTTATGTTTACACGTGTAATATTGGTGTTGACATTATTTTGACCATTTCAGAACACTAGTAAATCGCAATGGGTGCTCTCCGACCAAATTACAGACCAACCATCCTGAAGAAGCGGACGAAGCACTTCATCAGACATCAAAGCGACCGATATAAGAAATTGGGGGTAAGTTTGAGGTTATAGTTTGTGTTCAAGTCTTCTTCAAATCTTTCAAGTTGAACCTTTCTCATCAATCTGACTTTCAACTGTAGCCTTGAGCACCTCTTCACCTCTTCACCACTTCTTCAACCCTCATACTGTATTATTCTTCAAATTTATGATATAATTCCGTTTTTTAGCAATCATGGAGGAAGCCCAAGGGTATCGACAACAGGGTTCGTAGGCGTTTCAAGGGTCAGTTCCTTATGCCCAATATTGGTTATGGAAGTAAGAAGAAGACCAGACATATGCTTCCCACCAAGTTCCGTAAGGTCCTCGTACATAATGTCAAGGTAAGCTCCTGCATGGTAACTTTTCTAGCTCATACTAGGCCTAGGCCTACATTCCCTTTTCCACCCTGATACCCCATTCAACTGCTGTCAAGCCACTAACTGATGTCAACCATGTAATGTGAACAGAACGCAGTCAGCAACAATTGACATCAAGTCTCAACTTTGTTCTGAAATGAAATGAATGTTAGGGTTTTAAGGCGCGACGAACAAATTAGTAACCTAAAAAAATTACAGAATAAGGTAATGCAATTTATATTAAGAGAATCGTGGTGTGCATCAGAACGGAAACTACTGAATGAATTATAATGGTTTAGGGTAAATTTACTGATTAACGTACCACGCCATTTTTTTCAATTTTTTCTTCATTTTTTCAAAAGTATGTAAGCTCCGTTCTGCTTGCCGGCGGTATACGCGAGGTTTGTACACTAACCTGACACTAACCTAACCTACTGTCTAACTTTGTCATCTTAGTCAGATCACAAAGCATCAACTTCAAGTGAGTAAAAAACATATTAAAACAAACAAAATACAAAAAGATCTATCAGAAAACACCAAAAATACAAACAGGACAAAAATTGGCCATGGTACGGTAATCAGTAAAATTACCTTGTTTAGTATTGAGGATATTATAGATATAGATGTTCATACTTTTATACATAAAATTGTAACTGGAAATATGCCACAATATCTAAATAGACTATTCCTAATGGAATAATTTACATAACACGAGAAGGGCAGATAATTTATATTCAGAGTGTGTATCGACTACAATATTAAATAAAAGTTCATTTTATAACGGAGTAAGAATGTATAATAATCTACCATTAGAAATTAGACAAAGTAATGGTGTTCATAATTTTAGATCTAGAATAAGAAAAATGATGTTGGAAATGAGAATAGAATAAGTTAATACCAATAAGGAACAACTTTTGTATTAACAATAGGTATAATGTAATAGCATATGGCTAATCAATAAATATACACAATACAGCGAGGTCATTTTGCGCCTGTGTTCTGTAAACACAGTTAGCTTCTATGGAGATCAAAATCCAATGCGAAAAACATCATTCGCATTGTCATTTGTCACATTGTTGGTTTTAAGTGAGGCCATCTAGGCCTATATTATTTATATGTAGAATACCCTAGATGGGCTTGTTCAAAGACAGTGCCAGATATCGACTAAAAATGTACAAATATCTAAACATAGGTCTAAAATATAGGTTTACAAATAAAGGTTTACAGTTGATCAATTGGAAGGTAGCAGTGCATGACATTAACAACCATTTCGTCGATAACATCTGATGTGATCACCTGAGAGAGAGAGAGAGAGAGAGAGAGAGAGAGAGAGAGAGAGAGAGAGAGAGAGAGAGAGAGAGAGAGAGAGAGAGAGAGAGAGAGAGAGAGAGAGAGAGAGAGAGAGAGAGAGAGAGAGAGAGAGAGAGAGAGAGAGAGAGAGAGAGAGAGAGAGAGACCTTTACCTTGGTTGACTCGACAGCAGTTCGTGATCATAGTGGGAACAGGGTATGAGCCCTAGTCTAGGTCCTATCCTGACAGGTCTGAACCTAAAAGCTAGACCTAGGCTTATTCAAGTAACAGCTATAGTATTGTAGGCCTATGCACTTTTAACTGGAACTGATTTTTTTTTTTTTTTGCAGGAATTGGAAATCCTCATGATGCAGAACAAGAAATACTGCGCAGAAATTGCCCATGGAGTATCTTCGAAGAAACGCAAGGTCATCGTCGAACGAGCACAACAATTGAGCATCCGTGTGACAAATGCCAATGCTCGCATCCGAAGCGAGGAACATGAATAAGTGATTGATATCTGTAAAATAAATTTAAAAAACTGGAAATACATTATTGTTTCCTTAAATCGTGTAATTGTCATTATTTGCCAGTGATGAAATTTCTCTTTGTACGTAGAAAATTCAACTTATTTCAGTCTGGAATAACCTAGTGAATGACTACTACAGTACATAGACAGATTTGATAACATGTTTTAATCTAGTTCCTAATTCCTTGTAATATAATCCTTTTCGATATTCTGTAGGCCTACTCTCAGCCAAACTACGTGCATTTTATACATTTTTAAAATTATTGTCAACTGTATGCCAGGGGCCTGAAGCAGTTTTTATTTCATCATTTCACTATTTTAATGTATCTGTAGAAAACTGCATTTTACTATTTTGACATGCAAGCAACTGGCAATTTGCTTGGAAGAAATTCAAATGTCTAATTGATCACTCAAGTTAAGTGTGGCTTAATTTTTGGCAAGCTGGATTTATATATATACTATTGTTCATACAATCATTTTAGCAGAATTTTTGAATCAGTCTACTTGATTGGATGTTACATTTTGTGATGCTATAAGGTGCATAAACAAGCGAGGTTAATATAGTGATGAGGCCTACTTGGTTAACAACAAAGTTGAAGCAGTACTTGGTAATATTGGTATTATTGGTACAAATGGCTCGCTGCAAACTAACTAACAAACTAACTTATAAACAGCAAGAAAGAGAACACAGTAATAGCTGTCAACTGCTGAAAGTATTATAATCAACGTCAAATAAATGGACCAATCACGTTCGACTCTTTGGTTTTGCTTGCACTTTTCGCTCTCACTTGTAGAGCAATGCTCGACTTCTGAAAGACTTTTGAAGAGTCTTTCGAGTTGGTCATTTTGTCGCCGTGCACCAATCAGCGACGGTATTGGAGCCGACTTTCACTTCTCACTTCCAAAGACTTGCAAGTATATCCACCATTTAAAGCAAGACATGACTGTACTGGATGTAAAGAACTAGGCAGAAGAGTTGGAAAGGGGATACAAAGAAGAAATAGGGGAGGAGAAAGAATGGAGGTGGAGAGAGTTCACTCAAATATAGTGAAAAGTGGTTTCGTCCAGAGGACGATGAATGGATGAAAGACTGGAATAAACTTGAAGAAGGAAGAAAAACTGCAAAGAAATTATTACAATTCAAGACAATGATCCAATAGAATAATATCTTACCACCGTGCATCTAGCACATCTGCAAGAATGTTTACAAAATACAAATACACCAAAACAATCCATCACATTAAAAATCATTTTTATTCATCAATTTTCGTGACTAGAAGAATTGTATAAAGTTTCACTTTACATTTAAACTAGCAACAGGAGCCTACTGGCCAAAGTGCAAACATGCATGATACATATATCAAACAGGCCTTGAGTTTCAAGCAATTAAGCTACAAAATTGCAAACATTATTTTTAAATTTAGAAATTAATATTGATTATTTTTACTTTAGACTCACTTGGTACTATATTAATTAAATTCCTAATTCAACGCACATTATTTATACTCAAGTTAATTGTCGCTAATATGATTATATAATACTAATTAATTATTAATTACCCAGTTTAATACAAAACTATGTTTTAATATCATAGAAAAGAGTATGAACGCATTCATTTTGTTCTAGCATTACTTTTGCTAAAAGAATTGCATCGAAGTAGATTCAATAAATAGTCGATCGCAATTCTAAATACTGGCATTGCTATTTACGAGACTAAAATACAGTTACACGAGATCTAGAAAGCGCGTTACTTGGAGAAGGTTTGTACTTTTTACTCGTGATTGATTATCGTTTGCCTATAACGACCCCACTAACAGCTAGGTTATTTGGGGGTATGACTGAGCGGGTATTAGTTGAATGACGTTTACAAAAGCCCATGCCTTATGTTGTGGGACTCCAACCCACGTCTGAATTTCTTCTGCTTATAAAAGCAGTGAGCCGGACAGACGGTCTAATAAAAGGTTTGTACTTCTCAAAAGTTTATATTAGGCCTAGTTTCATTACAACTATTTCAAACCAAATACATGATATAAAACTCGAGGCAATTCGAAGTACCTATATTATGAATCTAAATCAGTCTAATAATAGTGAGCAAGTAAAAATATATTTCATGTCACTTAAGATTATAGTACGACGGGTCTATGGACCTGGCAACGTAATTTAAATATTTTCAACGCAAATAGCTCTCAAAATACAATATAATTAAAAGCAAGATTTCAGCAATACAACTTCACATTAGAAGTTGAAAGTTTACTTCTCCAGTAATGATATTGTTCTTATAGGTTCACTGTAAAAAGATACATACATCTTGATGCAATTTCAAGTAAATAATTTTGATTAATAATTACACATTATAAATTATTCATGACTAGATCGTTACTATATCTCACTCGGTTCTCAATAGCAAAGCCAGGGTTTTTTAAAAATAAAGGCATATACAGGTAACAAACTAGAATTTTGTCCCACAGATACCTGGGGGCAAATTCAGGTACCTTTTTTACTCTCTTAAATTCAAGCTAGCGTAAATTTAATACGACAGTTACAGTCATTCACCTAAATTTACACACCGTAAATGGTCATTACGACATCAAAAACGTACTCGAATTAGCTCTGTCTTAAATTTACGATAAGACAGCAATTTCAGAGAGTAAAGTCTACCTGAATTCGCCCCCAGAACTCTTGATGCGACGACCCCTTGAAATGCCTTCCTACGCATCTGTAACTCCATTGGACTGGAAATTTGATTGTTAAATGTTCAATGAACAAATTATTTACTATGGCCACGATTTAGTGATACCAACCTATTGTATCATATTTTAAAGATGGCGACCCAACTTGGGTCTCGAAAATGAAATATTCCCGGGGTCAGTGCCCGAGTCCACGGTCCCGATTGCCTGTAGCTCAACCATCGCTTTTATAAAACAACAATACTCAACAATGCTATACACGCTCAGTAGAATTTTAATGTTTGTAGTTGCATTTGTTTTTTTACGAGAATTATAGACTTTTGTCAGTTGGAACAATCCAACTATCTACATCTAGTTCACAAGGGAATCCGCTAAATCGTGACAGGCAATCTGGACCTTTGACTCTGAACTGACCGCAAGAAACCACAAAATGTCTTCCATGTTATCACTATGGGAGTCTTTATATTACGATAAAAGTGGTCTACTAAATAATGGTATATTATTGGAATCTAAGAGACAGTGACAATGTTATTAGCTTGTGTTGCCATAGTGATTACCTCTTCAATAAACATGAACAATTCAAATTTTTAGTCCCTTGGAGGTATAGATGCCTAGGGTGTAATTCAAGTGGCTGTCGTGATAAAGATCCAGATCTAATCTTCAAAATGAAATGTTTTCAACTGAACTGAAAACAGTAAGACAAATATATTGACAAACTGTTGGAATATATGAAGCTGTCGAGCGCCGTGTAGCGAGAAGGCGAGCAATGGTGAATCTCAAGAGGTAGTGCACTACTATATCAACGGCACGCGTTGAAACTTCGATGAAATGGAACAAATATTAACTTTATTTTAGGGTTGCTGTTCGATCAAAAAATCGTGATCGAAATCGAAGTTCACAATATCGAAAATCGATCGAATCGAAATCGATTGCATTTTTATCGAAAATCGATCGAATTGACGAATCGAAATCGAAAAATAATGTGTTAGGTAGCAGAATATCATATTTATATACCCCGCACGCGCTATATATATAAGTATAATTTTACCAATGGAAGCGAGCGCGTTACTCGTGACGTCTCGTGCTACTCTTGTACTGTTGTACGCTTTCGATCTTCGAATACTTTTCAATATCGATCGAATCGAAAATCGAAAAGTACATATCGAAATCGAATCGAAAACCTATAATCGAGAATCGATCGAAATCGAACGGCAACCCTACTTTATTTAGATCAGTTTCAAATGTTTACGTTTCTCCGCGCTGGTTTCATACGTCACATGCTCTAGTAGTTGCACACATTGCCACCAGGTTTTGGTCTGACTTATCGCTTTAGGTTTCAAATATTCCAAGAGCAATATGTAAATAATTTTTTAAATTGAGACTGATTTCTATTTTTTTCTATAAGTGGGAAGATAAATGTAGTCATTATTCGTAAAAATCTACGTTCAGGATTGTTATATCTTCTAATAATGTACATCCCATCTATGACTATCAATAACGTAACGGGATAAGCAACATGGCGTAAGTCCTATCCTTTCAACATTAGGCCGTTTTCACCATGATGGAATCAGCGCGCTTTCGTGTACATTTCTGAGATTCCCAATTTCAAATAAAATCGTACGCATTAGGCTCATATTTCAATGTATAGTACATAGTTGTATACTTGCATTGTTTCTGATCTTTCTCGTAGATGATGAGTAATTATCCAGTTATCAAATGGTAAATATAGCAGTAGGGTTCCTGACTAGGGGACTAAATGCTTTGACAGACATATTTTAAATTTAGATTGGCCAATTCAAATGAAATGTATCCCAATATTGTTTAATGCAGTTGGGAAGAGCTGGATTCACAGATTGCATTGCATCTATTACTTGTATAGATCAACATACAATAATACCAGCAAATCATCATAACATTTGTGAAGCGGCATCCCTTTGATATACGCATGGTGCGAAAGGAAAGCGCCATGTTGCTTATCCCGTTACGTTATTGAGTCATAGGTCCCATTAATACCTAGTAGGTACAAAAAGTAACCTACTATTTTGATTATGCCAGTAAATAATAATACAGTATTTGGATTATGCGGTGAAACTTAAAACAGTATTTCGGGTTCGTTTCTTGCCAAACTTATATCCACGTAAGAAGACGGTCATTTACCAACATAACAAACACAAATATAACCGTTATATTTGTATAGCTGTTGTATTTTTAGGGTATCAGTATTTTTTTGGACGAGATTTACGACAATAAATGCAACTGCAACTTTCAGTACGTAGTGTTGAATCCTCTAATAGCAGCATTATTACGTAATTAATAAATGTTTACGATTATTTTGTTGGTAGTCGACCTTTTTCTCTCGTGGTTGCAAGTTTACATTCAGATCTGTGGCGATAACTAGATAATTGTTAACCAATACATTAATATCAATTGTTAAAAGTTAAAAATACACTCGCTAAAGTTAACAAATAGTTTATATAACACATTAAAACGAAGACACTCGGTTACCGGTATTAGGTAGAAAAGACTTATATACTAGACACTAAAACTGTTTTCAAGAAAAGTGTTTCGTTTTACGAGAAAACAGCCTCAAGTAATTGCTTTCAACGTTGAAAGTAATTCACGTCACGGAAGGGTTTGTAAGAATACTAAAAAAAAAAAAAAAAATTCTGGAACTCGGATACAGTAAACTCTCTTCAGTTCGAAATTCGATTGACACGCAAATACCCATTTTGAATTAATCATTTTCATTTCTCCGTCCCTTTGACTTACAAAACAAAAAATCCTATCGAGTGAGTTCTAAACCATTGTAAATTCAACATATATCCGATTCGGATATCTCTTAATGACCGCAAATGATTTAGGTCAAATGACTTGGTGTGTATAGGAAAAAAGCCTGAGGCTGAATATATGAATTGGGTGAAAGGGAAAGAAAGAACAGCAGCTTACCGAGATTTATGAGTAGAGAAAGGCCTACTCATAGTGGAGAGCCCGTTGATAGAACACAGAGATGAAAGTTACACGAGGTTTCGACGTTTCGGCTATTACCTTGGTTAGTAGAATGACTACTCTACTGTGACCAAGGCAATAGCCGAAACGTCGAAACCTCGTGTAACTTTCATCTCTATGTGTTCTATCAACGGGCTCTCCACTATGAGTAGGCCTTTCTCTACTCATAAATCTCGGTAAGCTGCTGTTCTTTCTTTCCCTTTCACCCAATTCATATAAATGATTTAGGGTTCGACTGGTCAATGGATAAGCCACACTTATCTTTAGTCGTCAATTGTGAAAGTTTCAAATATCAAGTTCGTATCAAGTTTCGATGTTATAAAAATGATTAAAAAAATCACATTATTTAATATTGAGATTATGGATCACAATTCCATCAGACGTTCTGTTTGAATTACAGTACAGTGAAACCTCTATGCATCGTTCCTGGATCCATCGTTTTTTCCTGCTTGTATCATTCATTTTTTTTCAACCCACTCCCATATAATCAATGTTAAATTTTCCTGGATGGATGGTTTAATTTTCCTGGTCCCTTGAAAAACGATGGATAGAGTTTTCACAGTACTCTTCATGCATGAATTAATTAATGTTCACATATATTACAGCTGTTGGCAGAACTATATGTCTTTCAACCTGTATTCCAGTATATGCTGCCCCTGTTGGTGTGATTGCAAACTATTGAATGGCATCAAATGTGCCTTCTATGCATTTGAACTGGACACAAATGATACACAAATAGGCGATAGAGAATTAAATTTGCGGTGGCATCATATGATGCCGCTATGCATGAAGAGGTTTTAACGTATCATCGAGTTTGAGATAATGAAAATTTACTGTAATGAAGATTATTGGATTGCCATCATAACGACCCCACCAACAGCTAAGTTATTTGGGGGTACGAATGAGAGGGTGATGGACAAATTATGTTCACAAACACCCATCTCTTATGCCGTTATGCAGAACTCTAAGCCATGCCAACTTGACGTCAAGTCTTAAGTATTATTGATGTAATGTAATACATTGTGATTAAATGAGTGAATAAATAATATCAAATATAATAAGATTGAATTAAAGTTTTCGATGTTTCATTGCGATAACAAATATTTACCCACGTATTGTCTAAACAAGTTAGCTTAGTTAGATTTCTGACAAATACCACGCCTATAAATATCCGTCAACACGGATTAACAATACGCTATATAAAGTTGAAAAAATTGAAAAACAATAATCAAATTATACAATAGATTTTTTACGGTACTAAATACTAATATCTAATTAATCCACAAGTCTGGGCCCGGATTGACAAAGAGTCTTATCTTATACCCCGTTCACACCGAAAATGTTAATCACGATCAACGACTTAATCTCGATGACCGTGCAGTGTGAACGCAACTCCATTAACGTTAACAGCGATTAACGTCTTAATCTCGCTCAGCAAACCATGTTAGCGCGCTAACGCAGTTAGTTTACTACCCGCAATTCCATGCGTACATTTAATCGCAATTAGCTTGATCGAGATTCACTTTTCGGTGTGAACAGAGTATTAGGACGTCCTAAGTTAGAACCATTTTACAGAGTTAGGACCAATATTGGTCCTAACTCTGTGAAATAGTCCCAACTTGAGACGTCGTAACGATGGACTCTTTGTGAATCTGGGCCATGGATCCAAGTTCGCAGTTCCGTCTTACTACAAATAACCAAGTAATTTCAGATGAACTTTCAAAAAGTGTCGACAATTAGTTTAACGTCCGTTCTTTTACAAACCCGACGACGCAGCCACTGTGTCGTGCTACAAAACACGATTCAGCTAAACGCTCGTGATCAAAGACATCTAGATTTATCTGGTACACACGAGCGTCGGACTTGGTAACTTGAAACTAACGGTTATAAAACCAATTTTGAGAATTCTATTTTGTAATGGACAATATGAGATGAATTTTGACGATGATGTATTTCCTTCAACCTGTACCCACCTCATCATTCTTTTTTTTTTTCATTGTCATCAGAGTTTTGTACATACAAATGAAAACACTGAACAGTCAAATACAATCCACAAAGTCTCCAAGGGAGACTTGACTGTGGGAAGAAAAAAGATTATATTATATCTGTGTATTGCTTAGCTCTAGATTTTATACATTATTTTATGTATGGTGATTGAGAAAATATAAACATAATTGATGAATTGAGTGGCAATAAAGAATATCACATCACTAGTTTCTCTTACCCTGCATCATCATCAATCATTCATCATCATACCATCCATCACAAAATAATATTCTTCAAATCAATTGAGAATTCTAATATTATTAATGAATACGCCTCGAAACAGTATGTATGTCTTACAGTAGAATAATCCCAGTGTTGATTGACGTTTGCTCGACGACCCCACCAACGTCTGAGGTTATTTGGGGGCACGAATGAGTAAGTAAGATGAGAGAGAATGATGTTTGCTGCAGAACCAAGGACGACACGACTCTAGCCCATGCCTAGATTGACTTTTGTTTTTCGAAGTAGACCCTTATCTGTCCGAGACAGATGGACGGCTGACATAAATTGACGTACAGAATTGACGATATTCCATATGGCGAAAGAACAAAGTTCTAAGGGGTAATACGATTCGTTAAATTGGGGGAAAAAAATTACAACGGATCAGAAAGTGTTTCGGTTTTGTATTCCACTCGATTTCGAATCATCTTGAATGTTTTTGTTTCAAGTTGGTGTCAATACAAAGGCATTTCAAAGCAGGACATGATTGAAAAAATATGTCTGGTCTCGCCCTTGCGGCGCCTCGTCAGAACGATCTACCTCTCCATTCTTGGCTTAAATTACGAAACAATAAGTCACTGACCGGCACAGGTAGCTGAGTGGTTAAGGCACTTGCTCCATGTGACCCGGGAGGTAGTGGGCATGTCGGACCCAGTTTGATCCCCGCTACCGTCCATCTTTACAGGGGTTTTTCGTGGTTTCCCTCTGTAGTCTAGGCTAATGCCGGGATGGTTCCCACAATATAGGCCACGACCGCTTCCTTCCCACTATCCCTCCCATTACCCATAAAAACCTTCATCTCATCATCCCATCGTCTCATTAATCATTCATCCGACGCCAATAGATCTTAGTCATTATTACAGTGGTCGTTAAAACCCAATATAAAAAAATAAAAAATAAATAAGTCACTGACTTTTGTTGTAAAGCTTTTGTTGTAAAACTTATTTTTCATCAACTTTGAAAACTCAAAAATCCTTGTTCCCCAATTAGGGCTAATGATGACGAGGTACGATAGTAAGCATGGGACACCACAAGGGCGTGATGTTAAGGACGAACGACAGAGGAAAACTACGGTAAAAACCATGCTGACTATGGCGGTAGTCAAACCCCGGTCTCCTGAATGTCGGTTCAGCGAGCTAGCCACTCGACCACTCATCTCAGTAGACTCGATTTATAAATCTCGAAAACGAATCGGTACTGAAACAATGTCGTGATTTGACATAAAATACTGGCTTGTGATTGGTCGGTAGAAACGAATCGTCGTGGGAACCCTGCGTAAGACATACATTAATACTGCGACGAGGGTGAGTCGGTACGTCGTTAACGCGACGAGGATTGTGGGTGGTGATTCACTTCGTAATTTTTACAGATGTGAGACGTCATTTCCTTCAGCGGTTCCAGTTCTTTCGAGCTGACGAGATCGAATTCACGCACGAAATAGTAGAAGTGTTTGTAGCACGTGTTTACGTGAGGTTCCTGCGAAAGAAGACGAATCAAATTAAAATTCAACTTGAATAGTTCGGACTAGGGATGTGAGCGGAAATATTGAATGAAATGATTGAATATTTGAATATTTATTTAATATAATTGAATATTGAAAAAAATGAAGAAATGTAATATGTAGGCCTACTGTAAACTTCGTGAATATTTCCGAATATTTCCGGAAATTTCCGAAATTTATCTTTCCGGATTTTACATTCCTAGTTTGGACGATAGAGAGATAACACTAATTGGATAAGTGAAGCAAAAACTAAATTTCACCGTATTGAGATTTTTTTTTTAAACAACTAGGGTAATGTTTGACTCCGATTATATATATATCAAACCCAGATAACCAATTAAATTGGGAAAGCGGGTGTTTCCACCAGTTTTTCTACGGCAGACTTCTCATATCAATCGGTTCCTGCCAGTTCCGACTTCTTCCTCCTCTTCTTCACTACTGCTAAGCCTATCCTCTATTTCTTCTCTTCCTACGAGTTCCCTCCATCGTTCTCTATTCTCCCACCATCTCTCGTCTTCCACTACTGATTATCGAAGAATATTCTTGATGGTTTTTCGGAACGAATTTTTTTTTACGATTCAGTTTTAGAATAAAACTAGCAACAAATGCTGGTTAGTGCCACAAAAAGTGCTGTTAGTGCTATCTCAGTTTGGCCACAATTAATTGAATGAGCAAAGCGGAAACTCCATTTCACCATACTCGAAAAAATAGTAGGCCTACATTTTTTCCCGCCTTTTTTTTTGTTATTTGCTCCCGCTCCACAGGTCAAACGAAAGTAAAAAAGCAGTTGAAACTTGGCATATACAAGTGTTATCATCTGATTCGACACTGCATAGTTTTGAGGCACAATCGGTTGCACCACTCCTGAGAGAACTCATTTTGAACTTTTTAAAAACTCCTTAAGAGGCCGCAGGTGCTCTAAACGGGCTCGTTGTTCGCTCGCTTCAGACTCAAGTTTAACATGCATGGTGTGCTAGGCGCCACCCGTAGACTAGCCCGCCGAACTCAGATTCACATAAACGCCGTTCATTCCCAAGCTCACACTTTTTATATATTTCATATTCTATGTTTTTTTTCGGTATTGAAAAATATGTATCTAGGTTTTCGTAAATTAGAAATTTTTCCATTTTCCATTTTCCATATTTCATCGCTTTTATAGCAATTGCTATTTTTACATGTCTCTACCTATTGATAACAAATGTCACGGCCCATAAGATTAATTATTATGAGAAATCCCCAAAGATCTCGGAAAGCCCCGAAGGATTTTGTAGTGAAAATGAAGTTGGTACTCACTGCGCCGATAATCACGATGCGATCGAAGTGATGGATGTAGACGTGCACAAACACTCGGAACAGACGGGTCAGGATTTTACGGCACAGCGACAGGAAGGACTTCGGAAACGGGACGTCTGAAATCACGAGAACGAGTTAGGCAGGCAACGTAATATATTATGATCAGAAAGTTTTTTTTTGCTGGCAACATAACCTAAAATTAGAAGTGTCCTTTTGATAAACGCGTAATGATGTAAAAACAATAAATCAAGAATGTTGATGATGAGTCAAATTGAAGGATATTGAAGGATATTACATCAAACTAAAGGATATTAAATCAAATTAAAGGATACTAAATAAATGATGATTGATAAGAGACATACTGAGAACGGAAGATGAAATGACGTCTAGGAAAATCAGGATGTATTTCAAGCTCCTCGCAGCTTGAACATAACTACAGTGAAACCTCTATGCATCGTTCCCGGATCCATCGTTTTCCTGCTTGTATCATTCCTTTTTTCTCACCCCACTCCCACACAATCAGTGTTAAGATTTCCTGGGTGGATCGTTTTCCTGCATGGATGGTTTTATTTTACTGGTCCTTTGAAAACGATGCAGAGGTTTCACTCTATTCTCACCTGTTATATGCTTACATAACTTTGTTACCGGTACCGTATGTCTTTACATATAACTATTCTCACCTGTCGAGACGGGAAATAACGATTCGTTGTTAATCTGAGATTCCGTCCAGTCCATGAGCAGGGCGACGTACTTGGGTGCCGGTAGCGGAGTGGGCCGCTTGTACGTGGCGCCATCTGCCCAGAGGTATTCAAACTTGGGACCGCCCGACATCGTCGGACAGCTGTTCGTCGTGCAGAACTCGTTGACGGTGCCGTAGATCAGGTTGATTCGGTTGAAGAAGTCGACAACTGAGAGTACAGAAGTGGTGAGATATTGTTAGTTTAACTACGTGACGGCCGTACGCGTCCACTGTGATTGTGCTCCACAGGCCGTGAACGCATATATATATATATATGCGTTCTTACTCTTTCCAATATGTTGCATTTAATATCTTAACAGCATTATGTCATATTGACATGGTACTTGTCTAAAGGGAGATTGATTGATTGCTTCTTATTGTAGTTAACAATAGTAAACTTGAATATGTCAGTAAAAAGTATATAATAGAGAAAATGGTATTAATTTTTTCATTGAAAAATGATATAATGAAGTCAGTTCTTATTTCAAAACCTCGTCCTAGGCTAAATGTGTCAAATTGACACGCCTCTGGATGCTGAATAACAGTGATATCGGCAAATTTATTGTCTCACATATCAAGTACTGGGTAAAAGAATATCAATACAATAAGGTTTGTTTCTGCTACAAATATTGGCAAAGGCCATCTAAACACAAGTATCTGTGCGAAGTGATCGCAAAAAAAAAGGGCGGGAGGTAGGGTAGTGATTTCGTACCTAACCTGGCTGTCAAATGGTTGAAGCTCTGTTCAATCTTGTCACGGGCCGGCACTAGCGTCACTTTCATTGATAACAATTCTCTCAAGTTTATTTTTATTCTCAACAAAGATTGAACTTTGACCACCAACTATCAAACTTATCGATGAACTAATTCGGAAAACCTGTCTACAACTTCTGGCACGAAACAATCGACACTATAACGATTACAAATGTTTTGATAGTTCACGGTACCGGTACCGTATGCCTATTCAATATGAATTATGTGGTACGACTATTGTAGCAAAACAAATAATTCGTGGCCAGCTTACCATGAACGGCAATCCAGTCATTCAAATCCTCTCCTTCCGGCAGTTGTACAACGGACCACAAATTAATTCCCGAGCTGAGGCTAGCTTGAGCATGTTTATGCAGCGAGTACCTCAAGGTACCTGGTTCAAATCTCTTCTTTGGCCTGAAGGTCTTCAAAAGAAAAACACACAATTAATCAATTATTTATTAAAATCATATTAGGTTTGTATAAGGTGACCTGTGATGTAATATAAAAGGCCACACCTACAAACTAAAACGTACAAAAATTTGTTTAAAATTCAATGTCATCAAAACTTGTAACCTTGTTGACAAGGCCAGGAGGAAATGCGTGAGGTCTTCGCTATTATTTACCTATGTACTTACCTTGCCCTTGTGAAAGAACTCTACAAATCCGCTCAAAGCCATGTTTTATCTTGTAAACAAATCGGGTATCACACAGCTCTCATACTTCCTTTGACTCAGGATATCCGAAATTGATTGATAACGAATTACTGTAGGAAAGGGAAATGATTTAACAACTGTGAGAATGTGTGGGATGAATGACAACTGACAAGTAAAAATGCTACACCATCTAGTGAGAGAAGTCGGAGTTTACAAATTAGTTCGCGTATTTGCTACCAGAGTTGTTATTTGTGACTTATTTTTTTAAATTAAAAATTATAAAATATACAAATTCGCATAGTGAGTTGATGGAACTTCTTTCTGAAAAAATAAAGTAGCTGAAATAATTTTGTTAGATTTTAATAATAAATTACACTGATTATTTTTTTATCACCTCCAACAATATAGAATCAAGATATAAAAAATAATATTGAGCAAACCCATTTTAATTTGAAAATAGACATGAACTAAACCATGAATAATGATTCACACAAGACACAGTCGTTGCCTAGAAACGAAAACAATTATATTATAAATTGAAAACCACATTTAAAAAAAGAACACAATAACGGTTACATCTGTATTCGAATATTTGATCAAGATTAAAAAGATTGACCAATTACATCTATTGAAACAACAATGAACTCAAATTACAACAATCAAAATAATTTCTTCAATCAAAATCAAACCAACATACTTTATAAAAATGGAATTATTATAACAAAATCGTGATATCACCGTATCTCTAATAACTTATAATGGATTAATAAATTATATCCATTATATAATTATTATCATATCGAGTGGTCACGATACCTCGCGGTTATCCCGTATAAAACCTATATCTTGACCTAGAGAAGTTTCACTTGGCGTTTTACAACCGTTCAGTGAACATCTGCTAGCTTCTGTGATAACTTCATCATTCAAACATGTTTGTGAAAGGACTTCTTGTTTTCGCTGCTTTGGTAGCCTGCTCACAGGTAAATACATTCAATTATTATTATGTGCTATCGTTTCACACTGCAAGCAATTTGATAAAGTAAAAAAAAAAATCAAAAGAAAAAAAAAAAAGAAAAAAAAATCTAAAAATCAAAGCAAAAAATCTATGAATCAACCATCACTTACTTCAAACAAAAGTACAACTTGAAAGAGATCGAGGTGACTGGTCTGTTTGTCGGTGCTCGATGAACCATTTCGAAGTTTTTTAGTGATTTTTGTAAACGTTTTTTGATAGATAATTCTTTAAAATATGAGATTGGGATGTCAGCCCTGAAGGATTCCATTCGGATATTCAGGAACCATCTATATAACTAACCATCATCCATCAACGTCTACATTTATTTTATCCTTTCAATTATCATTAGCGTCATAATTTTGTATTTTATCGTTAATTTTTTCAATTTTTATTCCATTTTCATATCATTTCAATATTCAGTTACATAACTTTTCTATTATATTTTCTCATGTATTTTATATTGATTGTTATCCTGTGCACTTTGGAGTCAGGGGCCAATAAAGGTTTATATATATACATCTTTAAATTATGATAATAATACAAAATAGTATCACATACTATCTCTTCTTAGGGTTAGTTTGAACTCTTCATCAAGTTTTTATTAGCACATAATGTAGTGAAGGTGCGTAAACAATATAAGTAACCCAAGGTGTAAAAATTTGAATAGATATTGTTCAATTCACAAGTGATAAGGTAACATAAAGAGTAAATAAAATGTAAATATGAATTAGAACAGTCAACAGTTAGTTTAACAGCACTAGGGCTTATACGGTATAGAGTTCCTATTTCAAATGTTATTATAATAAATATTTATATATCTCTATAAAGATTTAGTTTTACACTCAAGATTGATAAAAACACAGAATAATCACCAATTAATTAAAATATAAAAATTGTAAATAATAATAGTTATGAGATGGTGATGAAATTGATCAAATAATTGGATTCGAAAAATTAAATTGTAATCAAATTGATGTATTGGTTTTGTTTTTCTCAAGAGCGCGTTGGAGTCGTTAGCGAAATATCAGTTTTGATGATAATTTTCGAACGGTATAACATTTCAAAAAATCTGTTACGAAGGAAACAAAGATCTTACCTTCAAGATGGTCTAATATTAAACTAACTCATGTCACATAACTGTCAAGCGTATACAGCTAAAAAATGTGTTTTTTAGCTGTATACGCTTGATAGTTATGCGACATGACTCAAATAGTTATAACTTATATCATCCTAAAGGTATTGAAAGTACCTGTGTTTCCTTACTAAAGAATTTTGATATCTCATACCGTTCAAAAGTTATCACCAAAAAACTGATATTTCGCTAAATCGACTCCCGTGGACTGTTACAAGGTTCATTTCAGTTCTTTGTCTGCTAATTCCTTCCAATTCAAAATCTCATTTTCTTCTTCATTTGTGTTCATTGAGAGATTATAATTAATTAAAAGTGAAAACAAGTAATGTGAATGACCTTCATCATTTAACAAGTCTTTCAATTTATTCATAATTATAATTATAATAATATTATTCAGTATTGAAGTTGAAATGTTCACGCGCGGTTACACTATATATACCCGTCTATTACTAGTCACAGAATGTTGAGCTTACGACCGGCTGTCTTTTCTATCAATTACCACTATTGATAGGGTGTTTCGATTCGTCAGTTCATGTTGAGGCTACGATTGACTGTCTTCTCTATTAATTAACACTATTGATTGGGTGTTTCGATCCGTCAGTTCGTGGTTTGATAATACTGTTGGTTTAGATATATGGGTATTTCCTAAATAATATATACCTGTAAAATCTCGGATTTTATTAATTGAGATCATTAAATTTTCAAGCTGATAATGGAAGATGTAACAAACAATCCAAAACATTCTGCTGAGACGAGTGGTCGAGTGGCTAGCACACTGAATCGTCATTCAGGAGACTGGATTTCGATTCCCGACATGGTCGACCATCCTGACAGGGGTTACACTATGTAGTGATACCAACCTATTTAATCATAATATAAAGAAGGTGCTCCAACTCACATACTAATAACATGGAAGGTATTTGTGGTTTCTTGCGGTCAGTTCAGAGCCAAAGGTCCCGATTGCCTGTCGCGATTTAGCGGATTCCCTTATGAACTAGATGTAGATAAGAGTGGCTACGGTACCGGTGACATTATTGAACTCACAAAATCTATCATTTTCGTAAACTAGGAAAACGCTATATACGCGTTGTTGGACGAGCGGAAAGTAATAGTATGTCGACTTCTTTGCCAAACTTTTGCCTAAATTCGCCAATTGGGTAACATTTTAGTTATAAATGGGTAAGAACGGCTTTGAGTGGTACCAATTTAGCACATTTCATGTGTTTTATTCAAAATGGCTGACCATATCAAGCTGAGAATTTCCAGAAATGTGTATCAAAATGTTATTCAACTTCACACAAAATTTCAATTTTTTTGAAAATTATGTTTTTTTATTTTTTTCCGTTGTGCCATTCTAATGAGTATTTTTGAAATTTCTAAAATTCATAAAAATAAAAGTTACCACCCGATGATGCCACAAAACTATACAGATCTAAGCTAGATGAAGAACCATGATGAAAAAAAGTTTGAAGTTGATATCTGTAGCCGTTTGACCTGTGGAGAACCGAAAAAAAAAAAAAAAAAAAAAAAAAAAACATAAAAACGAACACCAATTTTTTTCAGTATGTCAAATTGAATCCTCGCTAAAGCTCGTCTAAAACAAATGCAACTACTAACATTAAAATTATATTAAGCCGTGTGTAGTATTATTGAGTATCGTTGATTTATATAGTTCCATATAAAAGCGATAGTTGCGCTACAGGCAATCGGGAATATCCCTGGACTCGGGAACTGACCCCGAAGATATTTAATTTTCAAGACCCGAATTGTGTCACCTTCTTTATATTATGATGAAGTATTAGCTATGACTATCAATAACGTAACGGGATAAGCAACATGGCATAAGTCCTATCCTTTTAACATTAGGCCGTTTTCACCACGATGGAATCAGCGCGCTTTCGTGTACATTTCTGAGATTCGCAATTTCAAATCAAATCGTACGTATTAGGCTCTTATTTCAATATATAGTACATAGTTGTACAATTGCATTGATTTCAATCTTTCTCGTAGATGATGAGTAATTATCCAGTTATCAAATGGTAAATATAGCAGTAGGGCTCTTGACTATGGGACTAAATGCTTTTACAGACGTATTTTTAATTTAGATTGGCCAATTCAAATGAAGTTTATCCGAATATTGTTCGATGCAGTTGGAAAGAGCTGGATTCACAGATTGCATTACATCTATTACTTGTATAGATCAACATACAATAATACCAGCAAATCATCATAACATTTGTTAGGCAGCATCCCTTTGATATACGCATGGTGCGAAAGGAAAGCGCCATGTTGCTTATCCCGTTACGTTATTGATAGTCATAGGTATTAGTGACACTACATCGCGAACGAGGTGTGAGGGTCCCGAACGATGATGGCCTTGCCAACAATGTGTGTCTTGTTTCCAGGCGGCCGTGGAACTGACCGTGTTCTACGAGAGCCTCTGCCCTGACAGCATCAGGTTCATCAGGAACCAACTGTACCCGACCTGGCAGGCCCTGGGGTCAGAGTACATGACAGTCGACTTCGTGCCCTACGGCAAAGCCACGGTAAGATATGCCACTACATCAGTACAGTGCCTACGTCGTTAAACACACTAGGCAAACGCGTTATGTGTTGCCGCGTTGATGGATGAGCTGGAATAATATCAACTTATCTTTGGATTGGTTATTATATATATATATATATATATATATATATATATATATATATATATATATATATATATATATATTTAAATATATATATATATATATATATATATATATATATATATATATATATATACACCTTGAGATCCAAACAATCACGTCACTGCCATCCTATTTCCTGATAAATAAAAAAGTCTTTGTTTTAATCGTTTCCAATCAATTGGTGACACCAGCTGCTTGGATTTAATTGGTTTCTCATAGCTTTGAGTGATTTAAAATATTTGGATTATATATTTTTTTACATCAAAACGGCTGATCCGATTTGAGTGAAAGTTTGGAATATATATATATATCTTTCCCAGATAACCAATTAAATTGGGCCAGGGGGTGTTTCCACCGATTCATCTAGGGCAGGATTCATCTCTCCATCGGTTCCTGCCAGTTCCGACCTCTTCCTCTTCTTCTTCACCACTACTTTCCTCTGCTTCTTCTTCTCTTCCTACGAGTTCCTTCCACCGTTCCCTATCCTCCCACCATCTCTCATCTCTCACTACTTCCCATTTTTCTCCTCGATTGACTACACCGCATTCTACTCCCTCCTGCCACCTTCCTCTCGTAATGTGTATAATTGTTATATTTAAATTTCCTGAGAATTTGAATTCTCTCGTAAGAAATATTTTTGGCGAATTTTTTCCTCTGGGTTATTCTTATGGGATTTTTGAAAACTTCGATGCACCTCAAAACTATATGGTATCGGATAAGATCAGGACACTTGTGTATGCCAAATTTCGACTGATTTTGAATTTTTTTTTTTACCTGTGGAGCGCGAAAAAGAGCACTTTTTTTCGAGTATGTTGAAATTGAGTCTTCGCTTCGCTCACCCCAAAACTGTGTATTATTATTAGAGATAGGATAGTTATGCAATTGCTTGTTCTGATTTATGCTTCAAATCTCATGCAAAAAAGAGTATATATCCATTTCATCATTCCCTGGTTTCAAAAATACCCACTTTCATTTTGCATGTTTTCCAAATTTGGGTACTTTTCTTGAAAGTTACACATTATTTTGTATATGTTTCTGCTCGTTTTGACCTTTTTGCCAAAATTTGTATCATTCTCTTCAATTTTTTAATTTTATATATTATATTATATTATTTTATATTATTTTATATTTTTACATTATTCTCTTGTTTTTTCAAATTATTCGTACAAAAAATGAAAATTCAACAGGAAAAAAGTCGATATAACTTATTGAAAATTTCAAATCTTCAAAATCGAAATAGTTATTTGAACATTTCACTTATTTCTCTCTATGACATAATATGACATTTTTTTCCAAATCTAATTGTTGTGGGCGATGTGGTCCTATATGGATAGGGTCTACACATATTGATGAAAAGTAGACCAATATTATACCGATTCATTGTTGCAGCCAGAAAGTCGGAAATAATTGAAAGTTGAAGGTTGCAACGTCCTTATTTCACTTCAATGTTTTTAGATGAGCATAGCGATTAGCGAAGATTCCATACGAAATATAGATGTACTTATTTTACTTATTTTATTATTTGCTTCATAGCCAACTTTTGTTAAATAATCATAAGTTATGTTGCGCACACACAAGAATTAGTTCTTATGCGGGCTTCTTATTATTAATCAACTTATTTCGCACTAATGGCAGTTCTTCTTTATTTTTTTTATTTTACCGTTATATTCGTATTGAATTTATTTGTTATTATCCCCATATTGTGTTATTTTATTTCATATTTGTCATGTAATTGTTTAATGAGAATAAAAAACATGTTGAAATTGAAAAATTGAATTGAAATTGAAAAATAGGCTTCGTTTTTATGTTTATTTTTTTGTAATTTTGTGCGCGGCAAACAGGTCAGGTAAAATGACCTATCGACTTGAAACTTTTTCTACACATTTCTGTCATACCAGAATAGGCTGGGATTGTTTTCCGGGAAAAATTCGGAAAGTTTGGAAAATCCTCGGAAGAATAACCTGAATGGAAAATACTTGAAATGTGGAAATTTTTCAAAAGATTTAAAATTCTCACTGAATATGGAAAACACTATCTTGGTCATTTTTAGTGACTTTCACAACAATCGGGTGTGAAATAACAAAGAAAACGCAATAAAAGTATCCATTTTATTGAAGGTTGGGATCAATTGACGACTAGTGATTGACCCACCCACAAACGTCACAAAACAGAACATCCAATCAAATGGGCTTTGTTACGTGGGAAATTTCACCTCTACGTATCAGAGTATCTCTAAATTCCCACATGAAGTATAGATCCAGGTGGCTTTGGCGATTAGCCACGCCCATCACAAGTGGTCAATTGGTTTTGCAAAGTGATATGCGACAGGTTGCCATATCAACAAGTTGCAAGTAAGGTTTTTGAACGTTTGAAGTAATCCAAGGTCCGTAGATGTGGATTGATCGGACGAAATATTTTTCATTCTATATTTCCATACTTCTAAGCTCATCTCACAACGCGTATTCCGCGTTTTCCTAGTTATATGAATGGGAATGTATTCCACTCATGCCAGCTATATATAGTTGACTGTAACTAGAGTGTATATTGAGGCCCCATGGTATGTTTTTATACCATAGAATATACACTTGTCTCACCTTAACTTAGTTTTCGTTATATTTCTGCTCGCTATTTCTTCACACCCGTCTTTAAACCTGTTCAACGAACCCAACGCAAACCTGTTTTCAACTTTTAATTTACTATCTTGAAAAATAGCGGCTATTCATATCTGTTAAATCCAGTTCATTTGAATTACTAATTATAAGGTTAATTTAAAACAGGCAATGTTGCTCAAAGACCGATCTTTTGATCTTACTGAGACTGGTGATCGAGTGGTTAGCATACTAAACCGTCATTCAGGAGATCTGGTTTCGATTCCCGTCATGGTCGACCATCTTGACAGGTTTCCCTCTGTCGTTCAGGTTGATACTGGGATGGTTCCTTAACAACAGGCCACGACCGACTCCTTCCCGCATCCAAAACACCTAATAAAATAACCTCTCATCCCATCATCTCATTCATCATCCACCGACGCCAATAGATCGTAGCCATCAGTATAGTGCGTCGTTAAAACCCAATATGAAATATGAAATTAATTGAAATGATATAGACGCAAAGATTGTAATGTATGTATTTTTAAGCTATCGATAATTCAATTCAATTTCAATTTTTCAATTTTTAAATCATTTTATTCATGTTTTGTATACCTCTGAATTTGTAACACTTTCACACTTTCACATTTTCATATAATAAACCAAAACAAGAAGCCCGCGTGAGACAAAGTCTTGTGTGCGGGCTATCCCATAAAAATATAATAAGAGTAAGTCGGTACAAAAACTATATAACTTATATATGATTAAACCTAAAAAAAAAAAAAAAAAATGCAAAAAATAATGTATCGGCCACTATTACAATATTGGACACGAAACAAACTCCTCCGGGGAAATCCCAATCAAATCAAAGCGTATATGAATTGATAAATCAATTAATAATCTTTTTCACTACTTTATAATGAACAAAAGGTTCATTAATCATTACTTTGTGAGATTTTAAGTGAATATAATCTATAAATTACAGATAAAATAGACGATTGCTTGCTTGCTAATTGATAGCAAGAAGAAAATAATACAAAAGAGATAAGATAGAGATAAGAAGTGAAGATCTGTATTGATTGTTCTCGATTTTCAAATTGAAGATTATGCATCTTTATTATTTTAATGAACCTTATATGAAATACATAATTAATAACTTTCTATACGGTATAAATTGATGGAAGTGCCGTGTTTTCTTTATTGATAATTAACTCTAAACGTAATTAATTGTTAATTATTCTGTCCATATTCGAGATTAAATTGAATTATTGAGTTTAATGTGAAGATTGGAGATGAACTATTTTAAGATTTGAATGAAAATATTAAATAAATTTCGAACTTCAAATTTCAAGTTGGCTGATGGTTAAAATTCAACATAATAGTTGATAAATATAAAAATTGATAATTTTGTTATTTATCATTCATATATAATTTTTTTTTAATAACATCGAAACTTGATACAAAATTCCCAAATGAGGCTATGGATGAAAGGTAGGATTCTTCGGACGGGGCACCACAAGGGCGATCTTACTCACTCATGTATGAAAAATATTTATCCCAAGATAATAAGCAGTGCTAATTTTTTATCAAGTGCATTATTGACAGTTAGGTCATATATGTTATTCAATTAACATTGATATCCTTTTTAATTTTCGATTATGCCATATTAATTTTTTTCAAACGATTGTGTTGGTGAGATCGTCCTTGAAGTGCTTCGTCCAAACGATCCTACCTTGTCAACCTTAACATCAATTAGGGAAAGTAATTGCAAGTTTAATGTGCTTTTAACAAAAACAATCTGGACCCCCACAGCAATTGCAACTTGAAATAACGTCCTAGGCCTAGCTTCCTCCCAAGAGACTTTGATTGGTTTCTCTTCACTAGCAGAGCTAACTACCATAGCAACATGTCCAGTATTTGTGTATTCCCATTGATGTTAGCACAAAATCCTAGCAATGCTCTTGAGGTGAGCTCAAACTAGGCAAACGCGAAATATGCGTTGTAAGATGAGCGAGATATCTGAATAAGGTATAATAACAGTCCTACATTCGCTACTTTATCGACTCTGGTATTCTACACACTTTGTCCTTCATTTAATCGCTACTTTATCATCTCTGGTATTCTACACACTTTGACGAATATAAAGAATAGTGGATTCTTGGGCAAATGTCGAATCTAGGAAGCAGTGAATCTTGGCTCATTTCCATATATTTGATGAATAAAAACAGTTATTTGATTTTTTTTCTTCGAAACGGCTGATTCGAATTGCTTAAAAAATGGTGGTTATGTGTATCATTTATGTTTGAACACTCGGAGAAATTTTATTTTTTTCGGAGAGGTTTCATTTTTTCAAATATTCTCACCCAGCCTAATCTTATGGTGTTTTTAAAAACTTTGACATGATATTTCTCAAAATCTAATCGACCGATTCATTCCAAAAACTATAAAGTTCTAAGTTGTAAAAGTTGGCCCGTACAAAAAAAGTTTCATATTGTTCAGTCCACCCATGTGACCTGTGCAGTGCTTACAAAAAAAAAAAAAAAAAACACACAGACAAAGCTCCATAAGAGTGGGATGGAGTCTTCGCTACGCTCATCTAATTAGGTCACATTTTTGCGTCCCAAGAGACCGTGACTCTGTTATTATATCATACTCTCATGGTATTTAGCTCTCCTAGAGAATATTATCCAATCAAAGTCTTTTGAAACTAGCTAGGTCTAGGCCGTTATTTCAAGTGGCACTCGCTTTAAGGGTCCAATATACTCATCATAAACCATAACCTCATTATTCAATAAGATACTCCAATTTCTAATCTCTTTGGCCCAGACAGATTCAACTAACAATAAATCCCATTCAATGCCCTTTGATCGAAACCACGCGTCACACCTCTTGAATATCAATGATGCATTGCATTAGATCTGTCACGTACAACTCGAAACCCCTGACAATTAATACTAATAGATAGTGGAGACGGTCGATCGGGGCCTGCATTTTCACCAATTGTATTTGATTTGGACTTGGTTTGTTCTTGTGGTCGGTGTTTGATATGCGATATTTGGCAGACAGCCTTGACAGTTTGACGAGAGCTCTTGAAGGCTTCAAGCACTTGATGCAAGTGTAATCTGATTGATAACCGGGGGAAAACCTTGATATCGGTCTAGATCAAGGTTAAAGTACAAGTGAAAATATCAGGTGTATATTGGTTTAACTTATTCTTTGATTATTGGAATTTATTTATTTTTTGTGTGTAGTAGTTTACACATGGTGTATATAGTTTAGCGTGTATAAATACACTTTATATTAAAATTTAATAAAATTAAATAAAATTTAAGAAAATGTAGTTTGAATTTAATTAAATTCAGGAAATATGGACAAATATAAGTCAATTAAATTAGAAATTAGGAAATGGTTATTTAACTCGACTGTAAATTGAGTTGTATAAAACGTGTTTCATGGTGTTTCTCATTATTTCTAATTTTTCACTTATTGTTTGTTATATTTATATTTATTATTCACTTTCACTGATCAACTCCG
>OZ023338.1:4065710-4468210 GCA_964007535.1 Brachyptera risi | reverse complement strand
CTTATAGTTTCAAGTGTCACCATCGAAGACTCACTGAAATACCATACAAATAAGATACGACAATTTCTTTCTTCTTTCATAGACCATATCTTTCAAATATCTTCCATATCTTTCGTCATTCCAGTCCTTTTTTCTTCTTATATCTTCTTTTTCCTTTTTTTCTTCCTTCTTTTCTTTTTTTTCTTTTCTACTCTATTCTTCATTTTCTTATTCAGTAGTTTTCATTTTAATTACCTGAGTGAATTCCAGAGTCATAAGTGAACCTCCTCAACCTAATACATCTTTTTCATGTATTTACAGTGCGCAGCCGCAGTAGGAACCACCAACTACGCCCCAATCCAGGCGTGCTACGACGGAGCCCTGGGGGACACCCTGATCGTTGCCAACGGCGACCGCACTCACGCTTTCAAGCCCAAGATCACCTTCATTCCGACCATCGCCTTCAACGGGGTAAGTTGAGCACGTAGATTATGCAGGCCATTCACAAACTATAAGGGTATAACTATTTATTTGATTTTATTTGAATAAAATGACCAGAAGCGCGATCTTACATCACCCTTATCAATGATAGGAAATAAGATGACTGATTTACAAAACATATAAATACAAAAAATAAATACAAAAAATAGATCTTGAGAATCCATGGGAATCAATATAGCAAAATATCAGTTTTTCGGTGATAACTTTCGAACGGTACCGGTAGAATGAGGTGACTTTGTCCTTTTGTAGGAGAAATTTTCAAACTGCCACAAATGAGAAATTGTTTTGATTTAATCGTATCCATTTTGATACGTATTTTGATTTTGATACGTATCTATTGAGATACACAAAAAAAAAATGGATACGATAAAATTGAAACTGTTTCATTTGTGGCAGTTTTAAACGTTCTCCAACTAGAGGACAAAGTCACCCCACTTTACGGTATGAGATATTAATTTTCTATTACAGAGAAAAACAGATATTTTCAATACCCTCAATGGTATGAGTTATAATTATTCATGATGAAGCATTGTCAAGCATATACAGCTGAAACAGCACTTTTTTTCAGTCCATATACGTTTGACAGTTATACGACTTGAGTTATATAGGCAGTGGCGTATCTAGGAATTTTGGGCCCCAGGCCCCCCCCCCCCCAAAAATATATTTATCAATTCAAATGATGAAATTTCGATATCATTCAACATGCGACCTCCATATTTCATGTTTCCTCAATTTACCATATAACGATTGAAATACACTCAAAATTATGATTAAAATGCATTCACAAAAAAGTAATTTTTTAAAACAAAATGGTTCTAACTCCTATTGAAGACAAAGATTGAGTGACACTTACTCTTGAGAGGAAAAATAGTTGACTTTTCACCAAAATGTAGTCAAAGTAGAAAGTTCATATTCATTTCGAGTGCTGTGAATTCAGCGAAAAAATATGTCTTTGTTTCTGATACGATCCGTATTCAAGAATATACTTGTTTAACTGAGTTCAACATGAATTTCCTGATCGTAGAATCATTTTCTAAAATTATTCAGTTAATTTTCAAGTAAATTCAGGCAATATTGAAAAGTATTTTTCTCACATATAAATACGTTCATTATATTTAGGTAATTGTTGAAACGTATTTTTGATGATACAGCATGGGCCCCCCAGGCCCGTGGGAGCCGCCCCTGCGGTAGTTACGTCACTGTATAGGCCTGGTTATAACTTACAGCATCTTGAAGATATTGAAAATATCTGTTTCCACTGTTCGAAAGTTATCACCAAAGGAGTGATATGTCGCTAAATTGACTTGCATGGACCCTAACAAATAATACATCTTGAGGTATAATAATTTTAGGGAAAAGCAATTCAAACATTCACATTGGGGAGGAAAAAAAATCCAAAAATATTTAATTTTCTTATCAACTTGATCTTCATTTTCTTATTATTATTGAATGACAATATAGACGGTATTAATATTATCATCATCATTATTTTTTTTTCTTCTATTATTCAATAATTACATATATGTGCTCAATGAGTAACGAGAAAATATATGTGTTTATTTTGTTATATTTTTCTGCTTTTTTTTTTAGCTTAGCGGAAATCAATATATTTATGAATTACTATTTCTTGTGTGAATAAGAAAAAAAAAATTATTATTATTGTTGTTTCACAAGTTGTTAATGTTGTTATTGTTTGTGCAACAGGTGTACACTTCCGCTGACCAATCGGGAGCCCTGTCCGACCTTCTCGCTGTCGTCTGTGACAAGATCACCGGCACCAAGCCAAGCGCATGCGCAGGTAAAACCAACGCCTACTAGACGTGACCAGACGCGTGACCTGACCTTAACCTGACCGTGACTTGAGTGGGAGAGATGCGATGGGAGAAAATAAAGCGAGAGAGATTTGAGTAAATTTGTGTATTTTATTTGTTTTGAAACCTTGATATTGACTGCTAATTTCCTTTCCTTATATAGATTCCTTTTTGTGGCAGATCCTTTAAAATCCTTTACAGATGGTTAAAGTGGTTGCTGTTGTATAATTCCAGAAAAAAACATGCATTCTCTGCAGTAACTTATTATTCAAATACAGTGGAAAATAATATTCATACCAGTTTATACAGACCACAGCCTTCTTTATTCAAATCATTCATTTCTTATCAGAGAAGAATGATCAGTATGAAGAAGGCTGTGATACAAACCGTCAAGTTTCCGCCATATTTGACATTAGTGATAATATAAATATAGAATGAATCTATTTCTTAGATTCTATTTTTGAATGTTCAATATGGCTGCCGAGATTGGAACGAGCATATGTCGCTATCGGCTGCAGGAGTAACATATCTCGGTTAGGTTATATATACATATATATATATATATATATATATATATATATATATATATATATATAACTTCGTTTAGGAGTAACGTATCTCGGTAAGCTTTTATATATATATATATATATATATATATATATATATATATATATATATATATATATATATATATATATATATATATATTTGAATAATGACACATTTTGGGTATATTCATGGATATCTACTTTAATAAGTGACCGACATTTAATAAAGCATCTATATATATATATATATATATATATATATATATATATATATATATATATATATATATATATATATATATACAGTCCTATATAACTTACTTTAGTTAGTATAAACTAACTCTAGTATACAAACTAGTTTAGTTTGGACCCTGATGAGGACGAGACTAATCTCGTTGAAACGTTGGTCAGTTTAAATAAATATATCACGATTGAAAAAACAGCCCAGTTTCACTCGATTTATTCATATATATATATATATATATATATATATATATATATATATATATATATATATATATATATATATATACATGTATATATATATATATATATATATATATATATATATATATATATATATATATATATATATATATATATATATATACATAAATATATATTTATATATATATATATATATATATTTATATATATATATATATATATATATATATATATATATATATATATATATATATATATATATATATATATATATATATATAGGCCTATATGACTTAAACTTGCTGAAAAAAGTGTCGAATTTGGGTAAAAACAAAGTTCCAACACGGATTCAGAGGATTTGTGACCCTTAAGGGTGAAATGTACAAAAGCCGAATGGTTTTGGTGAAGTGTTCCAGGGTATCCTCGCAGCAGCCGGTGTTTGGTGTGTCGGTCTGGCGGTTATGCTGGGTGGAGGCGCCGTGATTAAGGTCGGATCTCCAACACTATTGGTTCAATATCTAGTCAAACGCGAAATATGCGTTGTAAGATGAGCGAGATATCTGAATAAGGTATAAAAGTCGTTGAAGTAGTTCTACCCTTGCTACTTTATCGACTCTGGTATTCTACACACCTTGATATCTGAATAAGCTATAAAAGTCGTTAAAGTAGTTCAACTCTTGCCACTTCATTGACTCTGGTATTCTACACACCTTGACGCATATAAAAAATACTTCATTGTTGGTCAACTCTTGAATCTAGAAAGCAGTGAATCTCGACAACTTAATTCTGTCACAATTTTTATGATATATTTTATTAATATTATCAGTCATTTTATTTTTTTTCTTCAAAACGACTGATCAGAATTGCTTACAAAATCGTAATAATGTGTAAAATCCACGGATACACATTTAGAGAGAATTTCATTCCATTTGGAGAGATTTTATTTTTCAACATTTTCCGCCCAGCCAAATCTTATGAGGTTTTTAGAAACTTTGAGATGATATTTCTCGAAATCGGTCCGACCGATTCATCCCAAAAACTATACAGTTCTAAGTTGGATAAGTTTCCGTGCACAAAAAAAGTTTCATGTTCATCAGTCAACCCTTGCGACCTGTGGAGTGCTTACAAAAAACAAAAAAAAAAACACACAGCTACAAACCCCTATAAGAGTGGGATGGAGACTTAGCTACGCTCATCAATTATAAAAATATGAATAAATATATATAAATACTAGTCAAACGCGAAATTTGCGTTGTAAGATGAGCGAGATATCTCAATAAGGTATAAAAGTCCTTGAAATAGTTTTATCCTTGCTACTTAATCGACTTTGGTATTCTACACACCTTGATATCTGAATAAGCTATAAAAGTCGTTAAAGAAGTTCTACTCTTGCCACTTCATTGACTCTGGTATTCTACACACCTTGACGCATATAAAAAATACTTCATTGTTGGTCAACTCTTGAATCTAGAAAGCAGTGAATCTCGACAACTTGATTCTGTCATAATTTTTATGATATATTTTATGAATATTATCAGTCATTTTATTTTTTTTCTCCAAAACGACTGATCAGAATTGCTTAAAAAATCGTAATAATGTGTAAAATCCATGTATACACATTTAGAGAAAATTTCATCCCATTTGGAGAGATTTTATTTTTCAACATTTTCCGCCCAGCCAAATCTTATGGGGTTTTTAGAAACTTTGAGATGATGATTCTCAAAATCGGTCCGACCGATTCATCCCCAAAACTATACAGTTCTAAGTTGGATGAGTTTGCGTGTACAAAAAAAGTTTCATGTTGATCAGTCAACCCTTGCGACCTGTGGAGTGCTTACAAACAAAACAAAAAACAAAAAAAAAAAAAAAAAAACACACAGACAAATACCTATAAGAGTGGGATGGAGACTTCGCTACGCTCATCAATAACAAATTAATGAACATATATATATATATATATATATATATATATATATATATATATATATATATATATATATATATATATATATATATATATATATATAACCAATTATTAACATACAACCATTATTTCCAAATTAAGGCAATATTTGCTGCCCTCAGTAGCTCAGTCAGCTGAGGCTTCGCTTCAGAAACTGAAGTCACCGTTAAGCGTGGGTTCGAGTCCCGCATGCATAAGCCATGGATTTTTGTAAGTGCCTTTTCAATTATCATCAACTCATAGTTTCATAATCACCTGGTCATTCGTATCCCCGTATAACCTAGCTGTTGGTGGGGTCGTAAAGCAAACAATAATCAATCATCAATAAGGCAAATAATAAGTTCTTTATAGAAAATGTCAAAAAGGAAAAGGTCTACAATCCACATTTGTTTATATATTTCTCCCTCTATCACTTGCTACTCCCGTTTCATTCTACCTCTGTCACATCCACCCCCCCCTCCCCCTCCCCCTCCCCTCTCCCCACCACCCCTCCCCCCAACCCCTTACCGCCAATCCTCTGTCCAATCTTCCTTACAGATGTGCTACACGCTTATGACTACGCCTACGACTACGACTACGCCCGTCGTGGGAATTACAGTTTAAAGAACGAAGCAATCGCCGCGTTAAGAGACTCAACCAACGACGCGGCAAGTGACTCGACTAATAACGCGTCAATTGATGCAACAAACGACGCTGCAAGTGACAGCAACGACGAGATCGTTGAAAAACTCGATTTTATTATCATATTAATTGTTTTGAGGGAAATTCTTTAATAAGTTATTGAAAAAAAACGATTAATTTATCGATAATTCGTCAACATTTTGAAATAAAGTAATAAATATAAGCTATCAAAAACACATTGATTATTGCCTTTATAACAATGTTCATTTAGCATTCACTTTTATCCACGATATATTGATGTATTTTCATATATTATATTCATTATATATATTGTTATATTACCATATGCACTATATAGTGATACCAACCTATTTTATCATAATATAAAAAAGGTGCTCCAACTCCCATACTGATAACATGGAAGGCATTTGTGGTTTCTTTAGAGCCAAAGGTCCCGACTGCCTCTCACGATTTAGCGGATCCCCTTGTGAACTAGATGTAGATAAGAGTGACTACGGTACCGGTGGCATTGTTGAACTTACCAAATCTATGATTCTCGTAATCTTCTGGGCCGTGTTTAGCATTGTTGAGCATTGTTGTTTTAAATAGTTCGATATAAAAGCGACAGTTGCGCTACAGACAATCGGGACAATGGACTCAGATTCTGATCCCGGAAATATTTCACTTCCAAGACACGAGTTGGGTCACCTTCTTTATATTATGATGAAATTGGTTGGTATCAACTATGACTATCGATAACGTAACGGGATAAGCAACATGGCGTAAGTCCTATCCTTTTAACATTAGGCCGTTTTCACCATGATGGAATCAGCGCGCTTTCGTGTACATTTCTGAGATTCGCAATTTCAAATCAAATCATACGTATTAGGCTCGTATTTCAATATATAGTACATAGTTGTGTACTTGCATTGTTTCTGATATTTCTCGTAGATGTTGAGTAATTATCCAGTTATCAAATGGTAAATATATCAGTATAGGGCTTAAACGCTTTTACAGACGTATTTTAAATTTAGATTGGTCAGTTCAAATGAAATGTATTCCAACATTGCTTAATGCAGTTGGAAAGAGCTGGATTCACAGATTGCATTACATCTATTACTTGTATAGATCAACATACAACAATACCAGCAAATCATCATAACATTTGTGAGGCGGCATCCCTTTGATATACGCATGGTGCGAAAGGAAAGCGCCATGTTGCTTATCCCGTTACGTTATTGATAGTCATAGGTATATGATTACATCGTGTCGTATATGTATTTGACTTTTTTTTGTATATTGTTGTTATTATTGTTGATACATTGTTGGACACATTGTTACGTACAACTTTCCTGTAACAGTTCTATACACAAGTTAAATTGTCTCCCAACACTTTAGGAGGCCGATACGCACAGCCACCTTGATAATAACACTGAGCAGCGTGGGCTTTCGTGGCACGATGCACTGCCCCCTCGACATGTTGTCCAACCACAAACTCGCATAAATACATCAACAAACCGTCTTTACAACAATGTAAACTTCTTCCCGGAGGAATTACTTCAACAAACCACTTTCCCACATCCAGAAAACTTATCCCAGCTTTCTCGCCGAGCATTCCTGTTATATAAACATCCTCAATGAAAAAATAAGGAACCATTTTTGAAGCTTTTATAAGTTTTTCAGCTGTTTTTGGGGACATTATATATAAGGAACCGCGTAGGTAATCGGGAAAAACAGGGAATATATATTCATTATAGGTTACGTAATATTTATTACGAACATTCCGTATAGGTTCCATCCCTATATATTTATTTCCAATGATTAAATCATCGAAGTTATCAAGTAAATTTAGAAAATTGATGATTTGATATAAATCCATAAGGGTATCATCATCGATTTTTATAATGAAAATTGCGTTTGGGCAATTCTTAACAACCCATTTTAATCCTAGTAAATTCTTGATGGTCAATTTTCTGAAGTTTTCTGTGAAATTGAATTGTACAATGTCGGAATATTGTTGGTTTTCTTTGATAATATCGTTTTGTGTTGTGATTGGAGGTTTTGAAGTGTTGGTGGAGTCGATTTCAGCCAATAGGAAGATGCGACGGATGCTGAGTTGGTCCAGTTCTTGTTTGGAGTAAACTTCTCGGTGGCGTTGACGGGTGAGTAGGTTGTGGGCGTGAGTTGTGACCAGGAGGATAGCGGTTATGGGTTTGGTAGAGATGCAAATATCCTGAGGGAAACGATATAGTATTAACAACAGAATGTTTACATTTTATAGATTTTATACATTGTTTTTTAACATGTTTTGTAATATTTTATTTGGAAGAAAATAAATGAAATGAAATGAAATGAATGAATAGAGCAGTGTTGTTAAGATTGAGATGAGTGGTCGAGTGGCTAGCATACTGAAGCGTCATTCAGGAGATTGGGGTTTGATTTTGGGGTTGATTTTTGGGGTTTGATATGGTCGACCATCCTGACAGGGGTTGTTCGTAGTTTCCCTAGACTGTCGTTAAGGTAAATACTGGGATGGTTTCTTAACAATAGGCCAAGACCGACTCCTTCTCACTATTCCCCCCCCAAAAAAAGTCCATCTCATCATATCCAATAGATCTTAATTATCAGAACAGTGCGTCGTTCAACGCAATATATATAAATATAATTGAATAAAAAAGGGCATGACGATATATGTCTGTTTTGCATGAAATAGAAAAGATGGTATATATATATATATATATATATATATATATATATATATATATATATATATATATATATATATATATATATATATATATATATATATATATATATATATATATATATATATATGGAATATGGAGTACCACAAGGCACGGTTTTAGGTCCGATATTATTTTTATTGTACATTAACGATTTGTGTAACATCGATCTGAATGGTAGAGTAATATCCTTTGCTGATGACACAGCTTTAATATTCAAAAGTCATTCGTGGGAAACCGTATTTCAAATAGCTAATGAAGGTTTCCAAATAGCTAGTAACTGGCTTGATAAAAATCTACTTACACTCAACGTAAAAAAAACTAAATTTATACATTTTACCATACATAAACCTCCTAACCTAGAGCAATACTTCCATCAACTCAATACAATAGAATCTGTCAGCTCTATCAAATACTTGGGAGTCACAATTGACCAAAATCTAAAGTGGGATGAACATATAAAAGCTAGTGCAAATAAAATCAGAAGAAGTATTTATAAATTCGTCCAATTACGTAACATATTGGATTTCATCACAATAAAAAAAGTTTACTATGCTTTAGTTCAATCTATTATTCAATTCGGCATCATAGGATGGGGTGGTGTTTATCGAACTAGTTTGGATCCCACAGCGAGAGCTCAGAGACTTATTATGAAAATCTGCTTGAAAAAAAGGAAAGATTACCCTACAGATAGGCTTTTTGAAGAATTCCAAACCCTAGATGTTCGTCAATTATATGCGAAACAGGTTCTCATATACATGACCCGTGATTCCCCATTCGAAAGTATTGACCACACACACAACACTCGACTATAAGCGCATCAGGTGGGATACGTACCCTAAGAAAGACAAAGAGATTTGGGCAAAATCATGCTACATATATAGGTCCTAAATTATACAATATCATACCAACCGAAATTCGAAAAATAAAATCAGCAAATAAATTCAAACTCGAACTAATTAAATGGATCAAAATCAAAGGACGCGACTATATTAATGACATTATAAGCATTCCATGTTTCAATAATACTAAATCATGAATACTCTGGAATTATATATTCAACTCCTATAATCAATTAAATAGATACATATTCAGAAATGGATGCTACATGAAATAAATTATTAGCTATTAATTCTATCATTTAATATGAGCTAATCAGTCAAATTTGCGAAGGCACTTGCTTGAATTATTCCTAAATGTTGAACACTATAGTCTACATACATTACAAATACTTAAGTTGGGCCATCATAATCACCGATTTGTTACTTGGTTAGGTGTAATTATAAAAATATTTTACTTCTCCATCTATTTCCGAAGTCATTATCATAGTTCTCATTTTATTTTAATAATCTCCAATTCACCATATTCATAGAATGAAGACTTATATATAATTTTAGTTCCTATAATCTGAGTGCAAACTCAAGATCTCTTCTTTCTTGCACTCAGTAATATATTTTCCTTGCATCATGTGTTGTTGGTAATTGTATTATTGTATTTGTAATCTGTTGTATCTGTTGTGCGTGATTATAAGGAAAGGAAAATGAACGAAATAAATAAATAAATAAATAAATATATATATATATATATATATATATATATATATATATATATATTTATATATATATATATATAAAACTTAATTCATGTATTTAAAAAAAAAATACGAAATTTTATGTAGTGGGAGAGCCAATCATTTTTGTTTTCGTAAGGATGGAGTAAGCGACAGTTTTTTCTTTTTATTTTTGGATGGAAGGCCCAATTTGATCATAAAATAGAATATTATTAGGGTATATAAGGGCCTATTGCGAAACTTGTACTTGTCGTCGAAACTGAGAAGCCAACTCAAATTGACGACTCGCAGTCTCCGCCCCTTTTGACATCATAAATCATACCGTCCAATCAACAGGGCTGTTAGAACTGTAGTCAAGACGACTCGCAGTCTCCGCCCCCTTGACGTCACAGATTATACCGTCCAATCAACAGGGCTGTTAGAACTGTAGTCAAATTCAAATATCCAATCGGAGTATCTTTCAATGACAACACTCGATATAGATCCAACCGGCTGACTGGTGAAGCCACGCCTATTTCGAGTCATCAAGTGAATCTATATAATGATTGCACCAGAGTCGATAAAGTAGGATGGCTAAATTGATAAATTATAAATGATGGCTTACTGCCATACTCAAATGTAATGCTATAATAAGTTATATTGTAAAACCTGCTGTTTTCTGCTGTCAATGGAAAGAAGTGATCATTGCCCAAGAGACTTAGTTCAAAGTGAAAGATATCAACATTCGTGTGTTTATACTGAAATACTTTTATCTACGGCGAAAAATTATGGTCACAGACAGCGCAGTCCTGGTGTTGAAGTTCATTAGTTTTAAATAATCAAAATGGGGTGGTAAGATCGCCCTTGTGGTGCCCCGTCCAAACGATCCTATCTTTCATCCATAGCCTTAATTGGGGAACAATGATTTTGTATCAAGTTTCGATGTTATTAAAAAAAAAAAATATTGTAAAATATGTAAATTGTGTACCGATTTCCTCGAAAGAGGGTTAAAGGAATGAACACTACTCTTACTACTACTACTACTAAGAAGGTAGAACTGCTTTATCGACTTTGATGTCACCAATGAACTAACGTACCTCATTATTGATGATATACGTATATTGTGTTAAATCCGGTGGCGACAAATTATTAACTGTGAAATTACTATTATATTTCTCGCCGTGTCTGTTGCTGAAATCTCTTGATATTCTTCTTTTGTCATCATTACTGAGAAGGTACACAACAACCGATATCTTAATAATACAAACCAACACAATATACTTTAAAAAATTTATTCCAGCATATTTCATTTTTCGTTCAACTAGAAATTATTTCGATCTGTCAAGTAAGAAATGACAAACAATAGTTACCATAGCAACACAGTGAACTGAGGGACTACCAAACATTCTGATTGGTCAATTCCAACTGATGGACATTGTTGTCTGTCTATTTCAACAATGGGTGACGTCACTTGACAGAAGCCTATAGTTACTATAGCAACACAGCGAACTGGTGGACTACCAAATATTCTGATTGGTCAATTCCAACTAGTGGACATTGTTGTCTGTCTCTTGCAACAATGAGTGACGTCACTTGACAGAAGCCTATAGTTACCATAGCAACACAGCGAACTGGTGGACTGCCGAACATTCTGATTGGTCAATTCCAACTGGTGGACATTGTTGTCTGTCTCTTGCAACAATGAGTGACGTCACTTGACAGAAGCCTATAGTTACCATAGCAACACAGCAAACTAGTGGACTACCAAACATTCTGATTGGTCAATTCCAATTGGTGGACATTGCTGTCTGTCTCTTGCAACAACGGGTGACGTCACTTGACAGAAGCCTATACAGCGAACTGGTGGACTGCCAAACATTCTGATTGGTCAATTCCAACTGATGGACATTGTTGTCTGTCTCTTGCAACAATGAGTGACGTCACTTGACAGAAGCCTATAGTTACCATAGCAACACAGCTAACTGGTGGACTACCAAACATTCTGATTGGTCAATTCCAACTGGTGGACATTGTTGTCTGTCTCTTGCAACAATGAGTGACGTCACTTGACAGAAGCCTATAGTTACCATAGCAACACAGCGAACTAGTGGACTGCCAAACATTCTGATTGGTCAATTCCAACTGGTGGACATTGTTGTCTGTCTCTTGCAACAATGAGTGACATCACTTGACAGAAGCCTATAGTTACCATAGCAATGCAGCAAACTAGTGGACTACCAAACATTCTGATTGGTCAATTCCAACTGGTGGACATTGTTGTCTGTCTCTTGCAACAATGAGTGACGTCACTTGACAGAAGCCTTCCCTTACCACGAACACGATTTAGTGATACCAACATACATAATCATAATATAGAAGGTGTACCGACTTGCGTCTTCGAAGTGAAATATTTCCGGGGTCAGTTCCCGAGTCCAGGGTCCCAATTGCTTGTAGCGCAACTATCGCTTTTATATCGAACTGTATAAGACAACAATGCTATACAATGCTACACAGGGCTCAGAAGAATTATTATGTTAGCAGTTGCATTTGTTTTGCACGAAAATTATAGATTTTGTAACTTAGACAATGCCACCGGTATCGTAGCCACTCTTATCTACATCTAGTTTCACAAGGAAATCCGTTAAATTGTGACAAGCAATCGGGACCTTTGGCTCTGAATTGACCGATGTAGATCGTCCGCCCTCGTGATGTCACAATATATGAAAACCAATCAAGTGGACAGTGAAGCAGGGGAAAATAGCGAAATAGCCAAACAAGGTATCTATTTCCCCTGCTTCGTATAAGTCACGCCCATCTACATTGGTCAATTAACCACAAGATATCACAAATACCGTCCATGTTATCAGTATAAGTTGGTACACCTTCTTTATATTATGATAAAGTATGTTGGTATCATATATATCGTAACCATAGCAACAAATTGAATTGGTAAACTATCTAAGATTGTGATTGATTGATCATTAACTCCATGGTTTGATATCAATTGGGAGACATTGTTGTCCATTTATTACAACAATGTGTCACCATAGATTGATTGATTATTGTTTGATTAACGACCCCACCAATAGCTAGGTTATACGGGGGTACGAATGAGCTGGTGATTATGTAAATATGAAGTGATGATAAGTGAAAGGACGTTTACAGAAACCCATGCCTTATGCGGGACTCGAACCCACGCCCATCGTTGACTTCAGTTTCTGAAGCGGTGCCTCAGCTGACCGAGCTACCGAGGGTGGCGTAACTATGGAGAAGTGGTGTAACATATTATCACTTGGAAGAAGGCTGTAAAACTCACGGCCTTCTTGCATAGGCATATCATTATATATTGGAAGAATTTTAGTTCAATAAACATTCATTTGTTATAATTGTAATATATTTATTTTTATACAAATTACAAATATTCAAT
Organism: Brachyptera risi; assembly: GCA_964007535.1. Lineage (NCBI taxonomy): Eukaryota > Metazoa > Arthropoda > Insecta > Plecoptera > Taeniopterygidae > Brachyptera > Brachyptera risi. Next base: position 4,454,620 of record OZ023338.1, on the reverse strand, counting down.
TATATTACAGATATATATATATATATATATATATATATATATATATATATATATATATATATATATATATATATATATATATATATATATATGTAATATATATAATTACTAAAAGTATTTTGGCACTTTTTTGTATCACCAAATGTTTGTTTTACATTTGAAAAAGAACACAGAATATAACAAAAGCCAGTTTGACCAACTGATAATTAACTATCAATCAGATAATTATTGGCTAAGATACGAGAATGATATACGTAACCAAGGGCGATAAAATTCAATTCGTTGATCATTGTTTAATTTACTAATCATCACCTAGGTGGTGAAACCGATTCCAAGACATGCGTTTTACCAACTGATGTTTATAGTGAATTGATCTGTTATCACCCTTGGTTACCTATGTTATTTTCGTACCTCAACTAATAATTATTACACTAATTGATATTTAATTACCAATTGGTAAAACTAGCTCTAGGCATACTTTAAGCATACACCTAAAATGTTGAAATATTCGTTTTAATTAAATTCAAATATATTTAAGTACGTTTTTTCTCTTATCTTATTCTAATACATACAGTTTTAAACACAATATATCACATTTATCTGATTTTTGACTCAGAAAATAATAGTAACTTCCTAATCATGCATATTCACAATCACTCATATTATAAAATACTTTACAATTTCTTATTTTGGGTTCTTATTTTTTGTATCCGTCCCTTATTCACTTGTATTTTCAACTTCCCACTAGAATAAATTGAATTCGATATAAATTGAATATATAAATTCGATATAAAAAGCAGTATGTTTACATAGCATCAACCACGATAAGCTATTCTCTTGGTTGACGTCAAAAAAAAAAAAATCGATTTTTTAAATTTTCATAATGTGAATTTTAATGGCGAATTTCAATCGGTAAGGCAGTTTTTAGACTTTTATTGACCGAAATATGCAACCAATGGATATGTGGTTAATGCTACTATAAACAATTTACGAGATCAGTATACATACTCTAGACAATAATACATTCCAGAGATGTCTTTGAGCCAAAAACATTTTTTATACGTTTTCACAAATTAGGACAAAAATATATATATATACGCTTTCAGTCATTATTTCAAATAGTATCAAAACGATGTCACAAAATTATTTGATTATTTTATTTTCTGATATCCCCAATTATAGGTATATATCAGAGTCATTTTTCACCATGGTCACCGACTTTGAGTGATCACCCAAACTTTGTGATTCACTGGCATCTAGATATTTGTCACTCATCCCAATAGATTTCCCTTCGTTCACCCGTCCCTCACTGAACTATGGCGTTTTCTCTGTCGTCCGGGTTATAAGTTATCATGATAAGGCGATGTCAGTTCTCCTGGAGACCGTTCCAGGTTGCTCAGTTCCAGGAATTGTTGCTCGATCTCGGACTCCAGGTACAGTTGGTCCTGTAAGGCTGAATCCAGGTAACCTGGAACAAGGAAATACAAATACATTCATTATTATTACTATATAATATTTTTCTCAAAATTGAAAGTGATGAAATTTGTATAGCATATATAAATATATATATATATATATATATATATATATATATATATATATATATATGTATATATATATATATGTATATAGGCCCATTATATATATATATATATATATATATATATATATATATATATATATATATATATATATATATTATATATATATATATATATGTATATAGGCCTATTATATATATATATATATATATATATATATATATATATTTATATTTGTGTGAAGTGTGAAATTTTGAGGGCCAGTGGTTGATGGTAAGTATAGCTTTGCGGAAATTTGCCCTTTGAGGAGAGTTGATTTTTATTTATTTTGCATTCGTATTGGGTTTTACGACGCACTGTACTGATGACTAAGATCTATTGGCGTCCGTGAATGATATATGAGATGATGAGATGAAAGGTTATTTTATTAGGTGTTTTTGGATAGTGTGAAGGAGTCGGTCGTGGCCTATTGTTAAGGAACCATCCCAGTATTGATCAAAATCATAATCAATCAAAGACATAATCAAAGACATAATCAAAATGGGATGGTAAGATCGCCCTTGTGGTGCCCCGTCCAAACGATCCCATCTTTCATCCATAGCCTTAATTGGGGAACAATGATTTTGTATCAAGTTTCGATGTTATTAAAAAAAAAAAAAAGTATTGACCTGAACGACAGAGGGAAACAACGAAAAACCCCTGTCGACCATGGCGGGAATCGAAGCACGGTCTCCTGAATGACGGTTCAGTGAATTAACCACTCGGTCACACGTCTCAGTAGTTGCCTATGCGAGTAGTTTGTCGCTGGAAATAGGCTGGTTGTATTGTTGTGAATGTGGTAGTAGTACAAGATGGCGATGTGGGAGATGACCACTGCACAGTCTATGATGTGTCATCTGTCTGTCAGGTCTAAGAATAGCAAACCACGCTTCAGATGTTAACTACTCTCTTTTGTTTTCTATTTCAGGATGATTGTGAGAATTGGGCTTTAGTCAATGAATCACTCCTTCAGTTGGGGATTTTTTTTTTTTTTTACTGAGGCCCAGTTTTACGAAACTGGATTAAGCAATAGTTAGCGGATTATCATGTTATCACCATTGGTTACATATGTTATTTTCGTATCTTTAATTAATAGTTAGTGGATTAGCACCCTAACTAAGATTGGTAAAACCGGGCCTGAGAGCAATGTTTGATGAGATAGCACAAAACAATGGAGCTAAGAGAAGAGTTGGAAGCCCAAGGCCCGGTATTACCAAGGCCAGTTAGTATTTATCTGAGAGTTGGTGAAAACAAATAGCATGGGTAACCATGGTGATAACAAGTTTGAACTGTCAGATAAAGGCTAACTGGACTTGGTAATACCAGGCCTAAGTCAAGGTAGTATTTATCTGAGAGTTGGTGAAAACAAATATCTCAGGTAACCATGGTGATAACAAGTTTGAACTGTCAGATAAAGGCTAACCAGACTTGGTAATACCAGGCCTAAGAGAAAGGTGGCAGGAGGGAGTCAAGTTTGGGGTAGTCAACCGAGGAGAAAAATGGGAAGAAGTAGAAGACGAGAGATGGTGGGAGAATAGAGAACGATGGAGGGAACTCGTAGGAAGAGAAGAAGAAATAGAGGATAGGCCTAGCAGTAGTGAAGAAGAGGAGGAAGAAGTCGGAACTGGCAGGAACCGGATATGAGAAGTCTGCCCTAGAAAAGCTGGGTGGAAACACCCCCTGGCCCGATTTAATTGGTTATCTGGGTTCGACATATATATATATATATATATATAAATAGGATTTTTTTATAATATATATATATATATATATATATATATATATATATATATATATATATATATATATATATATATATATATATATATATATATATATATATATATATATATATATATATATATATATATATATATATATATATATATATATATATACATATATATATATATAAATATATATATATATATATATATATATATATATATATATACATATATATATATATATATATATATATATATATATATATATATATATATATATATATATATATAAATCACAAACGCACATCCTTAAGTTCAACTTTGCTCATCAATATTTGAAATTCTGATTTGCCTTTTGTTCTACAGTTTTCCCAAATTTCCTTGGCCAAAATGTATAATGTAACTAGAATTTGTCCAAATTTTGAAATGAAAAACTCCTCCATCTAGCAGTGTTAACTGGAACTCTTCCAATATTATCCTTTTTTTCACTTTTCAAGCAACAATCAAACTTTTGAACGCACATCGAACTTGGGCCGAGCATTTCGAAGAGAAACATTCTCAGCTAAGATGCGGGCTCTTAAAACCACATTTTCTTTTGTTTCACCAACATTAAGTGTCTCTCAAATGTCACCGTCTCAACCCTTTGAGTGTTAGAATACGAACTGATAAAAACAATTAACAAAAACCACCCCCTCATATAATACAAGTATGAGGTTTTGATATAAGGGGAGGGGGGGGGGTTGTATTTCAAAATAAGGTCATTTTAGAACTCATCATTTACTTGGACTGTCAAAACTGTGTTACGTCTCTCTCTTTTTACCCCCTCCCCCTCCCCTAACCACATGTGACAAATGATGCATTTAAACCGAGACAGAATAATTAAGAATACTGAGGCGTGTGGCCGAGTGGTTAATACACTGAACCGTCATTCAAGAGGCCGGGGTTCGATTCCCACTACGGTCGACCATCCTGTCAGGGTTTTTTTGTGGTTTCCCTCTGTCGTTCAGGTCAATACTGGGATGACTCCTTAACAACAGGCCACGACCGACTCCTTCCTACTATCCAAAAACACCTAATAAAATGATCTTTCATCTCATCATCCAATAATCTCATATATCATTCACCGACGCCAATAGATCTTGGTCATCAGTACAATGCGTCGTTAAACCCAATATAAATAAATAATTAAGATAGCTTCATTAGCTTTTGTTGTTTTCAGTTGATTTTGAAATGTGACTTAAATTTCTATACAAATTTTAAAAACCATTCAATTTCAATTCAATTTCAATTCAATTTCAATTCAATTTCAATGTATAATTTCAATTATAATTTCAATTCAATTTCAATTCAATTTCAATTCAATTTCAATGTATAATTTCAATTATAATTTCAATTCAATTTCAATTCAATTTCAATTCAATTTCAATTCAATTTCAAAGTATAATTTCAATTATAATTTCAATTTCAATTTCTATACTCCTGTTTATTTAGAGGGGAATGCTGGCTTGTGATTGGTCAGTAGGGAAAATTGTCTCAAAAAAACAATAACAAATCCGCCAATAGATCTCAGTAATCATTACGTTGCGTCGTTAAAACCCACCACGCCCGATAAGCAGATAAGTTGAATGTGAACTGACTGATGTACTCTATGTCCGAACTATGTCCGAACTATGTCCAAACCATGTCCGAATTATATCCGAATTATGTCCGAACTATATCCTAACCATGTTCAAACTATATCTTAACTATGTCCAAACTGGTCCGAACTGATCCGAACTGGTACGAAGTGGTCCGGACTGGTACGAAGTGGTCCGGACTGGTCCGAAGTGGTCCGAACTGGTACGAAGTGGTCCGAACTGGTCCGAACTGGTCCGAATTGGTCCGAACTGGTACGAAGTGGTCCGAACTGGTCCGAACAGATTCGAACTGGTCCGAACTGATCCGAACTGATCCGAACTGATCCGAACTGGTCCGAACTGATCCGAACTGGTCCGAACTGGTCCGAACTATGTCCGAACTATGTCCGAACTGGTCCGAACTGGTCCGAACTATGCCCGAACTGGTCCGAATTGGTCCGAGCTATGTCCGAACTGGTCCGAACTGGTACGAACTGGTCCGAACTGGTACGAACTGGTCCGAACTGGTCCGAACTGGTCCGAACTATGACGTGATTGACTGTGAACTGACCGATATGCTCGCCGAGAAGCTTCCTGACCGACTCGAATGGCACGTACTCCAACAGGTTGTCGTCGAGCGAGTGGAACGTGTCGCCTATGACGTCATCAGCTAGTGACGTCACGTGCGAGTCGGGGTAGGTGGACTGGCTGGTGCTGTGGTTGGAGGAGTCCATGTACTGGAAGCCTGCGACAGAGACGAGGAAACAATTAGTTTATCATTCAATAATTAATTTAGAAAGTATCAATGGGCGGTGCATTGTTACTCTGGCGGAGGTTCGAACCATTTAGAGTAGATAGATATAATTTTGTTAATAATATTAATAATAATAATAATATTTTACTCAAGGTTTTGGTTCTCCACCTCACTATTACCTTCTTTATTGGATGAGCGAATTGAAGACTCAATTTCACAGTATTCGAAAAAACGTATATGTTTTTATTTCACGCTCCACAGGTCGAACAGAATTACAGATTCAGTTGAAACTTGGCATACACAAGTGTCCTTATCTAATTCGATGCTGTATAGTTTTGAGGCGCGATCGGTTGAACCACTTCTGAGAAAACTCATTTCAAAGTTTTCAAAAATCCCGTAAGAATGACCCAGAGAAAAAAAATAGTGAAAAATATATCCTTCGAGAGAATTCAAATTCTCAGGAAATTTCAATCTGATAATGATACACATTATTCCGAACTTCCATTCAAATCGGATCAGCCGTTTCGATGTAAAAAAATATATAATGTAATTTTTATGAATCATTCAAAGCTACTAAGATACCTATTAAACCCAAGCTACAGGTGACACCACTTGATTGTAAGCGATTAAAACAAAGTCTTCTTTATTATCATAGAAATTAACAAGGTCTGCTTTATCTTCGCCCAGCGGACAGACGGTAAACCATCAATACAGTCTTTGGCGGTTTACAGTTTGTCCGCTAGGAGGAGATAAAGCAGATTTGGAAAATTAATTGAGTAATAGGAGGGCAGTGACGTAATTGTTTGGATCTCAAGGTGAATATATATAACCAATCCAGAGGTATGTCGATATGTTCCAGCTCATCCATCAACGAGGCAACACATAACGCATTTGCCTAGTATTATTGGATGAGCGTAGCGAAGACTCAATTTCACTGTACTTGAAAAATCGAATGTGTTTTTTTTTTTTTTTTTTTTTTCGCGCTCTACAGGTCAAACAGAAATTCAGATCATGATGAAACTTGACACACACATGAACCCCTATCTGACTTGATGCTGTATAGTTTTGAGGCAAAATCGGTTCAACAATTCTTGAGATAAATCATTTTGAAGTTTTCAAAAAACCCATATGAATAAGCCAGGCGGAAAAAATGACAAAGTGAATGTTCTCCGAAATTTTTCAAATTTTCACAGAACTCGAACAACATAATAATACACATTAATACGGACTTTTACGATAATCGGATGTGATGTTTCGGAGTAAAAAAATAAAAAATGCGATTTTTATTTATTTAATTACTTAATTTTTTTTTATTCGCTCATCCATCAACGCGGAAACACATAACGCGTTTTCCTAGTGATAAAATAGGTTGGTTTCACTACATAGTGGCTAGTATATAAGATCGCACTCACCATTACACGTGTACCCGTCCGTCTTGGGGCCGTTCCTGTCTTTGTTTGGTGACGTCACGGGAGGTTCCGAGTCGTCGCTCTTGACCCTCTTCCTGGCCTGGGTCTGCTCCTTCAGGGAGTGGTTCTTGACGTGCTTCCTGAGGGAGCTCGGGTCCGTGTACCGCTTGTTGCAGCCCGCCACTTGACAGGCGTACGGCTTCTACAAACACACATACCAAACATTTAGATAATTATTATTTATTTATTTTATTGCTGTTTGACGACCCCACCAACAGCTAGGTTATATGGGGATACGAATGAGCAAGTGATTATATGAAACTATGATGTGTGGGCGTTAACAAAAACCCATGCCTAATGTGGGACTCGAAACCACGCCCTACAGATGAATGAATAGATAAATATGAAAATAAGAAGAAAAAAGGCCCAAAATCGTGAACATTTTTGTTATTGGATGATAACAATTAAATCTTGACTAGACGAGCTTTAGCGAGGATTCAATTTAACATACTGAAAATAATTGGTGTTCGTTTTAATGTTTTTTTTATGTCTTTTTGTCGGTTCTCCACAGGTCAAACGGCTACAGCTATCAACTTCAAACTTTTTTCGTTTTGGTTCCTCATTTAACTTAGATCTGTATAGTTTTGTGGCATTATCGGATGATAACTTTTGTTTTTATGAATCTTAGAAATTCCGAAAATACCCATTTAAATAACACATCGGAAAAAAATATATATATTTTTACAAAAAATGAAATTTTGCATGAAGTTGAATTACATTATGATACACATTTCTGAAAACTTCCAGCTTGATCGAGTGAGTCATTTCGAATAAAAACCATAAAATGTGCTGTATTGGTACCACTCGAAACCGTTTTTACCCATTTCTAACTTAAATGTCACCCAATTGGCGAATGTAGACAAAAGTTTGGCAAAAAAGTCGACATACTATTACTATCCGCTCGTCCAACAACGCATATATGGCGTTTTCCTAGTCTAATCAAAATGGGGTGATAAGATCGCCCTTGTGGTGCCCCGCCCAAACGATCCTACCTTCCATCCATAGCCCTAATTGGGGAACAATGATTTTGTATCAAGTTTCGATGTTATTAAAAAAAAAACAGTTACCGCATAGTTCTAACACTCACCGTATCGAAGTGAGTGCGCTGATGTTTGGCGCGGTCGGAACTGTTACTAAACGCCTTGGTGCAGCCGCTGTACTGGCAGGAGTACGGTCGTTCTCCCGTGTGAGACCTCTGGTGGATCTTCAGGTTCTCCAGTCGGGAGAACGCCTTGTTGCAGCCATCGAACTACAAGAGAGAGAGAGAGAGACGGCGTTATAGACAGGCTTCAAGAGAGAGAGAGAGAGAGAGAGAGAGAGAGAGAGAGAGAGAGAGAGAGAGCGAGAGAGAGAGAGAGAGAGAGAGAGAGAGAGAGAGAGAGAGAGAGAGAGAGAGAGAGAGAGAGAGAGAGAGAGAGAGAGAGAGAGAGAGCTAGAGACGGCGTTATAGACAAGCTACAAGAGAGAGAGAGAGAGAGAGAGCAAGAGAGAGAGAGAGAGAGAGAGGAGAGAGAGAGAGAGGAGAGAGAGAGAGAGAGAGAGAGAGAGAGAGAGAGAGAGGGAGAGATGGCGTTATAGACAATCGAGTTCGATTCAAGGACCTCTACGAAACAAGTACGACTCCTGAAGATGGCGCACAGTTTTGTACCGAAACGTAAACCAGTCTTACCATCAACCATCGGCCCTCAAAGATTTGGATGTCACATAATCTGTTTGATTTGATATAGGTCACTCAGTTGTGTAGTACGTACAGTATAGGCCTACATACGTTGCTTGTTTGGATCGCATAAAGAGATATTGTTCAATTTGATCTCAAGTTCTATTCAATTTCCATTCAATATTGACAATCTGTATTTTCCTGAAAAAGTATGTTGCTCAAAACCGCCATTTTTACATTTATATTGACACAATGTTGGATGAGCGAAGCGAAGACTCAATTTCACCATACCCGAAAAAAAGTGACTTTTTTTTCGCGCTCCACAGCTCAAACGAAAATTCAAAATTAGTTGAAACTTGGCATACACAAGTGTCATTATCTAGTTCGATACTGTATAGTTTTGAGGTGCAATCGGGTGAACCACTTCTGAGAAAACTCATTTTAATGTTTTCAAAAATACCATTAGAATAGCCCAGAGGAAAATATTCGTGAAATAATTTTCACCTGAGACATTTCAAATTCTCAGAGAATTTTAATATAATAATGATACACATTATTCCGAACTTTCACTCAAATCGGATCAGCCGTTTTGATGTAAAAAAATATATAATGTAATTTTTTAAAATCACTCAAAGCTATTAAGATACCTATTAAATCAAAGCAACAAGTGTCACCTCTTAATTGTAAACGATTAAAAAAACAAACCCTTCTTTATCTTCATATAAATTATTAATGGAAAATAAGATGGCAGTGAAGTAATGGTTTAGATCTCAAGGTGTATATATATATATATATATATATATAATAACCAATTCAAAGATAAGTTGATATGTTCCAGCTCATCCATCAACGCGGAAGCACATAACGCGTTTGCCTGGTATTAGTAATACGGCTCCTTAAAAGAGTCCATTGGGATTGGATTCAATAAAATGTCAGTTTTTTGGTGATGACTTTCGTACGCTATGAGGTCATCTATTGAACATCAGCTATCGAAAGCTGATATATTGATATATTGTATATCACCTATTGTATTGATATCACCTATTTTCATTTATTGGGATTATTTTGAATATTAATTCAAATATTATCATCATTATCATTTTAAATATTACTATCATTTTTTTTTTTTTTTTTTAATAACATCGAAACTTGATAGAAAATCATTGTTCCCCAATTAAGGCTATGGATAAAAGATAGGATCGTTTGGGCAGGGCACCACAAGGGCGATCTTACCACCCCATTTTATAACTATCATTATCATTATTGTTAATTATCAATGGATTTACTTAATATCATATAATGTTATAAGCCACATTTATGAGTTCTAGTAAGCTGATAATTGTAAGCTGATAATTGTAAACTGATAACCATTCCGATTTTCTCGGAAGAGGGTTAAAGGAATTATTGAATAATAAAATAAATAAATAAAGATATCAAATTATCAAAAATATCAAAAACACAGTTATTTTCAATACCTTCAAGATGATTGATAATTTATAACTATAGAACTCATGTCGTATAATTGTCAAGCGTATACAACTGAAAAAAAAAACATTTTTTGGGGCGCCTAAAGAGCGAATAGTGGAATAAAAATACTTCCAAGAGTGAATTCGGCTTTTTTTTTCGCTGTATATGCGTGACACTTATGCGACATGATTTATATGGTTATATTTTATACCATATTGCAAAGGTATTAAAAATGTGTGTGTTTATTAAGTATTATAATTTTGATATCTCATACCGTTCAAAAGTTATCACCAAAAAACTGACACTTGACAAAATAAGTCGAAGTTTCTAAATAAATATCTAATCATCAGTCGCCGAGTTTTTGCTCTGTTATGTTTGTCGTCTCTCAACAGCCTCATCACGTTCTCTCTCTAATGCCAACCTAAGAAAAACAAACATGTGTTTTCAGTTTTTTTTTGCGCACGTCTGTTTTTGGTGCAACCTTCACTCGCTTGGCTCAAGTTTAAGTTTAAGGGCAAAGACGTTGAAAAAAAATTGAACATTTCGTCTACACTAATAATCGTGACGCGTTTGATAGAGTTTTCCAACTCTAACCAAGTCGTTGACGCGTCGATGAACCCTGATACTGAATTGTAAATTCTTTGAACCAATTATTTCACATTCGTTTAAGGACATCACAAACTTACAACTGGATTTTAACAAATACGTTAAAACATCAAAACGTTGAACATTAAAACGTTAAACATCAAAACGTTGAACATTAAAACGTTGAAAATTAAAACGTTAAACATTAAAACGTTAAACATTAAAACGTTGAACATTAAAACGTGAAACATTAAACCGTTGAATATTGAAACATTAAAACGTTAAAGATTAAAACATAGAACATTAAAACATTAAAACGTTGAACATTAAAACGTTAAACATTAAAACGTTAAACATTAAAACGTTGAACATTAAAACGTTAAAAATTAAAACGTTAAACATTAAAACATTAAGCACTAAAACGTTGAACATTAAAACATTAAACATTAAAACATTAAAACGTTAAATATTAATACATTAAAACGTTAAACATTAAAACGTTAAACATTAAAACATTAAACATTAAAACAATAACATTGGAACGTTCAGCATTAAAACGTTGAACATTAAAACATTAAAACGTTGAACATTAAAACGTTGAACATTAAAACGTTGAACATTAAAACATTAAACATTAAAACATTAAAACGTTAAATATTAAAACATTAAAACGTTAAACATTAAAACGTTAAACACTAAAACATTTAAACAGCAAATACGTTAAGAAACATTTACAAACAAATAAACGATATTTATTCACCCAATTTTAGAGAAAATTAGAAATCATAATCTCAATTTAAGAAATTACAATTAATGTTTTTGTCCTCCAGAGACCACGAGTCATGACGTAAGCATTACTGATTCTGTATAGAAACACGAACAAAATCGTGTTATGACTACGTCACGACTCAGGAAAAATACCGGGTCCTGGAGGACAAATATATAAATTGTAATTTCTGAAATTGAGTTTATGATTTCTAGTTTTCTCCTGAATTAATGAAATAAAATCGTGAATATTCGTTTAGATCCAGTTTCAGGGTGTGATGCCCTTTAAGCCTCAATCCAATTCACTAAAATCAAATATATTCTTTTATAACATTCAATTAAAAAGCGGTCAAAAGATTTTCAGAAAATCAACAAAGGGCTTAGAATGGATTGTAAAATTCTGCATTAAAAAACTTAAATAATTAAAAATATACATTTAAATGGAAATTTGTGCCTTATTTCCATAGTGATTATTCCTTAAATAATTCATTCAAAATGATAAAAGAGATCATAAATTCTTGCACTGAAAGCACTGAGAAAAGACTACTTTTTCTGTTTTCTTCTCCTCCTCCTCGTCCTCCTCCTCCTTCTCCTCCTCTCCTCCTCCTCCTCTCCTCCTCCTCCTTCTCCTCCTCCTCATTCTCCTCCTCCTCCTCTCCTCCTCCTTCTCCTCCTCCTCCTTCTTCTCCACCTCTCCTCCTCCTCCTCCTCCTTCTCCTCCTCCTCCTTCTCCTCCTCCTCCTCCTCCTCCTCCTCCTCCTCCTCCTCCTCCTCCTCCTCCTCCTTCTCCTCCTCTCCTCCTCCTCCTCCTCCTCCTCCTCCTCCTCCTCCTTCTCCTCCTTCTCCTCCTCCTCCTTCTCCTCCTCCTCCTTCTCGTTCTCCTCCTCCTACTCCTCCTCCTACTCCTCCTCCTTCTCCTCCTCCTCCTCCTACTCCTCCTCCTACTCCTCCTCCTTCTCCTCCTCCTCCTCCTCCTCCTCCTCCTTCTCCTCCTCCTCCTCCTCCTCCTTCTCCTTCTCCTCCTCCTTCTCCTCCTCCTTCTCCTCCTCCTCCTCCTCCTCCTTCTCCTCCTCCTCCTTCTCCTCCTCCTCCTCCTCCTCCTCCTCCTTCTCCTCCTCCTCCTCCTCCTCCTCCTCCTCCTCCTCCTCCTCCTCCTTCTCCTCCTCCTCCTCCTTCTCCTCCTCCTCCTTCTTCCGTCGTCACCTAAGAACTCGGCTACAGGCCAAACGAATCGTCCGATTCGTCTGAAATTTCCAGGGATTATGTAAATTCATAATAAAATTGTGTCTCTCGAATCTTTTAACCGAAAGTTATAATAGCCTTAATTGGAGAACAATGATTTTATATCAAGTTTCGATGTTATTAAAAAAAAAAAAAAATCTTGAAAATTTCGGTTCTTTAATAATTTCGAACATGTCAGTTTTTGTGTTATTGCTAACTTTTCTATGGGGATGTTGATAAAAACTTGGCGCGTCTTTTCGAGATATTATATACTAATATAGTTTTATAATAAAACAAACAAACTGTGCGATTGTTTACAGTGGGTTGGGTTGATGACCCTGACCCTGACTTTGACCTTGACAGTACACTGATCCGGTGACATTGACACCGAGTGGTTTATACAGTGCAGGGCATGTGGTCTGGTAATATAGACAAACGCGTTATGCGTTGAGGGATGAGTGAGTAGGCCTACTGTTTGAATGAAAAGAAAAATGGCAAACATTTAAAATTATTTCAGTTCGTATTGGGTAATGGTTATAGGACGTGCTCGAATGATCTCATTAGATGAGCGTAGCGAAGATTTCCATTCCACTTATCGGAAAGTTGAGAAAAAAAATTGTATTTAATTAAATTAATAAATTAATTTAATTTAATTTAAACATTATTTTAATTTTTTTTATGCAAAGTATCCAATCGACTACAAACTTCTTCTACGGATTATTTTTCAGGAAAATCGGCTCAAATAACGTTTTCTTGGAAAAAATCAGAAATTTTGAAAAGTCACGTGAGAATTTGAGAATTTGAGAACCAAAAATTCTTCAAAACCTCCAAAATATTTACTGAATATGAAAACAATCGTCTCACACATTTTCAGTAGACCAATCTAAAAAAAAAAAACTATTAAATAATGAACAAACGTAATTATAGCGTACATTTGATTGAATATCGGGTTCAGAAGACCATAAAGGTTGCATTAATCAGTATATAGCACATCAAGAATCAGTAGCAACAAGTGTAGCAGGTAGTCAAGTTTCAAAATTTTGAAGTAATTCAAGGTCTGTGGATGTCAATTGTGAGCTGACAAGTGAGGTGACAATGTATACAGTCGACCCCCTGGTAATCTTCTGTAAATTTCGATTACAATTTCTGTAATTTAGACAACAACAACAACAACGCTAAAAATCATCACATCTGAATCACCACGTGGTGATTTAGATCTATGTTCCGAAGAATAGAGGCGGTCCAACAACGACAACAACATGAACAACAACAACAACAACCACAACAACAACAACAACAACAACGACAACAACGACGACAACAACAACAACAACAACAACAACAACATGGACGACGACGACTCACCGGACACTTGTTGGGCTTCTCGCCGCTGTGCACGCGCATGTGTATGAGCAGCTTGTAGCGCGCGTTGAAAGGCCGCGACCTGCGCGGACAGCTCTGCCAGAAGCACGAGAAGTCGTCGCCTTTGCGCACCTCCACGTGGCACTTTTCGATGTGCCGCACGAGCGTGTCCTGATCGGGGAACGTCGCGTAACAGTCGATCCAGCGGCACTCGCGGCCGACACCTTGCAAGAACAAAACACTCGGGTCAGAATGAGGCGTTCTACCAGTGGTTTGTGCTGGTCTGACTCCAACTTGGATCCATGAGAGTCGATTTAGCGAAATATCAGTTTCTTGGTGATAACTTTTGAACGGTATGAGATATCGAAATTCTAATAAGCGAGGAGCACAGATAATTATAATAGCTTCAAGATGATTCAAGTTATAACTATTAGAGTCATGTCGCATAACTGTCAAGCGTATACAGCTAACAAATGTGTTGTTTAGCTGTATACGCGTCAAAGTTATGCGACATGACTTGAATAGTTATAACTTGAATCATCTTGAAGCTATTATAACTATCTGTGTTTCTCGCTTATTAGAATTTCGATATCTCATACCGTTCAAAAGTTATCACCAAAAAACTGATATTTTACTAAATCGACTCCAATATGGACTCTTTAACATCGATCTCAAAAGTCAAAACTGTCATTTCATTTTATTTCTTCATTTTGTCATTTCCTTTCCTTCACAAATCACAAATGTCATTCGACACAAACCTTTCCTCAATCTCAACCATCACTAAGAGCACTTGAAACATTTAATGGATGGTAACAATTTGTAAAGGGGAGGAGCCAAACCCTCCACTTTTACTTTTGTACAGGTTGCTCAAGAGATGGATATCTAGGGTTTTTAGATCAGCTGGCTTTTAGTTCAAATTATTTTTAGTAGGCCTAAAGTTAACCAATTCTCAGATAGAGAGACAATCTCAACTAATGTTAGATAAAAATAGTATTATTGAATAATAACATAACTATAATAACAATAAATAATAATAATATTATAATATCAAAATAATAACATCAAATAAATTAAACACAACGAATTAAATTGAATGAACTCACTTTGTGGCTCGTCGTCTTCGGTCTGCTCCTCGCTTGTTTGCTGCTGTAGATTCACCTCGTCGCCGCCAGGCAGCGGTAAGAACGGGTCACGTGACACGGGACTGACCAATGAGGTGTCGATGATGTCGTCGTGACGTAACAGCATGTGTTGCTTGTAAGATGGCGGTGCTTTACTCAAAATGGTGGTCAGCATTTCACTCTCGTGTTGGGGTAATACAATCTGCAGCAGAGGAAAACGCGAGTTGTGGTAGAGAATTGCGGGTGAGGAATTCACAAACCCATAAGTCTTGAACTATCAGAATCCTGACATAAGTGAAAAAGTGAATTCATTAATTGATACATTTTTATATATTGGCCTGTATATGTATAAATATATATATATATATATATATATATATATATATATATATATATATATATATATATATATATATATATATATATATATATACATATATATACGTATATATATATTAATATATTCATATATATATATATATATATATATATATATATATATATATATATATATATATATATATATGTATATATTTAATATATATATATATATATATATATATATATATATATATATATATATATATATATATATATATATATATATATTATATATATATATATATATATTTGAATATATAAATATATATGGATATACATATTTATTATGAATATATTGAATACACTTTTTGAGGCAAATAATCATATTTAAAGGTATTCTAGTCGTTTCAGAATAACGTGATAATATATTTATAATATTATATATATATATATATATATATATATATATATATATATATATATATATATATATATAAATATATATATATATATATATATATATATATATATATATATATATACATATATATGTATATATACATATATATATATATATATATATATATATATATATATATATATATATATATATATATATATATATTTATATTTATATATATATATATATATAAATATATATATATATATATAAATATATATATATATATATATATATATATATATATATATATATATTATTTTTATTTTTTTTTCATATAATTTCAGATGAAGTTCATCTCTATAGCCTATATTGTACGTAAATTAAACAAGAATGACATCAAAACAAAAATTAAATTCAGTAAGTTATTTATAGCTTGAACTTTATTTCCATCTTACTAACCAATAATTTCATTCTGTTACCTGATTGCTGGATAATAGTGGTAAATAGGTCTCCTCCAATGAGCGCATCGCGTGCAGACACTCGACGTCCTCATCCTCCTGATTGGTTGGATTGTGGCAGTGCAGGTTGTCCTTGGCGGGCTGGTCCGTGATGACGTGGCCATAGCAACCAGGCTTCGAGTTCTCCTGGCGGTAAACAAGCAGTCCTCGGTCAATGACGGGGCAACGACGAGGGTTATTCGTGTGATTGTAGAGGGTTGATAATGAAACCAAGTCGGGTGTCAGTTTTAGAATGATAATTTTAGAAAAAGAGAAAATGTATGAAAAATGAAGAAAAATGAAGTAATATGATGGAGATGTAGGTTTTAGTAAAATGAAGGTTTTTTACGACCAAAAAACTAATGAATAAACCCCTACGAACCAGACATCTCTTATTTAAAATTGCTAATAGGGTTCTGTCAAGTGACGTCACCCATTGTTGAAAGAGACAGACAACAATGTCCACCAGTTGGAATTGACCAATCAGAATGTTTGGTAGCCCACCAGTTCGCTGTGTTGCTATGGTAACTATTGTTTGTCATTAAAACTGACAATAGGCTTCTGTCAAGTGACGTTACTCATTGTTGCAAGAGACACACAACAATGGCCACCAGTTGGAATTGACCAATCAGAATATTTGATAGTCCACCAGTTCGCGTGTTGCTATGGTAACTATAGGCTTCTGTCAAGTGACGTCACTCATTGTTGCAAGAGACAGACAACAATGTCCATCAGTTGGAATTGACCAATCAGAATATTTGATAGTCCACCAGTTCGCGTGTTGCTATGGTAACTATAGGCTTCTGTCAAGTGACGTCACCCATTGTTGCAAGAGACAGACAACAATGTCCACCAGTTGGAATTGACCAATCAGAATGCTTGGTAGTCCACCAGTTCGCTGTGTTGCTATGGTAACGATTGTTTGTCATTTGTTACGTGACAGAAGCCTATAGAGCCCTTTTGTCGACCTACACGCTCCATAAAATATTTCAACGTGATGAAACTTTGGATCCTTACTGGGCCTCTGTTTGACTATTCAAATTGCTACTGGACTTAAAATTTAATATATATAGGCCTACTAATAATAATACTAATAATAATTACTAAAAAATATAAGAGTAGGAGAAAAATGAAAAACACAAAATACAGTTTGTAGAATCAGGAAAATTCAGAAATAAAATCTATGCCATCACATGAACACTATGAACTCCACCAAGGCTCTCGCCTTGTTGTATACTAAAAATACAGATTCAATAAAGTTTAAAATTAAATTTAAAAATTTAGCGAAAAAGATGCTTAAACATTTTCTTATAAAACTGTTACTTGATAATTCCGGTACTACCACCAATGTTGAATGATGAAAGTTTCTTCGAAGTCACAGAGTATGTGATTATACGAAAATATGGCCCTTCCACCAAAAACATGAAATTGTGAATGAATCCCAAAATTATGGAAGAATATACGGTTCTATGAATGTTAAATTGAGAGTAGGCCTACAGCCAATTCAAAAATTGTTATAAAAACTCGATACCCATATAGGCTCACTTTTTCAATTATTCAAAATGAAAAATGTAAAATTGAGAAAATGAATCGAATACGGTATATAGGCCTACTACATAGATGAAGCTGTATTTTATATTTTAAAAACGGCACTACCACCAATGTTATAGCGTAGGCCTACTGACTCGACAGAATTATAAAAATATGATAAAAAAACACGGCCCTTCCATCAAAATGAATAAAAACACTAAATCTCACCTGCGCATTATTATACTGAAACAAACTCGACGGCGAATTACGAATCAACTTCGTAAACTCTCCGCTAAACGGCGACGCCGAATGAGATCGCTTCCCGACCCGAGTATTGCCGGATTTACCCGAAGACGAACGCCGCGTCGCCGCCGAACTCGAACTAGATTCGTAAATATGATCCAAACCAGTCGGTTGGACCTGATGATGAAAACTTCCCGTATTTCTGGGCAGGGAATTTATGGGAGGAAGCATCTGAGTAGAATTTTCTGGAATAATAAAGGAATTTTGTTCTGTGTCATGAACCGATAACAAATTATTTAGTTGATAATTTTCATTATAGGGCGCGACACTATAGTTCATGTAGTTTTCGTTCGAATTTTCAAGCGGTAATAATAGAACGTTATTTTGAAAATTGTTAATATTATCGTGGTTCGATAATGACAATTGAATGGCGTTCGATAGTGTATTTTCTTCGTTCTGTTGGTAGTAGTTTGGTTCTTTTTTGCATTGTTGGTAGTTCTGGTAGAATTCGTTGGTGTGAAGTAAGATGCAGTCCAAGTCGTCTTTGTCGTAGGATGAGGGGAAGGTGTCGATGATTTGGGGGTGGGGGTGGGGGTACGATTGGAGGGGGGGAGGGGGAAGTCCCACAGGTGTTGGGATCGAGATGCATTTTACGGGTGACGCCACCTGGAATATGAAAAAAACGGGAATTAGATGCTGATTTTTTTCAACACAAATGTTTGGATTGTATTTTTTATTTCAGTAGTTATTTATCTACAATTTATCTACAATTTGCTGTCAATGGAAAGAAGTGATCATTGCCCAAGAGACTTAGTTCAGAGTGGAAGATATCAACATTCGTGTGTTTATACTGAAAGACTTTTATCTACGGCGAAAAATTATGGTTACAGACAGCGCAGTCCTGGTGTTGAAGTTCATTAGTTTCAAATAATTAAAATGGGGTGGTAAGATCGCCCTTGTGGTGCCCCGTCCAAACGATCCTATCTTTCATCCTCAGCCTAAATTGGGGAACAACGATTTTGTATCAAGTTTCGATGTTATAAAAAAAAAAAATCAATCAATAATATTTATTAATATTTAATAATTTATTTTTAATATATTTTTTTAAATTATATGTAAATTTACTATTATAAAATATTTATTTATAATATTTATTAACTCGCATTCACATAAAGCGGCCATCTAGCCTCATTTTAATGCACAGTGTAACAAATTAACTGGCATAACTGTAGAGACAACGTATAGGCCTACCTGTATAATCAATCTACCTATATGTATTCATTTATTATGTCTTATTTACAGATGCGAAGTTCTGTTGTATATGACCGCTCTACCACTTGACCTATATAAAAATATCTTAAATATATAAATAGGCGTATATCATGAAAATATATAAAATTATATCAAATATTACCGTTAAAATACACATGAATTTTATTTCATCAAGTAGGCCTAGATGCATATATAGATTTTATTTGAATTTTAAATTTTAGTTTCATAAAAAAGAATTTTGTGTGACTGAAAGTGTAGACTAGAGTTCAGCATGTATATATATATATATATATATATATATATATATCATATAGATTTTGTATCAAGTTTCGATGTTATTAAAAACAAATATGTGTATATCATATCGGTATAAGTCGGTATTTGCAGTTAATTATTATGTTGTTTTTTTTATAAGCATAGTTAAATCTACTTGAACGAATGACTAGACTTAACGACCAGTTAAAAAACTATATATCACTGTATAGGCTTCTAAGAAGATAACAAAATAGCATAAAATGTAACCCGAAGTATTCTAATTATAATCATAACAACTAATATCGTTAAAATGGTTGTGCCAAAAAAAAACATTAATACAACAAATTATTAAATTTGCAAATATAAAATATCAGACTCGATTGTAAAAGTGTCCAAGCATAATTATTATGAAGTGCAATAAATATGTAGATGCCAATGAAACACAAGTTTGGTTGATCTTGAGCTGGGGGACCATGGTAACCATCAATAAACTAATAGTCAAAGTCCAATATCACCCAAACTAACATTTTAATTGATACCAGAATCTCAAATCAAGTACACTATGTCAATATAAAATGATGTAAATATTTTGTTCATATATTTATAATTTACCTCAAGGTGTTCTTTAGAGATGAAAATCCTCAATTCACAACAAACAGATAACTAAAATCAATAAAAAATGAAATTGAAAAAATCTTGAATATGATTATTTTAAATGATTGTATCACTGATTTGATTTGAACACAAAAATATAATAATAATAATAATAAAATATAAGTTTGAACTTAAATCACAAACACGACTTCTAACTTCGACGTTTCAACAACTAATGAAATTAACAAGCACTAAAATCTTCGATACATCAACAAACTAGATCAAAAACGTTCCATTTTTAAATCTGCTCCGTGATTGGCTAGACGTCTAGAACATTTCGACCAATCAGAACGCGTATAGTATGTATGTCTCTATACGAGAGTCTAGAAGGGTTAGATTTGCTCGTTTAGACAGTTTTTTTTTTTTACCTTTTTGTGACTTGTTTTAAT
Source organism: Brachyptera risi (assembly GCA_964007535.1). Taxonomy (NCBI): domain Eukaryota; kingdom Metazoa; phylum Arthropoda; class Insecta; order Plecoptera; family Taeniopterygidae; genus Brachyptera; species Brachyptera risi. The sequence continues at coordinate 4,433,732 of OZ023338.1, read as the reverse complement.
AGAGTTAGTGACAGCACAGCTGCACTTGAATTTTTTTTAAATTGTGAAAATTAAATATAAAAAAAATATTTTTTTTCGAGAAATGTGTGGTATTGTATTACTTGGAATTGTATCCAAGCGTTAGGTTTTCTATTAAAATGTGGTCTTGTGTTCTGTGATGATGTGATAGGGTCAATTAAAAATTGATAGGACAATTCCATAATTGGTGATGTTGAAGATGGTTTAAAAGAAACAGAATGATAAGTGTACTGTCATTATTTGTAATTACAAGATGGTTTGTAAATCTTTATTTTATCAGACAGGCTCCGGTTCGAACCCCGCTGTCGTCCCACGTGCATAAATTAAAGGATATCCCGACCGTGAAACTAGATTTTTATAAATAACAACCGATATTTATTTAACTCAATTTCAGAGAAAACTATAGAAATTATCGTCTCAAAACAAGAATTCGTTCTTATGCGGGCTTCTTATTATTAATCAACTTATTTCGCACTCATGGCAGTTCTTCTTTATTTTTATTATATTACCGTTATATTCGTATTGAATTTAATTTGTTATTATCTCCAAGTGTTGTTATTCTATTTCATATTTGTCATGTTATTGTTTAATGAGAGTAAAAAAACATTTTGAGATTGAAAAATTGAAAAAATTGAATTTTCGAAATTTGGATTATTTTGTTCGTCCTCCAGAGAGCGTGAGTCATGACGTAGGCATTATAGATTCTGTATAGAAACATGAACAGAATCGAGTAATGTCTACGTCACGACTCAGTTAAAACGCCGAGTCCTGGAAGAGACAAATGAATAAATTATAATTTATTATAAATTATAAGTCTTCATCTCCCCTTCCTAAGAGGAGGAGGCGGAGATGATGACGTTGTTATCAAGTTACAAAGATCGACGATTTTTCACCAGAATGAAATCAAAAAATATATATAAACGTAATATTTATCTTGGGTCGCTGTAACTTCAGCGATAAAAATAGGACAGTATTCCTGATCCATGCAATTTATAATTAATAATTTACTTCTTCAATCAAGGTCAACTGAAAATTTCCCATTTTAGAATTATATTTAATGTCACTTCTTTGACGCTTCTGACCAAACGATTCGTTTATATATATATATATATATATATATATATATATATATATATATATATATATATATATATATATATATATATATATATATATATATATATATATATATATATATATATATATACATATATATATATATATATAAATATATATATATATATATATATATATATATATATTTATATATATTATATATATATATATATATATATATATATATATATATATATATATATATTTATACATATATATATATATATATATATATATATATATATATATATATATATACATATATATATATATATATATATATATATATATATATTTATATTTATATATATTATATATATATATATATATATATAAATATATATATATATATATATATATATTATATATATATATATATATATATATATATATATATATATATATATATATATATATACATATATATATATATATATATATATATATATATATATATATATATATATATATACATATATATATATATATATATATATATATATTTATATTTATATATATTATATATATATATATATATATATATATATATACATATACATATATGTGTATATTAAGAAACAATAATGTCTAAATCACCTATTTATGAATCGAGTGATGGATATAAAGACGTGTGTAAAACGTAAATCAAAAGTATATATGTTATAAAATTGTCCAAGTCACGACCATATGTGGTTATTAATAAAGACACTTTTAATAGGCTTTTACTAAACAAACAGCTGCACATTCAAACCTACAGTTCACTTTTTACATTGCAATAAAGACAAGTTGGCAACACCACCGAATTGCTGGGGTTTTTTTTATTCCTTATTTCTGTAGTTGGTACGGTGCATGTTGGTGCTTGGTAAAGATGAGCATTTTATCGCACTAATAAATTATAATGCTCTTGAATAAAATAGTGAATCTCAAATAATATCAAAATAGTTGTTTGTTGCTTTTTTATTCACTATTTCTAGTGATTCATGATCTATTTAAGAGCCCGCATCTTAGCTGAGCATGTTTCTCTTCGAAATGCTCTACCCAAGTTCGATGTGCGTTTAAAATTTTGATTGTGGGTTGAAAAGTGAAAAAATGATAATATTGGAAGAGTTTCAGTAGCCACCGCTAGATGGAGGAGTTTTTCTTTTCATAATTGGACAAAATCTAGTTACATTACACATTTTGGCCAAGGAAATTGGGAAAACTGTAGAATCACAGGCAAATCGGAATTTTAAATATTGATGAGCGAAGTTGAACTCAAGGATGTGCGTTTGTAATTTATTTCTACTATTATTCGGTAACCGGGAATTAAGCAATGAAAACCATCAAATTAGGCACATTTTGATTCAATTATTGCTCCATAATAAAATTATTCCTCAATTTTCGATTAGGCATATCTGATTGTGAGGGTATTATCAATTCATTGCATTTTACCGCAAGTCCGTAGAGTTTGTAGTTCTTGAGACATATGTGGCGGAAGTGCACCCTGTAAATCTGTCTAAGATGCGGGCTCTTAAGTTTATAGCAGAAACGATTTTGTGCTTTTCGTTGCATTAATAAATTGTGTTTTGATTAAAATAGAGAATTTCAAATAATTTCATAATGTGGTTGGTTGTTTTTTTATTCACGTTTTCTATAGTTGGTATACGGTACATGTTGGTACTTGATAAAGATAGGAGAAAACGATTCCAAGCATTTTATATCATTGATAAATTATGCTCTTGAATAAAATAGTAAATTTTAAATAATATCAAAATGGTTCTTTTTTTTTTAATTTCTACCTATTCACTAATAATTTCACTATCTCTGTAGTTGATATACGGTATAGGCCCATGTTGGTACTTGACTAAGATCATAGCAGAAAACAATTCTAAGCTTTTTATTGCATTGATAAATTGTGTTTTTCATTAAAATAGTGAAAATTGATTTAAAATGATATTAAAATAGTGAAGTTCCTATTAAAGTCTTCTCACACTATAATTATATTATAATTATATTGATTATTATATAATTAATTATATTGATTATATATTATAATTATTATATAATTATAATTACTATTATAATTGTTACTTAGGTCCGGCATGACCAAGTCCAGTTAGCAGTTATCTGAGAGTTGGTGAAAACAAATATCCCAGGTAACCATGGTGATGACAACTTTTATCTGCCAGTTGGAGCTACTCCCACGTTGGTAATACCGGGCCTTAGTGAATTAAGCGATAGTCAAGCTATAGTCAAGCGATAGTCAGTGAATTAAGCGATAGTTAGTGGACTAAGCGATAGTTGGTGGATGCAGTTGTTATCACCCTTGGTTACGCATTATATTTTCGTATAACTATGTATAATAATTAGAAGATTAAAACCAGCTCTTTATTATTACTATTATAATTTCAAAAAGTGTCACCTGTGGCACTTCAAAGAATGATTATTCAAATGATTATTTGTTTATTTATCGAAAACGGTCAAATTACACAAAAGTACGCTAAGAAGCGATAATTTAAAAAATATATATATTCTTACGTACTGGTTTTAGAAATAATAAGTTAGTGGATTACACGATAATTAACAGATCAAGTTGTTTTTGCCCTCAGTTATCAATGATATTATTATTTTGATTGATCATTAATTAACTCAATTGACCGATGAAGATCGTCCGCCCTCGTGACGTCACAGAATATAAAAACCAATTAAGTGGACAGTGAAGCAGGGGAAATAGGGAAATAACCAATCTAGGTATCTCAAATTTCCCCTGCTTCGTATAAGTCACGCCCATCTACATTGGTCAATTGACCATTGTAGATCGTCCGCCCTCGTGACGTCACAGAATATAAAAACCAATCAAGTGGACAGTGAAGCAGGGGAAATAGGGAAATAACCAATCAAGGTATCTCAAATTTCCCCTGCTTCGTATAAGTCACGCCCATCTAGATTGTTCAATTGGCCATTGTAGATCGTCCGCCCTCGTCATGTCACAAAATATGAAAACCCATCAAGTGGACAGTGAAGCAGGGGAAATGGGGAAATAAGCAATCTAGGTATCTCAAATTTCCCCAGCTTCGTATAAGTCACGCCCATCTACATTGGTCAATTGACCATTGTAGATCGTCCGCCCTCGTGACGTCACAGAATATAAAAACCAATCAAGTGGACAGTGAAGCGGGGAAAATAGGGAAATAACCAATCGAGGTATCTCAAATTTCCCCTGCTTCGTATAAGTCACGCCCATCTACAATGGTCAACTAACACATTCTCAATTTTTCTAAGAGTCGATTCATGAAATAATAAAATGATCCTACAACAAATAACCATAAATTAAAAAGTGTCGTCATTTTCCAGTACTGATATCTCCGAGTGTCAGCTTTCTCTCGCGTACACAGCCTTCTAGTTTTTACTTGCCCGTCGTTTCCGCTGGCTGTAATGACTTCTCTTAAGAGTCCTCGGGAGTACATTTAGGCCCAGTATTACCACGGCCAGTTAGTATTTATCTGAGAGTTGGTGAAAACAAATAGCATAAGTAACCATGGTGATAACAAGTTTGAACTGTCAGATAAAGGCTAACTGGACTTAGTAATACCGTGCCTAAGGCCCAGTATTACCACGGCCAGTTAGTATTTATCTGAGAGTTGGTGAAAACAAATAGCATGTGTAACCATGGTGATAACAAGTTTGAACTGTCAGATAAAGGCTAACTGGACTTGATAATACCGGGCCTAAGTGAAATATCAGTTTATGGTGATGGCTTTTGAACGGTATGAGATATCAACATTCCAATACGGAGGGAACACAGTTATTTGAATAACTTCAAGATGGTATTAAATAAAACTATATAACTCATGTCGCATAATTAGGCCTATAGCATAATAAGCGTATACGGCTAAAAAAAATGTGTTTGTTTAGCTGTATTTTTTTTTTTTCCCCAATAGTTAAGGAATTTTTTCTATTTTTTCATTATATTTAAATAATACATACATACAGGATTAATTAATACGCTCTTCCACAAAGCCTGAAAAAAGATAAAAAGGCTTATCTGTGGGATGAGAAATGAAATTAATAGCTTGGACAAAAATCGGGTCTATATCATGAAACAAGTTCACTAAGTGTTTACTTTTTTTCACTGTCTCATAAATCAAGGGTCAGGCCTACTTGAAATACAATAACATGGGTCTATCATCTATTTCTGTTTTCACAACTCTCAAATTATACAAGGACAAAATAAATGAAAACTTTTCAATAGTTAATTGGAATACAAAATCGAATATATGTATTTATATATGTGTGGACATGAAATTGAAATTGAAATTCCGTTGCCTACTTCAAGAACGTCAAGCCGGTAGGCCATGTAAAGAGGCCTCTTAAGGACACACGATGCAAAAAGCACGCCATCTTGTTTAGTGCCAGTGTTGCCATGGTAACTTGACCCAGCAGCCGCGAGGTTACGCTGCCTTCCACATGTGTTGACATTGTGAAAAACAAATAATAGTATAAAATATGCGAATATAAAATGGAGAAAATGTGAAAAAGCATATTTAATTGGTTTTTATAGAAGTGGATATAGATACCGCGAATGTCACTTAGAAGAACGGCCTATAGCATTGAAGGCCGGATTAGGACTTTGATTGGATGATATTTACTAGACTAGTCAAACGCGAAATATGCGTTGTAAGATGAGCGAGATATCCCAATAAGGTATAAAAGTCGTTGAAGTAGTTGTAACCTTGCTACTTTATCGACTCTGGTATTCTACACACCTTGATATCTGAATAAGCTATAAAAGTCGTTAAAGTAGTTCTAATCTTGCCAATTTATTGACTCTGGTAATCTACACACCTTGACGCATATAAAAAATACTTCATTGTTGGTCAACTCTTGAATCTAGAAAGCAGTGAATCTCAACAACTTAATTCTGTCACAATTTGTATGATATATTTGATGAATATTATCAGTTATTTTTATTTTTTTCTTCAAAACGACTGATCAGAATTGCTTAAAAAATCGTAATAATGTGTAAAATCTATGTTTACACATTTAGAGAACATTTCATCCCATTTGGAGAGATTTTATTGATGAGCGTAGCGAAGTCTCCACCCCACTCTTATAGGGCTTTGTCTGTGTGTTTTTTTTTTTTTTTTTTTTTTTTGTAAGCACTCCACAGGTCGCAAGGGTTGACTGATCAACATGAAACTTTTTTTGTACACGCAAACTCATCCAAATTAGAACTGTATAGTTTTTGGGATGAATCGGTTGGACCGATTTTGAGAATCATCATCTCAAAGTTTCTAAAAACCCCATAAGATTTGGCTGGGCAGAAAATGTTGAAAAATAAAATCTCTCCAAATAGGATGAAATTTTCTCTAAATGTGTAAACATGGATTTTACACATTATTACGATTTTTTAAGCAATTCTGATCAGTCGTTTAGAAGAAAAAAATAAAAATAACTGATAATATTCATCAAATATATCATACAAATTGTTACAGAATTAAGTTGTTGAGATTCACTGCTTTCTAGATTCAAGAGTTGACCAACAATGAAGTATTTTTTATATGCGTCAAGGTGTGTAGATTACCAGAGTCAATAAGGTGGCAAGATTAGAACTACTTTAACAACTTTTATAGCTTATTCAGATATCAAGGTGTGTAGAATACCAGAGTCGATAAAGTAGCAAGGGTAGAACTACTTCAACGACTTTTATACCTTATTAGGATATCTCGCTCATCTTACAACGCATATTTCGCGTTTGACTAGTTTTTCAACATTTTCCGCCCAGCCAAATCTTATGGGGTTTTTAGAAACTTTGAGATGATTTTTCTCAAAATCGGTCTGACCAATTCATTCCAAAAACTATACAGTTCTAAGTTGGATGAGTTTGCGTGTACAAAAAAAGTTTCATGTTGATCAGTAAACCCTTGCGACCTGTGGAGTGCTTACAAACAAAAAAAAAACACAGAAAAAGCCCTATAAGAGTGGGATGGAGACTTCGCTACGCTCATCAATGAGATAATAAGATAATAAGAGATAAAGAGATAATGAAGAGATAATAACCAGATGAAAGCAGGTACTAGTTGAAAATATGCAAATATGGGTTGTAGAAAATGTAAAAAAAAAACAGATTCAATTGACGACTAGTGATTGACCCGCCCATAAACGTCACAAAACAGAACATCCAATCAAATGGATTTTGTTGTGTGGGAAATTTCACATTTACCTATCAGAGTATCTCTAAATTCCCACATGAAGTATAGATCAAGGTGGCTTTGGCGATTAGCCACGCCTACCACTAGTGGTCAATTATTTTCATAGAAGTAGATACTGTGACTGTCACTTAAAATAACGTCCTAGACCTAGCTATAGCACTAAATGACTATCAAACTTTGATTGGATAATATTTATTAGTCGAGATAATAAAGAGATAATAACAGATAAAGAGATAATAAAGAGATAATAACAAGATGAAAGCAGATAATAGTTGAAAATATGTGAATATAAAATGGAAAGAATGTAAAAAAAAACATTAAATTCGTTTGTATATAGATAAAAGAAGTAGATATATAGCAGGGTCTACCGCGACTGTCACTTGAAATAACGTCCTAGACTTATAGCTGGCTCCAATGGATTAGGACTTTATTTGGAAAATATTCACTATAGAAGAGATAATAACAAAATAACAGATAAACAGATAATAAGCATAAAATAACAAGATGAAAATATAACAAGACAACGAGATAGGCCTAATATGGTATCCAAGTTCTTTATGTTTATATATTTGAGGTCTTCATCGAAGCTATTAATGTTGATATAATTTTATTAAATCATATTTTACAGTTTATCCAAATACTCCATGAAAACTTTCAAACCCTTGATATACTGATACGAGTAGTCGAATGGCTAGCACACTGAACCGTCATCCAGGAGAGCGGGGTTCGATTCCCGCCATGGTCGACCATCCTGACAGGGGTTTTTCGTGGTTTCCCTCTGTCGTTCAGGTCAATACTGGGATGGTTCCTTAACAACAGGCCACGACCGACTCCTTCCCACCATCCAAAAACACCTGATAAAATAACCTTTCATCTCATCATCCCATCGTCTCATTCATCATCCACCGACGCCAATAGATCGAAGCCATCAGTATAGTGCGTCGTTAAAAACCTATTATATGAAAAAAAAAAAATCGTTTTTATAAATTATTCATTTATTTTTATTTATAAATGAACAATTTTAATCGATTCCGATTCTAATTTGATTTTTGCCCGCCATTTACTCAAATTGCCAGGACAACTCAGTACTGTCACAAATGACAGTTGGAAGAAGCCTATCAAACAGGTGGTTCAAACAGATGAATGCGCGGAACACCCGTGTTTTAGTGGTACAGAATAGGGGAGACGGTCGATCGGAACCTTCTCATTTAGTGAATTTAATCTGTTGCTATACATGTGTTATGATATTGTCACGGTAGAAGCTGACAGTTCGAAACACCAAACCGTTTGTGATAAATGATAGGAGAGACGGACGATCGGGTCTGGAAAATGGTATGTTTTTTCATACCAATGTACTAAACTGAATTATCAAGAGATAAGAATGTTTCATGTTATTTATGGTTGGTCCAACTGATTCATAAATTAAATGCATGGAATTAGCTTCGAGAGAAAGTCCTTTTTTTGTTTTTATTTTCTATAATTACAATTGGGAGTGTTGGCAGTTGTCTATACCAACATGACAGAGTTTGATAACTCAAATTGTTCTGAAGTTATGACAGAAAAAAATAGTAGTGACATTGTAAAAATTGGCTGCTTTTTTCAAATCAACTAAAAATGGGTACCATAGAAATTATTAAGGTTTCCATCCTTGAATAATTATATTCTTAATAATCGTCTACATTGAGAACTTTTTTTAAAACCTGTTCCATGATGGAAAATATGAAATTTGAGCGAATTGACCATTGTAGATCGTCCGCCCTCGTAATGTCACAAAATATAAAAACCAATCAAGTGGACAGTGAAGCAGGGTAAATAGGGAAATAACCAATCAAGGTATCTCAAATGCCCCCTGCTTCGTATAAGTCACGCCCATCTACAATGGTCAATTGCGTGATAGAATATGGGAGAATTCCAACAATTGAATGAAGATACCTCTACATTGAGACTGGCTAGCTTATAATATTTGATTCGATTTTTTCTCTCTATTGCTCAAATTCCGTAGAAATTTATATTTTCGGAGATTTTTTGTTACTCCTAATTTTCACATATGTTATTCTTATGAGGTTTTTCAAAACTACAAAATGATTTTTATTTCGATTATTTTGAACCAATATCGCCTCAAAACTATAGAGTATCGAGTTAGAGGTGGACATAAATGTGTGTGACAAGTTTCATCAAAATTTGCGATTTTTTGTCATGTGTATAGTGTGCACAAGGAAAGCTTCGTTTTATGGAGTAATGTAAAATTGATTCTTCGCTTCGCTCATCCAAAAGATAAATGAATTTTAGAAACACAATTATTATTTAGAAACCCTCTTTAATTCAACTTCATTCTAAGATTTAATACTTTAATTCAAGTTGACTAATCATGTGTTGTTGGTAATTTTATTATTGTATTTGTAATCTGTTGTATCTGTTGTGCGTAATTATAAGGAAAGGAAAATAAACGAAATAAATAAATAAATACAAAATAAATATACTTTCATCTAAAATTATAGGTACAGGTACATGGTACAGTACATGTTATTGTTAAGTAGGCTACTTTGAACGAAAATGATAAATAAATAAATTAATGAAATTAATAACCTAGCTGTTGGTGGGGTCGTTAGACAATAATAAAATAAATAATTCAGAGACATGTACTAGTATTAAAAAGTCATCAACCATAATCAAGACATTGTTGTAATAATTGGACAACAATGTCCTTCAAATTGTGTTCTTAAATCACACTTTCAGTATTCTTGTTTCTCCCAACTTATTCAGTTGCTATGGTAACGTGCCATCCCTAAATAAAAATACCGAATTGTTTATATAAAATGATGAATAAAATGAGATGACGATTTAAAAAAGTCATATCACATCTCTGTCTAACACCAGACACGGCCACATATGTTGGTGGCTTATTTATTTGTACAGAATAATACGATCATAAAGAATGTAATGAAATAAATCAACTGAAGTAAAATGTCATATTATACACTAGTCAAACGCGAAATATGCGTTGTAAGATGAGCGAGATATCCGAATAAGGTATAAAAGTCGTTGAAGTAGTTCTACCCTTGCTACTTTATCGACTCTGGTATTCTACACACCTTGATATCTGAATAAGCTATAAAAGTCGTTGAAGTAGTTCTACTCTAGCCACTTCATTGACTCTGGTATTCTACACACCTTGACGCATATACAAAATACTTCATTGTTGGTCAACTCTTGAATCTAGAAAGCAGTGAATCTCGACAACTTAATTCTGTCACAATTTTAATGATATATTTTATGAAAATTATCAGACATTTTATTTTTTTTCTTCAAAACGACTGATCAGAATTGCTTATAAATTCGTAATAATGTGTAAAATCCATGTATACACATTTAGAGAAAATTTCATCCCATTTGGAGAGATTTTATTTTTCAACATTTTCCGCCCAGCCAAATCTTATGGGGTTTTTAGAAACTTTGAGATGATTTTTCTAAAAATCGGTCCGACCGATTCATTCCAAAAACTATACAGTTCTGAGTTGAATGAGTTTGCGTGTACAAAAAAGTTTCATGTTGATCAATCAACCCTTGCGACCTGTGGAGTGCTTACAAAAAAAAAAAAAAATACACAGACAAAGCCCTATAAGAGTGGGATGGAGACTTCGCTACGCTCATCAATAAATATGTTTGAGAAACTTTCACAGTTATTATATGGATTCATGATTGAAATACAAAAAAAAAAAAAATCAAGAAAAATTGAAAGTTGAAAATTGCAAAAGAAAAAAATTGTCAATCACTTGTAAAATACCAACACTAATACCAACTTGACCAAGAAAAAACACAATTTAGTTCAGCAATAGCAATCACAACTCCATACTTAACAAACGCATAAAAAAAACACACAAGATAAAAAAATAAGAAAAACCACAAAAAAAATACAAAAACACAAAGAATTAATGAGAAACAGGAAAATTAAATTTTGAAAAAATTGTTCTTATCACTTGTTAAATAACAACACCAGTATCAACTTGACCGAACCTAAAACAACAACAACAACAACAACAACAACAGTGATTACAAGCCTACACACTAACACATCACCATGTAACCATACACCCGCCCACATGTGTTGCCAGAAAAAGTACCCGCTACATACATAGGCCTACATACACTCTATCTATCACAGCCACCTGTTGGAGCCGAGAGCCTGTCAGTCTTGTCGGGGGTGTGGGGGGCGGCGGCGGGGGGAGGGGGGATGAGGGGGTGACACATTTCACAACTAATAGACGAGTTAAGGGTGTTTTAGGTCGAAGGTCGCTGAACTTAAATAAAAACAAATGGCGCCTAACGACATGATAGTGATGTTAAGATTAGTGTCAGGTTGGGATCTTTTTTTTGTGGGGGGGAGGGTTTTTGAGGAAGACTTTTGATATTAGTATGAAAAAAAAATGTGTTAAATTTAACTAGGAAACCATAAATGTGATTATATATATATATATATATATATATATATATATATATATATATATATATATATATATATATATATATATATGTATATATATATATATATATATAGATATATATATATATATATATATATATATATATATATATATATATATATATACATATATAAAATATATATATATATATATAGATGCTTTTAAACTTTCTTTTCCATGATGCATATAATTGAATAATGACACATTTTGAGTATATTCATGGATATCTTCTTTAATATGTGACCAATTGGAGTCACTTATTAAAGAAGATATCCATGAATATACCCAAAATGTGTCATTATTCAAATATATATATATATATATATATATATATATATATATATATATATATATATATATATATATATATATATATTATATATGATCAAAGACCTTAGTATCTAACTTCGTTAGATATTAAGGTCTTTGATATGATGTTTCGAACTTTCATGGTCCTTATTATGTGGATGTATATTCAAATTTTCGGAATACCATGTGTAATTGAATTGGAAAAACAATTCATTGTGTTTTCCCTACGTTTCAACATGTGTAGCCACTCATAAGCTATGCCATTCTCAAGGGTTGATCAAAAGGGTCAAAAGGTCTCAAGGGTCGAAACATGGGTCGTGAAATTGACGACTCGCACTCTCCGCCCTCTTGACATACAAAATCATAAAATCCAATCAAGGAGGCTGTGGAAACTGTGATGAAATTAAAATATCGAATCAAGGCATCTCTAAATGAGCACACATGATAGAGATCTAACTGGCCGACTGGTAAAGCCACGCCTAGCTTCAGTCGTCGATATCTTTTGTAAAAATTGATCATTTTTCAAATTGTTTGTAAGTGATGAAATAAAGAATGCATGAAATTGAAATGAGATGTCATGGTTAGTGAATTTTTGTCAGGTTTTATTTGCTTATAAAGAGTTTCTTATCTTCGATCCTACATATCTCATCCATTTTCTTATTTGGGGACTCGCATTTCCCGCCCTATGACGTCACAAATCATACCGTCCAATCAACAGGGCTGTTAGAACTAAGGTGAAATTCAAATAGCCAATCAGGGTGACTCTAAATGACCTCAAGTGGTAATAATATCGTTTATTGTCATATTTTTTAGAAATTCTAATACAGTGTGTATGGATATACATGATGCTGGATTGTGCAGACATTTTAATTTTTTTAGAAGGCTGACTGGTGAAGCCACGCCCATTTCGAGTCGTCAAATTGGGGAACAGTGATTTTGTATCAAGTTTCGATGTTATTAAAAGAAAAAAAATGTTCTGATTGGATGAATGGAGTAAAGACTCAATTTTACATTACTTGAAATACGTAAGTGTTTTTCGCTCTCCGTAAGTCAAATTATTATTATTATTATTATTATTATTTTTTTTTTTTAATAACATCGAAACTTGATACAAAATCATTGTTTCCCAATTAAGGCAATGGTATAAGTCAAATTATGGTACAAATCTCGATGAAACAATATAGGCTTCTGTTAAGTGACGTCACCCATTGCTGTATTGCTATGGTAACTATTGTTTGTAATAGTTTTCACAGAAGCCCATAGGAAATTGATGAAACCCATGGGGGAAAATCGGAAAGAAAATATTTCCTCCAATGTATTGAAATATATTTCCACTGGAATAAATGTTCAGGTAATTCAAGCGCAAGAATGATACACATTATTCCAAAGTTTTACTTCAATTTGATAACCATTCCTCATTTCGAAGAAACAACTTGTAATTACACTTAAATTGTGTATCAATTAAATGCTTTCGAATCTATTGAGAAAGAGCAACAACTGGAACCAATTGAATAGTAAAACGATTAAAATAAGTAAAAGATAAAACAGGAAGTCATCAGTGACAGATAGTTTCAAAATCAATGTGTGTGTATAGCGTATCATTACATTTCATATAAAAATGCCTGCATTGATTATCCTAAGTAATAAGTGAATTCTAGGCCTACTATAATGAAAATTTTTTTGCTTCTAGAAAGGATATACCGCGGTATTGAACTTTTTTTCTAATAATATCAGAACTTGCTACAAAATCATTGTTCCATAATTAGGTCAAGATGAAAAAATATGAATATTACGATGAAAAATAGGATCGTTTGAACGGGCACCACAAGGGCGATCCTACCACCCCTACATTTCCAACCCCATACTCATAAAATACCAACAGTTCTTTCATAAGTTGATTTTACAGTTATCAGTTATAACCACCACGTGTAGGTACGATGAAATGAGTGAAAATATGAGATTAAAAATACTAAAATTAACTGAATTGTAATAAAAATAAAATAAGATTATTTTAGTATAACAATATGTGACACCATTCAAAGACAAGACAGTACGTGATTCCTTTCGTATATATCCCAAAATAATAACTTTACTCTTAAAAAAATAGGATTTTACAGATGTTGATATTTAATCCGAAAAGCGAGCTTCAAAGTTTTTTTTACCATTTTTAAATTCACTCACAACTAGACTTTGATATTATTATTTTTATAATTAGATTTTTTCTTCTCTTGGTATCTTATTTTTCCTACAATAAAGTCTCCTGCTGCGAAATCCAAGCAAGCTTGGTGTAGTGGTACGCGTCAACGCAAAACAAAGAAAAGAACTTGAAAAAAAAAAAAAGCGTTCGAAAAAAAATAGAACGTTTTGAAAGCACGTGCATCTCGCACGCCAACAAATCCACTGCCATATAGATACTAAAATACAATATGGCCGCGCACATTGTCGTGTGCGTATATATATATAGAAATAACAACAGATAATTTCCAGTGTTTGTACGTGGGAGGTGATTTTAACACGTGGCTAAATACATAAATAAATGAAGAAGGTTAGATAAAATATATTATTCATAAACATTACATGTGACATCATTCACTGGCGACAATATGAGATTTCAACCGAGACCGGTCGTTGAAATTTGGATGCGTGCCGTATTTTTTTTTTCATTGTTGTTTATTTATATAATAATTAGTAGAATAAATAAAAATAAATGTGATTTTGAAGGAAACAAGACAGTTATGAATCAAAGGGGTTATTTTTATTTTTTATTTTTCAAGTTTAGTGATAGGCCGAATTATAACTTTATAGGCCTATCACTCATTTTTTTTTTTTTCTTTTCCATTTTGTATAATGACAAACTTTACATCTGCTGTTAATGGAAAGAAGTGATCATTGCTCAAGAGACTTAGTTCAAAGTGGAAGATATCAACATTCGTGTGTTTTGTTTACTCTTAATACCAATGCTGATAATGTCCGGATATATATCACAGAAACGGTTTTTACTTATAATGTGTTCCGGACTTTCGGAAACTGAAAGACTGTTATCTGCGGCGGAAAGTTATGGTCACCAACAGCACAGTCCTGGTGTTGAAGTTCATTGGTTTCAAATAATTAAAATGGGGTGGTAAGATCGCCCTTGTGGTGCCCCGTCCAAACGATCCTACTTTTCATCCTTAGCCTTAATTGGGGAACAATGATTTTGTATCAAGTTTCGATGTTATTAAAAAAAAATAAAAAAAAATAAAAAAAATTAATTTCAATTTTCTTTCATCTATTCATTTAAAATAAATTTATATTTAATATAAAATAGCTTCACTTTCTTAGTTTTGAAAATGAATGATCTCTATATTCTCTTATTTCAATATATTCTTAGTATTTTCTTATTATACAACTATTCTATTATATTATATATCTTATTATCTCTATTATTAATCATGGTTAGTTGGAAGAGCGGCATCCCACCGAACCTCGCCATTTTCTTTTAAATGCCAACTATGTAAGTAACTATATGTATACCTAATTACTGTGTTGTGTTTTAAAAGAAATAAAGACTTATTATTATTATTATTATTATTATTATTATTTATTGGGTCAGTAACTTCTTACACATTGTGTTAAAAAGTGAATGTTATTAAATTAGTCGATATGCATAATACATTTCAGTGGGGTTATAACAAAAACAGGAGAGATCAAAATATGAATTGGTTTTACAATGCCAAAGAAATGAAAAATGAAAGAATAAGTTATTTATGTTATTTATACAGTTGGATGAAATTACAACGGTAGAAAACCATGGGTGATTCTTTAACCTACACACAGATGATTAAATAATTAAAATGATAATATTTAATAATAATATAATAATCATAGTAATAATAATAATAATTAAATGATTAAATGAATAGTAATTGGATCAGAAACATTGTCATATTTCTCGACGAAGGAACAAGTTGCTAATTTGACTTCATTTTAGTGAAAAATCGACAATTTTTCGTCTGGAAATGAGTTTTTTTTTTTAAATGAGAATCGGACATGGGCCTATATTTACTTTCACACAAATTGCTAATATTTTTGGGAGAAATGGAGTTAATAACGATTTTAATTTAAAATTTTTTGAAGCTATAATCACAAATTCACAATAAATAAACCCAGTTTTTAAAACGATGATCATTATTTTCAGTATATTTTAATTGTTTGTTAAATAATAGAAACGCATGAAATTTTAAAGTTACATGATCAATGATAGGGCAATATCTTATATTTAAATGGATATTTGCCTATGTTGCAAAATTTAGCTCGATAACCCCATCATTTGTTTCTGTCTTATTATCAAGCACATCAGAACGTATATATATATATATATATATATATATATATATATATATATATATATATATATATATATATATATATATATATATATATATATATATATATATATATATATATCTTTAGTCAAGACTCTATCATAATTATAAGATTGCAGAAACACACAGAATAAAAATCAATTAATTAGAATTTAAAAAATTATCAATAATAACATTTCAGAGAGAATAACAAAATAAATATAGTTTGAGAAGAAACAAAATATAAATTAATCAAATCCAAGAATGGTGTTGATTGAAATGAAATGATAATAATGAAAAACTTTGAGAAAAAAACGGAAATCAATAAATCAATGTAGCTTATAATGTTTGAATAAGAAAATGTAGAAAAAAGAAACAATGAAATGATGATAGCGAAATCATACAAAAATTAGAAAGAAAAAAAAATGAAAAATAGTATGCAATGAGAACAAAATTGGAAATCAAAGCTGAAGACTATAAAGATGATGTCGTAAAATTTGTAGAGATCCTCGAAGGGCGAGTAAAACGATGCTATAAATAAATTTGTTGTTGTTTGAATTTTTTACAAAATTGTACAAAGAAATTAGTGTGAATTGACAAAGATTCATAATGTTTCATTATTATGATGAATGGATGACACAGATGACATTAACTATACGTGGGCCCCAGAATATTTAATGAAATTCTTCCCAAAATTCGTTCAACTACTAATTTATCTACGTATAAGAAATACATTCATGAATTTATCAGCACTACTCTTTGTAATTTTTTCGTATGCACGTTGGCTATATGCTACTAGTTTATTGAGTATGACTACAGTGTATTTACCATACCTTATTTCAATACAAAATACCGTCTGCAGAAAATACAGGTTATAGGGTTAGTGGTAGGGGCTCGAGGCACAATTCACAATTTCTTTGTAAAATTTTGTAAAAAATTCAGACTCAACAACAAATTCATTTATGGCATAGTTTTACTCGCCCTTCGAGGATCCCTACAAATTTTACGACATCATCTTTATAGTCTTCAGCTCTGATTTCCAATTTTTGTTTTCATTGCATACTATTTTTCTTTTTTTCCCCTTTTTAATTTTTGTATGATTTCGTTATCATCATTTAATTATTCCTTTTTTCTACATTTTCTTATTCAAACCTAGTCAAATTATATTTATTTTGTTATTCTCTAAAATGTTGTTATTGATAATTTGTTTCATATTTTAATTAATTGATTTTTATTCTGTGTTTTTGCAATCTTTCAATGTAAGACAGAGTCTGAATAAAGATACATATATATATATATATATATATATATATATATATATATATATATATATATATATATATATATATATATATATATATATGAATTCTTTGATTTAATTGAAATAATATCATATATGTCATCTTACAGTAAATTCAAGTTGGTTTCAATGTGTATTTATAATTGTATGTTTGCATTTCTTCAGTTGATCTATACTTGGAAAATCAAGGACAGTGAAATAGTTATGATTCATTATTTGTTATGGTTTCGCCAACATAAATATTAACTTTTGCTACTAATGCCCGCACACAAGATTTAGTTCTTACGCGGGCTTCTTCTTTTCTTCTTTTTTGATTTTGCATTGTTAATCTATATATATTCGGTTCACTTCATTAATTTTTATATTGTTTTCCTGTTATCCTGTTATGTAAACTAGGAAAACGCTATATACGCGTTGTTAGACGAGCGGAAAGTAATAGTATGTCGACTTCTTTGCCAAACTTTTGCCTTAATTCGCCAATTGGGTGACATCTAAGTTATAAATGGGTAAAAACTGCTTCGAGTGGTACAAATTTAGCACATTTCATGTTTTTTCTTCAAAATGGCTGACCCGATCAAGCTGAGAATTTACAGAAATGTGTATCAAGATGTAATTCAACTTCACACAAAATTTCATTTTTTTGAAAATAAAAATATTTCTATTTTTTTCCCGCCGTGTTACTCTAACGGGTATTTTTGAAATTTCTAAAATTCATAAAAATAGAAGTTACCACCCGATAATGCCACGAAACTATACAGATCTAAGTTAGATGAGGAACCATATTGAAAAAAGTTTGAAGCTGATAGCTATAGCCGTTTGACATGTGGAGAACCTACAAAAAAACATTGAAAAAAAAAAAAAACGAACACCAATTTTTTTCAGTATGTCAAATTGAATCCTCGCTAGAGCTCGTCTAATAAAATGAAGAGTGAAAAAAATTATAATTGTTTTTGGGAAATTATGAAGTTATTATGGAGGTAAATTAATTGGGGAATAACAACTTTGTAGCAAGTATTAGATGATATTTATTCACGACAGCTTCCAAATTCTGTGCATGCATTTTAACTTCTCAAGTATGTCTCTAATAAAATGACTAAATTTGGAATCCAATCAAGAATGTGTCAAGTATAGTAATAAGTATACAAAACGGATGCCAAAACGACGAAATTATTAGCCATGACAAGAATATGCAACTCACTTCAATACGCGTGTGTGAACGTGAATTAGTGAGAAGAAATTAGGTTATAATGTTTGGTGAGGAGGCTTTAATTAGACGAGCTTTAGCGAGGATTCAATTTGACATACTGAAAAAAATTGGTGTTCGTTTTTATGTTTTTTTTTATTTATTTTTTAAAAATTTTTTTTGTCGGTTCTCCACAGGTCAAACGGCTACAGTTATCAACTTCAAACTTTTTTCAACATGCTTCCTCATCTAACTTGGATCTGTATAGTTTTGTGGCATTATCAGATGGTAACTTTTTCTTTATGAATTTTAGAAATTTCAGAAATACCCATTAGAATAACACAGCGGAAAAAAAGAAAATATTTTTATTTTCCAAAAAAAATGAAATTTTGCGTGAAGTTGGGTTTCATTTTAATACACATTTCTGAAAACTTTCAGCTCGATCGGGTCAGCCATTTTGAAGAAAAACCATAAAATGTGCTAAATTGGTACCACTCGAAGCAGTTTTTACCCATTTCTTACTTAAATGTCACCCAATTGGCGAATGTAGGCAGAATGTTTGGCAAAAAAGTCGACATACTAATACTATCCGCTCGTCCAACAACTCATATATGGCGTTTTCCTAGTAGAACTAATTTGTGCAAATGTGAGATTTGTTGAGGCCCGGTAAAAGCGTTATTCCTATACGATCACTGCTAGCTGTATACACTTGACGATTATACGCGATATGAGACGAGTGGTCGAGTGGCTAGCACTCTGAACCTTCATTCAGGAGACCGGGGTTCGATTTCCGTCATGGTCGACCATCCTGACAGGGGTTTTTCGTGGTTCCCCTCTGTCGTTCAGGTCAATACTGGGATGGTTCCTTAACAACAGGCCACGACCGACTCCTTCCTACTACCGATCCGATAACACCTGATAAAATAATCTTTCATAATTCTCATAATTCCATCATCTCATATATCATTCATCCGACGTCAATAGATTGTATATCAATATATATATATATATATATATATATATATATATATATATATATATATATATATATATATATATATATATATAGAGAGAGAGAGAGAGAGAGAGAGAGAGAGAGAGAGAGAGAGAGAGAGAGAATTGTAGATATATAGAGCGACATAGATCAATAGATCAATAGACTCATGTCAATCTTTGGAATTATGTGTACGCTATTCATATACTCAAAATCCGTAAAAATTTTAATTTATTCAGAGAAATTGTTTTCTATATATCATTATAGGGTTTCCCAATATTTCGAAATCATTTTTCACATATTTGGTTCAACCGATTGCGCCTCAAAACTATACAGTATCGAGTTGGATGACAACACATATGTATGCCAAGTTTCATTAAAACATTCTCTTTCGTTTGTTCTGCAATGCGCAAACATGAAAAAAAAAATCGAGGATACAGAACGGTCGTTTATACAGAATTGTTCCAAGTTGAGATAGACTGTGTAAACCTTTACGGGAGTCTAACCTCCTATATATGTATTTTCAAGTTATTTCATTCTTATTATTTCATCTACAGATTGTTAAAAACAAGGCCAAAAATAGTATGAAACAGAAACTCAAACTTGCAGTCAATTATTCCGTCTCGGTTTAAATGCATCATTTGTCACATGTGGTTAGGGGGGGGGGGGGGGTAAAAAGAGAGAGACGTAACACAGTTTTGACAGTCTAAGTAAATGATGAGTTCTAAAATGACCTTATTTTGAAATACAACCTCCCCCCCCTCCCCTCATTTCACACCCTCATACTTGTATTATATGAGGGGGTGGTTTTTGTTAATTGTTTTTATACAGTTGGTATTCTAACACTCAAAGGGTTGAGACGGTGACATTTGAGAGATACTTAATGTTGGTGAAAAAAAATAAATATGTGTATCAAGTTTTAGGGCGTGTAAGTAAAAAATATATAAATGATGTAAATGTTGAATTAAAAATGACAAAGTAACGCCTCGTTATTTAAGAAACTGCACCTCAGAGCTCCATGGGTTAGTAATTATGTTTTCGAATCTAAAATAATACTTTTTGACTTTTTGTCAAGTTTGCGATGTTGATAAATGAAAATGAGTGAATTGTTGGTCTAACTCAAAGGACACCACAACCTTGAAACTAGATTGTAATGAAAAATGTGGATAATATATTAATTTCTCTAATTTTATAGAAAACTGAAAATCATCTCAATTTCAGAAATTATAAAAAAAAAATTGTTCTCCAGACACAAATGATGAAGACATATAGATATATGATACAGGCATTACAGATTCTGTATAGAAACATGAACATAATCGAGTAATGTCTACGTGACGACTCAGATAGGAGACAAATAAATAAAATTATAATTTCTCAAATTAAGATGATTTCTAGTTTTCTCTAAAATTGTGAAAAATAAAGATCGACATTATTCGTTAGAATCTAATTTCAGGGTTTTGATGTCCTTTAAGGTATTTTGTTGTCAGTAGTTCAGTACTTACCTAACGTATTCAACTGGTCCGGAAGTGATTTGACGTCACTCATTTGTGCAACAGGTAGAGTGTATCTAACCTCACTCCTCTGGCCTCCACCGTGGTCTTCTCTCAATCCAGATCGTTCCTTCCTTCTTCCAGACTGCTCTGGCCTTATTCCAGAATCTTCTTCTCTTCTTTCCAATAGCTTATCCCGCCTTCTAGAGAGTTCCTCCCATCTTCCAGACAACTCTTCCCTGTTCCCATCAAACACTTCAGATTTAATTCTCATTTCTATCCTATCTAAATCTCTTCTCACTTTTTGTACTTCGTTTAATATGGAATCATTGCTTAATTTTCTACTAGAAATCGTCTTGGAACTGTCTAGGCCTACCTTGTCACAAGTCCCCGCAATTACAACATTCCTGTCATGACCATTGTCCACTTTATTGATAGGTTTTTTAATTTGTTTTGGTTCTACTTTATAAGGTTCTATCATGGCTTCTAGCTCGGATAAAGTTGCATTTGTAAACTCTCGAATCACTTTAGGGTGTTTGATTTCTGTTTTAATAGAATTACGCGTTTGATAATGCACTGGAACTATCTTCACAGCCTGACAAATTGGTTCTATTATTGAATCTTGAACTTTTTCACGTGATTTTGTTCGAATGTGTTCTTTTTTTGAATCACCGATTTTACCCGAATGTAAACTCGATCTTTGTTCGGGCTTACAATATGGTTCATCAACAATGGATTGTAAGCCAGAATGTTTATCATCAGTAACCATGGTTACGTCATGTTTAGTTTTATTTTGTTGATTTTCATTTGTTATTTTCATCCATCCCTCAATAGCTTGGATTTTGTCAAGATGTTCCTTATCAATATCACACTTTTCCTTTTTTACAATTGGTTTCAGAGGAATTGAACTTTTTACATCTTTAGAACAATATTTAGGTCTACTATCTTCAATATCTCTATATTTATAATTATCATTTTGTTTCAATTCCAACTTTTCAGAATAAGAGGTTGCCGTAGAAGAATTTGAAGAAGTTCGATTTATTGGTTTCAAATAATTTTGTTTACTAACAATAACAAACCCCGACGTTTCTTCACTGTTCTTTTTTCTCGGGTTTGAATTGGACGGCTGTTGAGATGTCGACAATGAAGGAATATTCGGCCATTTTATTTCGTTTTGTAAATTTGGCATACGTGTTGTCACTTCGACACGTGATGACACTGTCACTTGGATCGGTAAACCTTTGATTCCACTGCCACTTCGATCACTAGACGAACTCGATAAACTGATTGGTCTTTTGACAGATTTATTACATTCGAAAATCGAAGGTAATCTCATATCGGAATATTTCAAGTTTTCAGGAACCGTCTCATTTTGATATTGTGGACGACCGATTTGCAGATTTGGAGATTGTAATTTCGAATCCAGATTAGTATTATTTCTATTTACACATTTGGCTATTGTTGGAAATGAGGGCAATTTTTGAGTACTACATTTAGAATTCACAGTGACATTTTGGCAGCTTATATTCGGGAATCTCATTTTCTGATCTTGATTTTCCATTGTAAAGTTCACAGGGATAATACTGAAATGAGTCGTGGAGTAACAGTGAATTTCGGAAAAAAATTGAGTTTATATATTTTTTAATTCAAGTAAACATTGTAAAACTAAAGAAACGTGAGAACTCAAGATCGTAAATGGTATAAATAAAGAACGTATAGGCATAACGACATTGACAAAATCGACGAGATGAATTATGAAACCACTTAATTCCTGATTTTCATTTTCGATAAGTCAAAACGATTCTTCATTTTGTCACACAAGTAATACCATACGTCAGAAAGTAAAACTATCAACAAAACAACAGTCTTGGTAAGAATAACCTCAAATTAACGATCGAATAGGAAACCACTGATATTTAACCATCTTTTCAAATTTTCACACTTTAAACTGTTGAAACTGTAATCAGAAACATTGTAAAAACTGGGCAAATATGTGTGCCGATTTCTTCGTCTAATGTACTAAAATAAAGACAGCAGTAATTGTTACGCGGCCAATACACCGCTCAATGACGTACGTATACAAGGGGGGGGGAAGGGGGGTAATGTGGAGGGGGGGGGGACGAACATCTGAAATGAGAAAAGACAGGAGTGAAAAAAAATAGTTCACGTCAAAGGGCAAAACGCCAAAATAATGAGTAAGGTAAGGGGGAGGGGGGGGGGGGGGGAGACAGCTTCGTTTACTAATAAGTGGGAGGGGTTGTGGTTGTGCCTTATTTATGATGGACAGATATTTTAAAATGTTAATGAACTATGAAGTAGTATGAATTATTAAAATCGTAAGCACACTCATATAGATTTGTCATTTCATTAAATGTTTTTATATTGCTTGTTATTCTGAGTCTTCGGGCAACTCTATTGTGAGCAGACTTGATAAAGTGTTTATATATCCAAGTTATTATATTGGGGAACAATGATTCTGTATCAAGTTTCGATGTTATTTAAAAAAATATCCAACTATTTTTGGGGTTAGGATTTCAAATGATTCTAGATTGTCGTCATCTGCAGCCTTAATTGAGACACAATTATTACTTTATGACAAGTTTTCGATTTTAATGAAATGAAACTTTCAAACAAAATTAGTTTTGTTTTCAATCACCAAAGATGGAATAAAAAGTCGCAACAAATAAAATGAAAAAACAAATGAGTGAAATAAAAAGTCACGCGAAAATATATTGTGAAGATGAATGAATAACAAAATGCATCGCCAAGAAAATAAAATTTGATATATATATATATATATAAAATCAAGATAAAATCAAAAGATAAAATCAAGAACAAATAATCGAGTATATCACAAAAAATCCAAATTTTTTTTTTTTCAAAAATTGAGTGTGTAGGGCTGTAGGCCTTACATTGAACTTCAGAGCCTTCTATACTTATTTCAGGGTCGTTAAAGAATAGATTTACCTCATAGACGCTTTATCGGCTAGGCTTATCAATTTTTTTCATTTCAAAATACTTATTACTAACAAAGTTGGGTAAGCGTATACTAACTAGGGCAAAAATGTCAACTTGGCTTTACCAGGCCCAAGTTCTCTTCCTTCTACTCTTTTGCCTGATTTTTCTCTTCCTCCTCCTCCTTCTATCTCAACTCTTCTCACCATCTCCCTCCACTTTTCTCTATCCTTCCACCAATTACCGCTCCCAACTCTAGTCCGTGTCTCCCCTATCTTTTCCACAGCTCTTCTCACTCCAATCTTCCATCTCTCCCTCGGTCTTCCCACTCTTCTCTCATCTCCGCACATTTCCGACATCTCGTACTCTGCTATGGGTATTCTATTCCTTTCCAATCTTTCCATACCCATACTAACTCAGTCTCTCCCTTCCTATCTTAACTAACCATTCTACACCAACCTCCTGTCTCATCTATTTGCTTCTCTTTTTTTCAATTTCGATACTCTTGCGATACCTTTTATGAATTTCATCTCTGCTACTTCTATATCATACTCTCTTCTTTCCATTTCTTTCCATTTTATTATCATTTTTTATTATAACTTATTGACCTGTCTAGTGCTGAGCTCTGTAGTCTGTTGTAATGATGGAAATGAGACGGTCATTCGTTTTAACAACTGTGGAAAACCATGAAAATCTATCGGGGTTTGTCTTGGCGGGAATCGAACCAAGTTCTACTAAATTAGATTCAGACCGCTAGCTAGTAGTCCACCAGTTTCAGTGCTGATGGCTCTATTGTCTTGCGACGTTATTTCTAGTTAACTATTCTCCTGTTCGTCTACCACTTATATGACAGCTGTGCAATGCGGGTAGTCTAGACTTATATGACAACTGTGCAATGCGGGTAGTCTAGACTTATATGACAACTGTGTAATGCGGGTAGTCTAGAAAAAAAACTACCTTTTGCA
The DNA here is from genome assembly GCA_964007535.1 of Brachyptera risi. Lineage (NCBI taxonomy): Eukaryota > Metazoa > Arthropoda > Insecta > Plecoptera > Taeniopterygidae > Brachyptera > Brachyptera risi. Next base: position 4,408,384 of record OZ023338.1, on the reverse strand, counting down.
AAGTTGAATGAATGCGTCGAACTTGCTAGAACAAATGCACAGAAATTGTTGTCCTCATTGGTCTTGGAATGAACTTCTCTATTTTAAGAAGCCGCAGGCGCTCGTATTTCACGCCGCAAACTCTCACGGCCGTAATTTTTGTGATATCAATGTGAGTGTTTTTGCATTCTGTTGGTAATTGAAAAACGAAGGTTACCGTAAATACAGAATTTTGAATCAAAAGTTTGTGATTTTTCAAATTCTTCAAATGGAAAATTTTCTAATTTACGAAAACCTAGATACATATTTTTTAATACCGAAAAAAAAAAATAGAATGTGAAATATATCAGAAGTGTGAGCTATGGAATTAACGGCGTTTATGTGAATCTGAGTTCGGTGGGCTAGTCTACGGGTGGCGCCTAGCACACGATGCATGTTAAACTCGAGTTAGAAGCGAGCGAACAACGAGCCCGTGTAGAGCGCCTGCGGCCTCTCAAGGCGTCTCCAGTCACCATTTTAGGGCAAAAAGTTCTCACCAGGGTGATTTTAAGTGAAAATATTGTGAATATTTATTATGGATTGACAATATTTTGGATGGTACTTCTCTGCAGTGTGAAGCTGTTTCACAAGAATACTTTCATCTGGAAGCAACAACCCGATTAAAATATTTGAATCAAATGAAACAGTTTTCAAATAGATCATTTTGGTTGAAAATGGTAATCAAATCTTTCGTGAATTTAGGAAATTGAGGAGTCCAATTTTTCATAGTCTATCATAATTGAATTACCAATTGTCAATTGATTGAAATTTTTTACAAACATTTTCAAAATTTAGGATCAATATTTGAGGAAAAATTGGAAAATGACACATGCAACAGGAGAACATAAAAACAAAATACGACATTTTTTTTTATCAAAACATATCTTTATTAAAAAATGTGATTTTGACTTTTCGTAAGATTTCTTATCTACACAGATGATTGCTTTAGAGAATCGTAAAATTACATTTTACACTCGCCATTAAATGCAAACAACAGTAATACAATAATAGTAAGATGGAAAAAAAAATAGTCGTACATACATCGTGATGGACATTACAAAATAAAAATAAAAAATATTACACAGAAAAAATAAACATCTATTTGCTTACGAGCCAATTTTTATTTTAATAATAATATACAGTTATCGAACTTATAAATTGTTCTATTACATCAAATAGCGCTTAAACCTAAATATTTACAAAATGTCGTTACTCTTAAGAAATACAAATATCTTATTAAGCAGTCACAAGGATCGTCGTTCAAGACAACAATATAATAATTACAATTATTCTCATATTTTTCTTTCTTTTTTTAGTAATTAGCCAGCGGCACAGCCTAAAATACTTTTCGTCGACCTGTCGTTAGGCGTCGGTGACGCGTAACGACCTTTAGAATTATCTCACGACTCACATTTGCAACAAATCGTTTCGTGGCAAATTGGTCGAAAACGCATTTTATTCATACAGTCAAAATACATACATTTATCTGGTGCATTTCTTGTGTGAAATAATCAAAAAAACAAAACTAATAATAGTATATAAATGCTATGTTAAATCAACTTAACAAGACGTCATAGAGTAAACGTTCGCAGAAAGAACGTCGTTTGTACATTCGTTATTATCGGACGCAAGTCGATAAGCTACACTAATCTTAAAACTAATTCTAAAAAATAACAAACGCAAGTTTAGGGAACTTTGAAGTATGGTATGCGCAACCCATCGAGCGACTTTGCGCGACGAGATGCGGAACGATATCTAAATCGAGTCGGAACGAGTCGAACGAGAAACTAAATACGACGTTAATATACAATACCGTCGGAAAGTAACGCAGAGAGATGTATCTACGGGTTGTCACCGACGTCGAAGACCACGTTCCGAAGTACGATAAGACGTAACGGTAAGAACAGAGTGGAGCGTTGAAAAGACGAGTGTTAAAAAATTAATTTTGTACTTTCATTTTGATTAAACGTGGAAATCGACACATCGAACCGGGAAGCAATATGGCCGCCCATCAGGGTCGAGTCGAACGAGCCGAGCCAACGCCAGATCGCTATCGAAGACACATCTCTCTGCGCCACGTTTTCCGCGTTAGAACTAACTGTTTTATTATGGTACAATATTGTACAATGTCATGTCTCCCTGAATGCGGTAGTCGCGTATTAGACGGGTCGGTGAGAATAACTACGTAAATGCGTTTTGTCGCATCGTAAGTGGGAAGAAAAGGTCGAGCTTTTGATGATTAGGGAATGGAGGAAAGATTAGGTGTTATAGAATGTTATAAAAATAAATTAACGTGAAATGGGTTATTGCTTTAGAAAAAAATCATACTGAAATTTCGATTAGTATAAATTGTTCAAAGGGCTCTGTATTAATTTTATATAATTTAGCAAATTTTGGTTATCAATTTGTAAATCTTTTTCTGTCACAATAACATTTCGAAATTGTTTCAATAGTTATATATTAAAATGTTTTTGAGATAGTCGTAGATACGTTTGTATTCGTTGGTGATGTAGGGGGAGGGAGAGGGGGAATTACAACCTTTACAGCATTGTGTATGTGATGCTTTGGATTGGTTTATTCGCATTAAATGGATTTAAAAGATCAGGAACAGCGGCTAACGTAAAGCTGCCGAGAAACGAGACTGCAAACTTGAAAACAAATCGGTGTAAACTCGTTTTCGTATTCGTGAACGTGTTTCATCAAACAAACTCTTCTTCGACGAAAACTCCGTTCGAATCGTAGCAACACGTTCACGATAACAAATGAGATTACAGTAAGAGATTAAATTACGAAATGCCGCTGGTTTCTGATTTTGTTTTCACGATTAAATTAAACAAATATTACCACAAAAATGAGCCAGCGTAAAAACAAACTACGCTTCGATTAATCGATTACGTACATATCATAACCGATGGCAACAATAGAACTAGAATGCACGTAAAAAAATTTTAGAAATGAAAAACTCATTCGAACACGTGAAGAAAGTTTGAAGAAATCATTTCTCGGAACGTCAGGTGCATCAACGTAATGTGTCAGCGAGAGGTAGATTCGTGAATGAAACAATAATATACGATCACGAAATAAATGATGGAAATATGAAAAGCTTGAGTGGGCTAGTAATTTTCATATCGGTTTATTCAAACCCCCAACGAAAGACAGTCCATTTTTTTATATTTTCAACAGAGTGACACTGTTGAAATTGAAAACAGTTCGACCTGCTATTGAAAAATATTGAGATGAGAATATAGCTTGGTGTTGATCTATACAAAGTTGAATCTATGCAAGTTTTAACATGAATAATTGACGACTCACAGTCTCCGCCCCCAAGACGTCACAAATCATACCGCCCAATCAGCAGGGCTGTTAGAATTGTAGTCAAATTAAAGTATCCAATCAGGGTATCTTAAAATTACTACAAATGATATATATCCAACTGGCCTACTGGTTAAGCCACGCCCCTTTTGAGTCGTCAATTGTATTAAAAAACAAAAATTTGAGCAGATATGTTTTAGATAATAACGGTAATTAAACCACGGTATATCTTTATGCTATTTACCACCGTAGGAGTAACCATACGAGACAATTCGTTAAGTCAAGTTACCGTAGTGGTATAATGTCACGGATATAATCACGTAGCTTGAACACTTTTAATACTTCTTCCGAGGCACAACAGTCAAATTGTTCGGGCTGCATTTCTACGTTTGAAAAGTACGTGTAAAATGCAAGACTAAACAGTTTCAACGTTGTCCAACGATCGAAATATCGCAAGAGGAATAAATTGTCACGCAGTTGATAAACCGACGAATATTTCGTAGAAACTAACAAAACCGTAAGTTGGAGACGTAATAGTAAAAACTTGCACAGAGAAATTTTCGAAACAAGACGACGTAAAAGAAACAGCGATACGAAAAAAGTCCGTCGAATAGAAACGTTGCCCTTGTGAAAATTTTGCTACGGTCCAACGACAATTCCCGCACAACGTCGTCAAAACGAAAAGCAGTTCGCGAAATATGTTATTATTTTTTTCAGTTCATTATTAAATTTCAAGACTAGGATTTTTGGCAATAAATAACCACCCTAAAAATTGCCACAGTTGTCGTACTCGTATTAAACGCACGCTAGTTAAACGCACCGTAGAAAAAACAACGTAATATTATTATTAAAAATTATTACTTCCTATTTATAATTATCTTACAAAATCAATTCTCTTGTACATGCAGCAGCTGTGATCCTGAGATCTGTCCGTCATCGTAGCCATCCAAATCCACATTTCACTATCGTTTTTTTTTTTTATACTTGTAAGAGCGTCAAGAGTCTATTTAGCGCAGTACGTATTAGCTTTTTGGTGATTGATAACGCTGGAACGGTGTAAAATATAGAAATTCTGATATGACAGGAACGCAGATTGTTTTAGTACCTTTACGACGATATACGTTAGAACTACAATCAGTTTCTACAATTTTCGCAGATATACTGTACACAGCTAAAAAAACACAATTTTTCACCTATAGGCGTATAACTGTGAAAATTGTACGGTCAGAGGTTCACAATTTTCAACTTAAGAGGCCACAGGCGCTCGTATTTCACGCCGCAAACTCTCACGGCCGTAATTTTCTAGATATCAATATGATTGTTTGGCTTCCGTTAATAATTGAAAAACGGAGGTTACCGCATTTACAGAATTTTGAACCAAAAATTTGTAATTTTTCAAATTCTTCAAATGGAAAATAAAAAAAATTTGAGTTTGCAAAAACCCAGATACATATTTTTGAATACAAAAAAAATATATAAAATGTGAAATATATGAAAAGTGTGAGCTAATGAATTAACGGCGTTTATGTGAATATTAGTTCGGCGGGTTAGTCTACGAGTTGCGCCTAGTAGACCGTGCATATTAAACTCGAGTCTGAAGCGAGCGAACGACGAGCCCGTGTAGAGCGCCTGCGGCCTCTTAATGCTCTTCATTTAGAAGATGATAAAAATATCCGTATTCCCGCAGTATTAGAATACTGATATATTATACCATTAGATCGAATCGCGTGCACTCTCATACGGTGTAGTCAATTCAAATCCTCGTCATAAAGTTGGCAGTGGTTAACTAAATTGTAAGGAACTAATATCGAAAACAAACCCATATAATGGGATTACAAGCTACAGCCTCATTACTGAATGTTATGACTGTGGTTAAGTGATCACCTAAACTGTCGTATCTTCAATCTTCAATTAAAGAATATATGAGAGTTGAATATGCGTGATTGTATTTTATATCTGATGAAACTACAGTGAAACCTCTACGCATCGTTCCCGGGAGGAATCGTTCCCGGATGCATCGTTCCCAGATTCATGGTTTTCCTGGATGTATCATTTATTTTTTCTACCCACTCCTATTATAATCAATGTTGAATTTTTCTGGGTGGATGATTTTATTTTCCTGGTCCCTTGAAAAACGATGGATAGAAGTTTCACTGTGCTCTATTAAATACAGCAACACAGATTTTCACTCTCCTACAAATTAAAGGTACGGTACGACAGTTAGGTTAAAAGTGATAACTTAGTCAGTCAAAAGTTAGTCAAAAGTGCAGGGATGAGGCCCCAGGAATTTTGCGTATCACCAAAATGATATAATAAGATACTTTAGTTGTTATTAAAAAACATATTAGGCCATGTATTGATTTAAATTCCAAACAAATTTATGTGACGACTAAAATAAAAGCGGTTTCGATTATATAACAATATTTATAAAGCAGTTGGATATGCGATGGCGGAAAAGATTGATAGAACAAACGAGATGAGAAGGTCGCGTGAAATACGGCCACTCGGATTGTCCTGCATCTTACGCTAAGCTACATCGTTGCCTTACGTCGTTTCGAACCCGGCTTCCCGTTAGCAACGGCTGGTTAGACACCCTCGACACAGTGTTCTGTCAAAACGTTCACGCTATATTTACATCTTCGCTTGAACGTGAACATCATTTCCACGTTTCAACGATGAATTTGTTAAATTGACAATTTGAATTCTGAATAATTCTTTGATAAAAGTGAACTAATTTAAACTGCTACTAATTTATTAGACATCAACTTGAATTTAGTTTCAATGAATTTTAATATCCGATCGATATTTCATTACATAGTATTACCAAGTCCAAAAACTGTTATTCTGAGAGTTAGTACAATCAAACGGGTAAACAACAGTGATAACTGCGAGTTATAGTTATTCCTATTTAGTAATTATGGCCGCAAATACCGTAAAGTTGTAAAAAAAATTGCTTCGACAAATTATTGCCAATTTCCCAAGAAATTACGCTTTAAAAATGTCCCATCGTTATACGTAACCGCGACCGATTCACCGTGATCACAGCTACGGCACCGGCGCACGTCCATTATCAAATCGAGCGAGACGAATCTATTCCATCCGTCACGCCGTTAACCAATTTTCCACATCGATCGAGGGTCCCAATAACCGCACTTGTCTCGAGACCGACTGCTCCTACGTTACTTATTATTATTCACTGGAAAAACATTGTACTATGATTTCACTAGTGTATTAAACTAGTTATTATTAATTACCATCTAAAATGGATTTTATTACTATATATAATTAGACCTAGAAAAAGCTTACATCATTAATTAGGCTATATTTTTTTTTTTAAATATAATATAAAAAAGAATCACTTTTCTTTTTCAAGTCATTATAGGTACAGTTTATAGTTCAATCTTCCGATACTTTGTACGATCTGCCGTTAAGGGTTTCCCTTTACAAAAAAAAAGCTTACATTTATATATTTATATTCCGTCTTCTTTTAATATCACTTATCTATTCCCAGTCACTCTGCCGTATTTGCTTACAAAAAGTCAGTATAAAAACATTCTACATCAAAGTGACATTTCTCGCGTTTAGATTCATCTAAGCGGGAAATAATATTATTCACTGTAAATATACAAAATGCAAGACTTACGCTTTAATTAAGATTCAGAGCCGTTTTACCGTCTTCAACTCGGCCGTACCACGGTTCGTGGTACGTTACTGGATTACAGGTTAGACCGTAATAATTAACTTAGATTAGCTACGAGAAAAACGGAATATCCTTTCGACCCAAAGTAACAGGGCGAAATATTTGTAGATATCCATCGTTTTTTTAAGGCACTCAACGCTTATCGAGTCATTGAAACATTCGTACGGACGGCAGGCTGTCGATTCAACGGAGGTAGGTTCGCTTCGCAACGTTTCAAACGTATTCATAAATAACGTTCAATTTTTCGTTAGATCGGTGGGTGGGAATTTCTTCTATCAAGAGATCGATTTTAAATTCACGCAAACGTTCTTTTATTCCGCAGTCGGAATCTCGACAAGAGATCGCAGTCCGCGAGCGTTCGCGATCGTCTACCAACTTAAAAATCGAGCTGAATTATTGCTACAGTTGATTTTCAGCGGTTACAATCTTCAAAGAAGATGAGAATTAAACTTACGATTAAGTACGTGGAAATGTACAATATTTTACAATATTCGAATGTCATCATAATAATGTCGGCAGTTGGATCGCAAACGCTAGCGGAATGCAGTATCGCATTCGAGTATGCATTGTGCGCACACAAACACTCGAGAAACCATTCATATTAAAATACAAAACTCACTCCAACATTTAGACACACAGTAATTCGACAAACATTCGCTCGTCGAAACGTTGCGACATCGAGAACCTGCCAGCCCGCCGTCATGAATACTTGTAGTACGCTCCGGTCACTGCTAGGCGCCGCCACGTGCGTTAAACGTTGTCATCGACCTTGATCAGCGACGAGCCGATCGAGCCGTTCGAGCCGCGGAGAAGAAGCGGCGTCTTCCGCCGCGGCGCGCTGCTGCCGTCTAGGCCGCCCGTCATCGGCTTGTACACGTAGTTGCCATGGATACCTGGTGAGGAGTGACGGAACCGTTAAGTATCTGACTTTCTCATCGTTTTACGAGAGAATTTACAACTATAACAGTGTTATATTTGAATTAAGGTCGATTTAATCAACCAAGGATTAGCTGAAGTTCAGATTTTAGTAGCTGTTAAGTTTGAATGTCACTGTATTTTTTTTTAACAAGCCTAATTGTAAGTTCATCGCTAATCCTTCGAAATTAGTACTTTGGTGAAACTAACCCTTTTCAAATTGCATAAAATGAAGAATAAAAATTAATAGAATCGTGCCCCAATCTTGAATGCAAATATTGAGTACCACCATATGATTTGGAAGTTTTTATAAAGAGAAAGAGAGGAAGAGATTGAGAGAGGGAGAGAGAGAGGGAAAAAAAGAGAGGGAGGGAGAGAGAGGGAGAGAGATAAATAGAGAGATAGAAAGAGAGAGAGAGAGAGATAGCATTAGAGAGAAAGAGAGATAGAGAGGGAGATAGACAGGGAGGGAGAGAAAGAGATACAGAGAGAGAGGGAGAGAGGGAGAGAGAGATAGAAAGAGACTTACTTGTCGCCATCTTGGCGCGCTTGTTGGCGAACGAGGGCTGCTGCTGAGCCTGCAGGAGTCGCGCGGTGGTCGTGCCGGCAGCGATGGCGCTGGACGACAGCGAGATGCCGAGCAGCTGCTTGGGCACGCTCGACGTGAAGGTCACGCCAAGGTTCAGCTTGTCGTCGCGCTGGATCTCGTCGTACAGGTTGTCCGACACCTGCGATGTGACAAACGCAATTAGCAACGCTACTTCCAACGAACCCAACAACTGCATATACATTTTTAATACAATTTCATGTTTTGGAAAATAAATATCTTATCCACGATTTCGGTGTAGTACATAACCATAACACCAGGAAAAATAATATCAAAGTAATGAAGTGTAATATATCTACAGTGAAACCTCTATCCATTGTTTCACAAGGGACCAGGAAAATAAAACCATCCATCCAGGAAAATGATAGATCCGGGAACGATGCATAGAGGTTTCACTATACTGTATACGAAGAGCAAATACTGGATTACGAATACTACCAAGAGTTTCTTGGCGTTCTTACTTGAAAAGAGGATGGCCTATTCGAGGAAACGATCGAAACCTGACCCAAACCCCTAACCACAGCTCTTCAGTGCTAAAACCAACTCCCCGAAATGGTAGCTCTTACGGCATTATTACACGTCAAGCCCTCCTTCACTCTTGGTAGTACAGTATAACCTCTCAAGTGAGTTTCTCTTCAGTAGTACATTCATCACCTCGGTAAGTTTTATTTTTTGATCCCATCCATGTGCTCCAACATATTGAATAGTTTCTTTAGTAAGTTTTTCATTTTTTTTTTTTTTTTTTTTAATAACATCGAAACTTGATACAAAATCATTGTTCCCCAATTAAGGCTAAGGATGAAAAGTTATATCAAATTGAAATCATTATAACAAGTTGAAATGAAGGATCGTAAAAAGGAGGATCGGCTATGTAATTTCTTGAGGGTAATGGAAGAGAGGGGGGATGGCGGGAGCTGCATGAGTTGATAGAAAGGAATGAGTCAGGGTATGGAGGTAGGCGAGGTCATGATAGAGCGGTAGTTATAACGGGGGCTAGTTTAGATGAAGGTAAATTCTCTTTCTTGAATAGGACAATTAGGGACTGGAATGGGCTTACTAAGAGTGTTTTTGAAGGGGATGAAATGGGGTTAAAGTTATTCTGTCAGAGGGTTAGGGAGGTGGTGGGATGGGGATAGAAATAGTTACGGAACTTGCCGCCGTGCATTCATGTGTAATTGTAAGTTTTTAAATTAAAAATTAAATAAATAAGTTATTACTGTCTGGTCTCCTGAGAAACGTGCTAAAGAGGTTCCACTTATCACTATTCCAGTATTCGCTCTTCAGGCGCCCCTAAATTAATAATTAACAATCTTCCAACCAGCTTACCTCGACATCGAAATCCGTCAAGCTGCTCTCATCGTCGTCATCGTCTGAACTCGCCTCCGTCTTCACCGAGTTGACGTCTACGAACTCGTTCTGTCGGTGGAACGTCGGCGTCTGAGGTGTCTGCGGCGACATGTCCCGTTCGTCTTCGCTGTCCTCGCTCATCGATCCGCCGCTCGACGTCGACGCTTGGCCCAAGAAGTCGCGCTTCAGTTCGCCGCGTTCGAGCATCTCCAGGTTCTCTGCGGGGACAAGCGGGCGGTCAGTATGCGGGTCGGGGGCGGCGGAGGGTCAGGGGGGCGGCGGAGAGGCAATATGGGACTGGGTTCGTCGTTAACGACGATTAAATACGGATCGGTTTTAAATCACTGCCGTCTCACGTAAACCGTTCGAAAGAAAATGATTTATAGTGACCGATTTACTTCGCTGAGATGGACAATACTGTCGGAATGTCGACAAACGAGGTGATTTCATTTACGTAGGCTGAACATAGAAAAATTAAAAGTAAAATTCAAAACCAAGTAAACTTGAAATTGAAATTAAAATTATAAGTAGAAAATGGTGTACGAAATAAGTGATCGTTGGACTAATTTTCAATATAAAAATAGCCATTTAAAATTACTGTCTTCCAATTATTATAATAATTACAAACATTATGAATTGAAAAAATACAAATATACATAAAGCTTGATGTAATATCCGGAAAAACCGGCACTGTTTCGCGTTCAGCAAACAAAAGTCTAGAATAAAATGGGAAAAATATAAATTTGACGTCTCTTGAGAAAACGTATGTTCTTTCGAAGATTACAAATACTATAATTAAATATACTACGACATTACTATAATAATATTACTGCGACGAAATATAATTCATACTACCTAATCCATAAGGAGTCACAGATCAAGAATATGTTTTCGATAATATAAAAATGAAACTACGTGAAGATGAAAATATTTCAAACGGCAAACCAAGGTCCATATATTGCCTCTCCACTGACGACAACGTTAGTAAGCACTAGACACAGAGAAGCGTTTAAAAGACCGGATAGAACGATAGAAAAAGATTATATATAAAATATTAGTAGCCGAGTTGAAAAGCTCCACTTTATTTAAACCCTACTTTATTACCTTATTAGTAACGGAAAATAGAGCTGATAAGAAACGTCGTGAAGTGTCGTTATGAATATATAGTATAACTGCTGGACGTCCAATCAACCGTGAGATCGTACACAAGATAACGTTCCATGGTCTTTGTTTTCAAGGCCAGCTGGATACATAGATTGTCAAACTCTAGAAGGCTGTGGCTGATCACAACTAAACTACGCCCTCAAGCGTGCATCATAGTAACACCACGACGTAGTCATGCCAACATACTGCATCGTAACATAAAGAAGGTGTACCAAATTGCGTCTTCAAGGTGGACATTTTTTTTTTTTTTAAACATTTCCGGGGTCAGTTCCCGATCTAGGGTCCCGATTGCCTGTAGCGCCACTATCGCTTTCATATCGAATTATAATATTTTTTTTTTCCCAATAACATCGAAACTTGATACAAAATCATTGTTCCCCAATTAAGGCCAAGGATGAAAGATAGGATCGTTTGGACGGGGCACCACAAGGGCGATCTTACCACACCATGAATTATAATATAAAACGAACGCTTGACAATGATAAACACGGCTCAGTAGAATTATTATGCTAGCAGTTGCATTTGTTTTGCACGTAAATGATAGATTTTGTGAGTTCAACAATGCCACCGGTACCGTAGCCACTCTTATCTACATCTAGTTCACAAGGGAATCCGCTGAATCGTGACAGGCATTCGGCACCTATGGCTCTGAACTGACCGCAAGAAACCACAAATACCTTCCATGTTATCAGTATGTGAGTTGGTACACCTTCTTTATAATATGATAGAATAGGTTGGTATCACTACATCGTGGTAAAAATTAGGGATAACATTGATTAATCGAGAATCGATTAAGAATCGATTCTGATGTAAAACGATTCTCAAATCAAAAAATCGATTTTTTTTATTCTTTTTTTTTCGGTTCAGTGCTGTACTTCTTTACGTCGTAATAAGTGCTCATTTCGTTGTCTATATTATTCTGTATTGTTGAGATATTACTATCTGGACAAAAGCTATCCCTTCGGTTACGTCTGACAGCCGAACGTTGACGGAAATACCCAAATGGTACAGTACAGTTCAAAGAAGTCTCTAGCAGCTATTTTTCACGTGAACGCCTTGGGAAGGTTGAAAAAAAAGTTTCAAATTACAATACTTTTTGGAGAATAAACTTTTTTTTAAATTTTTTTTATTTCAATTTTTATAATTTATTTTTCCAAATTGATTTTTAAACGATTCCTGATTTTGAGAATCGATGTCATCACTAATATCAACACGTTTGAACTCCAATTCGCAGTACTATATAATATAACTCCACATTCCGACAGTACGACTTTTGAACGAGCCGGAAAATGTTATTGTTATAATATTCTTCCTATGTTGGTACAAGAACTATTATTGTTTCAAAAACATAGCGGTTCTTACATATCAACCACTTATTTAATCCCTAGTTAACTATTAATTAGATAAAACGTAAAACACCGATTATTCTTATAAGCTACGTACAAATACGACATGAAGAAAGACAGGAAAACAAAATGAGAAAATGTAATTATTATTTCAAGAAAGAAATGTAAAGATTGAGAAGTTTTTTTAAAATAAATTAATAACGCCCCAATCGGAAGAAATTGCACAGAACACCGTGAAAAGCACAGTTTGTATATAATCAATAGATATAACTTGAAATACTTTAAAATGAGCCTAATATACGTATTTTCCATGAATAAATGATACCAAATGTAGTAAGGCAACAATGACTTAATAATCGAAAGATTTTCAGAATAGATTATCATTGTTGAGATGAAAGAAAACAGGCTACACCTTCATGTTTTGTTTTTGTTTTCCGTAAAGGTCACGATTTCAAGAAATGTGTTGTAATTTGTAAACGTTACTCATTGTCTATTGATCATTACGGTTTTCTTAACAACCCCACCAAAGAGGAGGCTATTTGGGGGAACGAATAAGCAGATGATCCCATGCTTTAAGCGGGACTCAAACCCATGCCCTTCAACCGAACTGCAGAGCTAGGTGAGAATCGATTAGTGCAAGCCATGAAATATTAAAACCCAAACATATTTATGTTTTAGATCTTGCAACAAATTGAATAGGATTGCAGTACAATATTCATTATTTATAAGCCTTAGGCCTATACTACAACCATAAAATACAGAATATACAAATGATAAATATATAATAAAGAGTAAGAAAAGAAAATGTAAATTCTATCCAATAAGTAATATAAAACCGGATGTCAATATCAATTTATTATACGGCAAAAAGTTTTAAATTAGGAAAATTGTATTTAAGTTTAGAATAAAAACTTCTTAAATTTGATAAATTATTCTTTTGAAAACCCGAAGAGAAAAGCAAGTATAATAAATTTGTATAGAACATATTTAGGCTCCCAGTTTTTTTTAAGCCAACGTATATCTTCATTTCATAACGGAATCATAATGGAAATCAAGATACACGCCGGACTATAATAAATGTATATATAATATATAAATGTATAAATATTAAAAAACACTTTATAAAATACCAGTGATAACATCCTTGGATACCCCAATAGAATTTGTCAACGAAACCGGCTTGGGGTGAATATCAAGTGAACCTACAAAAAGATTTAAAAGAATGTAAAATATTTATTCGAAAGAACAGACGCAGATTCGACGAGAAGTCTCGGCAAGCCCGCGCCGTCCAAAAAACGCCATTTATAACAATAATCGTATAAATGGTGTCGAGTGGTTTACGGAAGAAAAGTGTCGTAGCTCTTGCTTTACGGAGGAATAAAAGATAATTAATATATAATAAATATAATATAAATATGTATAATTAAAACATTTTAAAAGCTCCGGCAGTGCGGAGGAGGTAGCATAGCGCCAACACTATAAAGAAAAAATATCATAAAAATGTCAAAAGTAACAATAAATGTAGATTGTTTGAACCGGCAGAAAGTGGTAGCCCTGAATATTAAAAATGTCGTCGAAATAATAGATTAGAAATCACATAAATATACATATTTAGTTTAGACTGTTGCAATAATTATAATAGATTATATGTATATAGTCCATCCACCGTAAGGCCGACATTGTCGCTAGATGGCATTAGTATCACATTCGTTATTTCTAGACGACGAACGTTACCATCAACATAGAAAGTGATAGTAAATAAATAGCAACAAGTTCGTTCATATTGCGTCTTGACCATACATACAGAGTCGTAGATATAACAATAATAAGTCTGAAAATATATAAAATAGAATAAAAATATTTGTATATATATATAATTATTAATATAATATAAACAGCGATGTATGTAGCGTCGTTCGTACTTTAAATGTTCTAAAGAGAAAGAAAAGGGTATATTATAAATTTCAATCTCGATGCACCGTTCTTGGGTCAGGTTCAAGAACAGAAGAAAATACCCGGCACGTAGCATGAGACCGGATACACTGGTTGAAACAATTGTTGCGATATTTCGTAGTTGAAAAACAATAACATATAAATAAATATATATAAATTAGTAAGTAGGCTAAACATTTACTTGCATCAAACCTCGTTCACACAGAGAAAGATTTCATTTTAAAATTACGTTCCATATATACTGCCAATCAAATGTAGTTTATGGATTGAAAAATTATTACAGTGCGTCGTTAAACCCAATATTTATGAAAAAAAAAAAAATCATCAAAACCATACCTCGTATATGTAAATATGGTTGACATAATATAAAAAAACAGAATTATACTTAGTTATAAATCAGCGTACATATTTATAAGACATTTACTTGAGGGTATTAAAACAATTAATAAATTGGTTTGACCATTCATTTCTTATAGTTTAAACAGATAGGCCTACTCAACTTTGACCTATATTCTCAATAATTTTTTTAAATTACCAAATAAAATTGAGTACAGAAGTGAAGAAAACAATATGTGGCGTGAAAGAAAGTAAACATCCATCCGCCACAAATCAAATTCTCGTAATCTATTCATACCGATACCTTTCATGAAAATGAAAACCTCTAATTTTATTTAAAGATATAATAAATTAGAGAAATTACCTTCAAAGTATATTGTCGTCTGCTGTGACATTATAAAAAACATGGTATTAGCATAATAGTAGTAAGAAAAAACGCTCATAAATAAATTTTAGAACAAATTTAATATGAATAACGGCAAAAGTCCTGAAAACCATGGCATATATAAGGCTACTAATATACATACACGCTGAACAAGCGCCAAATAAAGATCTCGTACTCGAAGGACTAGTAACTTTCCACGATAGAACGTTGGATATAATGTCGAAAGAGACAGCTGGAAACGTGTAACACTTTAAATATAAAATATAATAGTATATATATATAAAATAAGATTACTACTTGGAAGAATAGATGGTTAGTCGAACAATAAATATAAAAACTATAACCCAACTATTATTCTCATATTGAATTAATAAGGGAATAGGTAGAGACATGTAAAAATAGCAATTGCTATAAAAGCGATGAAATCTAAAAGTGCTTTTTTAAATGTTTTCCTAATATTTCATCATGTTTCAATGCATTTGATGTTGTTCTATTATGTTTTTGAAAAGGCGACAAAGCGCTACAAACATCTGAATCCGCTACGTTTTGATGTATTGGCGATATAGACGCTATATTCGGAATAGAAGCATTGTAGATGCTATTTTTCCCAAAATTATTCCAATTGAGGTGTTAACAGGTGAAGTTAGTTGGGAAATTCTGAAAAAGTTGAAGATGCAGGTGGCAGATGGGGCATAGTTCAACCCGCTTGTGGAGACTATTTTTCTAAGGCACAGTATTACCAAGTCCAGTTAGTATTTATCTGAGAGTTGGTGAAAACAAAATACCACAGGTAACCATGGTGATAACAAGTTTGAACTGTCAGATAAAGGCTAACTGGACTTGGTAATACCGGGCCTAAATACGCAATGAATTGGGGTGTTTCTCTTGTATGCCAATTGTATGTTTTCTAGTGGTTTAATCGGTATCGTACTGTTGTTACGCTACAGAACATTGTTGTGCTACAAAACACTATGTTTCAAAATAATAGATGCACCAAAGTGCTACTTTTCAAATTCTAAATACTATGAAAAGAAAATATAGAAGCTATACAGTATTTACATGTCTCTAGGAATAGGTAAGAGATTCAACGGATTTATTAATATGTGAAAAAACCGAAGTATAATTTGTACAAAGTTTGAATAAGCTGTAATCAACTTGGTACGTATAAAAGACTATGAATTAGCAGACATTGATAGATCGATAGATTGAATAGATTCAAGATCTCGAATATGTCTAAAAAGTGTGGTAGGCCTAAATAAGATCGACTGGTAAATCACGCTCGGGTTATTAAACCTCGTCACACTATACTTCCTTAACCGCAGTTCAGTTTCGTGAATAAAGTTGACCGTAGAATACAACTACATGTGGGTATTAATAATTAGAACGCAAAAGTTGGAATGTAAATCTTGAAAAAAGGATTAGTAAAACTTGAAAACAGTATTTATAATTCAAGATATAAAATATTATTTTAAAAATAAGTCCATCTTGGTACACTCTCATCGACGGCTGTCAGAAAAGACACTTGTTCGTCAGTGCATAGACATATATTACTTCACCAAGATACGTTACTCCTACAGCCGATAGCGACATATGCTCGTTCCAGTCTCGGCAGCCATATTGGACATTAACAAATAGTATCTAAGCAAGGCATTCTATATTATCACGGATATATTTCAAATATGGCGGAAACTTCCCGGTTTGCATAGCGGTGTGAAGCTAATGCCGAGACACAAATATGTACGCCTTCTCAACGTTGAGTAACGTATCTCGGTAATATAGATCTATGGACAGTGCACACTCCATTTCGATGAAGTTCGTTGATAAACAACAGTCCGGGAGTACTGTTGACCGTAGAATACGATTACATGTGGGTATTAATAATTGGAACGCGAAAGGTGGAAAGTGAATCTTGAAAGAAGCAAAGTAAAACTTGTAAACAGTATTTATAATTCAAGATATAAAATATTATTTTTTAAATCGTTGATAAACGTCAGTCAAGGAGTATAGTGTGAACAGTGTCAAGAGACACCTGAACGGAGAATGCTCTTCTACGAAATGTAGGATATATTCATACTTGCGTCCACGGAATAAGAAGGGCCGTCTACCAACTGAATCATCGTGAAAACTTACGAGAAATTACACAATCTCACCGCAACTTTTAGGATTCAACGCTTGTTTCTTATCGGCATATATTGTGCGGAAAGCATCACTTTATAACGCTTTGGACATGAAAGATTATATAGTAGAGCCGTCCCTGGGACATCTCGTCCCTGGGACATCTCGTCCCTGGGACATCTCGTCCCTGGGACATCTCTTCCCTGGGACATCTTGTCCCTGGGACGTCTCGTCCCATACTGTGTATCAGCTTTATTGCAGTGTAAGTATCACAATTATTATTTCTCTTCAACTTTATTATATTGCTGATATTACTGTAACCTAAAAATAACGGCAATTTTATCATCATTATTAAATTATCTTTGCAGGTTATTGTAAACAGAAATGTCTTGAACCAATAAAATAAAAAAAATTATTAAAAAAATATATCATCATCATCACAATTGCTCAAAAATACCAGAACTATAAAAATATATTGTTGATCTACGCAGTTGGTAAACATCCTTCATCTTCCGCAGAAACAAGTAAACGTCGACATACAATACGACACACTACGACGCGTCGAGTATTTACCTGGGTTGACCATCGCCTTCTTGATCGCCATTGGATCCTTCTTGGACCACTTCTGCACCTCCTCGTCCATCTTGGCGATCTTGCTCGGGTTCATCGCCCACAGGCAACCCTTGCGCTGGCTGCCGTTGCCGATTGGCTTCTCGATCTTCTCGAAACACTTGTTGAGGCTCAGGTTGTGTCGCACCGAGTTCTTCCAGCCGTTCGGCGCCGTCTTGAAGTACGGGAAGTGTTCGCTGGAAAACGAGCGGAGGAGATTCGTTAAAGTGCGGTTAAGGTTTATACTTATTTATTTATGTGTTATGTTATTCATTTCGGAAACTGAAAGAATATTATCTGCGGCGGTAATTTAAATTCGTTAGAGTGAGGTTAAGGTTTATACTTATTTATTTATGTCTCATGTTATTTATTTCGGAAACTGAAAGACTGTTATCTGCGACGGAAATTTATGGTCACCGACAGCGCAGTCTTGGTGTTGAAATCCATTGGTTTTAAATAATTAAAATGTGGTGGTAAGATCGCCCTTGTGGTGCCCCGTCCAAACGATCTCATCTTTTATCCATAAACTTAATTGGGGAACAATGATTTTATATATCAAGCTTCAATGTTATTGAATTTTTTTTTCTATTATGTTGAATCTAAAAAACGTACTCTACTAATGACTACGATCTACTGGCGTCGATGAATGAGATGATGGGATGAAAGGGGGCTGCTCATATTTGCAACATGAGGGTCTGGCTAGTTAGACAATGAATTACCGTAGTATGCCTAGGCCTACATTTGAGATTCAATTTTTTTTTTTCAAAACAACTTTGAAAATTTGTCAGAATTGAATTAGAAATAATAACTCAATATTACGTCAGGCTACAATACTGTCGTACGGTATCCATCTTTATCTCACGTACATTACACTTATTACAAATTTTTTCTTCGTTGATTAGTTATTGTCCAGTTGTTTGTCAATTTGCAAGTTTTTCTACCCAACCAGAATAATTGTTCCCATTTCAGAACCCTGAGGAAGTTGTTTAATGTTGGATAGTGCCTTGTCCTAAAATCAAATTCTTCTCATTAATACATGGACGAAGTTGTTAGGTACAAAAACAATCAAATCATAGACTGAAGAATACATTTGAAGAATTCTTTGTCTATGATGTGATGCATTATTACAACATCTACCATATTTCAATTAAATCAAATTCTCCTTAATATACATTATAAACAAAAATGAGGAATTTAGTTTCATATTGAATTATAGAATCACTTAATTAGGCACACTGCATTTCTGATCCTTCACTTCAAAATAATTCACATCATTTTAGGCCCAGGCCTATTGGAAAAACGTTACATTATGATCAATCTGATGCGCTCAAATACGGAGCCCCAAAAAATCAGAATAATCTTTTCCATGTCTGATTCACGAAATAATTTAAAATAATTTTGAAGAGAATAAATTATGAATAAACATGAAAAACTTGACGAATTGACAATTTTAATAGATTTGGATTACCTAATAATCATCACAATGCAATAAGAAACAGAAAACAAGAATAAAAAAGAAATAAAAAAAGATGCATCGGCCGGGAATCGAACCCGGGCCGCCCGCGTGGCAGGCGAGCATTCTACCACTGAACCACCGATGCTATACACTACAACGCTGTTGTAACGCAACTTGAGCGAGCCGCAATCGTAAGTAGTCGTGTACGCATAGCTGACGGCCGGAAACCTCCGAACGCCAATGAAAACAGATACACGAGACGGTCGTAAAATACAACAAAAGACATTCCTCCTGCCTTCGGTATTCTTTTTGTTGCACAGCAATTTATGCAGAATAATAACAAATATCGTCCATTATATAAAATCTGTTATTTTAAAATAACTGAATGTATTATTATTTGATATAATGTGATAAAATAAGCCTCCTTTTATTACTGGAATTAAGTATATCCCCACCTCTCCTTTTCCCCGCAACCATCTTCATCTACCCGTGACAAGATCAAGGTCACCCATGGAATCAATATTATTTAAACCTTTTTCATGGTTATTCTACAAATAAAATAATATTTCATAAAACCAAATAGTATTACCATTGGAAAAACGATTCAATTCAAATTTACCATCGCCTTTAATAACACAATAAGTCTCCATTTTCGTATAGATTTTTTTTATATACTGTGATCTCCAAGCGTAGCCTAGATGGCTCTAGAACATCACGATTTCTGTGACCTTGTGTAGGTTTTTTGAACTGGTGGCCTTATGATCTTGAAAAGCACAAAAATAGAATCATAAATTCAAGTACTATGTACCACGTATGCTGTTAAGCTGGTGTGGGAGTAAATTCTACGGCCTTTTTCATCCTAGCCGACACAGCCTACAGGCTCGAATTAGGTAATTAAACCAGATTGAAAAAAATGATGGAGACTACATTGTCCAAGACAGGAAAATGAAAAAGCAGTTGGACTTAGAATGTCCATTGTTGAAGAAATATTTACGATTAAAAACGCGCACTATTTACGATTAAAAACGCGCTTTTCTGTAATGCTTGGGAATTAGAAAAAGCCTAGATTGCTATTTTTCAGGGGATATTTAGTCTGTACCTTAAATTCTTCTTCTTATAAACAGATAGTTTAAATTAGACTCGAGTTTCAATGTCCTATACTTGTAACATCTAACGAACATAATTTACTTCCGAGTAAGTTTGAAAATACTACTTTAAAAAATGCATCATCTTCAACTGAATGCAATTGGAATAATGGTCATATCTTCACATTCCAGTTGTGCTATTCAGAAATTCACCCATTTTAATTTTACTATTATATTATACTTGAATGCTATACAGTAATATACCATGTTTTTACATCAGTAGGCCCAAGTCACTGGAGCCCATTGCCAACTTGGGATGTGAAGAAATTATAAGAAGTAAAACAAACCAATTGTCATTTCCCTCGAAATGAAATAAATTTCCAAGAATTTTCATTTCAGGGATCCTTTTTGTATCCCCCTTCAGCAATACAATTTATACTGTGGGCATCCTTATATAATATATATATATGTATATACGGTCAATTCCAATTTCAATTATTTTGAGTATTAATTATCATTTATTCATGTATCTCTCTAGGCCTAAATCCTTGATTCAAAGTTTTTACTTCAATTTGAAATTAGAAAATTTAGGAATAAAATCAATTTTTGGCAACCTCAATTTTGTTATTTAGGCCTACACAAGGGCTGAACACTGAACTGCATAGGCTTCTTTACATTGTGAAGTGGACAACAATGTCCAATTAATTATGTTTTTTATCACACAGTTTTTTGTCCACAACATGTCTTGTCGCTATGGTAACTGAAATCGCTGCCTATCTATGTCGCTTCATAGGATGCCTTTACAACTGGAGTCTCGGTAACCTATCCTCGGTTGCTATATAATAACCTGACAAACATACCATCTCTCTATTCAAGTTGAAAATATTTAAATAAATTAAAGTATCAGTTATGGTACTCACCACATAAAGTTGTAAATTTCTGATACCGGTAAGCTGCCCATCGCACTGTTCTTTAACGCCATCGCAATCAAACACGAGTAAGAGTACGCCGGCTTCGGATACTGCCGGTGGTCGTCGTAATCCGAGTCCACAAAATGTTTACTTATAAACGATTGTTTCTTATTATTCACATGATGCTGTATATTATTACCGTTCAATGTCCTCACGTTACTAATCTGTATATGCTGCATTTTCGCCGACACACTATGACTGACGATCTTCGCGCCGTTCGAAGTCGTTATAATCGGCACCGTCTTGACGAGACCGTTTTTTAAGTCCGAAATACTGTTCTCGAAACTGGTCCGCTGGTTGGCGGCGAAATTCGCCACCCTTATCCGCGACGGATTCAACACGCTGAGGCTCGTCACGTATTTGAGATTCTCTTCGGGGGAAAACGGCTCCTCGTCGATGTCGGGCGAAAGGCTCGGCGACCGTTCGGAAACGTACGAACTTCTGTCGTTGAAATACTGGTTGGTCGGCACTGTGATGCACGGCATTACGCTGGTCGGGTCGACCATCTTGCCGGCGCCGTCGTTGCCGACAAAGTCGAGGTTGAAGTTGGAGTTGCTAGACTCGGAGTCGTGGTCGATGACGTTCTCGCCGTTTGAGGTGAACCACATGGGCATGTCGGAGGGGCCGCCGAGGGACTCGTCGAGGTCGAGGGGGGGTAGTTCGCCTAGGGAAAGGCTGAGGTCGGAGTGGCCGAACACGTTGTCGATCTCCGTCTTCATGTCCGTGTCGAGCATCTCCTGGAGAGAGAGTTCTTGCGCGTTCAGGAACATGTGGATGCTGTCCATGATTGCGACAAACGTGGCAACACTGGAAACATAACGAGGGAAATAGTTTAGGATTGTGTAATGAAATCCATGAACTATAAAACATTCCAAGAAGCAAGAAAAGTAATTTCACATTTATAACTACGATGTAACTAAATTTTGTTGGATCGCCTGTGCCTGATAGTCCATTGAATAATAACGAGAACAATGAAGGTAAAATATCATATTCTTTCTGAAGAATACAGGTAGTAATAAGAACTTCATTAAGAAATGTGATTGCTTTCACCCGAAAAAACAAATGAGTAATAAACAGGAGAAATGAATATTTGGAAAGAAAGAAGAATCAAAGATTAAGGTTAGGGTTAATAATTATTTTGTAGAGCAAAGATGGATGATTTCCAACCTCAACACAAATGACAGATATCTTTTGTGAAAGATCAATGATCAAAATGAAGAAATTATTATTATTATTATCATTATTATATTATATAATGACTTAATTGTAGATTATCCCTGAGCTTGTTAGTTTACTATTTTACAGTTAGTTGAATATAATTTCCTCTTGGGTGATAAGATAGCCCCTGTGATGACTCCCAACAATCCTACTTTGTGATCATTGGCCTTATTCTGGGAACTATGACTGTCAAGATTAATTGTACACGTTGATAACAAAAATTGCCCACTAAATTGAGTAGAAATTACATCAAAATACATTGGCAAATAAACTTTTGATCAATGTCAGTGGTTTTGATATCTATTTAATCAATGCTTTTCATCAAATTTTCTTCCCGCGTCTGCCTTATCAGTAGTCAATGAAAGAAATCGTCAATGAAAGAACTACGCACGGTTATTATTGGCCACCTATCGATAATAGTGGCATGCGACCTTGGTGTTTGACTTTACGTACAGCCGGCTGTTCCAGTTATATAATAAAACATAGGCTGGCATTAATAAAATAAATTATTTGTGTTCCAAGTTCACTGACACGACGTTTAGATGGCAGAGGTCGGTGTAGCTAGGGAAATGATGATCGCTGGTGATGATTAGTGTACCAACTGCTAATTATTATTGTATATGCTAGGTTATAATGATATCTACTACTAGGAAAACGCGTTATGTGTTTCCGCGTTGATGGATGAGCTAGAACATATCAACGTATCGTTGGTTGATTATATATATATATATCCACCTTGAGATCGCAACAGTTACGTTACTGCCCTCATGTTTTATTCATTACTCATTCTAATTTATTTAATTAATAATAAAGAAGACCTTGTTTTAATCGTTTTTAATTGATAGGTGACACTTTGTTGCTCTAATGTGGTGCAACCGATTGCGCCTCAAAACCATACAGTATATCGAACTAGATGAAGACACTTACGTACGCCAAGTTAAAACTGAATTTTCATTTTCGTTCGACCTGTGGAGCGCGAACAAGAAAAAAATACGTTTTTCCGAGTCTTCGCTTCGCTCATCCCAAAACGACGGCCTTATGCGGGACTCGAACCCAAGCCTAGCTAGACTTCAGTTTCCAAGACAATGACTTGACTGAATGAGCAAGGCGGAAGACATTGAATAATAATGTATTAACCATTTGATTGAATACATTAATATAAGTAATTGTCAATACGTACTCAAGTCGTAAGAATAACAACTAGAATAAACATGTAAATAAACATAAATACGAAATTTTTAAATCGTACGATCTTCAAAGTGATGGGATTTTTTCATATTGAAAATGTTTGAATAGAAGTGGTCCTACTAGTAGGCCCACTATTAAATCCACACACACACAAATATATATATATATATATATATATATATATATATATATATATATATATATATATAAATATATATATATATATATATATATATATATATAAATATATATATATATATATATATATATATATATATATATATATATATATATATATATATATAATTCAAGATTTAAAAACTTTCGTTCAGAAATCAATCTTACCGTACATAAATTCTCAAAATTGCTCACAAAAAAATGTGTATATATGCGTAATGTTTTCAAGCAGTCCCTTCAACTGTATGAGTTGGTCCGTGGACAGTAGGCCCAAATAATATATCAAAATCGAAAGTTCTCACTTCACTGTGGTTTTATCCAAATCCAAATGAATCCACTTCTCTTGAAAGTTCATTGACATTGTTGCACTTGTCAGTGCTCAAGACAAGTTCACGTAATTATAAGGAGGGTGCGAAACTGCAAGTTCGAAGTCTAATTAAAGAACATGTTTATTTACATAAATATGGTGATAATTCGTTTGGAATGTTTGTAATGAACTGGAAACCACAGTAATCTCGGTGTTTTCTTTTAAATGTCGACAACATTTCTCTGGTTCAGTCTAGACTTCCAGTTACGTCGTTGCAGAACTAGATAGTTTCAAATTACACTTTTAAAAACCTCTCGACTAAAAAATATATAGAGTAAAAAGTGAAACCTACTCTACGAGGATTGAATTTATAATATCTAAAACAAGTCGATTGTGTGTACCTACCACGAATACAGGATTACAATTAGAATCAAATTCATTGTAGAATTTGAATTTGTTTGATCGAAAGTTAATTTACCGGTTTATTGAGTCTAGTTTAGATTGACCCTAGTTTTGTAGGGTGGTTTGGTTTGACCAGCTGTCCCACAGCCGCCTTGCGCAAGTGTGAACGGCCAACAATTCGAGTTTCAAAAAATACAAAAAATTCAAGACGTTCGAAAAAATAAAGAATTTTCATAGCTAGAACTCTGAATTAAACAAGGCAGTGGACCAGCTGTCCCACAGCCGTCTCTTGCAATGAGAACGTTCCAACAATTCGAATTACGTAAGACGTTCGAAAAGATAATTAATTCGAATTCTAAATGAACTGACCGCTCTACTTTGGCCACGGTGTATTATAATAGGTTAGGTGACTTTTTAGGCCAACATAGATACTTCTAAACTTTAGGGGAAAAGCTAGACCATGAACGAAAGATAATACTTAGGCCTATCTGGATACAAGTCATTTCGCTATGGGTTTTAGACATAAACATATTTCAAAATGTGGGAAAACCTAAGAGGTAAATAACTACCATTTGGTGTCACCTGATTTCAGGAAGATTTCTTGGCAAGTGTACACCAGATTTTAGGAGTTGTTAACCCCTCGGGAAAACCAGAATACTGGATGGACAATTTTTAATAAAATATCCACCAATATTAATCAGACGTATGTCTACAGTAAATAATATATTGCTGTTACACGCTTAGTTTGCTCATCGTAAATTATTATAAATACATGAAAAAGAACAATACAAGTAAGCATAGTGCATGGAACAAATAAAATAAAACGACCGTAAAATGGGTTTAACAATAGTGTTGTATACTATCCTGCAGGTGTGCAGCCAACTCAATTATGTTCCATAATACAAATATTCAACTGTTAGACAATAATTATTATGAACGATGTATAAATATTATTATTTTATGATCAAGCTCTAAAACCTGTTGGAAATAACAATTACCATCAAAACTGAAGTTCTCAGTCGACGCAACAAAATTACCCGGACGAATAAATCAAAGATAGACTAGATTATTACAAAAATCAATAGAGGCATAGATACCATTTTATAATATTCAAATCTATTCCTTCAACCGTATACTTAATCCCAATCTATAGGAATGAGTTGATGTGCCTTCAAAAAGATCGTGCTGTATTGCAGTGAGGGGGGACAGAAGATTAAATTAGTGATAATCACCGCCAGGCCTATGGGCAGCTTTAAATCCAGGACTGACATCACCATTCCAAGAAGAAGATTAATAATAATTGTATTATCCAATTGATTTCAGACTACGTAACGTGTGCACACGGTCTAATGACAGACGAAGTACATCCTACAGGAAATTAATTTTCTCAACCGCCTTCTTTTCAACAGCTGCAAATTGCAATTAGAACACCTTTTGTTGTCGTGTTGTCAATGGCAACCGACACGACTCGGACGAGTGTTGACGAACGAAAAGGAAACCTGTCTATCGGAAGGAAGTGGCATGTTCGAAATTCGAATCCGATCAGGCAACGGTTTCGGTTCGGAAAGTCTGGATAAGTGTTTTACACTTTTATCGTCTGAACGTTGTAATAGTTGATCATTTTAAACTGAGTGCATTTAATTGGTTATTAAGAACCTCATTAATTGTGTCATGTGAAAATTGGAAAATAGTGGTAACAAAAACATAAATTCTCATGTTTTGTTTTTATAATAGTTACAATAAACATCACTCATTGTTACTAGCCAGCCGTCAAGAAAACCCCGTGCTAAACTGAAACACACGAATTCTATCGTATAGTCAGACGGCTTATTCAATTTTTATCGTTATTTAATATTATTTTTCTTCACTATTGTTGTAATTAATGTACCAAAAATAAATTATTATTGACTTTTTTATGATTATTCAAAAATAACTTGTAGATCAGATAAATTTAAAAGTTGAAACCCCGATCGGATGTCTTTCCTAGCCACAACACAGAGCGCTCGGTAGTGTCGAACCGCCAAGAACTCATCATACCGGCAGTGATGAGAGGAGTTTCGATCGAGGAAGCTCATTCCAATTTCAAATTATTATTGTTGTGACAGCTGTAACATTGACTGTTCGCACTGAGTAAGTTGTAACCCATTAGAGCGAAAGAACTTTTCAGCAAGTTTCCTTAATTGGAACTATAACTTGATCTTGTCTTAAGACATGTAATTATACAATTAGTGCGAAAATAAATCAACTTTTGTGGGTTGGATCAATTGGTCACTTTTCTCCAGTATTTGTTGTATATAGGTTCAAATAAAATCCATCAACGTGTACCATAGATTTTTCTGTATACTTCAACCACAGCCTTCTTTATTCAGGTCATTCAGTTCTGTCTTATTCAATCCAGAAAGCTGTCGCTTCAACATCTAGGTAATAGCGACCCATATAAAATTATTACCTTGCACTCATAAAAAATCGCGTATTATCGTGTTGCTATTGTTGCGCGTTACTTTAATCAACCCAACTCAAGCCTATAGGCAAAACTAGTTTAATCCAAACTAATCTGACTTGAAACTGACCTAATCCAACCCAAGACCAACAGTTATGTCATCAGTAAAATAGGGCTGTAAATAGCTTCTCCTTTATTATTAAATGAAGATGGTACGTATAGGGATAGGCGTATATCACAGCCTTCTTCATTCAGGTCTTTAAGAACATTCTGTCTTATCCGATTCAAAAGGCTGTGGTATATCCATATATTACATAATATATACTTTTATCCGGTAAAATAACATATTTTTGCAGCAAATTCAAGGATTTACCCATTTCGAAAGATGCAGTTGCGTCCATTATAATAAACCCTGTCATGAAAAATCATAATATCCTGAATATACGACAGCTACACAAATATAACGGTGATATTTGTGTTTGTTCTTCTTCTTTCAGTGATACAAGTATCTCCACGAGAGATGACTGTTCATTGAAACAGCCGTGCACTATAGTTGTGAGCGATAGGAACGAACATCTCTCGTGGAAACAACTCTATAGTAAACCCTCATCTCATAAAATAGCAATAATAAACAGTGATGTTACAGCCGATAATGCCGGGTAGAACAGGTGATACGGCTGGGAGGAGAGGGCTATCATTGAACAAATACAAGTGGGGTGGACAAAAGAGAGATAACATGGTACATAAACAGAGCAGTAAAAGTGTGCCAACGAAAGATAACAAATGAAATAAAGTGGATATTGGCATATAATTTGTTGTATTTCATGTAATTTCATGTACTATTTTAAAGATCTTATTAAATCATCTATAAATATAAGCTATATAACTATTAAACTTATAGTTTAGGCCTACCTACATCTTTAGTCTATGATAGTTGTCAAACGCATAGGTCTACAGCTAAAACATGACATTTTTAGCTGTAAACCTATCTATTTGACAAGTATGCGATATAAGTTGAATAGTTTTTACTCATACCATCTAGAAGGTATTAAAAATATATGTATTTTTGAATTTTGATATCTCATACCGTTCAAAAGTTATCACCAAAAAACTGATATTTCGTTAAATTGACTTCACTGAAGATTAGATGAAAGGTTATTTCATTAGGTGTTTTGGATGGTGGGAAGGAGTCGGTCGTGGCCTGTTCTAAGGAACCATCCCAGTATTGACCTGAACAACAGAGGGAAACAACGAAAAATCCCTGTCAGGATGGTCGACCATGGCAGGAATCGAACCCCGGTCTCCTGAATGACGGTTCAGTGTATCAACCACTCGACCACTCATCTCAGTAACATATTATGTATAAATACGACATTCTTGAGAACAAATAATTATACACATTTGTAGACTTTGTTATGGGAACTCGAGTCGAGTGATGGTAATGAAAATAGAACAGTTTGTCCGCGAATCTCGCTTTATCTCTAACTTCTCACACTTCCTTGCGTCTCAGACGATATCAAACGACAGAGCTATGCCTATCACACCAACACCGTGTTGCCGGGACCGACCGACCGTTCCTCCTATGCGATAACACCGACGAACGAGAGCTTCGAGACGACCATTGCGTATTTAAATAGCGTTTTTTTTTCATTATGAAACCTTACTTTACGGAAATTTAAATGGGATCATTATAGTAGGCCTTCTTGAAACTATTACATTAAATGATTCCATTTCTTCATTTTATTCACTTTATTTACCGGTACTGACTAACCTAACTCGTATTGAAGAGGCATATTATAATTTGTATCATTATAAAACAATTTATTACAATTGACCACTAGTGATAGGCGTGGCTAATCGCCAAAGCCACCTGGATCTATACTTCATATGGGCATTTAGAGATACTCTGAAAGGTAAATGTGAAATTTCCCACATAACAAAGCCCATTTGATTGGATGTTCTGTTTTGTGACGTTTGTGGGCGGGTCAATCACTAGTCGTCAATTGTTGGATCTTTATTAGATAGCATTACGGCAACCATATTTATTACATATGACTCGGGCCTTCGTTTCATTTCATATTTATACACCAATCAATTTTGAAAGAAAATAAATAGTATATTACAATACTTATAATATTCAATAACAAGAATGCTATTGAAATTCAATACATTAACGACATACCGGTAGTCAAATCTGAAAGTTGATATTGACATTTACTGATGAATATATATAAATAAAGATAATCCATAAAGATTTGATTATCAAATATATATATATATATATATATATATATATATATATATTATATATACTATATATATTATAAAATAGATAAATAGAACAGGGCTGCAAAGATTTGCATGTCCAACAATATACAAAACCCATCTACATACATTTATTAACATCAATTACAATACATAAATAATAAAACCACGGAATTATGAAGGCAGCTGTACTTGAGCATCTCACACAATAGCCCGTCCCCGCGCCTCGCGCTTCACCCCCCTCCCCCCTCACCCTGGCTAACCCCTCCGTCGGGCCCCTTTCAGGTTTCCCTTGGTTATCGATCACCTCGCTTCGCACCACACCCCTCTAGGGTCCCCCTTGCATCCACCCTTTCTATACGCACACTCGGTTAAGGGGTAGGCTTTTATATATAAACATAATAAAAATATACACGTAAGTACATTCGCAAATCCATTATACCCAGTGATGAGTAATAAGAGGGAACCAACTGCCGTTTTTTTATTTGTGTAATATAAAAAACAAAAACGGGAATTATGAGTGGGAATGTACAGCGTGAATGAGGGTCGTAAGGGGTAAGGGGATGGGGGAGGGTGGGTGGGGGATCTTGACGCAGACTCCGTATAGCACCCACACCCAATGGGGTTGAGATAGGATAGATTCACGGGGTAGTGAGGCAGGTCCTCGAAATAAAGGGCTCATTTTGGAGAAAATTGTAAAAATGAGATTATAAAAAATTGTTTATGGTTGGAATATATTATTTAATAATGTTGAAATCGGTCGAGTTAAAACACTGGGAATGGATATGAAATTAAATTTTCGAATGTATTCGTCCTTGTTTTAAAAAGAGAAATTTATGTCTAACGTAGGAGAAGTGTGTGCCACGAATTACAAGGGGGGAGGGAAGGAAGGAGGGTTGTCGAGAGATGCCTCGTAATGAAAATTGTACTGGGAAATGTCAATCAATAAGTCACTTCTATATGGAAATTATTGTATGAGGATTGTTATAGAAGAATATTATTATTATTAAATGCCTTGATCAATTGCTAAAGATAGAATGTTTTTTCTAGAAACTTGATAAAATACAGTTACTCCGTTACTGTTAAATTTATTTATTGAATAGATTGAAGATATGATAGGAATGCATCTTCTATGGAAAAATAATAAGAGTGGACGAGCCTTCGGGGTTATTTTTACCACTATTTTTAAAGAAGGTAGACATAAAACCTTTCCAGGTAGAATAAAATAGCACATTTTTAGCAGTTTCCCCGCCTAGATGTCTACAGGCAATGAGAGAAAAATCGCCTTCGCGGTGAATACTAATTCTTACATTAAAAATTGACCATTCTGAATTAATTCGCACTTTTTGCAATTCGAAGATGTATTTAGTAATATTGATAGAATCCTTGAATAAACTAGTTGGCCTAAATCTTGCAGACTAGTGACAGACTTCGGAGGTTAAGATATATTTCGGCGCGAAAATCAGGGCTACGGTAGTAGTAGAAAAGATAAGATAGCGAAGGTTAAGAACCTCGATCATTTATAAGCAGATTTATACATCCTGGCAATGATAAAAACATAACCGATATAAAAATAATGCCCATATATTAGGGATTTCAATTATAATACATTGTACGATAATTGAATGAATATTTTCGTTACCATAGTTACAACCATCCATAGTAACCTTGAAAATTTCCTTCCCGCCGAGACAATAGGCAGCACATTCATGGACTTATTTAACGACATCGAAGGCAAAATTGAGGTTAAAAACCACATCAAAACAATGAAACGTCTCTTTGCTAGCTACGAAACGTTTGTAAAGGAATTAATAAAACGGGTTTAATACGTAACATACGTGTTTTTGGTGTTAATCGGCGTATTTTAAACGTACGAAAGAGCGGGATGTAGTAACGGATTTCCAGACATTCAACGTCAAGTACGGAAAATAACCTCCAAATTCACTTGGCTCAGTTACAATTATGACATAAAAGATGTGTACAACTTACGTGTTATGTATCAAAATAGACGAGTTGCTGACTTGCCGTAATTTCACTTGAAAACACCATGTAGATTCACAATTTTATTACAAACGGCTCCACACTACCTTTACACAGAGAAATTCCAAGTGACTGTTGAAGACCGGACAAAGAGACTGAATTTGAAATTGAAGCGCTGCGATTCGTCGATTCAAATCTGCTCATTCTCCCGCTCACAAGTGATTGGCTATAGCAATACGGTGGGATGGGGCTGTGTTCGAACTCACGAAATGGTGCACATGGCGGCCAATACCTACTATTTAGATAACCTCTATTCGTATTTTTTAACGTGAAACATACAATATAACACGAATATCACTTACCTGAATATTTTTAAAAATTATTATAATTATTATCCCGCACTTTCCCAGTCGAAATCACTGAAGAAATGACATTAACATACCAATACTTTTGTTCTCGTATGCAGAACGTTCACACCCAAGTCAGGCTCCGAGCAAATATGGCAGCCAAGTTCGGCGGTGAAATTAATGAAATATGTACAAAATTCAAAATAACTTTACTTACACCGAATTGGACAGAGACATTATCACTGTAATTTGTTAAATAATTCAAGGAACAATATAAAAATAAGTTCCGATTACTTCTTATTGAAAAGAACGTAGAAAAATCCAATTCAATAAACAGACAGGACGAGTCCACTTTATCGGATGGGAGGGGTGAGGGTATAATATGTAAACATTGCTGTGGCGGGAATGTTGAGGATATACACGTGCTCTGGTAGTCACAAGAATGGATACAAAGGCATAAAAAACATTGGTATAAGCTGTTATAAAAATAGTATTTACAAGATAACAATTCCCATGATAACTTAGTCTAGTGCAAGTTATAACAATAATAAATCTCAAACATAATCATGACACTTTTCAACAGAAATAAAACACAATTTTTCGATACTCAATACTGAAATCTTCCTCAAAAATGACTCGGTTATATTGTAAAACGATGAAGCTGCAGAAAATATACTTTTGTAAACATAGATTAAACTTATTAAATTCATTCAACAATAATATATGCATAGTGTCACATAAACACTAGTGCCACTACGCTAGTACAATACAATAATTATCAAACTATTACACGTAATCACAACTTTTAAATAATTGACATTACAACTGTCAATACTTTACCTAAACTTTCAGAAACCAACACAGAAAACTCAGCATTCCCCGTCGCTTTTGCAGTCTCGAAACGTTGAAAATTCAAAACCATTTTACAAGGACAGTTCTCGTCTTTGATTCGACAACCCTGCCATCGGCTACATCATTTGTGAAATTCTTGTCAGTTCACTAAGAAAGGTGAGGCTTGCACCCACAATTTACGATAAACACAGCCTTCTAAACACATTGGTTCCAAGTTACCGTAGTTACAATCTACGTTATCGCATATAATTTTATGTAAACTAAGAAATGTACAGCAAAGTCAGATGATTCATTTATACGGGACAAACAAATTACATAAAGATATGTATAGCGTAGATTTTTATATTTCTTTACATGTGTCATAGAAGTGTGTTTACAAATATGCCCACAGCCAGACAGTATTTTATGAACTAATCAATTTGTAGCGATGATACGTCTGTCGCTGTACATTTAATAGTCCATCCCATATAGCCTATAAAAAAATTAAGAATGAATTAAATTCAACCTAAAATATCTCTTTCATCAAAAAACGTTCGATTGATATCACATCTCAATTACTTTTCAACTATGACTAAGGAATACTTTCTCACAAAACTACTTATTAAATATTATTGTTCTTGACTCAGTTCCAAATATCTAGCATTATTTTGATGAAAAAGATGTTTCGGTTACTTTATTGTACACTAGTGAACCAAAAAACACCAACTAGAACTGTAATAGACACTTATTCTAGGGTGCATTCTTGTGTGAGACATAATCTCCCAGTTTCGATAGATCTTGTACGTTTACTAGCGCTTGTTCTTAGGCTGATATCGTTGACAAGAACACACCCCTAAAAATTTACACCAACAAAGGTTGCCATCAACAATCAATCTCGATCATTTCGTTATTTAGTTGAATTCAATTTCTACGGTACGACAATCCACGTAATATTGTCATAGTGATTTATATTCTTTCACGAGCAAAAAGTCTACAGTAACGACAAACGGTTATTACGACTTTACGTACAGACAGCTATTAAAATCTCTTCAAAGTTTAGGGCCTATGCCCATCAAGTCAACAATATAATTAATTACTTCCTATTAGATAGTACGTTCCTCCTTGTGGTGTCCCGGCAAAATATCCTTGGCCTAACGTCCGTGTCCTATTTTTCATGACAATAATAAAAACCAAAGAAATATCTATTTTATTCTTCTCCAATATTCACATTCAAATTTCGATACGACATTCTAAGTTTATTTCTACGTTTACATGACGATATTCTACGCGACGATCTCGAGTTTAATATCAGATGGCAACCGTAACACGAACCAACAAAGTCTACCAACGACAACGGCCGCGGCTATCACTGCCTTCTTTAAACGATTTACCAATATCTAAACATCACATGCTTTCACAAACCTTGACTCTACAATCAAAACATTCTTTACCTATCTAGTTTTAAAACTAATAGCAGTGTTTCTTTTAGGATACTCCAAGGGCTAGAAAATATATAACAATGTCTTTTCTTTGATTTAATCTACGATTAGCTTAGTAATTGTATTGAGGCCCGGTTTTACGAACTGATAGTTGATGGATTAAGCAATAGTTAGCAGATCAAGTTGGTATCCGTGGTTACGTGCGTTATTTTCGCACCTTGACTAATAGTTAAATAGTTGATACTTGACTAAGAGTTCGTAAAACTGGCTCTTAGTATTATATAAGCAATAGTGTTTGAAACCACACAATCACGGTTGAGAAAAAAATGTTTGAAAAAGAACTGAATATAGAAAGATATTCTAGAAGAATAAAATGTTGTGACAATATATGGATGGATGTATAATTCTCCGGTTGTACGAACCGATAGCTGGTGGATTAAGCGATGATTAGCATATAAACTTGTTACTGCCCTTGGTTACAAATTGTTATTTTCATACCATAACTAATTAGTTAGGTCCTAATACTTGACTAGGAGTTCGTACAAGCGACTCTTAATTTACTAAACAGTTTGAACGAAGAAAAATCGCTAACATCGCTACGTGTGTGTCAAAAGTGCACGTCAATTGTTTTGTATGGAATACGTATTTCTTTAATTTTATCAATATTAATTATATTATATTTACGTTACGTAGTATTTAATCGCACGCTCGATTGTATTCGAACGCCAGCGATTTAGAACTGTAAACTTTCAGTACGATTCTTGGTGCACGTTTATGACGCTGGAACACGAGCCCGAACTTGTAAAACGCTCGTCATTGATAACGTCGACCTAACCTCACTTTTCGGCATGCGCGAATAAGATTACCCTTTTATAAACACTGAGAAAGATATTAATATGTAGAAAACGACAGATTGGTTCATATATTTCAAGATGTCAACTTGAATTAACGTTATTTACTTGTTTACATATTTATTTATGAACAATTTCATAGCAGGGAATAAGCACGAGCGAGCAATAATTCATCAACACAGCGGAAATTATTGCTTTTTTTCATTTTGCATTATCAATAAATTTAATAATAATTTTCAATACATATCTGCTACTTTCAACTTTAAAATGTGTATAAAAGTGTATGTTTTGGTTATAATCGATTAGTGATTACAGTATAAATTCAAGTGTGTAAAATATTTATTTCGGGCATTTTCATAGCTTTCCTCAGACGCAGCGGGATCTGAACGCGTGGCCTGGTAGCAGCCGTAGAAACTATTTACAAGCGGGCGAGCGGCGAGCTTACAGCGGCGTGAAATTGACGCTTTTACCGACGTTTTGGTCGTTGTTGTTTTTTTTCTCCCAAAGCGAGGTAAGAAATGGTATTTATATATACAAAAGCAGGCTTACAAAACTCGCAAGATAATATCAACTCGTTACATACAGTGCGGACTAGCGATAACGTTAATCAATATAAATTAATAATTATTCAAACATAACAATAAACGAACTGATTGTAAAATATGAAGCACCATATTTAAAACATTTTTCTAACTTTGGCATCACTACAACTTCCTTTCTTCCGTTGAAAAATGACTACTCGTACGCTACGTTCGATCAAACCAGATTATTCGACTCTCGCAACTTACTCGTTTCTTAAATCAATAAGAAAATAAGATATTTCCTTTTAAGAGCGTGGCCCACTGGCCTCTTCTCACCTAGCGTTCCACACGGATTTTGATGGAACTAGCAGCACTGTTGGTATCAGCCGAAATAGTTTCGATACAAGACCTATATATTCTAGACCGAGGTTAACGGTGGCCACTCGTTACAGTCACAGCGTACACGGAACCTCTGATTTGAACGAACGTCGCTCTCAACGAGTCAAAACAAACGGTTATCCCTTACAGAAACCTCACTCGAGAATTTTTCCGAAAGTCGGTTTTTAAATGGGACTAAAAGTGACCAATGGGAATGCCGAGTTTTGAGACGGCATGACTTGGTTACCGACCCGTGCTACGATATAATATAATAGCAGAGTACTGGGACGACTGAGGCATCACTGATAGCATTGCTGTTTCACATGCTCCACGGTCTATTGTCCAACTCCCGACGCAGTAATTCTTTTTTAAAACAAAATACATATTCAATTTTGTATCAAGTGGAGAGTTATGGTTAGAGACATGTGGAAATGGTGTCTATTTTTACTTTTCATAGCATTCAGACTTTGAAAAGTAGCACTTTGATGCATCTATTATTTGAAAACATGGTGATTTGTAGCGCAACAACGTTCTGTAGCGTACCAACAGTACGGTACCGGTACCGGTGAAACTATTACGTAAGATACAAGAGAAACACCCCAATCGAAATT
Source organism: Brachyptera risi (assembly GCA_964007535.1). NCBI lineage: Eukaryota > Metazoa > Arthropoda > Insecta > Plecoptera > Taeniopterygidae > Brachyptera > Brachyptera risi. The sequence goes on along the minus strand of OZ023338.1, from coordinate 4,372,110 downwards.
CTTAGAAAAATGATGTCCACAAGCGGGTTCAACGAACGTCTTATCTGCCACCAGCGTATACAGTTTAACTTTGGTTTTCCAAATTCCTCAACTTCCCTTTTACTCCCAAATTGATATAATTTTGCAAAAAATAGCATCTCTAATGCTTTTATTCTTAATATAGCGCTCATATCGCCAATACGCTGAAACATAGCGGAATCAGATGTTTGTAGCGCTTTGTTGCCTTTCATAAACATGATCGAACTACGTCAACTGTACTGAAACAAAGAAATGTTATAAAAATGTGTGTTGAAGCACTTTTAGATTTCATCGTTATTATAGCAATTGCTCTATTTCCACGTGTCTCCAGTTAGGGTAAGGGATAATTTTTCAATTCAACCACAGAAACGAAAATATAGACACATACATTGTGATTTTCAAGTACAGTGAAATCTCTACCCATCGTTCTTCAAGGGACAAGAAAAATAAAACCATCCATGCAGGAAAACAATCCATCAAGGAAAATTCAACACTGATAATATAGGAATGGCGTGAGAAAAATTGAATAATACAAGCAGTAAAACGATGGATCCAGTAACGATGCATAGAGGTTTCACCGTATTATTTTTAGTCCCATTTAAAAACCGACTCGAATAAAAATCCTCGCAACCCACGTCGACCTCTACTTGACCTTCTGCGGAGGCACGTTGCCGACGGCCGGTATCATCTTGCGGTAGATGTCGATGCCGCGCAAGAACACGTCCTCGTTGAGGAACTCGTCGTGGTCGTGGAGCAGGATCGGCGTGTTGTTCATCGGGGAGAAGCCGATGGCGGGTAAGCCGACGTCGCGGATGTAACGGCTGTCCGTGCCGCCAGTGAAGATCTGCTTCTTCAGCTTCAAGTTCCTGGAATAACGTGCGGTTAGTTACGCTTTTTAGTGGTGAGTTGGACACTTTTTCTTTGATAGTGCTTATTTTGGCATCAATACTGCATGTTTTGCTTATTTTGGAGGTTTTCTGACACCAGATGATATTGAGCAGATTCTGGTAAGCCACTGCAAGGCAAAAAGTAGTACGCTGATGTAAAGCGACGTTTGACGTATTATGGTATTAATAAAACTTCAAATGTATTTATTTAAAAAGTGTCTGCATATCATTACATCTTATTTGATACCGCTAATAGCGCTTATTTGGCGATCTTATACTGCATATTTTGCTCATTTTGGCAGTTTAATACTGCTTATAGTGCTTATTTCAGCATTCAATACTGCTTATTTGAAGGTTTGATACTGCATTACTATCCTGTCTCTACCAATAAATTTTTTTTTTTTTTTTAATAACATCAAAACTTGATACAAAATCATTGTTCCCCAATTAAGGCTATGGATGAAAGATAGGATCGTTTGGACGGGGCACCACAAAGGCGATCTTACCACCCATTTTGATAATTAATAAATAAATAAAACATCTAGGTTATTTCACTGATAGTCAATTAGAATACGACAGCCAAACAAAACTCATCATTCTTACATCTCGTCGGCAGTTCTCTTGATGGCCAACCACCAGGGATTACTGTCGTCGAGCTTCGTGACGGCGACCTTGGGGTTCTTCTGGCCGAACGTGATGTACGTCCCCTTGCCCGCCTCCTCGCACCAGCCGTTCACCATCGCCTCGAACGCCGCGTGGTCCGTGTCCACCGACAGGCGCACGTCGAACAACACAGACAGCTCGGGCGGGACCACGTTCGACTGCACTCCACCCTGGTGACCATAATGAGAATTTCAATATATTTTTTCTTTTTAATAACATCGAAACTTGACACAAAATCATCGTTCCCTAATTGACGACTGGAAATAGGCGTGGCTTCACTAGTAGGCCATTTGGATCATATCATTTGAAGATGCCCCGATTGGATATTTGAATTTCACAACAGTTTTAACAGCTCTGTCGATTGGTCGGTATGATTTGTGACGTCAAGTGGGCGGAGACTGCGAGTCGTCAATTAAGGCAATAGATGAAAGTAGCATCGTTATCACGACTCACGATCTCTGGTAGACAAAAAAATATATAATTTCTGAAATTGAGTTTTTGATTTCTGGTTTTCTCTAAAATTAGGGAAATAAATATCGTCATTATAAAATCGTTATTTAAAATCCAGTTTCGGGGTGGTGATGTCCCTTAAGCTAAATGAAAACAAAACGTTATTATTAATATTATTATTATCATTCTTCTTTTTTTTTTTGTAATAACATCGAAACTTGATAGAAAATCATTGTTCCCCAATCAAGAATATGGATGGAAGTAGAATCATTAGGATGGGGCACCACTAGGGTTCTTTACATGCTTTTCTGATATTTCTTCATGTTTCAATACGTTTGTTGTTGTTCTATCATGTTTTTGAAAAGGCGACAAAGCGCTACAAATGTCCGAGTCCGCTACTTTTTAATGTATATTGGTAATATAGACACTATATTCAGAATAGAATCATTAAAGATGCTATTTTTCCAAAAATTATTTCAATTGAGGTGTAAACAAGAGATGTCAGTTTGGGAATTATGAAAAAAGTACAGTTGCAAATGCAGGCGGCAGATGAGGCGTAGGTTTCACCCTAGGTTTAACGTAGGTTTAACGTAGGTTTATTTAATAGATATACTTGTTAACTTACCAGCTTCCTGTAATCCTGTTTATGCATGTAACATTTAAAGAAAACCAATGAAATTCAACTCTGAAGTCGTAAAAATATTCGAGCCCTACAGTTTTTTAAATGTTATTACTTATTTATAGAGCCTGGAGGGCACATTCCTGTGCGATTGAATCCGGTGGACCATTGTGGGAATCGAACCCCAAACTCCTGAATGACGGTTCAACGTGCTAGCCACTCTACCACTCGTCTCAGTGCAACGTTGTTACTATATGACAAGGTTACGAAACAAAACGAAATGTTACCACAAAATACCACAGCATGTTGAAGACAGCAATTCAGCTGCTAGCTTCAAATTAAACTTGTTCACCTTCTTGAAAAGATAACAGTGAATCTTGGCAACATAATTCTGCTATTATTTCTATCCAATTGATAAATAAAAACCGTTCATTAGATAAATTTCTTCAAAACGGCTGGTCCACATTGCACACAAAATTGTGCTAATGTGTGTCATTCATGTGTACACATTCAAAGAAAATTCCATTTTTTTTTTAGAGATTTTATTTTCTAAATATTTTTTTGCCCAGTCTGATCTTATGGGGTTTTTAAAGTCCAACACCCGTTAGGTCAGCAGAGTCAAAAAGTAATTTTGAAATTAATTCCACATTGGGGAAATTTGAGTCAAGCTTTATTGAACATGTGTATTCTTGAATTGAAATTACATTAGAAACACTGTCATATTTTTTTGGCCAAAGTTACAGAGCTTTAATGAAATATTAAGTTGCTATTTTGACTTCATTTTGGTGAAAAATCAACTATTTTTCCTCTTAAAATGAGTGTGATTCATAAATGAGAACGGGTACCTATATTTATTTTCATATAATTCTATTCGTAACATCTTCATCTACAATAAAACAAGTTTTTTGATTGAATGTCATTCCTTTTAGTATATTTTGATAATCTGTTGAATAATAAAAATGCATGAAATTTGAAGGTTGTGTGTTAAATGATAGGGAAACATCCAGTATTTGAATTGATATAACTCAAAATTTATCCCGGTTAGCCTATCATCTGTTTGGATATTAATATCGAGCACATCAAAACGAATTGGCTGACTAAAAATCATAATTTTTTCATGACCATGAGGTAATGGAGGTTAGACCTTAAAAACTATGTGTATTACTCAAAACTGGTACGACTGATTCACCCCAAAAACTATACAGTTTCAAGTCGGATGAGTGTGCGTGTACAGAAAAAGTTTCGTGTTGATCAATCAAACCCTGCAGCCTGTGCAGTGCTTACAAACAGAAGAAAAAAACTCACACACACACGAACAGCTTCATAAGAGAAGGCTTGAAGTTTTTGCAGTTGCTCATCCAATCAATCAATAAATAAATGAATGAATAATTGAACCCTACCGAATATTCATACAAAGTCGTAAGAATTGTTGAGACTTGCGTTTTCTTTGTTATTTCTCATTCGATTGTTGCAAAAATCACTGAAAATGTGTATAATAGTTGTTTCCATATTCTGCGGAAATTTGAGAGCTTTAGAAAAATTTTTGGTTTTCAAGTATTTTTCCTCGGTGTTATTCTTTTTATCGAAATTTTTCAAATTTTCCATTTCCCCTCCCCCCCCAAAAAAACGTGGAGAATCAATTTTCCTGAAAAACAATCCCAATCTAATCTAGTATAATACCAGTGTACAGAGAAAGTCCCGAGTTGATTGTCTCTTTTTCCTGACCTGTATACCGCGCACAAAATTACAAACAAAAAAAAGACCATTTTTTTTTCGGTATATAAAATGGTAATCTATGCTACGCTCATCTAACAAATAATTGAACCCCGCTCAATGTTCGTACAAAGTCGTAAGAATTGTCAAGACTTGCCTGTAACATCGTGAGATTAATACTGGTGACGTCGCCCTGCGTCAGTTCCGGGTTCGCTTTCATCCGGTCCTTCTGCGTCTTGCGGTAATCCATGAACCGGTCGATGATGACACGGAGCTTCTCCCCGGCCGTGTCCGGCAGGAGTATGGATCCGTGGCCCGTCGAGCCCGGACAGTGGACGTTGATGTCTGGGGACATCCAAACAAACTTTCAAACTGATTCGAAACTCAATACAGTTCAGTTCTTTATGAATGAATGAATATTAGGGTCTTAAGGCGCATCGACAGCGAAATCATTTAGCGCCTGTCAGTTCTTTATTTCTTCACAGTTGGTATATCTGAATAATTACATACTTTTGAAACTGATTTGAAACTCCGTTCAGTTCTTTATCTCTTTACAGTTGGTATATCTGAATAATTACATACATTTGAAACTGATTCGAAACTCCGTTCAGTTCTTTATCTCTTTACAGTTGGTATCTCAATAATTACATAAAAATCTTATTTCTGATGATATATTGATTTATATCAGTTTTTCAATTTCAACAGTCAAACTAAGCATGAAAATAGAATAGGTGAAATGTAATGAATAGTGTAGTTTGATCTTAATATTTAAATGAAAGTTCAGATCAATTTTATTGGCTTTTTGTATAAAGTTAGGCCTTAGGGTATACACATGTTTTTAAAACAAGCAAGTATAAAATTTGTCATTATTTGTCATTTTACAAAGTCATTCCGTAGAATAAAATGTGTAAAATAAGATATTCGTTGATGAGATGAAAGGTCATTTTTTGGATAGTGTGAAGGAGTCGACCGACTCCTTCCCACTATCCTGTATCCTGTTGTTAAGGAATCATCCCAGTATCAACCTGAACGTCAGAGAGAAACTACAAAAAACCCTGTCAGGATGGTCGACCATGGCGGGAATCGACCCCGGTCTCCTGAATGATAGTTAGTGTATTAACCACTCGGCCACTTGTCTCGGTTTTGTAGTGATGATTATTGTTCGATAACGACCCCACCAAGAGCTAGGTTGTACGGGAGTTTTATCGTTTCCATCAAACGAAGTAGATGACTTACGCCAGATGCTGCGCTCTCCGTTGAATATGGAAAACTCCTCCGTCGGGTTGGCGACACCTTCGTCCATCGCAAAGCCGATGTTCAACGCGAGGAAGTCGGCCGTGTGGACAAACTTCTCCATCCCGTCCTTACCGCCGATCTCTTCATCTGCGCAACAATTAATTACATGGAAATTAAACTTCATTTGTTGAATAGAGCTCACAATAGTGTTATTGATTTTTCTAATAACATCAAAACTTAATACAGAATTATTGTTCACCGATTGAGGCTATGGATAATAATGAAATTTGAATAAAATTCAACTAGATTCAATTAAATTTAATCTCAATAAGACTTATTGTTCTCAAAAGGGAGCCTTGCATGCTTTGGTTATAAACTTGGATAGTTTAAATAAAACTGATTTGTGGTGTCAAGAATATATATATATTTTTGATAATCAAAATTTGATATAATATATATAATTATTTCAAACCCAGATAACCAATTAAATTGGGCCAGGAGGTGTTTCCACCAGGTTTTCTAGGGCAGACTTCTCATATCACTCGGTTCGTGCCAGTTCCGACTTCTTCCTCCTCTTCTTCACTACTGCTAGGCCTATCCTTTTGATATTGTACAAAATCATTGTTTCCCAATTAAGGCTATGGATGAAAATTCATTTTGGGTAATAATATCTTTATCGATCTGTTTGGCGAATTTTGTTGTTTTATTTAGCTTGGCTCTTTCTCTTGTTTCAAGAGAATTTTCCAAGAGGACCATTTGGACGGGACACCACAAGGGCGATCTTACCACACCAATAGATTATTCAACCAATTAGGAGCCCGCATCTTGGACAGATTTACAGGGTGCACTGCCGCCACATATATCTCGAGAACCACAAACACTACGGAATTGCGGTAAAATGCAATGAATAAATAATATCCTCACAATTATATATGCTTGACCGAAAATTGAAGAATTATTTTATTTTGAAGCAATAATAGAATCAAAATGTGCCTAAATGATGGTTTTCATTGCTTAATTCCCGGGCACCGAATAATAGTAGAAATAAATATTTTTTTTTTTTTTTTTATATTGGGTCTTAACGACGCACTGTAATGATTACTAAGATCTATTGGCGTCGGATGAATGATTAATGAGATGATGGGATGATGAGATGAAGGTTTTTTTTTTTTATGGGTAGTGGGAAGGATAGTGGGAAGGAAGCGGTCGTGGCCTATATTGTGGGAACCATCCCGGCATTAGCCTAGATTACAGAGGGAAACCACGAAAAACCCCTGTAAAGATGGACGGTGGCGGGGATCGAACCGGGTCCGATATGTCCCTTCACCTTCCGGATCACACGAAGCAAGTGAGCTAACCACTCAGCTACTGTGCCAGTAGAAATAAATAACAAACGCACATCTATAAGTTTAACTTTGCTTATCAATATTTGAAATCCTGATTTGCCTGTGATTTTACATTTTTCCCATTTTCCTTGGTCAAAATATGAGATGTAATTAGATTTTGTCCTAATTATGAAATGAAAAACTTCCCCATCTAGCGGTGGTTACTGGAACTCTTCCAATATTATCCCTTTTTCACTTTTCAACCCACAATCAAACTTTTAAACGCAGATCGAACTTGGGTAGAGCATTTCGAAGAAAAACATTGTCAGCTAAGATGCGGGCTCTTAACTTCAATAATTCTATTTTTTATATATTTTAAATTAAAAAAGGTTCATACATGATCATCATATTTCCCATGAGAACCTTGAAAATGAAGAAATGAATTAGTACATGAGAATAAGCAATTATTTTTATAATTATATGTATTTATTGTGGTCAAGACGGAAGACGAGGGGAAGTGGTAGAAGAGAGATGGTGCGAGGATAGAGATCGGTGGAGGGAACTGGTAGTATAGTAAAGAAGAAGACGAAGTGGAAGCAAGACTCAGGACTGGCAGGAACCGAGATAAGTAGTGTGCCCTGGAAAAAATGGTACAAACACCCCCTGACCTACTAATTAATCTAGTTACTGGTATCTGGTTCTGATTTAATATAATATGAATATATATATATATATATATATATATATATATATATATATATATATATATATATATATATATATATATATATATATATATGTATATATATATATATATATATATATATATATATATTTATATATATATATATATATATATATATATATATATATATATATATATATATATATATATATATATATATATATATATATATATATATATATGTATATATATATATATATATATATATATATATATATATATATATATATATATATATATATATATATATATATATAATGTATATATATATATATATATATATATATATATATATATATATATATATATATATATATATATATATATATATATATATATCAATTATTGCAAAATGAAAATGTATACGCTTAATTATTTTAGAAAAAAAATCCAAATATATTACAACAAGAATTATTCTCAATAAATTTATTGAATCAATGAAAAATAAAGCATATAGAGTTAGTCTACTGCTGACACCAACTAGTACAATATACAGTGTATACTAAATTTATTATTCAAATCAATAGTTCTCATTTATTTACAACAGTAGTTCAGTTGAAGAAAGTGATCAACATTTGGCTTTTCAATATCAAGCCCTACTTTATTTACCAAGTACTGTTCAGTGATATTACTGAGAATTTGAATAAATAAAGTAAAAATACCTTGTATGGCTTTTACCTTCTATTTTACCCTTCATTTTCTTACTGTCTCTAACCAGTTTATATACAGAGTGAAGGATGGATGTACCCTGTACTGGAATATTGAAAGTTCATTAAGTTCATATGCCCAATATAATTTATTATCATTTATTATTACTAGGAAAACGCCATATATGCGTTGTTAGACGAGCGGAGAGTAATAGTATGTCGACTTCTTTGCCAAACTTTTGCCTACATTCGCCAATTGGATGACATTTAAGTTATAAATGGGTAAAAACTAAAAACTGCTTCGAGTGGTACCAATAAGGCACATTTCATGTGTTTTCTTCAAAATGGCTGATCCGATCAAGCTGAGAAATTCCAGAAATGTGCATCAGAATGTAGTTCAACTTCACAGAGAATTTCATCTTTTTTGAAAATGAAAATATTTTCTTTTTTTTCCGCCGTGTTATTCTAATGGGTATTTTTGAAATGTCTAAAATTTATAAAAATAAAATGTATCTCCCGATAATGCCACAAAACTATACAGATCTAAGTTAGATAAGGAACCATAATGAAAAAAGTTTGAAGTTGATAGCTGTAGCCATTTGACCTGTGGAGAACCGACAAAAAAACATTGAAAAAAAAAAAAACATAAAATCGAACACCAATTTTTTTTTTTTTTTTAGGCGCTGAATGACCTCGCTGTCGATGCGCCTTAAAACCCTAATATTCATTCATTCATTACCAATTTTTTTCAGTATGTCAAATTGAATCCTCGCTAAAGCTCGTCTAATTATTATTATTTATTATTATTATTATCATTATATGTGAGCCTAGCTGTAGCTAGCTGAAATACAGTCAGTTATTACATTATTCATGCTATTCTGTTTTAAATTAATAAAGATATGAATGTTTATAAAGATATAAATGTTCAAGGCATGGCTGTAGCTAATTAAAATAGTTAAAACAGTTAATATATATATATATATATATATATATATATATATATATATATATATATATATATATATATATATATATATATATATATATATATATATATATATATATATAAATATATATATATATATATATATATATATATATATATATATATATATATATATATATATATATATATATATATATATATATATATATATATATATTTAGCATTGACACAGATAATTTACCTCATGACAATAACATTCAATGACATATAAATGCACTTAGTGGATATCTCCCCATCACAGGTGAGACCATAAATACAGTTATTGATCAAGTTGCTAAGGATAAGTTCCCATGAGTAACAAGAAATCAATAAACATCTGCATTGCTTTCCTGCAATCCAATGTGTTGACTGTTCAACCAACTGATACAATCTGAATGTTCTTGTCACCAGTTTCACCCGCTGGTTGTTGCTTACGTCCTGACGACATGCACAATTATTATTGAGAGGGAACGATAAATACAAAAGGAGAAATGATGTATTTATATTATATTTCTATGAAAATTGTTACTTTGTTCTTTTGAAAATAAATAAACACAAATAAAAATATGGGGTACTTGATATTATAAAGAGATGATCTTTATGGATGGTGGTGCAGCATTTTTTTGGGGTGCAGGAGGGGGGAGGGGGGATTATATCAACAGCATAGCAATTCCATTGCACTTTTTTTCATTTTTATAATATATATTCAATTATATAAAAAAAATTCATCAATTATATTTGATCTAATGAATCAGTTGAATTCAGAAATTTTAAAAATATGTTAACACGAATTGGATCATCTAACAATATTTTATATTTATTTGAAAAGGAGGGGGGGGGGATCTAGGGACACCTGTCACTTAATAGTTGAGTATTCATTACAACCGATAAGGATGTTTTATGGTGAGAATTTCATGGCAAATAAAATTAATAGGACTAGCCTACATAATCTAGCAGTAGTATCGGTATGTATTTTAAGAAGATTGATAATATTTTATTCATTTTCTTAACAAATAAATTCTTCGAAATATGATATATCTATAATGACTGATCTTACAACAAAACTCTGGAGACAATCATTTCTAGAATAATATAGTTTTTTGGTAACTTGGCCACGTCGTTCCCGGATCCGTAACTTTCCAGCTTCTATCCTTTATTCAATCCTAGCCTATTCCCATAATATCCGGAACGTCAAATATTGCATGTATTTTTATGAATATATACATTGTATTTTATCAAAGGCTCTCTACAGAGATTTTCTCGACTCTTTACTCACTTGAGAGGCGGGTTACGAAATCACTATCCTTCCTCCCAGGCCGGGTTTCTTCCGATGCTATATTGCACAGATACGTGTGTTTAGATGGCCTTTCATAACAATTATAGCAGAAACAAGTGGTTTAATTGTGTTGATATATTTTTGTACTTGATATGTGAAACAAGAAATTTGCCGATATAACTTTTATTTACCGTTCAAAGGCTAGTCAATTTGACACATTTAGCCTAGAATAATGTTTTGGAATAACAGCTGACTGTATTTTATCATTTTCCAATACATTAGCATATTCTATCGGCAAAAAAAAATCTCAATCCATCTCCCGGATGTCGGTACAAGTCCCATGTCAATATGACGTCATTTTGTCAAGATATAAAATGGAACATTTCGGAATGTGTAAGGACGCATACTTGCGTCAGCAGTCGTCAAGTGATTAACATGCTTAAACTGCTATTGATTACATCTTCAAGACCAAATTCCTTTAAAGTCATAAAAATTTCAAGTTCCAAGTTTTCTCACCTGGCACGAACGAGATGTGAATGGTGCGGAGCAGCTTGACCTTCTCCGCACGAAGTTTCCGCACGGCCTCCAGGTACTGGATACCGACGCACTTCATGTCCTGCGATCCTCGCGCGTAGATGTTGCCGTTCTTGTCCTTCTCCGCACTGAACGGATCGTGCGTCCACATTGCCTGGAAATAATACGTCAGTCGCGATCATTATTATATTAAATTCATATTTGGTTTGAGGACGCACTGTACTGATGACTACGATCTATTGGCATTGGTGAATGATATATGAGATGGTGAGATGAAAGGTTATTTTATTAGGTGTTTTGGATGGTGGGAAGGAGTCGGTCGTGGTCTGTTGTTAAGGAACCATCCCAGTATTGTCCTGAACGACAGAGGGAAATTTCAATGTTGGGGTGAATTTACCTTCTATTTAGGTCAAGTATGACCAAGTCCAGTTAGCAGTTATCTGAGAGTTGGTCAAAACAAATATCACAGGTAACCATGGTGATGACAACTTCTATCTGCCAGTTGGAGCTACTCCCACGTTGGTAATACCGGGCCTTAGTCGGATTATTATATTTAGTTATATTTAGTTATATTTAGTTACCATACGGTACTGTAAATAGCTTGATTATATCTTAGAGGTACAAATGAGCAGGTAGGAGGTAAAAAAAATGAGAAAAGGATAAAAAACACAATAATATTAGAATACATTGGTTCCAATTATTTTTATTATAGGATCTTTATTGCTGGCAAAATTTGGCAGGGCTGTTCAATTATGTTCAACTGGTTTAAAACATGGACCCAATTCACATAAATTTCAGAAACTAAATTAAATACACGGAAAATACAGAAGGATACATAAATACACGTATCCTTAGATTCACGAATTGGATTTATGAAAGGCAAAATTCGGCAGGGCCGTTCTTACGTTTAACCGGTTTAAAACATATAGGCCTAATTCACATAAATTTCAGAAACTAAATTAAATACACGGAAAATACAACAAAATACAGAAGGATACATAAATACACGTATCCTTGGATTTATGAAAGGATTAAATAATTCCACGCTAGTTGAGGTACCACGCTAACCAACACTTGAGAGTTGAAACTATAAATCTGAATTTTATATCACCGCCTGACGGGCAGTAAAATAACCGTCTCGTCAAGTCGATATTTCATCGTGGTTTCAACGAGATCGAGTAATAGCGCAATGGTTGTTAAATATTCATACCGCTCGGAGATCCCGAGAGAAATCACCATATTGATCAATATAAAACAGTATTCAGGAATTTAAATCATTCAAAAAAACTTTTTAAACTGTACTGACAAAGAGTATTTTATATTTATATTTATATTACAAACTATTTTAAGTATCATTACGAACTATATATTGACTTATTCTATAAACATGTATATCTGATGTATGCAGAAATGTTTCACGGAATAAATGAATTATTATTATTATTATTATTATTAACCCTAAACGAAGAACAAACACCCTGTCTATAATCTGTATGTTACAAGTCTTGTCTTTCTTATTGGCATGAAAAATATATTAATATCTGTCAGTCAAACAGTTTTCATTTGTTTTTTTTTGTTTTTTTTATATTGGGTTTTGACGACGCACTGTGATGATGACTAAGATCTATTGGCGTCGGATGAATGATTAATGAGATGATGGGATGATGAGATGAAGGTTTCTTAGGTAATGGGAAAGATATTGGGAAGGAAGCGGTCGTGGCCTATATTGTGGGAACCATCCCGGCATTAGCCTAGACTACAGAGGGAAACCACGAAAAACCCCTGTAAAGATGGACGGTGGCGGGGATCGAACCGGGTCCGATATGCCCACTGTCTCCCGGGTCACATGGAGCAAGTGCGTTGACCACTCAGCTACCTGTGCTGGTAGTTTTCATTTGATATTTTTTTTTTGGTATTCAAAGAATTGTATTACACTTTTGGAACATGTAGTGGTGTTTTTGATCGTGAATCTGTTTATGGAAAATCATTGCCATAAATCATTAATAATAATAATAATAATAATAATAATAATAATAATAATAATAATAATAATAATAATAATAATGTCTTTATTTAGCTTGAATGACATCACAACATCGAAAATGGATTTTAATAATGATAATAATGGTTGTTTATTTAAACAAATCAAGTTCATATTTTCCACAAAGCCTAAAACAAGGCTTATCAGTGGATTATAGATCATCAATTAAAAATAAAAATGAAAATACCAAATGCATATATATATAAATAACATAATGCATAAATTGGAAAATTATCATTTTTCAATATCAACATTATAGATCTGAACGAATAAGGACAATATTTAGGGTATTTCCTTAAATAATTTTAGAGAAAACCAGGAATCAAAAATTCAATTTCAGAAATTATAATTAATTGTTTCGTCCACCAGAGACCGTGAGTCATTATGACGTAGGCATCACCGATTCTGTAGAGAAACATTAACAGAATCGAGTAAACTCCACAAGAAATGTTCCCAATTGCGATAAATACGTTTCCAGTTTTCCTGTGACGAAATTCTGATATTTAATTTCCACTGCTTGCTGTCTTCCCTCTAAGTAGGACCTGTCAGCTATTTTATTCAGGATAGTCTTTTGTGATCATTAATATGTTATTCAATTATAATTCAATAATATGTTTACGTCAAAATACTATACTCATTAAGGTTAGGTTGATAACAGCTGATGATTAAGGATCAATGTTTTCTGTTTGGATAATTGTAAAGTTTGGAGCAGGAAGTTGACCATGACTAACGTAGTGTTTTTCGGTCAAAAAGGTTCGGAGCATCAGACGCCAACTTTATGAACTTGACTAGCGTAGTTTTTATTGTTGTACATAAATACTGCCTGAGGCGAAAGCGTGGTCAGTTGTGAGGGGTACTCGCTGTAATGATGTGTGTTTGAGGTTATTTTAATTAGACGAGCTTTAGCGAGGATTCAATTTGACATACTGAAAAAAATTGGTGTTCGTTTTTATGTTTTTTTTTTTTTTTTTTTTTTTTTTTTATGTTTTTTTGTCGGTTCTCCACAGGTCAAACGGCTACAGCTATCAACTTCAAACTTTTTTTCGTCATGGTTCCTCATCTAACTTAGATCGTATAGTTTTGTGGCATTATCGGGTGGTAACTTTTTTTTTTATGAATTTTAGAAATTTCAAAAATCCACATTAGAATAACCCGGAGGAAAATACTTGAAAAATCAAAATTTTTCAAGACCTCTCAAATTTTCGCCCAATATAAAGGAAACTATTAGGCACATTTTGAGAGATTTTTCGCATCAATCGGATGAGAAATAACGAAGAAAACGCATTTATAAAGCATTTTCCCATCATTTTAGGCTATTACGGGAACCAATTAAATCTATAGCAACAAGTGTCACCAATTAATTCAAAACGATTGAAATGAATGAAGAGGAAGGCCGTGACATAACTGATTCTCGTAAGGTTTTTGAACGTTTGGAGTGATCCAAGGTCTGTAGATGTAGATTGGGTTGACAAATTATTTTTCATTCTAGATTTCTATACCCCTAAGCTCATCTAACAACGCGCATCCCGCGTTTTCCTAGTTATACTAAATTACAATGTATTACATGTGATGTTGATCAGTTGTGTGACCGTCCCTCACTTCTCATCCTGACACGTAACTAGTATTTAAGAGGAAGAAACAATAGTTAATAGACCTAAACCATGCATTTGCAATTCCTCTGATACCATAATGCTCTAATTTGTCCAGGATGAGTGAGTGTTGAACAAGATCAAAAGCTTTAGATAAATCACAAAAGATGCTGGGTACATGTTCATTCTTGTCAATTGATTTCAAAACAGATTGCGTAAGAGAATAAATTGCAGTCGATGTACTTTTCCCGTTTTTAAAACCATGTTGCTACTCGACTAATGCGATATTGTTGTCGAGAAAACGTTTCAATCTCTTGAATACTACTTTCTCATATGTTTTGGAGAATGCGGGAAGGAAAGATATTGGCCTGTAATTATCTAGAAGAACTTTGCTTACTACCACTTTTATGCAATGGCACAATTTTAGCTGTTTTTAATTTACTTGGAAAAATACCAGTCATCAATGATTTATTAATGAGGAATGTCAGCTGTGCACTAATGTGCTGACAGATAAGTTTAACTAGTCAAACGCGAAGTATGCGTTGTAAGATGAGCGAGATATCTGAATAAGGTATGAAAGTCGTTGAAGTAGTTGTACCCTTGCTACTTTATCGACTCTGGTATTCTACACACCTTGATATCTGAATAAGCTATAAAAGTCGTTAAAGTAGTTCTAGTCTTGCCACTTCATTGACTCTAGTATTCTACACACCTTGACGGATATAAAAAATACTTCATTGTTGGTCAACTCTTGAATCTAGAAAGCAGTGAGTCTCGACAACTTAATTTTGTCACAATTTTTATGATATATTCTATGAATATTATCAGTCATTTTATTTTTTTTCTTCAAAACGACTGATCAGAATTGCTTAAAAAATCGTAATAATGTGTAAAATCCATGTATACACAATTAGAGAGAATTTCATTCCATTTGGAGAGATTTTATTTCTCAACATTTTCCGCCCAGCCAAATCTTATGGGGTTTTTAGAAACTTTGAGATGATGATTCTCAAAATCGGTCCGACCGATTCATCCCAAAAACTATACAGTTCTAAGTTGGATGAGTTTGGGTGTACAAAAAAAGTTTCATGTTGATCAGTCAACCCTTGCAACCTGTGGAGTGCTTACAAAAAAAAAAAAAAAAAAAACACACAGACAAAGCCCTATAAGAGTGGGATGGAGACTTCGCTACGCTTATCAATTATTTTAAAAGGAATTGAATCAATATCTGTTGATGCTTTACTTTGCATTTCCTTAATAGTAAGTTCTACTTCACCTTTAGTCGTCGGAAATAAAAACATACTGTTTGCAGGTTTGGGCATTGTGTCAGCTAATTTCCGCATCGCATCACTGTGATAGATATCAAGAGTTATTGACCTTAGATGTTTGTTGGAATTTACTGGAAACTTTTAAAAAGTAATTATTAAATTTATTAGCTACACTGTTTGGGTCTGTTATTTTCACACAATTATCTATTATTTCAATATTGTTTTCTATCTGTCTCTATTTACCTGATTCTCTCCTAACTATGTTCCATGCTGATTTAATCTTATTAGCCGAGGCTGCAATTTCGTTTTCGATTTGAAGCTTTTTGGCCGCGATGACCATTTTTTTGAAATAATATTTATATTTTTTGTAGTAATTTTACGTTGCTGTAGACTGGTCACAATTGAAG
The DNA here is from genome assembly GCA_964007535.1 of Brachyptera risi. Classification (NCBI taxonomy): domain Eukaryota; kingdom Metazoa; phylum Arthropoda; class Insecta; order Plecoptera; family Taeniopterygidae; genus Brachyptera; species Brachyptera risi. Next base: position 4,355,707 of record OZ023338.1, on the reverse strand, counting down.
TTATTCAGCTGAATGTAAGAATCCAAGTGTGGCACATGACGTGATAATGCCTTTTGTTATCCAGTTTTTTTTTCGGTAGGCGTACAGCTACCGAACACAGCTACCGATTTGAGTGCCGGTCTCAGGTAAAACCATCAAGTAAAAATAAAAACAACGTAAACAACTAAACTCACGGGAAAAACTGGCACAACGTCCATATGAGAGTTGAGCAAGACTGACGGCAGCGTTGGTTCCGTGCCCTGCCACGTGATTATCACAATAGGCTTCCCGGCCACGATGGAGTAGATCCGTATCGGCAGCCCAAGACTCTCGGCCTGGCGGCGCAAGAACGATACGCAACCATCTGCAACAAACAGAACAAGATACGTTTATCTATTGTTCGATGACAAGACTGCCTCAAAGTCTTCAAACAACGAGAAGTGCCGCTTCTAAACGATCTGATTTTTTTTATATATCGGGTTTTATATTGGTTTTGTTTTATAAGCGGCAGTTGGCAGTTAATTGTGTTCCGGACTTTCGGAAACTGAAAGACTTTTAGCTACAGCGGAAAATTATGGTCACAGACTGCGCAGTCCTGGTGTTGAAGTTCATTGGTTACAAATACTTGAAATGGGGTGGTAAGATCGCCCTTGTGGTGCCCCGTCCAAACGATCCAATCTTTGAATGAATGAATATTAGGGTTTTAAGGCGCATTTATTAATTTATTCATCCATGGCCTTAATTGTGGAACAATGATTTTGTATCAAGTTTTGATGTTATTATAAAAAGAAAAAAAGCGGCAGTTGGAGGAAGAAGAGAGCGAAGAGGAAGAAGCAGACAACGGGGACGAAGACGGAATGGCTAACCGGCTTCAACATACCAGGCAGCCCTAGGATCGATGGTGGAATCATCTCCACCCCCGAACCCGACATCGTTGGATGGGGGGTTTCGAATTGATATAAAAAAAAAGGGTTTTAATGACGCACTATAATGATAACTAAGATCTATTGGCGTCGAATGAATGATTGATGAGATGATGAGATGGAGGTTTTATGGGTAATGGGAAGGATAGTGGGAAGGAAGCGGTCATGACCTATATTGTGGGAACCATCCCGGCATTAGCCTAGACTACACAGGGAAACCACGAAAAACCCCTGTAAAGATAGACAGTGGCGGGGATCGAACCGGGTCCGATATGCCCTTCTCACCTCCCGGATCACATGAAGCGAGTGGGTTAACCACTCAGCTACATGTGCCGGTACGGTCTGATTAAATCATCCTTATAGCAACTGGGAAATCTGCTTGTAGGTATATCAAGATTTCGATGTTGATAAAGAATATATATTGGTTTTTATAACGATGCAATCCAACGGCCTAACTAGAGCATGACACATGGACGATTCCAGCTGTCTTAATTGCCATTTGATATAGCCAAACAAATGAGATAATCAACTTGTGTATATATATATTAAAACGTATCGCGATCCAATGGCAATTGACGACACCTCGGTAACTACTAATTTCACGTCGTATTACCTTGGTATTTGGTGACTTGTGGTCAACTTGGTAGCCCTCAGTAACCAAATATATTTTTGAACCTAATTGAGCCAAATAATAAGCTTGATTACCAGTGCCACATTTTTACTAGTCATAAAATATTAGTTGACTTCCCTAATCAGAGGTAAAATTCCTAAAATAAAATGAAAATTAAAAAAATGAAATGAAATACCTATATGTTCGAATGATTTTATTCCAAGTAGGGCATACCATTAGGCCTGTCATAGGTTTAGGCCTACCGGTATTTGAATTAAATTATCCAACATATATTGGTGCTCATTATATTTAATAACTCTAGTTAATTATGAAAGTGATCATACATATGAGTATTGTGATCAACACAATACTTGAATAACACAATAATTGTTTGAGTTATCTTGAGAAATGGTAACAAAATAAAAAAAAAGAGAATTTCAACTTGAAAGACCAAAAAATACCATTCTCAGACTGTATTTGAGTTGGAGTTGAGCCTCTTGAGCTTTTGATTTATCTGAGTTGTTTGAACAGCTAATAAATCACTGTTATCATTAAATAATTACTATGTGACATATCATATTAAACCAAGGGCATATTAATCTTTCTCCTGTTCAAATACATGCACATATTAAATCATTTCCTAGAAGCTGCCATCTCTTTTCCCCTCTCCCTCCACTCATCGACCAAACAAACTATCAATTTCCTTTGGCGTCCCATCTTTTCAACAGGAATTTTTTGAAAAGCAATTCCAGAAATATCAAAATCTTAACTACCCCTAATGTCTCAATATTCCAGGGGGTAACAATGGCGCATTATTATTAAATTAGGTCAACTCACACCCCAGAATTGCGATTCTCAAATATTGAACTGGATTTTCAATGGCACAGTTTTCGATTATACTAGTTGATATAATTATTATAGACACTCACAATCATAAGTATTAAAAATAGCCAGTCACAAAAGTCGAAAAGCGTACGAAATATATAAAAATACAATTTAAAGGGCTTTCAGCCCCTCCCCTGGAGATTGTAGTGAGCGTACCAACGCTGTGGCCTAAACATCGCATGCCAAAGGGTCATTTACCCTCGAATTTTGCAGCGAACAGCCGTGATTTGAGCTCTACATGCATTGAAAACTGAATATTCTGAACAATTAGTATGTAATTACCGTAATTGATGTTCGGTTGCACTGAAGGAATCCTTAGATATTCTCTAAAATTCGTCACCGCCTTGTCTTCAGGCTTGCCTGCTGGATTATTGGGCGACATCGCTCGACGCTTTCGTATCGTCGACTGTCAGGCTGACGAGATATTCTAATATTTCACGAACCAATCACGAGGCGTGTTTGCATTGACGTCATAATCACGCATCCAATGAGAAAGCGGGAAATGAAGGCATGTAATTCAAATGATGAATATTGAATTTATGTAACAATGCAACGAAAAAGAATTTGTTATGAATTATTCACTGTCGTGAAATGGTTTGGTATATATAATTGATATAAGATGGAAGTGAATAATTGATAGCATATCATCTACTCGATTGTTGATTTATTTATTTATATAACATAAGGGTGAGCAACCCTTGTGGCCTGGTTGTGAATTTAGGTCAGCTGGACAATGGTTGCAGTGACCCAAATTTGTGACAATTTTGAATTTTATTACAAGTCTTCAATATGATACTGTAGTGAAATGAAATTAAAATTTTGAAATTTGTTATCTACAATATTTTATTAGACGTCTTGAAATAAACAATAATTACATTTTAATTACATAATTAGCTAGACAGTCATACACACGACAGTCAAAGTCCAGGAGATATTATTAATAACTCAATTAATTTTTAGATGGTGAATAATCACTGATAACACTAATATTATATACTTGAACTTGGAGAGGTTGCTGCATTCACTGGTTATTATCTCTAGAGACAAATCAATGTGAAATCAATGTTTTTTAATTTTTAATCCAAGAATTTCAACTTAATAATAGAATCTAATCTTCACCAACGCATAACATAAAATAAGAATGATACATTTTTCAAATTTCAGTCCATACGATTTTAATTATTACGAAAAATATTTCGTCATGCTATAAATGAATTACCTACTATCAAAAGACCCATTGTTCCAAAATATACATTATGTATTAAAGAAGATTGGTTATTTTAAAATTATAAAAAAATGAAAGATAAATATTAGATTTAGTTGATGTTAATTTTTCAATATTATTCCTTTGTTAATATTCAAAACAAGGGCTGAGTATGACGACAGTTCGTCAGCCTTGATAGCTTATTTATAATTAATTATTTAAACTCATTTGAAGCCAAGAATTTGGATATGCTACAAAAAAAAAAATATGAAAAAATTAAATGATGATAACAAACAATTCAAATATATATGAATAGGCCTACTACATTATACGTTTCTAGGCCTAATTGTGACAACACGCCTTGAGTACACAATCAATAACAATTAGCGACCATTAATTGCACCTTAGGAGAAAACACCCTCTCAAGAGAATGACATCAGTTTGCTCGCTACGCAAACATTATAATTCCAATCATGATGAATAATAATTATCTATTATTAGAAATCACAAATATATTTTCGATTTGTTTAATTGATAATTTCCTTTTGAATGCCCTTGTGGTGCCCCGTCCAAACAATCCCACCATGTCATCTTTAGCCTTACTTGGGCACAATCACTTTGTGTCCAATTTTGCATGTCAATAAAAAAAAATTATTAAACCATAATAGTTGACTGAACAAACTTGGTGAAACTGGGAACGGGTGAGAAAAAAAGAATAATGCTGCCGGTGTTTGATGTTGATGAAATAAAAAATAAATAATAATAATGATAAAAAGTCTTTATTTCATTGAGCAGGTACAGAATACAGTGCAATACAGTTTAACAATAGAAGCGTAATGAAAATGGCAAGGTTCAGGCTCATTTGCCTGTTCTTCCACCTAACCATATTTAATATAAATTAAATTAAGAGAAAAGTTATTTTTTATTTTTTTTATTAGATTCAAATAATACATACATACAAGTTTAATCAATACGCTCTTCCACAAAGCCAAAAAGGCTTATCTGTGGGATGAGAAATGAAATCAATAGCTTGGACAAAAATCGGGTTTATATCATGAAACAATGAAACAAGTTCACTAAGTGTTTACTTTTTTTCACTGTCAAATAAATCAAGCATTGGGCCTACTTGAAATACAACAACATGGGCCTATCATCCATTTCTGTTTTCACAACTCTCAAATTATACAAGGAAAAAATAAATGAAAACTTTTCAATAGTTAAGGAATACAATATCGAATATATGTAAATATATATTATGTGGACATGAAATTGAAAAATTAATATATCATTACACATCAAGAATACAAATTATATCCACACAGCTAAAGACATAGAAAGTTGATGCACAAGAATAATTCAATAAATATCTAATAAGTGTATCCCACTGCACAATAATAATAATAATAATACTTGTCTATTGTAGCTACTCGAGCAAATTAAATAACATAGGCCTATTACAATTCACCTACAATTTTCATGTTTAATGACTCTACCAACAGCTAGGATATTTTAGGGTTTGAATGAGCAGATGATATATAAATGATGCTTAAAAAAAAAACACCTTATCAGAAACCTGACCCGATTCCACTTGAAAATTCAAACAAAATGATATACAACCACTTAAAACCTAATCTTACGTCACGAAAGCTGTTGTATGATTACACAGAGATAGATAGATTCTTTATTATTAGCAGGATATGCCATTTTATCTTAGTTTTTTACATACAAATACATTCAGAAGATTAAGAAATAAACCTTCCATGCTATACATATTGGTTGTATCGTTGTAGTACAACTAAATTCCTGTCAAGATTTCTTCAAATAAAAATTGTTATATTTTTATACTATCATTCTATTTTTGAATCATGTGACAATAAACAATATAGGCGTATTTTCATTGATATTATCAATTATGACAGGCAATAATTCAGTTCGCAGTAATATAAGAGATTACTATACAATGGTCATAAATGTTTTCGTGTCTTTGCTCAACATTTATTGCATTTATATAATTGGAAAAATTTATTATTATGGGTGAACAAAATATCTGCAATGATGTGTGCAAAAGAGGCACAAAGGTCATATATTAAACAAATGATTTTTACATATTTCAAGAGAAAGAAATTCTAGTCCTGGTGGCTTAAGTGTCTAGTGGCATTTTTGTCAGTAGAGGTAAATGCTATGTACATTATTTTATACAGTGATCAGTAGTTGAAAATATCTTTCAATAGAGGCTCCTCTCAAGTAACAAATGACAAACAATCGTACCATAGCAATACAGCGAACTGGTGAACTACCAAACCAAGATGCATTGAGGGTTGCGTTGATTTAATTTCCGGCTGGAGATGGTGACTTGACTCATTCGAAAACACGTTCCATTTCCTGAGAAATATTGATCACTGCCTCTATCTAGTGTTGTTTTGTAGAAACGGCTGATGGGCTGGCAAACTTGATGACTGCTGTTATTAGCTGAGCCAATGTCATTGAGTAAAGTTAGTTCCTTTTATTACCACTTATCTATGCACGGTCAATAAGTCTTTAAACGTGGACTGAGAATTGGTACATATTTTCAACATGGAAGGGATAGGAAGTGAGGACACCATCTCCAACCGGCAAACCAACGCAACCCTCAATGCATTTTGTACCGAATATTCTGATTGGTCAATTCCAACTGGTGGACATTGTTGTCTGTCTCTTTCAACAATTAGTGACGTCACTTGACAGAAGCCTATTGAGTCAAATAGAATTAAAGTTATATAATTATAGAATTAAACATTTTGCATATTATTAAAAAAAATCACTCATTATCACTAAGCCTATTTGTTTATTATTATTATTATTATTTATTTTTTTTCATTTTTTTTATATACCATCGAAACTTGATGCAAAATCATTGTTCACCAATTAAGACTAATATCACAAATTTGTGTGTTATATCACAAATCCAATCCTTTTTTATAAATTAAAAATCATCTGTCATTAATTTATAACTTAATATTTCAAATGTGGATGCATTTTTCAATATTTATTTCAATTAGAGGTACCTGAAAAGGAACACCAAATCACCTCCATTACTCAAGTATCCTCTATTCCATAAATAATTTGACCATATTATATACCTTATATCATATATTATACATCTCTATACTGGACTCAAAATACAGAACAAAAAATATCAAAACAGGAGTTTATTGAAAATACTTTCACGTAAACGGATACCTGACTTTCACTGTGGAGAGATTTTTCATAAGAACCTATCCCATTTCAAGAAGACCTAATGTAAAAGATGTGTTTTTTTCTCGATTCTCTGAATCACTTCCGTAAGTGTTCTCAAAACTTCTCGAAAACCGATAATCACTAAAATTCTGAGACTATCCCAACACATCGGCGTTGAACAAACATCTTATCTGCGATATTCATGGGCGGCCAAAAGGAACATGTTCTAGGAGAGGGACAAAACAAACAAGGCCTCAACGAGCTCTTCAGAAGGGGAGGGGGGGAAGGAGGGGAGGCAGCTTAACACAACGGGGATTTGTTTGATTTTGTATTATTGATAATGTTTTGGGAGGTCTTCTGTCCGGTTTTATAGTTGGCTTTTCATTTTTATAAGACATAATTAATTATTAAAATCAGAGAAATTGAATTCTATTCAAGCAGTTCTTTTCAATTTTTATTGCAAAACGAAAGTGATTCATCAGATTTCAACTAGGTCTACAGAATGCCATTATAATAGTGACGATGTCATTCGGGAGATCGGGGTTCGATTCCCGCCATGGTCGATCATCCTGACAGAAGTTAATCTTGGTTTCTCTCTATCGTCCAGGTTGATACTGGGATGGTTCCTTAACAACAAGTCACGATTGACTCCTTCCCACCATCCAAAACACCTAATAAAATAACCTTTCATCTCATTCATCATCCACCGACGCCAATAGATCTGAGCCATCAGTATGGTGCGTCGTTAAAACCCAATATAAAAAAAATATATATTGACGAATATTTAAACTCTCAACATAAATTGAACATAAAATATTTAAACTTTGGATTTTAATTTTTGTATTTTGACCTGATCAATACAATGTGTTTGTCCTATGAAAATCGTGAACCAACAATAAACAACATAATCCAACACGGGAAAATAAGATTTATTTTACTATCTCCAAGGGGCAAGTTCCCTCTCTTGCTCCCCCCCCCCCCTCCTCTGCTGACGCCTACGGTCCCAGCACTTTTGTGATAAACAGATATCTTATCTGTACAATGAACCTGACTTTGTACACCCCCACCCTTTATTTACGTACCTCACATTCCACGCAACCGACAAATGTCGAAATAATGGAGATTTTATCTCAAGTCTGCGTAAGTTTTGAAAATCACCTTGCTTTATATAGAGCGTGATCGTCGTTGAGCTCTTCAGTAGAGCCGCGAAGTACCAACATTCAGAAAAATGAGTCAACACGTCGAAGACAGCGCTGTTACCAACTTTAGGGAGTATTTGAGAATACCGTCGGTCCATCCCAATATCAATTATGGTAAATATCTGGTCATCGACTTTTCATATTTGAATAACTTTTTGTTAACAATGCCTACAGAGAGAATGACACGAGTGAGTTTATTTCATCTCAGTCTTCAATCTACTGGTATTCATTATTTGTATTTGTAATTACCATTTTATAATTTTATTCAAACTTGGGATTTTTTTTTCCACGTCATAAACTGCATTAGGTCTATATCCCATTCATATTTATTCTTCAAATTTTAAATGTGGCCTAGATATTTGCTTTTGTAAAATATACTGGAATATTGGAGCATAATTTTTAAAACCCCTATATACATATAGCTTTTGCATAGGTCAAGAAATAATGTATTCGCCACCTTTACGATCCTAGAAAGAAGATCCTCTAACAAAGAAAGGTCAATATTTAAATAGCTAATGGTCCAGAATAGTAGTTCTCATCTCTTACTTGACACTAGGTCTAGTCTTCGTATTTGAGCAAGATCAAAACCTCAAACTTGTCTCACTCGAAGTCCACGAATTTACTCTAGAAGTCAATAATAATAGTAATAAAATTAATGTTGGAACTCATTTATTTCTCAAATAATTATATTTGAATATATGTACATAAATAAATAAATATCCACAAGCCTATTACAGGCTTATCCATGGGTTTACTTCAAAGAACAATATCATAACACATATTACTGGTGAAATAAATAATGTACTTAATTAATAATACTACGGAAAACGTCGTTATATAAGGCAACGGAGTGATCCAATTAATAAAAGTGAATATCAAAACGAAAAAAGATTTGTAATTTGAAACTATATAGGCCTACTAGACTTCAATTATAATTTCAATTTATACAAGGGGCCAAATCTAATGGCACAAAATGTTATACCTTACACCGTACACAGAATGGGAATTACCATTATTCTAAAGTACCCTATTTTGGTCTACATGGAATGGAATATAGACAAAAAATACAATGAGTGAAATAGGCCTAGAATACATGATATGGCAAGGCTCAGTAAAATAGCATTCTTACAACAAACCATGTTTAAACTACGGTAATATTACTATGAAGCAAAATTCGTTTTGAAATTGGAATACACAAGAATTTGTTGTAACAATTACAAATTAAATAAGTACCTGAATGAAATTGAAAATTGCAATAACTTGAACCATTGTATACTACATAGGTTATTTCTAGATAATCACTAAAAGTACAAAATTGTAGATGACAATGAGAGGATTAGCTGAAATCATTTTGGGCTATCATTGCTAATTTAATAATTATACCGTACTATATTTACCATAAATTTCAGAACTCACTCACTAACCTTGAACTGAAGATTCAGAGTACAAAACATATCTGAGCTTTGTTTGAATTCTCCTTCCAAGATTACAAATTCTAGCCCAACTTTATTCACAATCAGTTTGTTTACATTGTTATGTCCTAAGTCAATACCAACGATCACTCTGCAATCGTTGGAAACCGTAGACTTTACTTGAATCCACATGGTGAGAGTTGACAATGCTGTACGTCATACTGTATTATTTGTACAGAGTTTGATAGAGGAGTTTTCATTATTTACATGTTATAAATCACCATGACAGACCACGGCAATAGCGGTTAAATTGTTGTTGGTTTGTTAAATTGTTGGTTCATTTTCCATAATAGACCCAAATTATGTATGGAGATAAAGGAAAAAGCATATTTCTCGTTAGTGCGTCCCATGGTAGAATATGCTAGTTCAGTTTGGGATCCTTATAGATTAGGTGAGATAAGGGATGTGGAAAGGGTTCAAAGGATTGCTGTGAGAAGGGTTACAGGTAGGGTTAGGAGGTGGAAATGGGATGAGAATGAAAGGGGGGAGAGGGTAAGAATGTTGGAGAGTCCAACTGAGATGATGAGAGACCTGGGGTGGCAGAAATTGGAAATACGGAGGAAGGAGGATCGTTTATGTAATTTCTTCAGGGTAATGGAGGAAGAGGGGGGGTGGGGGGAGCTGCATGAGTTGATAAAAAGAAATAAGTCAGGGTATGGAGGTAGGCGGGGTCATTGATTTTGTAAGGACCACTACAAATTCAATGGCGGGGTCATGATAGAGCGGTAGTCATAAAGGGGGCTACATTAGATGTCGGTAAATTCTCTTTCTTAAATAGGACAGGTAGGGACTGGAATGGGCTTAGTAGAAATGTTTTTGAAGGGGATGAAATCAGGTTAAAGTTATTCCGTCAGAGGGTTAAGGAGATGGTGGGATAGGGGTACTTAGGGAACTTGCCACCGCGCATTTATGTGCATTTGCAAGAGTTAAATAATAATAATAAAATAAAATAAAGGCTTTATTTATGTTACGAACAATAATAGAATTATAAACATAAGAAATTCTAGTGTGTATCCTATAGGCCTACTTGTGATAAGTTTGAAGATGCACACAAAAAACATCAAGTAATACAAATTGAAAAAAAAATAGGAACATTCAATATAATTTAGTTTCACAACTTGACAATTTTATGTTTTTGCCCATATTTTACTATTACCGTACCGTACGCATATGTTGAAGTACTTACGATAATATTGTACCAGTATTACATTTTGTACTGGTAACTCTCACGATAACTTACAAAGAGTTCCACTAATTACATAATATTATTTATCCGCATTCTCAGATGAGTGTGTCGCCTTTATACGACGTCAAGCCGCAAGCCTCGGTTTACCGGTGCGAGTGTACTCGGTGGTCGAAGGTAAACCCATTGTCATAATCACATGGCAAGGGACCGAGCCAACGTTACCCTCAATCTATCTCAACTCCCATATGGACGTTGTGCCCGCATTCGAGGTAGGTTATTATTTATTACGAAATATTTATAATACGCCTAAATAGTCAATCACTGTAGTTATACAGTATAATCTCTTTGGTAATTTTCTCTTTAGTACATTCATCACCTTGGTAAGTTTCATTTTTGATCGCATTCATATGTTCCCTCATGTTGAATAGTTTCTTTAGTAAGGTTTTCACTTGAACAAGTTTTTTCATATTGTCCCCTGAAAAACGTACCGTACTAAAGAAGTTAGGCCTATAGGCCCTGTACAGGCAAAGCTATTCAGAGCTATAGGCAGAGAACAGACCTATGAGTAGGTCTAGATTGATTTTTTAAGGGCCTACACATTATTAAATTGACAAATTGCTTCATTTCAATTTAGCCTTCTGTATCTGAAATAATGTTTTTAGCTCCCTTCTGATCAGTAGACCTATCTACTCAAGTTCACTATGGTATATATTCACATGAGCATGCACATTTCTTTGTTTTGATTTCAAGGCAATGCCAATGATATAAGGTTAACCCTACTAGTTCTGCCAACCTAATCTAGGCATGTTCCTTGATGTCAATGTCACAAGTGCCGTTTTTGCCATTGGCTATCTCCCCGCCGTCAATGAGCAAATTATTCTCACCCTCACCGAGCGAATCATCCTCGGCCTCACCGAGAAAGCTATCCTCGCAGTGACCGAGTGATCTATTCTCGCCCCCACCAAGTGGGTTATATAATTTAGCAATCATTTCCTTGAAAAATACATGGGCTCTTTGAGTATGGACGGGTATAGTTCGTTTCCAAAGGAATTCACACAAATACCCGTATGTGTTTGGTTCTCTATGGCCATATTGAGGGATACATGCTCGTACCTCCCTCCAGCTTCGTTTTATGTTTTGGATGTGAGCGCCATTGTCGGGATTCACAAAATTAGTTGGTTGATTGACAGTTAGGTGTATGTATCCTTCATCCCCTAGGCAATCGTAGCTGGCCCAGCAATCTGACATTATCGTTGTTCCGGGAAGAATCCACTCCTTTATTACTGCCAGTAGAGTCTCCTTCGTTAGGTCTGGCACAAGAACAACAAACAATCTCTTAGTGTCACGTTCGAATCCTCCAAATAACCATGACCTCTCAACAGTCCCACTTCTAGTGCTTCCCAGCTTTGTTACATCAATTTCTACTGTCATCCCTAAACCACCTATTTTCACTCTGGTTCTTTCACACCAGTTAATTGCCACTTCACGGCAAAAATTGGACCAGTTCGTAACTGTGTTCGTTTCTACGTTCAATTCGTTGATGATAAAATTAGTGCGGGGCGGTCTCAAACATAACCACAGAAATGTCAGTTTACTAATTGTTGTAATTGACAATCTTGAATTATCAAACCACGTGTTTTTTCGCATTGAAACTGAAAATTTACACCGAAATTTTTTCACCTTATTATTTTTTCTACTCACGCATATTTTACCACAATAAAATCTATGGTCACCCCTAAGTCGACATGGAATATTGCAGATTGGGCAAAGTACTTCACGTCTCAAAACGCCGTGGTCTCGCAACCATTCAACCAAACAATTTTCACTTTGAGCAATTTGGGCGAAACTAAACAGTCCGATAGAACACGATTCGCAATCCATAACTGTTAGAAACGTAGGCTAGTTGATAATCAAATATCTTCATTTATTATTATACTTTTGATGATGACAGTTTTAGGGTTAGTAAATCGGAAATCTTGAGCGCTGCAGTTTCAAACACACAGGTACAGAAACTTGACAGATATTCAAACTTGACAGACTTTCAAAAAACCCAGTTGAGAAAACAACCACTCACAGCGCGTAATTCGGCCAAATGACGGTGAGGGAGGCTGGGAGGGTACCAAGATCTAACACAGATATCTGTGGATCTACAAGAAAAAAGTGTATAGTCGTTTTTATATAATTCATATCCACTGTTTTCAATTATATGAAAATATTTTCAATATAATATTTATATTTATTTAACATATATATTTTTTTTCATTACTTGATATGTCTTCAAACTGACTCAGTTTGAAGACATATCAAGTAATGAAAAAAACAATATATGTTTAATAAATATAAATATATATCTTTCCCAGATAACCAATTAAATTGGGCCAGGGGGTGTTTCCACCATTTCATCTAGGGCAGGATTCATCTCTCCATCGGTTCCTGCCAGTTCCGAATTCTTCCTCTTCTTTTATTATTATTATTATTATTATTATTATTATTATTATTATTAACTCTTGCAGTTGCACATAAATGCGCGGTGGCAAGTTCCCTATCAATCCTATCCTATCGCCTCCCTAACCTTCTGACGGAATAGCTTCAACCCTATTTCATCCTCCTCAAGTATACTTCTACTAAGCCCATTCCAATCCCTACCTGTCCTATTCAAGAAAGAGAACTTACCGACATCTAATCTAGCCCCCTTTATAACTACTGCTCTATCATGACTTCGCCTACCCCCATACCCTGACTCATTCCTTTCAATCAACCTATTCAACTCTCCCCAGCCCCCTTCTCCTTCCATTACCCTGAAGAAATTACAGATCCGATCCTCCTTTCTCCGTATTTCCAATTCCCGCCATCCCAAGTCTCTGATCATCTCAGATGGACTCTCCAATATTCTCACCCTCTCCCCCCTTTCATTCTCCCCCCATTTCCACCTCCTAACCCTACCTGTAACCCTTCTAACTGCAATCCTTTGCACCCTTTCCACATCCTTTATCTCACCTAATCTATAAGGATCCCAAACTGAACTAGCATATTCCACCATGGGACGCACTAACGAGAAATAAGCCTTTTCCTTTATCTTCATACTTGTCCCCCTAAGCTGCCTCATTACAAAGTTTAGTGCATTTATACTCTTTTTTACTATTCTCTCAATCTGACTCCCCCACCCTAGACGTCTATCAAATACCACCCCCAAGTACTTGTAATTTTCCACTGACTCAAGTGACTTCCCTCCTACATCATACACTACATCAGCCCTCACTCTCCTCCTACCAAAGGTGACTAACTTACACTTCCCTTCATTTAACCCCATCTTGTTCAACTGAACCCAACAATTAAGTGCCGTCAAATCTGCCTGAATAGCTACTACATCCTCCTCTGTATTGATTTCCCTATATACCACACAATCATCTGCAAATAACCTTATTCTCGAATTAACAACCCTAGTCAGATCATCTATATATAAATCAAATAATAACGGACCTAGCACACTACCCTGTGGAACTCCTGACGTAACCTTAACCTCACTTGAAACCTCCGAACCTACTCGAACCGTTTGAACTCTATCCTGAAGAAAGTTTCCAATCCAATTAACTAACCCAGCATTCCCAATGGACAGTTTCAACTTCCCTAATAGTATAGTGTGATCTACCTTGTCGAAAGCCTTTTCAAAATCTAAAAACACTGCATCAATACAGCCCCCCTTGTCTACTACCCCTGCCAGCTCTTCCGCAAAACCTAACAACTGTGTCTCACATGAATACCCCTTCCTAAACCCATGCTGCACTTCCGAAATACCCCTATGTTCATCTACTTTCTCCATTATTCTCTTTATAACTACCCTTTCCATCATCTTACATACATGTGACGTTAAACTGATTCCCCTGTAGTTGTCTACCCTGCCCCTTTGCCCTCCCTTTGAAATTGGAACCACCTCCGCTTTTTTCCAATCTTGCGGTACTCTACCTGCTGTGAGTGAGGCTTGGAACAACCTTCTTCTTCACCACTACTTTCCTCTGCTTCTTCTTCTCTTCCTACGAGTTCCTTCCACCGTTCCCTATCCTCCCACCATGTCTCATCTATCACTACCTCCCATTTTTCTCCTCGGTTGACTACACCGCATTTTACTCCCTCCTGCCACCTTTCTCTCGGCCTTCCAACTCTTCTCTTAGCTCCATCTTTTTCCGCTAACTCGAACATAACTCTCGGAATTCTTCCCTTATCCATTCGCCGCATATGTCCATACCAACCGAGTCTCTCTCTCTCCATTTTGAATGCTAACTTTTCCACTTCCACTTCTTTTCTTATCATTCTGCTTCTCTTCTTCTCCAACTTTGACACTCCTGCTATGCTCCTCACAAACTTAATATAAATATAAATATTATATTAAAAAATATCATCATATAATTGAAAACAGTGTGTTAACACAAGATTTATTTCGTACATTTAGTAATATATTTTAATACTTCATCATTGTATTATTACTAGGAAAACGCAGAATGTGCGTTGTGAGATGAGCTAAGAAGTATGAAAATCCAGGATGAAAAATAACTTGTCAGCTCAATTTACATCTACGGACCTTGGATTACTTCAAACGTTCAAAAACCTCACCTGCAACTTGTTGATATTTACAGTGCTGCAATCTGTCGTATAAACACTTTGCAAATCCAATTGATCAGAATATTCAATAAAATGTTCACTTTTATTGCGTTTTCTTTGTTATTTCTCATTCGATCGTTGCAAAAATCTCTAAAAAGGTGTATAATAGTATTGTTCACATTTGGTGGAAATTTGAGAGCTTTTGAAAAATTCTTGTTTTTCAAGTATTTTTCCTCCGTCTTATTCTTATGAGGATTTTCAATTGTTATATTATTAGAATCCTTATTTCATAAATCATTTATTATTTTATAATTCAATCTTGTATCAAATTATAACTCTTTTATTATATATTCAATTGACCATTGTAGATCGTCCGCCCTCGTGATGTCACAAAATATAAAAACCAATCAAGTGGACAGTGAAGCAGGGAAAAATAGGGAAATAACCAATCAAGGTATCTAAAATTTCCCCTGCTTCGTATAAGTCACGCCCATCTACATTGGTCAATTGATAGTGTATGTACCATTTTATTATGTAATGTACTATTAAATAGTGCAGTGCCGCTAAATGAACAAACATTATTATTATTATTTTTTCAAGGACAAGGAATAAACATCCATGTATAATAAAACAATTCAGGTTGGGAAATCTGACGCAAGTTGTATCGGAGTGTGGTGGCACAAAATAAATGACGAATCTGTGAACGATGCATCGAGATTTCATTGTGCCAATCTTCTTTGTTATATTGGTAGGATCTGTGGACACATCCTCCGTTCGGAGCGGAGAAAGACGAGAAGGGAAATATCTACGGTCGAGGCTCTCAAGATATGAAATGCGTCGGTATACAGTACATAGAAGCTGTGAGGCGGCTCAAGAAACAAGGACTGAAACTGAAACGTACCGTACATATATCGTTTGCACCAGGTAAATAATGATACTAAGAAAATATAAATTCAAATTCAAATTCAAAAATTCATTTTATTCTGTTACAGAAATTACATTGTACATTTCATACATTGTTATAGGCCTCTTGAAGGGCACAAAAAAAACAGATACAAATAAATACTTGAAGTTCAAAACTTAAACACAGAAGCAATTAATTTTAAAAGTAATGAACAGTATACAAAGAAGGTAACAGTAATGATCAATGAAAAAAAAAATTTAAATGGTAATAGTACCTATTCAATAATCAGCTTTTATAAATGAATATTGTAGATAAACTGATGCATACAGATCAATAACATTATACAAAACAAAAACAAAATAATACAGAACAGAAGCCCGCTGAGAATATAATATTCTTGTGTGCGGGCTGACAGTAATTTATATTACAATAATAGACTTCTAGTAGCTGCAAACTTAGAAAACAAAGAAATTAATAAATAGGTGTTAAATATATTATCATAGTGAAAGATTGTGAATTTATGGACCAAGGACATTAATAAATAGGTTTTGATAACTACGTAATAGGGTTAGTTCAGTTTAGTTTTTATTTGCCTTTCACTTCACCAGTATACATATGTAGAGATGAAACATAACTTACATAAAGGTTTTAAAAGATGTCAAAGGAAAAAGTAAGAGTTCAAATATTTACAAAGAATGTGTTTATGTTGTAGCTTTCTTAGCTTTCTAGTATCCAAATAATTAAAGGACATCGCAACCGTAAAACTAGACTTTGATGAATAACGACGATATTTATTTTCATAATTTTAGGGAAAAGTAGATATCAACATCTCAATTTCAGAAATTAAAATTGATGTTTTTGTCTTCAAGAGATCGTGAGTCATGACGAAGGCATTACCAATTCTGTATAGAAATATGAACAGAATCAAGTAATGTCTACACGTCACGACTAAAAAAAGATGTATAATGATAAGAAGGTGAAAATATTTCTTTCTATTTTTTTATTTATTTATTTGTCTGTTACATCACAAAAAATAAAAATATACATTTTTACCAGGATATGAGACTCGTCTGAATACACTAAAAGAGAGAAATGTTACAATAAATTAAATGTTACAATAAATGAAATATTACAATAAATGAATTGTTACAATAAATGAAATGTTACAATGCATGAAATGTTACTTTTTGTTAAAGATGAGGAGATCGGTAGCCAGGACGGTCTAGAAAAATTTGTCCACACGGCAGAATTTAAGGAACTAAACGTCGGTTTCGCGATGGATGAAGGCGGCGCTGTGCCGTTTGATTGGGTGCCGGTGTTCTACGGAGAACGTTGCTCGTGGCGTGAGTTTGAACTAATAATTATAGTAGTAATGATAGTTGAAAATATTTTTCTTAGGCCCGGTTTTACGAATCTTAGTTAAGTACTAATCCACTAACTATTAATTAAAGGTACGAAAATAACGTATGTAACTATGGTGATGCATATGTAACCGTGGTGATAACAAGTTAATCCGCTAACTATTGCTTAATCCAATTTCGTAAGACCGGGCCTTAGGCCCAGTATTACCAAGGCCAGTTAGTATTTATCTGAGAGTTGGTGAAAACAGATAGCATGGGTAACCATGGTGATAACAAGTTTAAACTGTCAGATAAAGGTTAACTGGACTTGGTAATACCAGGCCTTAGCATTACTGCTAATTTATAGGATTAAATGCATGACAAAAGAAATACACTCACAAAGTAATTACCATGACACAATAAACTACATAATGAACAACATTTACAAAAAGAAATACATATAACTAGAAACACAATTCAATTAGCAATTTGATTTTTTTATGATGTATAAAACTTAACTGGGTTGAAGAATTGAAGTACTTAAGTTTATTTATTCATTTATTTATTTATTTATTTATTTATTTTCATTTTCGTCCAAGAGGATTACAATTAAAATGGAACATTTTCAAGCTTAATCATATGGACAGTCAAGGGTAATATACAAGATAATGTACCGTATCATACACAACAAATAAACAAGAAAATATACATGAATTGAAATAAATGGTAGATGCTATTTTTTATAAATACCTAGCAACTACCAAGTCGAATGCGGAATAAAAACAAGTATGAAATAAATTCACTATACAAAGTACACTAATATTAAAATTAGAAGGTTATAGTCTAAATTGAAAGCAAAAATTAAAAATTAAAAGTTAGAAGTTAAAGGCAATTGGTCAATGGTTATAGTTTGAGTGTCAATTTGTGATATAAAATGAAGGTCATACGAATCCTTCAAAGTGACATTATTTATTTAATAAGCTTGCAGTATTTATGAAACTCCTCAATACTATATAATTATGTTAACAATATGAATCAATGGTTAATTACACTGCAAACTTATGAGTCTGTTAACTCTTGTAGTTCCTACCAGAACTCAATGTCCAGTTATTTTGAACATTATTTGTGCTCTTTCTGTGTTTCCTTCAACCTGTGCCCATCTAATTATTTCTCATATTGTTGTGTTCAGTAATACATTAAAACATTAATACAGTACAATATGCAATATTATACTAATACTACTTAACTAAGATTCTTAAAACTGGCTCTTAGTAAGTTTTTCATGTTGATAAGTATTTCTAGTCCCATCCCCCGAGAAGATGTCCCGCTATATCATTTTGTTCCCGTCAGATATCTGGGTTCATTGCCCTGGTCCGTCTGGCCACGGTTGCCAAGTGTTGAACAACACGGCCGGCGAGAAGCTGAACCGCGTCATGAACAGCTTCTTAAGCTACGGACAGCGACAGAAGGACTTGCTCGTCTCCGATCCGGTTAATTATCCGGACGCTGGATGTATAACCGGCGTTAACCTCACCATTGTTAAGGTAGTAGTAGTATATATCTTTATTTAGCATCAGCTATAATTCACATTACAATACGGTTCAGTCATTACAAAATTATACATAGGTAACTAATATTAATTAGTTTTAATTTTAATTACTCACTGTTATTGTTAAGGTTAGGTGGAAGAACGGTGCATTGACCGAACCTCGCCCTTTTGTTGTAATATGCAAACAAATAAAGATGCTTCTATTCTATTCGAGTTAATAATTATCTATGGTATGGACTATATTTAATATTCATAATTATGATTTTAATAAACCTCTGGGGAATAATTCAGGTACATTTTTGAATCTCTTGAATTCAAACTAGCGTAAATTTAATACGACAGCTACAGTCGCTCGCCTGAATTTAAATATTGTAGATTTATTTATTTATTTATTAATAGTTTGTGAACAATATCATCGTATAAACCGAGTCAAGAACTAACATTAATATGAGAATGTGAATGGGTGGATGATGATAAATGGAGATGAAAGTAAAACGATATTTATGTTCATATTTGACATTAAAAAGTAAAAACGTACACAAATTAGATTTGTCTTATACTTATGATAAGACAGCAATTTAGGAGAGTAAAGTGTACATGAATTTGCCCCCTGGACTATCCCAGTAATTCAATTTTTGTTCCTGTTTTTTTGGGAACAAGTTGCCCATCTCTTATTATTCTAGTACGTAGATCTCTTCTGAATTCTGCAATTGTCCTAGCCTCTCTAATTTTTGCAGGAATTCTATTGAAAATTCTCATCTCTTTAGTATAGATGAAGTTTTCCTCCGACTTGAATGTTACAGTAAACCTTTGCGGTCATTTATTCATGAAATGCCTAATATTGTACATTATATAATATCAGTGATGATTTGGGTACCAGGGGCGGGAACGGATATGTATTATCCGAGTATTATGTTATGCGGAATATAGAAAAAAGCAGCGTGAATTGCGTAATACCCCGTTCACACTATGATCGCTAACTGCTGTTAAGCCACTAACTGATGTTAGCAACGTAGTGTGAACGGAACGCAGTTAGCACTAACCGACATCAAGGCCTAACTACGTTCTGTGAACGCAGTTAGAGCTTAACCGAGATAAAAATCCACCGCCTTCCCAAAAAATAGCAACTTTCACGCCATCATCGTGCTGTCATGCCGGCCTTATGCGTTTCGCATTTGCAAGGCGGTGAAATTGAGGCGAGCTCAACAATTAGAAATCGTGTAACTTTCGTCACTGATTGGTCGTCCTATCATCAAGGTGGCTTAAAAAACCGCTTAGCGAATTCGCAATCCGAATAACGCAGGTTTGGAAGCCCAGCATTAGACGTCACTAACAACCATTTCATGGCTATCAGTGTGAACACCCTACCTCAGTTAAGAACGGTGTCACCCATGATGCTTTGCACCCAGCTAACTTCTGTTAGCTTAACAGCAGTTAGTGATCATAGTGTGAACGGGGTATAAGCTAATGAGTAGAACGGACATTTGCTCGTATCCTTTACATTCAATGTAAAACATTGCCAACATGAACTGAAAAGAAAGAACATGATTGCTTCTATATATTTTTTTATTGTCAATTCTCAATACGCATCGAAACCCCCCCCCCCCTTGTCTTCCGCTGGGACAGATATGGTTTCCGTTGAGTGTGGACAATGGAATCATATTATCATAACCCTTCAACTCACAATCAGTACAGAAAAGACAAAATTAAAAAAGGTGATGTAGAAAAGATAAGAGACTTTTTTTTTTAACTGCCCTGGTAATTTTGCGGATACCCAACTCCTTATTCATTACCCAAAGGCATCACTTTTATGTATTCTGTTCATTTTATTCTCTTAGTATCACTTCAAATCTGAGCACCCTACTTCTTGGCACTAAACGTATTCCTTTTTTACATCTCAGTCTGAATTTTACATATATTATATATTTTTTGTTATTTTTAACCCACAGATAAGCCCTTCCAGGCTTTGTGGAAAAGAGTTTAATTTTAATTATATATGTATGTTCTATGTTAGTTTTTTATTATTATTATTTGTTACATTTATTGGATGAAAAAAAAAATCAAATAAAGAAAAAAATCAAGTATGTTATCAATATTAAAACATCATCAGAATATAGCATTAACATGGAACATGATTTATTAAACACCATATGTATATGCACAAGATGCATAGTCTACTGCCATTTTGAGAAACCATTTGTACTCACATTCATAGCATGATTATTTTTCATTTTTTTATTATTTTCATATCTCTGTTCATACTGATACTTTTTCACATCAGGCTGCTCATTACTCTCTCATTATTTTCTACAATCATTTTTTTATCAATCATTCATGTGTGATTTATTATTATTATGTGTTTTTTCGACTTCATTAATTTTGTATTTGATTATTATTATCTGTCAAAAGGCAATCATGTATACCATGACATAGTCTAATAAAGATTTCTATATATCCTTGACAGAAATGTACAATGTGGATCTTATGACAGTAAATATTCTATTCTATTCTTATAGTATTGACTTTTGTCGCCAGGGTGGAGAACTGTCTAACCTCGTGCCGCCCAAGATGTCGGCCATGTTCGACTGTCGTCTTACGCCCGACCAGGATCACGAGGCGTTCGAGGCGATGGTGCGGCGGTGGTGCGTAGAGGCGGGCGACGGCATCACGTACGACTTCGTCATGAAATTTCCGCAGGCGCCGAGGACAAAGATCGACGACACGAGTCCGTGGTGGGCGGCTTTCAGTCGCACCGTGAAGAAATTGTGAGTTGTAGTGATTTACGATGTCGTAGGTAAAATTTATATACAGTGAAATCTTGATACATCGTTTCCGGATACATCATATTCCTGTTTTTACCATTCATATTGTGTCACTGTTCCTATATAACCGGGATGATCAGAATCTGAGATGACCGGATGGTCTCGCAAGATGGCTTCCGGTTATATCCGGACCTTCAGACTCACAAGACTGGATTGTGAAGTGCGGTGATTTAAATGATTACGATGTCGTAGATAGTATATATTTATATACAGTCAAATCTCTAGGCATGGTTCCCAGATCTATCGTATTCCTGCATTTATCATTCATATTGTCCCACCCCACTCCCATATGACCAATGTTAAATCATCCTGGATGGATCGTTTTATGTTCCTGGTCCGTTGAAAAGCGAAGGGTAGAGGTTTCACTGTACATTTTTTTTCCAATTTCCAGAATCTACTTCTAACAAACTTGGGTAAATGTATGAATTAGGGCAAAAACATGTCGACCTGAGTTTCCCAAGCCCAAGTCATCTTCCTTCTCCTCCTCTTTTATCTCAACTCTTCTCTCTGTCCTTCCACCATTTACCACTCTACTTCAATCCATGTTGTCACTCTCTCTTCCACAGCTCTTCTCACTCCCATCTTCCATCTCCTCCTTGATCTTTCCACTCTCTTTTGTCTCGTACTCTGCTCTGGGTATCCTTTTCCTCTCTCTTCTTTTGGTATATTGGTACCAACTCAGTCTCTCCCTTCCTATCTTAAACAATATGGGGACGTCCATAAATTATGTCACAGCTTAGTGGGCGGGAGGAGGGGAGGCAACTGTGTGACGTACCATTTTCTTTTTCTATGAATTTGGCGCTATTCTTATATTTATACCCACCCTAGAAACAGCAGATGTATATCGAATAATTATTAAGTTTGACTACTCAAAAAGCAAAGAAAGAAATGAATATTTTGATTTTATCTCTTTATTTTACCTTTGCCGCCTGTTAATTTCAATTTTTTGTTGGAGGGGGTATGAGAATTTGTGACAAATTTAAAGGGGGGTGGGTAATAGGTTTTGTGACCAACTGTGACATGGGAGGAAGGGGGGGGGGGAGGGTTAAAGTGACCTAAAAAAGTGTGACATAATTTATGGACATCCCCTAATGGTTCTGTACACCAACCTCTGCTCTTTTCAAATTGCATCGCTTTCTTTCCAATTTCGATATTCTTGCAATACTTCTAATGAATGTCATCTCTGCTGCCTCTATTACACAAAAAATTCAGATCGACTAAGGCCCAGTATTACCAAGTCCAGTTAGCTTTTATCTGACAGTTCAAACTTGTTAAATCACCATGGTTACCTATGCTATTTGTTTTCACCAACTCTCAGATAAATACTAACTGGCCGTGGTAATACTGGGCCTAAGCAAACAAGCTCTAATTTATTCTTTGAAAAATGTTCTTGTTATCAATTGGATATAAAAATTATGGAGCTTAGTTCTAAAGTCTGAAAATTAAAAAAAAAAATTACTTTCAAATTGATTTTTAAAAATTGAATTTTCTTCTTTCAAAGTTCTGAGGTGAATCAAAAGTTGGTCAAAGTTGGACTCGCAGTTAAAAATGTATATTTTATTGACAGGAATTACAAGGTCAAGCCGATTATCTGCATCGGCGGCACAGACATGCGGCATATGAGGAAGGTAAACAATCAAACTCTATATTGAAATGCTACGTAAACACAAACAATATCATCCACAGTCACAGTACCAGAACAAGAAATAGTTTCCATATACCAAATCTCAATCTGAAGCTATGCAAAAACAACCCAGCCTACTACAGTCGTATAATTACCAACAATCTACCCCCCATAATACCTCTCCATCAACAAGAAGAAGTTCAAGTCAGAAGTCAAAACTTACCTCATTCAAACTTGCCCATATAGCCTACACTAGAAGAATAATTCAAAAATCCTAATTCTGTATAATCTTTAATTATCTTTATATATCTTTATTTGAAGTATATTGTTTAATTATCTTTATATATCTTTATTTGAAGTATATTGTTTAATTATCTTTATATATCTTTATTTGAAGTATATTGTTTAATTATCTTTATATATCTTTATTTGAAGTATATTGTTTAATTATCTTTATATATCTTTATTTGAAGTATATTGTTCAATTATCTTTATATATCTTTATTTGAAGTATATTGTTTAATTATCTTTATATATCTTTATTTGAAGTATATTGTTTAATTATCTTTATATATCTTTATTTGAAGTATATTGTTTAATTATCTTTATATAATTCTTAATTCTATAAATCTTAATTATTTTTATTTGAAGTATATTGTTTTTGATTTTACCACCATAATTTTAAACTCTTTTTCACTTTTGGCATTAATTATAATTCCAAATTTATAGTAAGCTGGACCTTCATGGTCAGTCATCGTGAAGATGAACAGCCGTCATAAATACATGATTTTCTCTCCCATACCATACGTGACACATTCTTTAACAATGTAGGCCTACATTATGTTCCTTGAATGATAATTATTATTATCATTATTATTATAATTACTGTATATCAATAAATTATAAAAAGAAAGAAAATTTTATCAACTATTTTTTTTGTTGTTAGGTCGGTATCCCTGCATTGGGTTTCTCACCGATGGAAAACACGCCCGTCCTGCTTCACGATCACGACGAATACGTCAACGAGAAGACATTCCTCAACGGCATCAAAATCTACGAGGGACTTATTGAAGCTTTAGCCAACGTTAATTAGTATATTAGGACCGCGTTTCACGGAAATCGAAATTTGTGAGTAATCAATAGGCATTTTAAATTTAGTTTCATTCCACATGAAATTTTTTTTTTTTTTTTTTTTTAATAACATCGAAACTTGATACAAAATCATTGTTCCCCAATTAAGGCTAAAGGTAGGTTCTTAGAGCCACGGCATTTTTGCCGGCCGGCAATCTTGTCGGGTGCCGTTGGACGTCAAATGATTTGTACTGTTCATACTACCACGGCAAACTATCGCCGACTCAAGGCAATTATATATCAAATCGATGCGATAACCATGGCAACGTCGATAGTGATCGAGTTTGACAGTCGATAGTTCGTACGCAGAACACACAGTTCGAGTATAAACGTGGCCGTGATGTCGTCTACGTCATCACGGCAAGTTTGTCGTCCGGCAAAATGTTCAACTTCATTCAACTTTCAAGGCCACAGTGAACGACAAGCCCGGCAAGTCTGTGATTGGCTCATTCATTTTGACGGCACGGCAAATTCGTGTTGCCGTGGCTCTATGAACGTACCTTAAGGATGAAAAGTAGGATCGTTTGGACGGGGCACCACAAGGGCAATCTTACCACCCCATTTTAACTATATTTAAAACCAATGAACTTCAACACCAGGGCTGCGCTGTCGGTGACCATAACTCTCCACCGCAGATAAAAGTCTTGCAGTTTCCGAAAGTCCAGAACACAATAAAAGTAAAAAATGAAATGAATTATATTTTATATTGATTTATATACAACTAATATGTCAAAATAGTTTTAAAACATCAACAATGGGCTTCAAATGCCATTCAAAATATGCAAGTTGTTCCAAACCAGTTGATCTGATTTAAAAACTTGCTTTAATGAGACTGTCGCTGTGCATAAGATGAGGAGAGAGACTTTCTATGACGTGGTATGCGATTTTATTCAAAACTGAGCCATATTTTGATTTAAATAATCAAAATGGGGTGGTAAGAACGCCCTTATGGTGCCCCGTCCAAACGATCCTATCTTTCATCCATAGCCTTAATTGAGGAACAAAGATTGTGTATCAAGTTTCGATGTTATTAAAAAAAAATATATATCCAAGTTGAAGCAAGGCATATATTTTATAAATAATGTATTGTATTACAGTACAACCTCTGTTATAAGTTTCTCATTCATACATTTATTTCATTTATGTTTCATTTTTTGATCCAACCCATATGCTCCACATGTTGAATAGTTTCATTATTAAGTTTTTCACGTTAATACATTTTGTTAGTCTGGTCCTATGAAAAACGTATAAAAGAGGTTCCACTAGATTAGTTTTCATTGGGAATTAAAGAAGAAATGGATCTATTGACTTTTATTAATTGCTAGTCCTCGTTTAAAATACAACAATCATTTCAATCATGGTGGGTATAATTGTAAGCTCATTATTTGTGAGACCTGAAGCCAACGAACACCTGAATGAGTTTAATAATGATAATACGTACAATTTTTCATTTTTATATCAAGTGCAATTTTTATTCTGATCATTTGTGATTTAATGTGATGTACTTTTTATACTACAACATTTTATTATAACATATTCGTTTATATTTTTGGTATTTTTATCGATTTTATGTATTGACAATTCTGTTATACTCTGATGTCGACTCTTCACAGAAATAAAACAATTTGAATTTGAATTTAAAAAATATGCACGGATTTTATGTTCAAACTATTGACATTCGGGCTATGTATAACTTTTTACCAATTTAAAAAAAAAGCCATTATTTTATACTTTTTACAAGCCACTTGAGGAACTAATGCTGAATAACTTGGGTGATTGAAACTGTACACAAATAAAATCTCATCTGTATTTTAGATTCTAATTGATTTAATGTAATAATTAATTTGTTATTGTATGACTAAATAATTCTACAAATAGGAGACACATTATTTTGTTTCAGAGGTCTCATTTCATGTGATATAATAGTGTAATCACTGTACTGAAATATAAATAAATAAATTGATTAATAAACAAATGGACAAATATTATGAATAAATGAAAATGGATGAATAATTAAAAAACAAATATGAACTGTCAAGGTTCAAGAACTACGTAATAAATTAATTAAATATATTTTTCAGCAGCCTAATCCACAAGATGGATAGATGGATGGATGACCCACAAAAAGTCTTAGGTTGAAAATGTATAGGCCTATTGAGGGGACAAACCACTGAAATTTCTGTCTTCCTAGATAAGGGTTCAAAAGTGCTGAAATTTCCGCTCATGATGTATTTTTGTTCAAAACGAAATATGTATGAAAATTTTTTTTAAAAATGTTGGCAATTTTCTTGTTTTTAATTTTTCCAATAAAAAAATTTACTTTTTTTAAAAATACTTCTCCTCCCACACTTTTCATATTTTTCAAGTTATTATTTTTTTATATTATTCTGCACAAATATATGAAGAATAAATGGGGATCACATTTTCGAATTTATCCCGAAATTAATTTTTGTTCATAACTGGAACTTTGCAAATATTTTTCTTCTCAGTTTTGGACAAAATAATTCAATTTGAAAATTTATTTGAAAAAAACTAAGGCCTAAATTGAAAATGTGCTACCCATTTATTATCAAGAATATTACATTGGATTCACATTAAAAAAACCAGTTCCTCAAGTATTACCGCTAAAAGGAGTACCGATTTTCAATATTGCATGCGTATGAAAACACTGAAAGGAGTTACAGGCAATACAAATTGTTGATCTCCATTCACTACAATGGCTTGAAATATGACATATTCACGTTTGATAGTGTGACAGAAGTCTCCAAATGGGACAAAACTTTTTGAGGTTCTTTAGTAGAGTGTGAATACAAATAATACGAAAAAAAAAAATCCCCCCCCCCAAAAAAAAAAATCCAAAAAAATTGTGATTTTCAGTGGCTTGTTCCCTCAAGTTATTTTCGTTAAAAAAATAATATATCCACTATAAAATTTGTACCGGATTTTTAGCACTGAATAATCATCATTTGACAGGTGAACTCGAGAGCGGTATTACAGTCAGGTCTAATATTGGCAAAGTTCTTTCGAAACCATCACTGTTTCACCATACCAGTGGTTATATTAGTGAAAATTTAGAACTGTGCATATGACAAAATCAATTATTCAAAGAGGTAGGTTCCGCGTGGGTACTGAGGGGGGGGGGGGGGAGGGGGCGAGCCCCGCAGTGAATTTCTGAAAAACTTGGTTTTTTAAGTGTTGGAAGGGAATCAAACTTGATTACTTGAAAATAGCAACACTGCTTCAAGGGCCTAATTGGCTTGTGGATTTACTTCCCCCCCCCCTTCCCTCACGCTCATCATAACCATGGTGTTGATTTTGCCAACTAATTTCATGCGTGGAATTTCAATGACAAATTCTTCTTTGATAACGTTCATTATTTAACAATATTCGTTATTTACAACTAAGCAAATTGAAATTAAGAGCTGCTTTTTTGAAGTTTAGAGCTACTCATATTAGGGTCGACTGCGCACTAACATAACTCCTGCACCATACTCATCACACGTCGCATCCGCTCGGCGGTTTTGAGCTCACCTAATAATGTCAAGTTTTACCACCTGCTTCATCTACAAATAATAACAGAGAATAAAATGACAAAGAATAATCTATTTCACTAGAAAAAATCCTGCTTCAATAAAATAAAAAACATGGTCCATTATCAATTTATCAATTTATCAATTTAATTATCAATTTAAAAAAATTTCTTGGGGTGGTAAGATCGCCCTTGTGGTGCCCCGTCCAAACGATCCTATCTTTCATCCATAGCCTTAATTGAGGAACAATGATTTTGTATCAAGTTTCGATGTTATCAAAAAAAAAAAAATTATCAATTTCTTTAAAAAAATTTAAAAATTAAATTTTAGAATTAAAATTAGATAAATTATTAAATTATTAAAATTATTAAAATTATAAAATTATTAGTAAATTTGAATTGAATTTTTTTTTTTTTCATGTTATTAAAAAAAAAATTATCAATTTCGATTTCGATTTTACTTCGAACATTCTCACAATAATAATTTCGATTTCTATTCCAGTTTTCATGAACAAGGATTAAAAATTTTAATTTCGATTCCACTTCCACAAAAATATCAATTAATTTCGCATTCGATTTCACTTCGAGTCAATGCAACCTTCCATAATTCCAAGCTGTTATCACAAATATAAAATAATATAATGAATCAACAATAAGCATATTTTTCAAGCAGAAGTCTAAGAATCATAGAAGAAGAATCATAAGAATCATAAGAATCATATAATATTAATCAATCTGGAATAAAATAGCTACAGTGGAACCTCTTTTATATGTTTTTCAGGGGACCAGACTAAAAAAATGTAAATGTGAAAAACTTATTAATGAAACTATTTAACACGTGGAGAATATAGGTTGGATCAAAAAATAAAACTTGTAAATGTAGTAAATGTATAAACGAGAAACTTATAAGTAACAGAGGTTCTACTGTAGTATATTGATGTTCAAGCAAGAAGTCAATATAGAAATTAGAAAGTATTTCTACATATGACCAAATGAAAGATGTCTAGTCCTACTTGTTATATTATGTCCTTATAAGGAAGTAGTTGGTTTATTGACCAGTAGATGTCCATATAGGTAATACCAGTTATTGTATATATAATGCAGTATTATATTTGTACAAATGAAGATTATGGATCATTCAAGCAAGGTTTTTATTTATTACCTCTTTAGCATCCTATATTATGATAATAAAAATTATAATATACCTAGAGCTAATCATTTGAATTATGTTACGGTTTATAAATAAAGAGGCCTTCACGCAAATAGATATAATTGTTATTTTGTTATAGAAAATAATCCTTTATTATCCCAAGTAATTATACCTACCTTTCTGTAAATGAGAGGTAACGAATTCCTCCCTCTCCAGTGTCTGCATATTTAATGAAAAAATTATTGATTATTTTTGATGTCATGTCTGCACCATGGACAAGGTAGGGCATTGAATGGCTAGAGCATTAAGGTTAGGGTGACCCCATTTCAAGGAATAGGACTGTGACTATTCCCAAATGCTTTCTAGTTACGGTACTCTAGCACTTGAGAATAAGTCAATATACCAGAAATAAATGTACTTTCCCCTTTTTCTCATGTATTATATAAAATGAACTTATATGTTACCCAATAAAGGTGATGAATACAAATTCATATCAATCCAGACCTATATAATTCAAACTATAAGCCAACTATAAACCTAGAGTGGATTTATAAGTGAAAAAATCTTTAATGATCTTCAGTAATGTTCTCAATTACGGATCATTCCTAATTCTATTCAAGGCCTCGCATTTCATTAGAGGAAATGTACAAATATTGAAATGTCCTTGTCACATTAGATCATCTTTCCGCCCACTCGACCTGTCTTACGTTTAAATTATCATGTTATTTCTATTACAACCTTCTAGTTGGTAAATGGATGAATGAAACATTATATTCTTCAGTATCAATTCCTTGCTCATTACCGTCATAAATTACGAGACCTATTTAATTTTTCCTCAAAATGTAATTCAAGTGAGAAAAAATGATGTGTCCTAGAAATCGAAAGTTGAAAATGACAGTTATGCTGCATGACCAGTGTAAGACGTTCATGAGGAGAGCCGCAACAACCAATCAATAACTAATAACGGGCAACAAATAGACGAGTACTAACGAATCAAGAGTCATTACTCTGGGAGATGACGTCAGTTTTAACCAATCACATTCTAGGTTCTTTAACGATTAGGTAAAATTTCAACAGAAATTGCTTAAACCAACATGCAAAAATTAATAATAATGCAAAAAATCAGATTTTGATAAAATATATCACTTTTTGAGTTGAAATTTTGAATAAAACATATTTTTACAATCATGTTCTGCCCCAAAATTGTAAACTTTGACTTAAAATAATTATTTCATTACCATATCTATATTTGTTAAGTTGGCTTTATGATGTTCCTAGAGGGGTGATGCGTCATTCAGCGACGCTAGTATAAATACTCGAGTGCGCCTGTTTTCGGCTCGCATTCTGCAACAATACAGACCGTACACGTTATCGTCCGGTAGGTATTCTTGTAAATTCAACCAAACTTCAGCTCATTTCTGAAGCTTCTGCTTATTTTGTGATATATTCATCAAGAAATCAACCTAATTTACAATCATGGTGAGTAAAGTAAATGAATGAATTAATACTAACAGATTTTAGCTCCGGTATTGATCGACCACCGGCCAACACCCAAACTTCATTATCACTAAAATGGCTGCATTTTCTTGTCTTTTTAGCGTGAGTGCATTTCTATCCACGTTGGCCAAGCCGGAGTCCAGATTGGAAACGCCTGTTGGGAACTCTATTGTTTGGAACATGGAATCCAGCCCGATGGTCAAATGCCCTCAGACAAAACTGTTGGAGGAGGTGATGATAGTTTCAATACGTTCTTCATGGAAACTGGCGCCGGAAAGCACGTTCCCAGGGCCGTTTTCGTCGACTTGGAACCAACTGTAGTTGATGAAGTTCGTACTGGAACATACCGCCAACTTTTCCACCCCGAGCAACTTATCACTGGCAAAGAGGATGCTGCGAACAACTATGCTCGTGGTCACTATACCATCGGCAAGGAGATCGTTGATATGGTCTTGGATCGTATTCGTAAGCTGTCTGACCAATGTTCTGGACTACAAGGATTCCTCATCTTCCATTCCTTTGGAGGTGGTACCGGCTCTGGGTTCACATCCCTGTTGATGGAGCGGCTTTCCGTTGACTACGGAAAGAAGAGCAAGCTGGAGTTCGCAATCTACCCAGCACCACAGGTAATATTTCATTCAGTTTTTGCCTTTCTGTAGGCCTAGAATCGAGAGAATCAAGCTGATTATTCATATTGGGCCTTGGAAAGTCTCAGCCTAGCCTATCCCTTACTTACGTCCAGTCAGTGGACCTGATAAAGTGTCACTTAAGGCGTGGCTAGGCCTAGGTTATTGTAGGTAGGCTTATCCCCATCATTTTTAGACCTGGCTGGAAATTTATATGGAATTCTTTCCTGTATTCACCATTGCCCTGCCATTGATCAACTGGATGAAAAAAAAACTGATGAATGATGGAAAAAAAATAGTGCACTTGCCTCAATAGACCCTTCAATTTGTAGCTTATTAACAAACTTTATTGTTTTTTCTAGATTTCTACTGCTGTTGTCGAGCCTTACAACTCTATCCTGACCACCCATACTACTCTTGAACATTCCGACTGTGCATTTATGTGCGACAACGAAGCCATCTACGACATCTGCCGCCGTAACTTGGACATTGAGCGACCAACTTACACCAATCTCAATCGTCTCATTGGTCAGATCGTATCGTCCATCACTGCTTCCCTTCGTTTCGACGGAGCTCTCAATGTCGACCTGACTGAATTCCAGACCAATCTTGTCCCTTACCCACGAATCCATTTCCCATTGGTCACTTATGCCCCTGTCATTTCTGCCGAGAAGGCCTACCATGAACAACTTTCCGTTGGTGAAATCACCAATGCCTGTTTCGAACCTGCTAACCAGATGGTGAAATGCGACCCCCGTCACGGAAAGTACATGGCCTGCTGCATGTTGTACCGTGGAGATGTCGTACCCAAAGACGTCAATGCTGCCATCGCAACAATCAAGACCAAGCGCTCGATCCAATTCGTCGATTGGTGTCCCACCGGTTTCAAGGTTGGCATCAACTACCAGCCCCCGACCGTTGTTCCCGGCGGTGATCTTGCCAAGGTTCAACGTGCTGTCTGCATGTTGTCTAATACGACCGCTATCGCCGAAGCCTGGGCTCGTCTGGATCACAAGTTCGATCTCATGTACGCCAAGAGGGCCTTCGTCCATTGGTACGTAGGAGAGGGTATGGAGGAGGGCGAGTTCTCCGAGGCTCGTGAGGATCTGGCTGCACTCGAGAAGGACTACGAGGAGGTCGGCATGGATTCCGTCGAAGGAGAAGGCGAGGGAGCCGAAGAGTATTAAATGCTTGAATTAAAAAAGTCACTGTTGTTAATTTGTATTATTTTATGTAGCTTCTTCATTCAGTAATTTATTAGATCATCTTCTTTTGGTGATCTTGACTCTTATGTATGATTCTGCTCAAGTACAATATTCATATGTTAACAACTGTTTTAATTCCAAGAAATAAACAAAATGTAAAATTAACCTGTTCTTGCTGGTTAGTTATCACTGTCAAGATTATATTATCCCTGTCCTTCCTCTTTATTCATCAATAAATATATGTGTCCTTGAATAATTCATCTTCAGTAAATAAATTGAAATACACTTCATAATGAATATTTAATCTTGAATAAACTATTGGTCATTTTCTTTAAGTAAATGTGATGAGTAATCTAGGCCTATCTTACATTATGATGCAGAAAAAATGGATAACCTCTTCAGAGATCACCATATATGGTTGCA
Source organism: Brachyptera risi (assembly GCA_964007535.1). Classification (NCBI taxonomy): domain Eukaryota; kingdom Metazoa; phylum Arthropoda; class Insecta; order Plecoptera; family Taeniopterygidae; genus Brachyptera; species Brachyptera risi. The sequence continues at coordinate 4,322,637 of OZ023338.1, read as the reverse complement.
TTAGAAAGCTCTACAAACATTTAAGACAAATTCGGAATTGAGAAATAACGGCAAAAAGATGCCTGAAGCCAAATAACCTGTTGATCTTTTTACGTAAGATGTTTCTTCGTATTTCAACCTAACTGTACTTCTCAACGTCTGGTAAGAAAGCACAGCTTGGAAACGTAGCCAATGACAGGTTGGTTCACATCTGTGCTAGGCACGGGTATAAACCATCTGTCTCGTGTCTAGTGCATTTCCGGCAAAGTAAACAAAACGATCGTTGCTCATTCGCTGTAGCATCTTCAACCGGCGAGACTCATTGCGTCCTTTGTCGGTTAATTTGTGCTCAAAATCAATCTCTATTCACTCCTTTTCGGTTGTGAATAGCAGCTAGTCTACAGTTGAAGAAGTATCTTATTGGAAATCTACAAATATGGTACGTGAAACATTTTATTCTTAATTTTTCGATGCCTTTGTGTAGGTCAAGGACCCTACCATTGTTGTGTTCAACTGAACTTACAGAGTGCATTCCGTTTAAACATAATAGTCCAGAATTGTAATTTCAATTGACACATGATAATTAATAAAATTGCTCATCGTTATTTGATTATTATTAGTAAAATATCAGGAAATTTGATCCTCTATGGCCTATGGGTTATACTAAATTGCACTAGAATCTTTTCAACAAGTTCAACGCGAGACTCCTTTCGTCAATGTTAAAGGATAGGCACACCGGTGAAATTCGTTTCCAATGTAATAACTGGTGACACTTTAATCTCTTTGGGGTGGATATTCTCATTGATTATTTTGTTTATTTACCATGGTTACCTGCTGAATATTGTATTGGCGATGATGGAAAGAAATCAAATAAAAAACTACATAGCCTACAATGTTATTAAAGTGTGATTAGTAGTTTTTCAAATTTTTATAGTTGGCCCAAGTTGAAATCAAATTTGTGCTGCATATTAATTCATTTCATACTATTCATTTTTAAATCATTTCATTCTTGTTTTTTAACATCATTTATATACATTTTTTTCTATCACATTACATTTGACATATTTACATATTATATATATATTTTATTCTATTAAAAAAAAAGTGAATTATTTCAATTTGAAGAATACCGTAAGTCGTATCAGTATTCTCAACTTTAATTTTCAACGTAGATTACCGTGCATTTAAAATAAAATACCGGTAATCCTATATATACAGGAAATATAAATTGAAAATTATGGTAATTTTATTTAAAATAAAATATTGGTGCTATTTAAATGGAATTTTAATCTTGAGTCATGTGAGTGATGTTATATAATATTAATTTCAATTACCAGTACCTCAATTATTATTGTCTTATAGCAGGCCTAGTTTTTAGTACAGAATAACCTTTGCAGTTGGCGTATCGGTACCTTGAATATATCAATCAATCAATAATTTTTATGAACAATAATAATTATAAATTTGTATCATGTGAACAATTGAAAAAAAAAATGCAAATGACTTCATGACTAGGCTTGCAAATTGAATTTTTGTACCGATTTGTTTCCAGTCCAAAATTTAAATTCACCATTTTCTGTTGCAGCGTGAGTGTATTTCCATCCACGTCGGCCAAGCCGGAGTCCAGATTGGAAACGCCTGCTGGGAACTTTATTGTTTGGAACATGGAATCCAGCCCGACGGTCAAATGCCCTCGGACAAAACCGTCGGCGGAGGTGACGACAGTTTCAACACGTTCTTCACCGAAACCGGTGCCGGAAAACACGTCCCCCGAGCCGTATTCGTCGACTTGGAACCGACCGTTGTAGATGAAGTCCGCACCGGAACTTACCGTCAACTCTTCCACCCCGAACAACTCATTACTGGCAAGGAGGATGCTGCCAACAACTATGCTCGTGGTCATTACACCATCGGCAAGGAAATCGTCGACTTGGTTTTGGACCGACTGAGGAAACTCGCTGACCAATGTACCGGGCTTCAAGGTTTCCTCATCTTCCACTCGTTCGGCGGCGGCACCGGATCCGGTTTCACGTCGCTACTCATGGAGCGTTTGTCTGTCGACTACGGGAAGAAGAGCAAACTTGAATTTGCCATCTACCCTGCACCTCAGGTAAATAATATAATAGGGAACGAATGTTTACAGCTGATTTTCAGAATGACCGTCACAAATAATGAAAATAATAATAAGATACCAATAATAAACTTTATTAAAGTACATGAAATTACACAAATGCCTCACATTATCTTAAACCTACAGATCTATTCAAATGTTATAAATTAAATCACGATATTTTCGTTGATATTTCTCATTTCAACAAAGAGCTTCACTTCTAGCGATCCATTTCCTACGTCCAACATATTTTAAAAAAAATTTTTTAAATACTAAGCAAATTTCACAATACTGGAAGGAAGAGTTGGCAGTAACTGTATATTTTATTCATCAAGTTGTATACAATCAATATTAATTACTAGCATGCCATAAATATCTATTCAAGAATAAATATCAACTTTATTCTATTCTAAGCAATTGGGCATATAAAATTTAAATGGAATATTTCGTAGGAGACGTAACAACAGAAAATGGGCACAACATGATCAAGCACTTGACGTGCCTTTAAACCCCAACATTCAATTCAATTTCCTAGAATTGGGGAGGCCTATTAAAAAATATCCTCTTACAACAGCTGAAGAGAGGCCTACAGATTACATTTGGGTAGTAATATTTAAATGAATGTGGAATTTATAGTCGGTTTGTGTTTTTTTAAGATTTCTACTGCTGTTGTCGAGCCTTACAACTCTATCCTGACCACTCACACTACTCTTGAACATTCCGACTGTGCGTTCATGTGCGACAACGAGGCCATCTACGACATCTGCCGCCGTAACTTGGACATTGAGCGACCAACTTACACCAATCTCAATCGTCTCATTGGTCAGATCGTATCGTCCATCACTGCTTCCCTTCGTTTCGACGGAGCTCTCAACGTCGACCTGACTGAATTCCAAACCAATCTCGTTCCTTACCCACGAATTCACTTCCCGTTAGTCACATACGCTCCCGTCATTTCTGCCGAGAAGGCCTACCACGAACAACTGTCCGTTGGTGAAATCACCAATGCCTGTTTCGAACCTGCTAACCAGATGGTGAAATGCGACCCCCGTCACGGAAAGTACATGGCTTGCTGCATGTTGTACCGTGGAGATGTCGTACCCAAAGACGTTAACGCTGCCATCGCGACCATTAAAACCAAGCGTACCATTCAATTCGTCGATTGGTGTCCCACCGGTTTCAAGGTTGGCATCAACTACCAGCCCCCGACCGTTGTTCCTGGCGGAGATCTTGCCAAGGTTCAACGTGCTGTCTGCATGTTGTCCAACACGACCGCTATCGCCGAAGCCTGGGCTCGTCTGGATCACAAGTTCGATCTCATGTACGCCAAGAGGGCCTTCGTCCATTGGTACGTGGGAGAGGGTATGGAGGAGGGAGAGTTCTCCGAGGCTCGTGAGGATCTGGCTGCTCTCGAGAAGGACTACGAGGAGGTCGGCATGGATTCCGTCGAGGGAGAAGGCGAGGGAGCCGAAGAGTATTAAACCAAACAACGTAGAGTTGTGCTTCCTATTTTGATTTTATTTTATGCACCGTTTTTGATATTACTAGACACAAGTAGATGTGTTATTTATTTTTCAATAATATTTGGCTTGCTTCACCTTTTTGATGTGTTTTCACGAGGTACTATTTTATAATTAAACTTTTTGTAAGTTTTTCAATGAACTGAGTAAACTTTTTCCTACAATTTGTGCTTTTGTTTTGTATCATTCATCATCATTCTTTGATAATGTTTTCCGAAATAATATTCAGTGAAACCTCGATGCATCATTCCCGGATCCATTGTTCTCCTGCTTCCATTATTTATTTAGTCACATCCTTCTCCCATATAAGATATAACCAATTTTTGATTTCTTGGATGGATCGTTCTCCTGCATGGATGGTTTTATTTTCATGATCTCTACAAAAACGATAGTTGAAGATATCACTGTTTTTTTCAAATCATAGACAAAAGGGTAATATTATAATTGATTCCCGTACTACGTATTCTTGAACTTATACTAGTCGGTACTAGCAAGAGGCTTGGTACTTTGGTTTTCTTGTAAAACAACAAATGTAATTTCTACGCTAAAAATAACCATCTTATTCAACTTGAAGGTTCAGGCTGGGTGATGTTTCACGTTAATTAACGTATCTAGAAATAAATGAGCTTTTCGCAAGAACTTTCCTTTAAGAACGGCCACTTGAAGCAATCAATACCGTCGATAAGTCTTAGAAGGAAGAATTATTGCCTTGAGAAAGTGACATCTCAATTGACGACTAGTGATTGACCCGCCCACAAACGTCACAAAACAAAACATCCAATCAAATGGGCCTTGTCATGTGGAAAATTTCACTTTGACCTATCAGAGTATCTCTAAATTCCCACATGAAGTATGATCCAGGTGGCTCTGGGCAATGGCAGGAGAAGGTGTTGGGAAGAGTTGAATAGGTTGATTGAAAGGAATGAGTCAGGGTATAGAGGTAGGCAAAGTCATGATTGAGCCGTACTTATAAAGGATGCTAGATAAGATGTGGCTATATTTTTTTTCTTAAACAGTACAGGTAGGAACTGGAATGGTTTCAGTAGAAGTGTATTTGAGGGGGATGAAAAAAGAGTGAAACATTTCCGTATGGAGGTTAGGGAGGTGGTCAAACAGTCGTGACCAAGGATGGGGACTTGCCACCGTGCATTTATGCGCAACTGTGAGTGTTATGATAATAATGATACATTCTACGACAGTTTATAACCTTCAGGACGATGGTCATCGCTACGCGGAAATACTAAATTTTGATTTGATTTTGCCAGCACAGTTCAGGCATCAACTATCAATAAGGACAGGCATAAAAATCCAAAAAAGTATGCTAATTTTAATTGAAAATTTCCAATTTATTTGACAGTTTTAATCAAATTTTACACCATGTATATTTCTACATACAAGTAACACACACAATTGGCTTCACATTGAGTACCACTACATACAATAGCACTTTCGAAGAATGCATTTTGAATTTAATTAATTTTCCAAAAGCTGAACTCTAAAACTATATGATCACAGCAGTCTATCCTTTGCATCATTGATTGTATTGAGCGTATACCTACAGTCTATAAAGTCACTTACATAGGCTGTATTTTGACAAATTTTAAATATAGTAGTCACATCAAAAGCATGCACGTTTGAACAACAATATTACATTTGTAAACAACAAAACACGTTACACTAAACTATGACCACACAATAATTACAGAATCTGAAAACTCACTGCAAATCTAGAAACACTAAATCTCCGCTAACTGAACAGGCCGCAGACGTCTGAAGAGTGTGTAAGTTTTAAAGCCATGAACTTCTAATACCAAAGTTCTTAGAATACGTAATTTTTTTCCATTTTGTAATTCAAGAAATAAACTAGATCATTTATGATAGAGAATAGAGAATAATGATCCAGTTCGCCAGTAAACGTTACAATTCAGAATACGTTACGAAATGCAATATGGCTGGCAAAATGTAATGACAAAACATTACCAAAAATCTGATAATTTGAATAATTGACGACTAGTGATTGACCCGCCCATAAACGTCACAAAACAGAACATCCAATCTCATTGGCTTTGTTATGTGGGAAATTTCACGTTTACCTATCAGAGTATCTCTAAATGCCCACATGAAGTATAGATCCAGGTGGCTTTGGCAATTAGCCACGCCTATCACTAGTGGTCAATTGTCATTGTTGTAATTTGCCAACACTTCTTTTCTACTTCTTGTAAGACCAACTTTAACTGGCAAATTCATGCATTGAATTGGAGTGGAATAACCACGCAAACAATTGATTTTCATCTTGCCTGCCACTTCAGTAGCATAAGCCCACGAATTTAAACTTTCAAGAGACAAACTCTCACCACAATAATTTATAAAATATCAATTCCATTTTTCATTCATTTTTTTCTATAAAGAAATAAGTTTGATTCACTCATAGAAAGAATTTTGATTAAAAACACACAGCAAATTTGGTGCACGATTGACTAAAAGTAAGATTAGTGTGTTCCAAACGCATGCAGGTAATAAGTTAGTTACGTACAACCATACTAGGGCTCTACTAGACTGGGATAACAGTACTATTAATATCAACTTCATTACCATCAACTAAACCTACAGTTAATTAGACATCAAATCACTAACCGGTGTGGTTTATTGCACTCAATTTGTTAATAGGACCCAGACCTTGCTGTGCTGTGTGTTAAATCAGGCATGTTCATGTATCCTACCTTTTTTCAGGAATGTTTTTTTTTTTTATTATAGCATTAACCACAATTACCCACTTGGTGACGTCAAATATCAGAGCCACATCGAGTTTTAGGATTCTTTAATGTAAATTTCAATGATGTATTATAATCAAGAAGACCGTTTTCGGACACTTCTTGTCCGAATGTGTCTAAAAATAGAATTGTGGTTAATGCTATTGAGCAAAAGAAAATGGAACATACATATAAATAAATGAACAGTCACGTGATGTACAAAGCCCTAAAGAGCTTGACTGTTGATTAAATATAGAAAAATAATGGAAAGAATATTGTGTAAAGACCCATTTTCACGGCAGGCGGCAGGCGTTTTTTCTCCTGGCCAATCAGAATGGATGAAATACCCACCGCTTGCACTTGTTGCTCTCTGCCGGGAGACATGGAATAAATTCATCTTCGGAAAAAAACGCCACGGTTAAATACCCTCACTCATACAAGTGGTCATACAAGTAGTAGGGTTATGTCGAAATATTACCTCCAAAACAGTACGCCTACTTTTCAGATATGCACCATTATTGTTCTTGCGTGCCACATAATACGATACTAAAAATCACTTGACCGCCTGAATTAAACAAGAATTACATATTTAAATAAATTAGACAAATCTCAATGTGGATGCTGCGAAGAAACGCGACTATGTGAACAGGGCAGGCGGCAGACATTTTTTTGACTGTCTGCCGCGAGCCATGAAAACGGCCCTTCATGCGATGGTTGAAGCAGAAGTAACATAACAAGGTCCAATAAATTACAAACTAAAAATACACATTGATTATTTTCACATGTTGTTTAGACCTTAGTCGTGACTTGAAGCGAAACAAATTCGAAAACAAATTATTCAATAGATTTTAGCATTTTTGTTCCAAAAATTGCAAATGTTTAGGATTTATGACATCTTATTGATTTCATATATTTCTAAAACTCTGATGTGTCTTCCAATCATTTATTTCCTCGCTACAAGTTTGTATCGTACATGTATAAATTCTCTGAGAAATTGAAAACAAATTTGGTTGAAGCAATCCTGAGATAAAAGTGCATTTAAATTGGAAATTTGGAACTGAAAGAATTTTATCTGCGGCGGAAAGTTATGGTCACCAACAGCGCAGTCCTGGTGTTGAAGTTCATTGGTTATAAACATTTAAAATGGGGTGGTAAGATCGCCCTTGTGGTGCCCCGTCCAAACGATCCTATCTTTCATCCATAGCCTTAATTGGGGAACAATGATTTTGTATCAAGTTTTGATGTTAATAAAAAAAAAAATGTGTTGTGTTTACCAGGCACAAAATAAGCAGAAAAAAAAACAGAAACCCCCAAAAATAACAAATACGAGGTCTGAGTCCCCAAGTAACATTAATATTTCATTGTTTTCTACGCAGAACAAAAGCTTTCAAATAGCTTCTATTTCAGACTAGCAGTTATGCCTTTGAGGCATCATTTTAATACATTATTTAAAATAATAATTTATTGTATAAGCGTTCGATAAGACTCTAGTTTACATTATTTAAAAAAAGTTTTTTTTCACACTCCACGGTTCAAAGGAAAACACGAGTTTTGACAAAGCTTAGCACACACATTATGTCACTATCCACCGTGATATTGCTTGGTTTTGGGACGCAATCGGTTGTACCACTTCTGAGGAGAAATATTTTGAATTTTTTCAACACCACATTTAAATATCCTGGAATGTAATATATTCAAGAGAAATATTTTCTCCGAATAAGTTCGAATTTTACGCAGTAAAGCACAAAAATAATATACATTATTCCAAATTTTGTATAATTCAGATTGGCCACTGTGAAGAAAAGATAATTATACATTTTTCACATCAATTAAATCTATTGAAAAGATGAATATGTAAAACTAATTAGAGGCATAACGCAACTAAAAGGGTCACCAGGTACACAATCAGAGCTGCGTAACGAAAACATTGATTCAATTGATTCGGAATAATTTAAATTCTATTGATTTATCTCAATTCCATATCAATCCTTCTGAAATATTTTAATGTATCATTATTTGTTGTACATCAGTGAAACCCCTGTGCATCGTTCCTGGATCCATTGTTTTCCTGCTTGTATCATTCATTTTGTCTCACCCCACTCTCATATAATCAATGTTGAATTTTCCTGGTCCCTTGAAAAACGATGGATAGAGGTATCACTATATTACTTGCTTTTTACTAATTCGATGATGATTCATAAATGATGGCCATACTCAATTGTAATGCTATTTATAAGTTATATTGTGGAATAAGTAAATTGTGTACCAATTTCCTCGAAAGAGGGTTAAAGGAATAAACACTACTACTACTACTACTACTACTACTAAGCCACAGACAAGTCATTTTTGTTTGACTTTGTAGGTTTACGCACAACTTGTGACTTGTTCTATAATGTTCATTAAAAAAAATTAAAAAAAAAAAAACTACTAAAAAGAAATAGTTTCAAACCAAGGTGTGTTTGAAGCTTAGAGTAAATCCATTCAAATATCTCCCTTGTCATATGCTGCATTTTCCTAGTAAATCCGATGCAACGTGTACTATTACCATCTCTTCTTACCGTTTCTTATAGCGTCATGTAGCACATGTAAACAATTCACATTTACTTGTAAGCCTTTTGTATTTTCAACAATTATTAAATACCGTATTTAGATATTTAATATCATTCATTTTTTATTAATTTACCCGTATTTTATATTTTCAATTGGAGTAAATACCAAAATTAACGAGGTAGTAGCTCTAACTGGCAGTTGAAAGTAGCTATCACCATGGTTACCCATGCTATTTTTTTTCATCAACTGTCAGATAAAGGCTAACTAGACTTGATAATACTGACTCTGAGTAAAAAATTGACGTAGATTTGTAATTGTTCAGACAATGATTATTATTGCTTGAATAACGACCCCACCAACAGCTGGGTTATTTGGGGATACAAATGGGCAGATGAAAGATGTTTACAAAAAAACGTGTCTTGTGCGGGACTCGAACCCACCCCTGTCTCGACTTCAGTTACCAAAGAAGAGACCGGCACAGTAGCTGAGTGGTTAGCGCACTTGCTTCGTGTGATCCGGGAGGTGAAGGGACATATCGGACCCGGTTCGATCCTCGCCACCGTCCATCTTTACAGGGGTTTCTCATGGTTTCCCTCTGTAGTCTAGGCTAATGCCGGGATGGTTCCCACAATATAGGCCACGACCGCTTCCTTCCCACTATCCTTCCCATTACCCATAAAAACCTTCATCTCATCATCGCATCATCTCATTTAATCATTCATCCGACGCCAATAGATCTTAGTTATCATTACAGTGCGTCGTTAAACCCAATATAAAAAAAAGAAAAAAAGAAGAGCCCCGCGACTCAGATAACTTGTTGGAGGTAACAGCTGTTGCGCGATTACAATTATTAAACTCAAAGTCAACTTTAACGTGACATTTAAGTCAATAAGATATCTAACTGAACTTTAAAAGTATCAACGGGCAAATTAAAATTAGGAAACGGTACCGAACTTAATTTATTATGATTTGAAAATTATATTTTGAGTGAAAAATTCAAATGTTGTACAGGGTAAAACTGAATATTAAATAACAATTCCCTGGTAAAATAATTATGTGAAATAATAAAACCAATTTTGAGTACCAGAATTTGTAGTCACAGCTCATTATAGGCTCTAAAACTTGCTTCATCATTGATTTTTGACGTTGGGATATATATTTCTACAATTATTTTGGCATTTTCATCTAAAAAAAAATTATGGTTAAAATAAAAATCACGACAAATATGTTGCCTGTCCATAAATCAATTCATATTCACCGATAAATTTCGACAAAACTTTCCAGAAAAAGATGTTACCGTACCTGTACTTTGGTTTCCTGTGTTTAGCCGAAAGCTTCTCTCATAGGTCATAACTCGTTTCCAAATCTTTGCGCAGAATCCGTGTACTGGAGTCCGTTCCACGACTTGTGCGCCAACAGCGCGACATTTTTACCCCCGATAATACTCATCTCCATGGCGCTTGCCGCCCATTCAATCGCATTCACGTGATACAAATTCTTATTCAAAATAAAACCGTCGTTCCTCGGTTGCGAATCATACTCCGGATACGCTAACCAATCGCTGACAGAGACGCTGTCAATCTCCATGAACAATTTCTTCAAATCGTCATCTTCGATTGGTTTTAGTGAGAACATTTTCCAAACATTCGATTTTTTATTATTCTCGCCTTGATCGTTGACGGCGTTTATTCGACCGAGGCTATGAAAGAAACTATCAAAGTTGACGAATAATATTTCGTCAATCATTTCGCTCTCGTGTTTGAAACCGAAATAAGTATAGTCAACTATACCGTTGACTATAGTACAAACTGTGCGATGATATTCGCCCGGAAATGATGGAGTTTTGGGTAAATTTTCAAACTCGATACTCGTGATGTCACTCGTTAATGGAGTTGCCATGATTACGATATCATAATTGCACGAGTTGTTTGTAGTATCGTTTTTAATTTCCAGAGTGTAGTCACCGACGTCTGGGTTGAAGACGACCTTGGATATTTTGGCGTCGATAAGATTAGCATCTGAACGAGACAGAAGTTCTTCCGGGATTCGTTTGTTTCCGCCCTCGACGGCCCACAGACCGCTACTTGCGCCGGCTACCGAAACCAAACCTAGGAGAACAAGATCACAATAACTTATTGTTTTTTATTTATAATTTAAAATTGCAAACATGGGTTTTAGGGGTACAAGTGAGCGGCTGATAGATGTACGATGTTTACAAAAACCCGTGGCGCGTGCGACGTGCGAGACTCGAATCCAAGTACTGGTAGATATTTATTCAGCACTGAATACTATATTTGACGTACATAAAGTTCCAAACAATTTCACAACATTGAATAATACAAATACAATTTTAAAAATGTTTGCAATGAAAGATTAGAACAAAGATAGAATGTTACATATTTAGACGAGCTTTAGCGAGGATTCAATTTGACATACTGAAAAAAATTGGTGTTCGTTTTTACGTTTTTTTTGTTGTTTTTTTTTCAATGTTTTTTTGTCGGTTCTCCACAGGTCAAACGGCTACAGCTATCAATTTCAAACTTTTTTTCATCATGGATCCTTATCTAACTTAGATCTGTATAGTTTTGTGGCATTATCGGATATCAACTTTTTTTTTTATGAATTTTAGAAATTTCAAAAATACCCATTAGAATAACACGGCGGAAAAAAAAATTAAAAAATTTTATTTTCAAAAAAATTGAAATTTTGTGCGAAGTTGAATAACATCTTGATACACATTTCTGGAAATTCTCAACTTGATCGGGTCAGCCATTTTGAAGAAAAACCATGAAATGTGCTAAATTGGTACCACTCAAAGCCGTTTTTACCCATTTATAACTAAAATGTTACCCAATTGGCGAATGTAGGCAAAAGTTCGGCAATGAAGTCGACATACTATTACTATTCGCTCGTCTAACAACGCGTATATAGCGTTTTCCTAGTAAGTAATATTTAGATACATAAATTAGTCTGCAAGCAAGTCCCAGAAATGTATCTTCTCATTAGGATTTTTGGTACCAACTTTCCAAGTTTTATGACTGACTAGAATTCATTTTCAACGAAATGTCTTGACTGACTGAGCCACAAGGGCTGCCAGATAAATGATCTAGAATGTACATAAACATGCAAAAATACATATCATGTTCATGCTAACTTTACATTCATGTTTACAAAGATTTGTGCTATTTGCTAGCAAATACCGCGGGAGACTAGGTCTCCGACAGGTGTTTGTGCCTTTTAACCCAACTATATATAAACGAAATTGAATCACTCATCACAAAAAACTTACCAACAAACTCGTGCACGCTTGTGTTTTGACCGTAGTTTGCCGTCAGAGTAGCCGCAATCAATTCGTCTATTATTTCCTCCGAGAAGCCGTACCTCATGAAACCAGTCTTTGTCGATGTCGTTAAACCTTCGACAAATTGTGGACTCATTGCCTTTATCAAATCCGTCACGGTCGTGTAGCACTGGCCATTTGCTTGGAGCTTATAAATTCTTGAGAATTTTGTCAGTAAATCGTTGATGTAACTTTGCAATTTGATTGGACCGTAACCGTAACGCCATAGAAGTTTGACAATGCTTATCACTTCCCAATCACTCTCGGAATACAGAAACTTGTTTCCGTCGTGAATGGCAAATTTTGAGAATACATTCTTTCTTTTCTTTTGATCTGGAAAATACAATTGTAGAAAGTGAATGAATAAAAATGAGTATACAAAAATAATTTATTACTATCCTATCCGAATATCAATTGATGGGCGTATGCCCATTTAGATATGAAAAAATTGACCTTATATATTCAAGATGCTTTGTAAGATATTTTTAAATTGTAATCAAATCAGTAGGGCTCTTATTCATCAGTACAGTAGAGACTACCGGTACACCAGAAAAAAACAATCTTTTTTAACATTCACATAGTTGTAGACTATAGTTTGCCGACATGGTTAATAACAGCACAAGTCGCGTGGGTGATTCAATGTCCAGAAACAGTGTCAATAAATAGCTTTCAACTACTATACGTGAATAAAGTTGAAGTGTAAGCGCTTTACTCATCTCTCTGATAAATTTGATGAAAATCGAGAGTAATTTGCACTTTAACGAACGTTTTTCCAAAAACCAGGCCTAATTTGGGCTACAGCCGTAGCAATGGCGCCTGTGAATATATCGCCGGTATTTAGCTCCGTGTTTGTCAACCAAATCTACAGTATCCCATGTTCGAAATGTTCGAAAGCTTTAACACGCGGCTTCAAATGTGTATCGTGTGATATAGGGTTTCATTATCCCTGCTACAACTGTGACTTTTTTTCGCCACAAATGGCTCTATCAGCGAAATGCCCCCAATGCGCCCCAATGGCATCATCATTCATAGAGACTCATGCCAAGGAACCGTGGTCCTCTCAAGAACCACAGTTTCCTCCTGTCGCCGACCTCTGGGAAAACCAAACAAGGCCTAACAATTTTATCCTTGACTATCTAACATCGTTATCTAACGAAATTGCTTCTCTCAAATCTGAAGTTGCCTCATTAAAGTTAGTCCTAGGCGCGGATTCTGGCTCAGGTCAACTTTCCCAACCGGTCAAATTGCAAACTTCTTTGTCGACCGAACCATCTTCTTCACTTATGCTCAACAGAGAGCAGCCCAGTGCTCGCCTCGATTCGTTCGAAAAATATCATGACATTTCAAGTGATCACCAAATAGGCCTGAAGAAGCTTGTCCCACTGAAGGATACAATATTCAAACATGAACATGTTATCGTTGAGCTATCAACTGACCCCTTAAGCACATCATTTTCAGTCCCACTCGTCACATGCCTATCTCAGGATCTTAAAATACGTCAAGGGAAGCTAAAAACTAGGTTCGAGAACAATAATGGCTTTGAGAGTCTCAGGCGCCAAAACATGCGTGTCGGCAAAATCGCTTCCCTTTACCTGAACGGACGTCTTTACATTTGTCTCGTCAACAAAACACATTCAAATCAGCAACCTAGCCTGAAACATCTAATGTACACCCTACGTACCCTCAGGAATTTCTGCAACTTCTACAATATACACAGCCTAATTATTCCGTTATCTGACTACGGGTTCAACGATTTCTCACCGGCAGTAGTTAGAAACTCGATACATCATGTGTTCCAACACACCCAGGTCTCCATCACATTAACAACCCCCCCCCTAACTGCTACTACTGTTATCACACTCCCCTACACCCCTGCGCCCACTGAAGACCTAATCTCTTTCTACGACATTCCAACATCTAAAGTAAGGCCTTCAGGCACACGACTTGGCACATGCAATGCGGACTACCTCACCACAACCTCTCTGCTGGATGAGATATGCACCAGCACATGTGAGCTAACTCAGCCCTTCATCAACCAAGGTTCAAATCCGAATACCTGCCTCACCGTAGATCTTCCTCCAAGGCATCATAATACTCAAGAAGCCGCTCCCGTAGACATCAGCTTATCAATCAATGTACCATCGCACCATGATGGCACTTCCCAGCCATCTGCCACCACGGCCAACACTCTCAAAACTGTGTTCGACAACTCTGCAGTCATCATTGCCCCGTTCCTGTTGCCATCGGACGACTTATTTCTGCCAAGCCAAGCTATAACAACAGATGGCACGCCTACCGGTAACACTGCCGTCATTCTACCACCAATAGAAGCCACACCTCTGTCACCTGCCACCTCTTCAGACACTTGCTTGGACCTTTCAACAGTCAACGCCTCTGTCGTACTGACGCTCACTGATGCAACCAGTCAGCCTTCACCTCATCTGGTCAACAACTCCATAGACATCGCGCCGCCACTCGAAGATCAACCTGCGTCTGCATCCCAGCAGGTCTCTATCACTCGTTCAGAGAGGCCCATTCGCATCAAACGCAGCACCCAGCGCTTGGACATCTGACCATCATCGAACCATGGCATCCCTCCTCAATGCCCTCCGTCCCTCGCCTCTACCGAACCCCATTCTAAAACTCTCATAATCTCCCTCAACATCAGATCTGCTCGCAGAAAGCTTGAAGAGCTAGAAATATTCACTAAGAAAACCTCCCCCGACATTCTATGCATTTCTGAACACTGGCTGTCTCCATTTGACTCTACCTCATTCGTAATCCCGGAATACAGCAATACCAACATCTTCTTCCGCTCTAACTCTTCCCATGGTGGCGTAGCCATTCTCTCCAAACCCTCGCTAAACCTCCATCCCTTGACCATTACAGACAAGTTTTGCGTCGATATTGACTTTGAATGCTCCTGTGCCTCCTGGTCTTCCAATACTATAACTTATATTATCTTATCTGTCTACAGATCTCCCTCTGGCAACATCAGTACCTTTCTTTCATCTCTCGAAGAAACTCTCATTAAGCTAACCAAATACCTCCCCAGAGCCCAGCTCTTCCTCTGCGGAGATTTCAATATTGATCTCTTTCAGAATAATCAAAACACTTCCAAATTTCTCGACCTTCTTCACTCCTTCAATCTTTTTCAAAGCATTACCTCCCCCACTCGTATCACTTCGTCCTCCTCCACCCTCATCGACAACATCTTTACCACTCTCGATCCAACTCTCTATTCCAGCAACACCCTAGACAGCGGTCTCTCTGATCATCTAGCTGTCACCCTCTGTCTCAAGCATCTTTCCAACAACAGCCCTCATGTCAACTCCGTCACCAAAAGATTTTTTTCCGAATCGAACATACTTTATTTCTCCTCCCTCCTCTCAATCGCTCACTGGGATGTTTCTAGATTGTCCGACACTAACGCCATGTACGAATCTTTCAATGACACCTTCTCCCATCATTTCAACACAGCCTTTCCAGTTCTCAAACGAAAACCTCGCTCAACTCGTTCAAACAGCTGGATCACACCAGACATTATCTCTAACTCGAACAATCTAAGACGCCTTCACCATCTCCACCGACTCAACCCTGACAACATGAATATCAAAACAAGATATCTTTCCCTCAAAAAAAACCATGCTCAGAATATCCGCGTCTCCAAACGTGAACACCTTGACTACTTAATCCAGTCCTCCAACAACAAATCCAAAACTGCCTGGAATATCATCAAGTCCCACTCTACTCCTCCTTCGCCACGTTCTGACCTATCACTCTCCCTCGACGGTCAAACTATTTCCGATCCGGTTACTCTCTCTGAAAAGTTCAATTCCTTTTTCATCAGCTCTGGCAACACTGCTCCTACCCTGAATTTCTCTCAGTCCCAAACTAGTCCTATTCTCCCCACGACCCGTCCTAACAGACCTTCTATCTTTCTTTATCCCACCACTCCCGGAGAAATCATCCAAATTGCCCGCTCTTTTAGTAGCAAGCACTCCAGTGGTATCGATGAAATCCCCGCCTCACTCCTTTCTAAATGTATTACCTACTTGGCCTGCCCACTCTCAATTATATTCAACAACTCTCTCTCTTCTGGAGTATTCCCCTCTAAACTAAAAAATGCCCTCATCATTCCCATCCATAAAAAGGGCAGTAAATCCGAAATTAATAACTATCGTCCGATTTCTCTCCTATCCTCTTTCTCCAAACTCCTCGAAAAAATTATGTTGAATCGCCTTTCTCATTTCCTTCATCAGCATAACCTATTGTCACACTGCCAACACGGTTTTCAAAAAAATAAATCCACCATCACTGCCATTTTTGATTTCCTCTCTCCCCTTTACTCATCTATTGACAGAGGCGACCACGCAGTCGGTCTTTTCTATGACCTAAGCAAGGCCTTTGACACCATCGACCACAAACTTCTTCTTTCCAAACTCTACGATCTTGGCATACGTGGCACTGCCCAAAATTGGATCTCTTCTTTTCTATCGGATCGCACCCAAATCGTCAAGATCCATTCCAATAACCCTAAATTCCCAACCTCCACTCTCTCGAGTCCCCGCTCCGTCTGCTGCGGCGTTCCCCAGGGATCAGTTCTCGGACCCCTTCTCTTCCTACTGTATATAAATGACCTCCCTCCTCTTCTTAACACAGGTACCCTCTCTCTCTATGCTGATGACACCAGCCATCTGATCACTTCACCCCAAAACGACCTTTCCTCCCTAATCACCACGGCCAACCTTCAAACTTCTCACATGTCCTCATATTGTGTCAAAAATCGCCTCGCTCTTCAATCTACTAAGACCACCTTTATTCACTTTCACTCCCGCTCCAAACCACCCTCAATCACTCCCCTCATCAGACTTGATAACAAAATCATTCCTACGACTCCCTCTACCAAGTTCCTAGGCATCACTCTCACTCCTTCTCTCGACTGGGCTCTCCACGTCCACACTATCTCTGTCAAAATCCTCAGAAGTTGCTACCTTCTAAGACGACTCAAACACATCGTCAGCCTTCACACCCTCAAACTCACTTATTTTGCTCACCTTCACTCTCATCTCTCTTACGGCATCCTCTTCTGGGGCGCTTCTCCCCCTGCTAACCGTGTCTTTATACTTCAAAAAAGAGCTCTACGCACAATAGTTGGTATCTCCCGACCCACTTCCTGTCGCCAGCACTTCATAGACCAAAAAATTCTCACTCTCTCATCCAAGCTCATTCAAGATGCTAGCTCCTTCGTCCGCACCTATCCCGATCTCTTCCCTCTCAACTCCTCAATCCATCCTTACCAGACCAGAAACAAAAACTCCATCCACATCACATCTCACAATCTGTCCTTCTTCACCAACAGCCCTTTTCACCTATGCTCTATCTTATACAATCACTTGCCCTCCCACGTAATCCAGTCCTGCTCACTCAAGTCTTTTCTTTCCAACCTCAAAAGTTTTCTTATTTTAAATCCTTTCTATAATCTAAATGAGTATTTTTCGAACAACTTTCCCTGATTTGCCCTCTAGCCTACTTCACTTTTTGAACACCCCCACTTGTACCACTCACCGTTATGAGTAGCGTTATCTATATACATATATACATAGTATATATGTAAATTATTTATATGATATCAAGTTAATCTGAGAATAGATTTAATACATTGTTTCCTGTATTATTGTTAGAAATATCAGCATCCCTCCATGATTATTTTACTGTTAAAAGTAGTGTTCATGTACATAACTATGTTCTTACTACTAACTTAATTGTCCCAATTCAATCTCTATAAGCTATTTCTATCTTAGCATGTAGTTTACGATAATTTTTTACACTAATACGTTACGTTAATCCTACATCATATCCTAATGAATAATTATTTATTTTCTTGTCTTTCGTATTATTTAATAATTATAAAGGTTAGGTGGAAGAACGGTCATGTGATCGAACCTCGCCCTTTTTGATTGTATGACGTTTGTATGTACATGATAAATAAAGACATTCTATTCTATAGATTCAACTATTCAATCATACTCATTATCAGTATATATTACATTATAATAATATTAAATATTACAATCATCATTTGAATCTTTACACCACCGGGAACACTGTATTTAACTGTTATGTCTGTCGACTGTCACCCACATGTGTGAATAAATTCTATTCTATTCTTTTCTATTGAACTTTGCCTCAGCTGATGACTACCAGGAGGCATATAGACATTGAAAAAATTATTTTATATCAGCTTTTTATAGAACAATTAACCATGAAGAATCATCTTTCCATTAATCTTATCAAACAACAGTGTTTTCCTAGTAAGTATGGTGTCTTAATAGAAAAAAGCAATTTGTAACCTTCACAACATGCACTAATCGATAAAGAAAATGAAGCAAAAATAATGGTGGGCCTGGGCTAACATACCAAATAATTTCAGAAAGTCCACCATATATTTGTTTCGAGGATGTATAATAGCTCCACCAGTTTCATAGCTATTATTGTTGATTGATACCGTCGCTAAACGGCCACCAATTTCATTCGGCTCATACAAGTCGATTGTGGTGTCTACACCGAAGAGATCTCGCAGAAAATATGCTGTTGAAGTTCCACCTATGCCTCCTCCAATGATTGCTGAAATATGATGTAAGTTGTAATTTGAGTTCGTCTGAGACATGAGAACTATACAAAATATTAATTGCTCACCTATTTTTGGAAGATTACTCTTGCACAAAGATGCATTGAAACAGAAAAACATTACAAGAAATACACTCAAGTACTTAATTTCTGTCATTTTCCTGTAGTTTGAAGTTATAGTAACTGACAGGAATCGGCTCTAGTCTTCTTATCTTGCTTTTAAATTAAATATCACATTTATGGTAACCTTCAAAGTTGAAATCAGCCGGTTATTGACCGCCTTGTTCTAGGCTCACTGAGCTGTCAAATTTATACGTCATTGCACCGCCGGTGTGAAGTTGGCTCCCGGCTCCCTGGCTCCCTGGCTCCCTGGCTCCCTGGCTCTCTAGGTGAAGAGGCCTAAACTGAGAAATGACCAACTTAAGAAAAAAATCACCAAATTCATACAAAATGTGAAGTTGGCTCCCGGCTCCCTGGCTCCCTGGCTCCCTGGCTCCCTGGCTCCCTGGATCCTTGGTAACAAAAGGAGGAGATAGATAAAAAGTTGAAAAAATATGGAAAATTTGTGTGACAAGATCATTGATTGGTTTGTTGAGTGAAAATGTCTAGTATGAATAAAAAATCAAGAGAATTGACAAAAGAATGGTGAAATTTTTGATTTAGAGAAATCAGAACCAATTGAGATGAAAGAAGGATTCCAAGTTTACAGATAAGAGAAAAAAGAACATTTTTTTGAAAAAATAGAAACATTTTTTAAATTAGAATTTGTCGTTGTCCAAAGATGAGACTGATCACAGTCGTCAAGGAGCAGCCCCCCAGCAAAACTACCGTCTCAGTTTGGCTTGTGCACATCAAGTTTACGAATGGAAAAATACAAAATTCCAAATTTGATGGAAAAAAATGATTTTTTTTTTTTCACGTCAAAAATTGAAAATGTCCAAATATGACACCCTATAGAAATCACACCTGACACATATGGGGATAGTACCAATTTTTCATTATTTCTTGTGCACATCAAATTTAGCGACTAAAGGGAAAATGAATTCCCAAAATTTGGATTATTTTGATTGAAAATTCTATAAATTCCAAATTTGACGATGTCCAAGGAAAACCCATATACAGTTCATAGGCCTATTTTTTGTCATTCGGAAAGTGTTCATACATCGGCTTGTGCACCCTAGGTTTTCGAGTAAAAAAAAAAACAGTTAAAAAACATTTTTGGGAGCCAGCTTTTTGGAAAAATAGAAACATTTTTTAAATTAGAATTTGGCGTTGTCCAAAGATGAGACTGATCACAGTCGTCAAGGAGCAGCCCCCCAGCAAAACTACCGTCTCAGTTTGGCTTGTGCACATCAAGTTTACGAATGGAAAAATACAAAATTCCAAATTTGATGGAAAAAAATGATTTTTTTTTTTTCACGTCAAAAATTGAAAATGTCCAAATATGACACCCTATAGAAATCACACCTGACACATATGGGGATAGTACCAATTTTTCATTATTTCTTGTGCACATCAAATTTAGCGACTAAAGGGAAAATGAATTCCCAAAATTTGGATTATTTTGATTGAAAATTCTATAAATTCCAAATTTGACGATGTCCAAGGAAAACCCATATACAGTTCATAGGCCTATTTTTTGTCATTCGGAAAGTGTTCATACATCGGCTTGTGCACCCTAGGTTTTCGAGTAAAAAAAAAAACAGTTAAAAAACATTTTTGGGAGCCAGCTTTGTGGAAAAATAGAAACATTTTTTAAATTAGAATTTGGCGTTGTCCAAAGATGAGACTGATCACAGTCGTCAAGGAGCAGCCCCCCAGCAAAACTACCGTCTCAGTTTGGCTTGTGCACATCAAGTTTACGAATGGAAAAATACAAAATTCCAAATTTGATGGAAAAAAATGATTTTTTTTTTTTCACGTCAAAAATTGAAAATGTCCAAATATGACACCCTATAGAAATCACACCTGACACATATGGGGATAGTACCAATTTTTCATTATTTCTTGTGCACATCAAATTTAGCGACTAAAGGGAAAATGAATTCCCAAAATTTTGATTATTTTGATTGAAAATTCTATAAATTCCAAATTTGACGATGTCCAAGGAAAACCCATATACAGTTCATAGGCCTATTTTTTGTCATTCGGAAAGTGTTCATACATCGGCTTGTGCACCCTAGGTTTTCGAGTAAAAAAAAAAACAGTTAAAAAACATTTTTGGGAGCCAGCTTTTTGGAAAAATAGAAACATTTTTTAAATTAGAATTTGGCGTTGTCCAAAGATGAGACTGATCACAGTCGTCAAGGAGCAGCCCCCCAGCAAAACTACCGTCTCAGTTTGGCTTGTGCACATCAAGTTTACGAATGGAAAAATACAAAATTCCAAATTTGATGGAAAAAAATGATTTTTTTTTTTTCACGTCAAAAATTGAAAATGTCCAAATATGACACCCTATAGAAATCACACCTGACACATATGGGGATAGTACCAATTTTTCATTATTTCTTGTGCACATCAAATTTAGCGACTAAAGGGAAAATGAATTCCCAAAATTTTGATTATTTTGATTGAAAATTCTATAAATTCCAAATTTGACGATGTCCAAGGAAAACCCATATACAGTTCATAGGCCTATTTTTTGTCATTCGGAAAGTGTTCATACATCGGCTTGTGCACCCTAGGTTTTCGAGTAAAAAAAAAAACAGTTAAAAAACATTTTTGGGAGCCAGCTTTTTGGAAAAATAGAAACATTTTTTAAATTAGAATTTGGCGTTGTCCAAAGATGAGACTGATCACAGTCGTCAAGGAGCAGCCCCCCAGCAAAACTACCGTCTCAGTTTGGCTTGTGCACATCAAGTTTACGAATGGAAAAATACAAAATTCCAAATTTGATGGAAAAAAATGATTTTTTTTTTTTCACGTCAAAAATTGAAAATGTCCAAATATGACACCCTATAGAAATCACACCTGACACATATGGGGATAGTACCAATTTTTCATTATTTCTTGTGCACATCAAATTTAGCGACTAAAGGGAAAATGAATTCCCAAAATTTGGATTATTTTGATTGAAAATTCTATAAATTCCAAATTTGACGATGTCCAAGGAAAACCCATATACAGTTCATAGGCCTATTTTTTGTCATTCGGAAAGTGTTCATACATCGGCTTGTGCACCCTAGGTTTTCGAGTAAAAAAAAAAACAGTTAAAAAACATTTTTGGGAGCCAGCTTTTTGGAAAAATAGAAACATTTTTTAAATTAGAATTTGGCGTTGTCCAAAGATGAGACTGATCACAGTCGTCAAGGAGCAGCCCCCCAGCAAAACTACCGTCTCAGTTTGGCTTGTGCACATCAAGTTTACGAATGGAAAAATACAAAATTCCAAATTTGATGGAAAAAAATGATTTTTTTTTTTTCACGTCAAAAATTGAAAATGTCCAAATATGACACCCTATAGAAATCACACCTGACACATATGGGGATAGTACCAATTTTTCATTATTTCTTGTGCACATCAAATTTAGCGACTAAAGGGAAAATGAATTCCCAAAATTTGGATTATTTTGATTGAAAATTCTATAAATTCCAAATTTGACGATGTCCAAGGAAAACCCATATACAGTTCATAGGCCTATTTTTTGTCATTCGGAAAGTGTTCATACATCGGCTTGTGCACCCTAGGTTTTCGAGTAAAAAAAAAAACAGTTAAAAAACATTTTTGGGAGCCAGCTTTTTGGAAAAATAGAAACATTTTTTAAATTAGAATTTGGCGTTGTCCAAAGATGAGACTGATCACAGTCGTCAAGGAGCAGCCCCCCAGCAAAACTACCGTCTCAGTTTGGCTTGTGCACATCAAGTTTACGAATGGAAAAATACAAAATTCCAAATTTGATGGAAAAAAATGATTTTTTTTTTTTCACGTCAAAAATTGAAAATGTCCAAATATGACACCCTATAGAAATCACACCTGACACATATGGGGATAGTACCAATTTTTCATTATTTCTTGTGCACATCAAATTTAGCGACTAAAGGGAAAATGAATTCCCAAAATTTTGATTATTTTGATTGAAAATTCTATAAATTCCAAATTTGACGATGTCCAAGGAAAACCCATATACAGTTCATAGGCCTATTTTTTGTCATTCGGAAAGTGTTCATACATCGGCTTGTGCACCCTAGGTTTTCGAGTAAAAAAAAAAACAGTTAAAAAACATTTTTGGGAGCCAGCTTTTTGGAAAAATAGAAACATTTTTTAAATTAGAATTTGGCGTTGTCCAAAGATGAGACTGATCACAGTCGTCAAGGAGCAGCCCCCCAGCAAAACTACCGTCTCAGTTTGGCTTGTGCACATCAAGTTTACGAATGGAAAAATACAAAATTCCAAATTTGATGGAAAAAAATGATTTTTTTTTTTCACGTCAAAAATTGAAAATGTCCAAATATGACACCCTATAGAAATCACACCTGACACATATGGGGATAGTACCAATTTTTCATTATTTCTTGTGCACATCAAATTTAGCGACTAAAGGGAAAATGAATTCCCAAAATTTGGATTATTTTGATTGAAAATTCTATAAATTCCAAATTTGACGATGTCCAAGGAAAACCCATATACAGTTCATAGGCCTATTTTTTGTCATTCGGAAAGTGTTCATACATCGGCTTGTGCACCCTAGGTTTTCGAGTAAAAAAAAAAACAGTTAAAAAACATTTTTGGGAGCCAGCTTTTTGGAAAAATAGAAACATTTTTTAAATTAGAATTTGGCGTTGTCCAAAGATGAGACTGATCACAGTCGTCAAGGAGCAGCCCCCCAGCAAAACTACCGTCTCAGTTTGGCTTGTGCACATCAAGTTTACGAATGGAAAAATACAAAATTCCAAATTTGATGGAAAAAAATGATTTTTTTTTTTTCACGTCAAAAATTGAAAATGTCCAAATATGACACCCTATAGAAATCACACCTGACACATATGGGGATAGTACCAATTTTTCATTATTTCTTGTGCACATCAAATTTAGCGACTAAAGGGAAAATGAATTCCCAAAATTTGGATTATTTTGATTGAAAATTCTATAAATTCCAAATTTGACGATGTCCAAGGAAAACCCATATACAGTTCATAGGCCTATTTTTTGTCATTCGGAAAGTGTTCATACATCGGCTTGTGCACCCTAGGTTTTCGAGTAAAAAAAAAAACAGTTAAAAAACATTTTTGGGAGCCAGCTTTTTGGAAAAATAGAAACATTTTTTAAATTAGAATTTGGCGTTGTCCAAAGATGAGACTGATCACAGTCGTCAAGGAGCAGCCCCCCAGCAAAACTACCGTCTCAGTTTGGCTTGTGCACATCAAGTTTACGAATGGAAAAATACAAAATTCCAAATTTGATGGAAAAAAATGATTTTTTTTTTTTCACGTCAAAAATTGAAAATGTCCAAATATGACACCCTATAGAAATCACACCTGACACATATGGGGATAGTACCAATTTTTCATTATTTCTTGTGCACATCAAATTTAGCGACTAAAGGGAAAATGAATTCCCAAAATTTGGATTATTTTGATTGAAAATTCTATAAATTCCAAATTTGACGATGTCCAAGGAAAACCCATATACAGTTCATAGGCCTATTTTTTGTCATTCGGAAAGTGTTCATACATCGGCTTGTGCACCCTAGGTTTTCGAGTAAAAAAAAAAACAGTTAAAAAACATTTTTGGGAGCCAGCTTTTTGGAAAAATAGAAACATTTTTTAAATTAGAATTTGGCGTTGTCCAAAGATGAGACTGATCACAGTCGTCAAGGAGCAGCCCCCCAGCAAAACTACCGTCTCAGTTTGGCTTGTGCACATCAAGTTTACGAATGGAAAAATACAAAATTCCAAATTTGATGGAAAAAAATGATTTTTTTTTTTTCACGTCAAAAATTGAAAATGTCCAAATATGACACCCTATAGAAATCACACCTGACACATATGGGGATAGTACCAATTTTTCATTATTTCTTGTGCACATCAAATTTAGCGACTAAAGGGAAAATGAATTCCCAAAATTTGGATTATTTTGATTGAAAATTCTATAAATTCCAAATTTGACGATGTCCAAGGAAAACCCATATACAGTTCATAGGCCTATTTTTTGTCATTCGGAAAGTGTTCATACATCGGCTTGTGCACCCTAGGTTTTCGAGTAAAAAAAAAAACAGTTAAAAAACATTTTTGGGAGCCAGCTTTTTGGAAAAATAGAAACATTTTTTAAATTAGAATTTGGCGTTGTCCAAAGATGAGACTGATCACAGTCGTCAAGGAGCAGCCCCCCAGCAAAACTACCGTCTCAGTTTGGCTTGTGCACATCAAGTTTACGAATGGAAAAATACAAAATTCCAAATTTGATGGAAAAAAATGATTTTTTTTCTTTGCATTCCCATTGGTAATCCGAAAAAAAATTACAAACTTGTTTTTATGTGCAGTCTAGTTGTGAAATGACGTGATTTGGCTAGGCATACCAAAATGGTTTGTGGCGTAGAGAGCCTAAGCTTGAGTAGACCTAGGACCTAACCGAGATCATTATGTCGGCTAGTACATTGTAAGGACACTTTGAAAGAGTTAAGCGGTTGTTGGTGAAGGTGTTTAGTGTTATAAAAGCTAGGCCTAGTCTATACTATTATTTTGCCAGGTTGAGCATGTGATTCGATTAGGCATCCGCCTAGGCCTACCGGTGCTTGTCAAACACATATCGACCGTTTTGAAAGATTTCAAGGATTAAGTAAAATCACTCGATGATATAAAAATTATTGTGATGTACTCAATCGATTCACATCACTCTCATCCTTCCCAAAACATCATTCATTGTATGTAGCCGTCGCCTGACAAGAACACGGCAAAACAGGCCTAGGCCTTGTACTTGAACTCGAAATGTCACTTGGGCAAATCCATTATAGCTACCAGGTGGTTTCGTAATCGGAGAAGGCCTGGACCTATAGTACCGACTGTTTTGTCTAATTTCCGGACTAATGATGACATTATTCGATTTCATCATGTTGACCCTTCATTATCCTAAAATTTGATGCCCTATAATCCAAATAATGTCCAAGATATACGGGTCTAAAACAAACGTTACTTGGTTGCCTTTTGCGAAATAATTACCACGATGTTTCATCTGTCAAACAGTTAGACCTGTGTGTGTAGTGTATTGACTCTTGGCAGCTGCTATACCCACGAATTTCGTGAATCTAGTATATGAAAAAACTATATCCACGAAATTTCGTGAATCTAAGGCTGCGAAAAACTATATCCACGAAAGTATTTTCGTGAATCCAAGACAGCGTAAAACTATATCCACGAAAATCACAACTGAATTATGACTTGGCAACATCGCAATTTCGTGTGACACGAAAATTATGGCAGTGAAGTGACCTTGCAACTGAAATTTCGTGGATATAGTTTTTTCATACACTAGATTCACGAAATTTTCGTTTGACACGATATTTTCGTGTGACACGAAAATTACGATAGTGAAGTGACCTTGCAACTGAAATTTCGTGGATATAGTTTTTTCATACACTAGATTCACGAAATTTTGTTTGACACGATATTTTCGTGGAGCATCCACGATTTTCGTGTGACACGAAAATTACGATAGTGAAGTGACCTTGCAACTGAAATTTCGTGGATATAGTTTTTTCATACACTAGATTCACGAAATTTTGTTTGATACGATATTTTCGTGGAGCATCCACGATTTTCGTGTGACACGAAAATTACGATAGTGAAGTGACCTTGCAACTGAAATTTCGTGGATATAGTTTTTTCATACACTAGATTCACGAAATTTTGTTTGACACGATATTTTCGTGGAGCATCCACGATTTTCGTGTGACACGAAAATTACGATAGTGAAGTGACCTTGCAACTGAAATTTCGTGGATATAGTTTTTTCATACATTAGATTCACGAAATTTTCGTTTGACACGATATTTTCGTGTGACACGAAAATTACGATACTGAAGTGACCTTACAACTGAAATTTCGTGGATATAGTTTTTCGATGTCTTGGATTCACGAAAGTTGAACTTCACGAAAATTCGTGTGTATAGTTTTTTCATGTCTTAGATTCACGAAATTCCACACGAAAATAATTTTAAGTAGTTACGAAATTCGAGACGTTGCCAAATAAATTTTCGTGGATATAGTTTTTCGATGTCTTGGATTCACGAAAGTTGAACTTCACGAAAATTCGTGTGTATAGTTTTTTCATGTCTTAGATTCACGAAATTCCAAGAATTTCGTGAGCATAGTTTTTTCATGTCTTAGAATCACGAAATTCGTGACACGAAAATTCGTGGCTATAGCCACTCCGTTGACTCTTTGACGGTATCGGTAATGAAGAATAAAGTGATGATGTTGTATCTATGTGAGGTTTCCATTCATTCATATTAATTCCAAAATCAGTAATGTGCGGTCTAGGTGTGAAAAATGTTAACGTTACGACCCGTGACCCAGGTCGCCCTTTTGGACGAAGATCGTGATGGTTTGTGCTCCATGAAGATTGATATTTTCAGTAGGCCTAGGCTGGGTCACTCACAACCATAATACTTTTCACAACTAGACTGCTCATTGATGATTATAGAATTGATATGAATGAATAGAACCCTCACATAGGTTACAGATACAACATTATCACTTTATTCCTCATTACTGGTACTGGTACACACGTTCAGTCAGATCAGCATGCAACTAGGCCTAGCTGTTTGACAGATGAAACGTCGTGGTATCATAGTTATTTCGCAAAAAGCAACCATTGAACCAAGTAACGTATGTGTTTGACCTGTATTAGCTGGACAATGTTTGGTTTTTAGAGGATCAAATTCTGGGATAATAAAGGATCAACATTATACAATCGTATAATGTCATTATCACGGGGAATTTATCAAAATATCTAGTCGGTACTCGGCAGTCGCCACTAGGTCTAGGCCGGTCTATAGGCCTAGCTCTGAATACGAAACCACCAGACAGCCAGGTAATCACGTC
The DNA here is from genome assembly GCA_964007535.1 of Brachyptera risi. Lineage (NCBI taxonomy): Eukaryota > Metazoa > Arthropoda > Insecta > Plecoptera > Taeniopterygidae > Brachyptera > Brachyptera risi. The sequence continues at coordinate 4,294,720 of OZ023338.1, read as the reverse complement.
GTTTTATAACCAAGACCACAGAATAAGAACAAGTTTGTAATTTTTTTGGATTAACAACACGATTGCAAATTTGTTTTGCACATTCAGAACAACATATGCCATAATGCCCACCACATACATGCAAGTTGAGACCAGTGTTGAATTCAGAGATTTTGATTCGTGGGAGCATTTGTGCAATACGGTGGAAGAAGAGGGAGACAATAGAAACATAAAAACAAAAGCATGAGAACATATAGAAGTTAGTAGGACTATATGATTATGCGAAAATACGTATGTATTATGAAGACAGTTTATTATGAAACGATTGGGCCACAAAATCTTGATGATGTGCTAAGAGATGATTGGATGAGCGGAGCGGAGACATAACTTCACATGGGAGTAAATATAGATAATTCAACCAAACTACGTGGTAATAAGGCCAGCCTAATAGGAGTGCTTATTGCCACGTACTAATTTGGAATTTTGTATTTTTCCATTCGTAAACTTGATGTGCACAAGCCAAACTGAGACGGTAGTTTTGCTGGGGGGCTGCTCCTTGACGACTGTGATCAGTCTCATCTTTGGACAACGCCAAATTCTAATTTAAAAAATGTTTCTATTTTTCCAAAAAGCTGGCTCCCAAAAATGTTTTTTAACTGTTTTTTTTTTTACTCGAAAACCTAGGGTGCACAAGCCGATGTATGAACACTTTCCGAATGACAAAAAATAGGCCTATGAACTGTATATGGGTTTTCCTTGGACATCGTCAAATTTGGAATTTATAGAATTTTCAATCAAAATAATCAAAATTTTGGGAATTCATTTTCCCTTTAGTCGCTAAATTTGATGTGCACAAGAAATAATGAAAAATTGGTACTATCCCCATATGTGTCAGGTGTGATTTCTATAGGGTGTCATATTTGGACATTTTCAATTTTTGACGTGAAAAAAAAAAATCATTTTTTTCCATCAAATTTGGAATTTTGTATTTTTCCATTCGTAAACTTGATGTGCACAAGCCAAACTGAGACGGTAGTTTTGCTGGGGGGCTGCTCCTTGACGACTGTGATCAGTCTCATCTTTGGACAACGCCAAATTCTAATTTAAAAAATGTTTCTATTTTTCCAAAAAGCTGGCTCCCAAAAATGTTTTTTAACTGTTTTTTTTTTTACTCGAAAACCTAGGGTGCACAAGCCGATGTATGAACACTTTCCGAATGACAAAAAATAGGCCTATGAACTGTATATGGGTTTTCCTTGGACATCGTCAAATTTGGAATTTATAGAATTTTCAATCAAAATAATCAAAATTTTGGGAATTCATTTTCCCTTTAGTCGCTAAATTTGATGTGCACAAGAAATAATGAAAAATTGGTACTATCCCCATATGTGTCAGGTGTGATTTCTATAGGGTGTCATATTTGGACATTTTCAATTTTTGACGTGAAAAAAAAAAAATCATTTTTTTCCATCAAATTTGGAATTTTGTATTTTTCCATTCGTAAACTTGATGTGCACAAGCCAAACTGAGACGGTAGTTTTGCTGGGGGGCTGCTCCTTGACGACTGTGATCAGTCTCATCTTTGGACAACGCCAAATTCTAATTTAAAAAATGTTTCTATTTTTCCAAAAAGCTGGCTCCCAAAAATGTTTTTTAACTGTTTTTTTTTTTACTCGAAAACCTAGGGTGCACAAGCCGATGTATGAACACTTTCCGAATGACAAAAAATAGGCCTATGAACTGTATATGGGTTTTCCTTGGACATCGTCAAATTTGGAATTTATAGAATTTTCAATCAAAATAATCCAAATTTTGGGAATTCATTTTCCCTTTAGTCGCTAAATTTGATGTGCACAAGAAATAATGAAAAATTGGTACTATCCCCATATGTGTCAGGTGTGATTTCTATAGGGTGTCATATTTGGACATTTTCAATTTTTGACGTGAAAAAAAAAAAATCATTTTTTTCCATCAAATTTGGAATTTTGTATTTTTCCATTCGTAAACTTGATGTGCACAAGCCAAACTGAGACGGTAGTTTTGCTGGGGGGCTGCTCCTTGACGACTGTGATCAGTCTCATCTTTGGACAACGCCAAATTCTAATTTAAAAAATGTTTCTATTTTTCCAAAAAGCTGGCTCCCAAAAATGTTTTTTAACTGTTTTTTTTTTTACTCGAAAACCTAGGGTGCACAAGCCGATGTATGAACACTTTCCGAATGACAAAAAATAGGCCTATGAACTGTATATGGGTGTTCCTTGGACATCGTCAAATTTGGAATTTATAGAATTTTCAATCAAAATAATCCAAATTTTGGGAATTCATTTTCCCTTTAGTCGCTAAATTTGATGTGCACAAGAAATAATGAAAAATTGGTACTATCCCCTCAGGTGTGATTTCTATAGGGTGTCATATTTGGACATTTTCAATTTTTGACGTGAAAAAAAAAAAATCATTTTTTTCCATCAAATTTGGAATTTTGTATTTTTCCATTCGTAAACTTGATGTGCACAAGCCAAACTGAGACGATAGTTTTGCTGGGGGGCTGCTCCTTGACGACTGTGATCAGTCTCATCTTTGGACAACGCCAAATTCTAATTTAAAAAATGTTTCTATTTTTCCAAAAAGCTGGCTCCCAAAAATGTTTTTTAACTGTTTTTTTTTTTACTCGAAAACCTAGGGTGCACAAGCCGATGTATGAACACTTTCCGAATGACAAAAAATAGGCCTATGAACTGTATATGGGTTTTCCTTGGACATCGTCAAATTTGGAATTTATAGAATTTTCAATCAAAATAATCAAAATTTTGGGAATTCATTTTCCCTTTAGTCGCTAAATTTGATGTGCACAAGAAATAATGAAAAATTGGTACTATCCCCATATGTGTCAGGTGTGATTTCTATAGGGTGTCATATTTGGACATTTTCAATTTTTGACGTGAAAAAAAAAAATCATTTTTTTCCATCAAATTTGGAATTTTGTATTTTTCCATTCGTAAACTTGATGTGCACAAGCCAAACTGAGACGGTAGTTTTGCTGGGGGGCTGCTCCTTGACGACTGTGATCAGTCTCATCTTTGGACAACGCCAAATTCTAATTTAAAAAATGTTTCTATTTTTCCAAAAAGCTGGCTCCCAAAAATGTTTTTTAACTGTTTTTTTTTTTACTCGAAAACCTAGGGTGCACAAGCCGATGTATGAACACTTTCCGAATGACAAAAAATAGGCCTATGAACTGTATATGGGTTTTCCTTGGACATCGTCAAATTTGGAATTTATAGAATTTTCAATCAAAATAATCAAAATTTTGGGAATTCATTTTCCCTTTAGTCGCTAAATTTGATGTGCACAAGAAATAATGAAAAATTGGTACTATCCCCATATGTGTCAGGTGTGATTTCTATAGGGTGTCATATTTGGACATTTTCAATTTTTGACGTGAAAAAAAAAAATCATTTTTTTCCATCAAATTTGGAATTTTGTATTTTTCCATTCGTAAACTTGATGTGCACAAGCCAAACTGAGACGGTAGTTTTGCTGGGGGGCTGCTCCTTGACGACTGTGATCAGTCTCATCTTTGGACAACGCCAAATTCTAATTTAAAAAATGTTTCTATTTTTCCAAAAAGCTGGCTCCCAAAAATGTTTTTTAACTGTTTTTTTTTTACTCGAAAACCTAGGGTGCACAAGCCGATGTATGAACACTTTCCGAATGACAAAAAATAGGCCTATGAACTGTATATGGGTTTTCCTTGGACATCGTCAAATTTGGAATTTATAGAATTTTCAATCAAAATAATCAAAATTTTGGGAATTCATTTTCCCTTTAGTCGCTAAATTTGATGTGCACAAGAAATAATGAAAAATTGGTACTATCCCCATATGTGTCAGGTGTGATTTCTATAGGGTGTCATATTTGGACATTTTCAATTTTTGACGTGAAAAAAAAAAAATCATTTTTTTCCATCAAATTTGGAATTTTGTATTTTTCCATTCGTAAACTTGATGTGCACAAGCCAAACTGAGACGGTAGTTTTGCTGGGGGGCTGCTCCTTGACGACTGTGATCAGTCTCATCTTTGGACAACGCCAAATTCTAATTTAAAAAATGTTTCTATTTTTCCAAAAAGCTGGCTCCCAAAAATGTTTTTTAACTGTTTTTTTTTTTACTCGAAAACCTAGGGTGCACAAGCCGATGTATGAACACTTTCCGAATGACAAAAAATAGGCCTATGAACTGTATATGGGTTTTCCTTGGACATCGTCAAATTTGGAATTTATAGAATTTTCAATCAAAATAATCAAAATTTTGGGAATTCATTTTCCCTTTAGTCGCTAAATTTGATGTGCACAAGAAATAATGAAAAATTGGTACTATCCCCATATGTGTCAGGTGTGATTTCTATAGGGTGTCATATTTGGACATTTTCAATTTTTGACGTGAAAAAAAAAAAATCATTTTTTTCCATCAAATTTGGAATTTTGTATTTTTCCATTCGTAAACTTGATGTGCACAAGCCAAACTGAGACGGTAGTTTTGCTGGGGGGCTGCTCCTTGACGACTGTGATCAGTCTCATCTTTGGACAACGCCAAATTCTAATTTAAAAAATGTTTCTATTTTTCCAAAAAGCTGGCTCCCAAAAATGTTTTTTAACTGTTTTTTTTTTTACTCGAAAACCTAGGGTGCACAAGCCGATGTATGAACACTTTCCGAATGACAAAAAATAGGCCTATGAACTGTATATGGGTTTTCCTTGGACATCGTCAAATTTGGAATTTATAGAATTTTCAATCAAAATAATCAAAATTTTGGGAATTCATTTTCCCTTTAGTCGCTAAATTTGATGTGCACAAGAAATAATGAAAAATTGGTACTATCCCCATATGTGTCAGGTGTGATTTCTATAGGGTGTCATATTTGGACATTTTCAATTTTTGACGTGAAAAAAAAAAAATCATTTTTTTCCATCAAATTTGGAATTTTGTATTTTTCCATTCGTAAACTTGATGTGCACAAGCCAAACTGAGACGGTAGTTTTGCTGGGGGGCTGCTCCTTGACGACTGTGATCAGTCTCATCTTTGGACAACGCCAAATTCTAATTTAAAAAATGTTTCTATTTTTCCAAAAAGCTGGCTCCCAAAAATGTTTTTTAACTGTTTTTTTTTTTACTCGAAAACCTAGGGTGCACAAGCCGATGTATGAACACTTTCCGAATGACAAAAAATAGGCCTATGAACTGTATATGGGTTTTCCTTGGACATCGTCAAATTTGGAATTTATAGAATTTTCAATCAAAATAATCAAAATTTTGGGAATTCATTTTCCCTTTAGTCGCTAAATTTGATGTGCACAAGAAATAATGAAAAATTGGTACTATCCCCATATGTGTCAGGTGTGATTTCTATAGGGTGTCATATTTGGACATTTTCAATTTTTGACGTGAAAAAAAAAAAATCATTTTTTTCCATCAAATTTGGAATTTTGTATTTTTCCATTCGTAAACTTGATGTGCACAAGCCAAACTGAGACGGTAGTTTTGCTGGGGGGCTGCTCCTTGACGACTGTGATCAGTCTCATCTTTGGACAACGCCAAATTCTAATTTAAAAAATGTTTCTATTTTTCCAAAAAGCTGGCTCCCAAAAATGTTTTTTAACTGTTTTTTTTTTTACTCGAAAACCTAGGGTGCACAAGCCGATGTATGAACACTTTCCGAATGACAAAAAATAGGCCTATGAACTGTATATGGGTTTTCCTTGGACATCGTCAAATTTGGAATTTATAGAATTTTCAATCAAAATAATCCAAATTTTGGGAATTCATTTTCCCTTTAGTCGCTAAATTTGATGTGCACAAGAAATAATGAAAAATTGGTACTATCCCCATATGTGTCAGGTGTGATTTCTATAGGGTGTCATATTTGGACATTTTCAATTTTTGACGTGAAAAAAAAAAAATCATTTTTTTCCATCAAATTTGGAATTTTGTATTTTTCCATTCGTAAACTTGATGTGCACAAGCCAAACTGAGACGGTAGTTTTGCTGGGGGGCTGCTCCTTGACGACTGTGATCAGTCTCATCTTTGGACAACGCCAAATTCTAATTTAAAAAATGTTTCTATTTTTCCAAAAAGCTGGCTCCCAAAAATGTTTTTTAACTGTTTTTTTTTTTACTCGAAAACCTAGGGTGCACAAGCCGATGTATGAACACTTTCCGAATGACAAAAAATAGGCCTATGAACTGTATATGGGTTTTCCTTGGACATCGTCAAATTTGGAATTTATAGAATTTTCAATCAAAATAATCCAAATTTTGGGAATTCATTTTCCCTTTAGTCGCTAAATTTGATGTGCACAAGAAATAATGAAAAATTGGTACTATCCCCATATGTGTCAGGTGTGATTTCTATAGGGTGTCATATTTGGACATTTTCAATTTTTGACGTGAAAAAAAAAAATCATTTTTTTCCATCAAATTTGGAATTTTGTATTTTTCCATTCGTAAACTTGATGTGCACAAGCCAAACTGAGACGGTAGTTTTGCTGGGGGGCTGCTCCTTGACGACTGTGATCAGTCTCATCTTTGGACAACGCCAAATTCTAATTTAAAAAATGTTTCTATTTTTCCAAAAAGCTGGCTCCCAAAAATGTTTTTTAACTGTTTTTTTTTTTACTCGAAAACCTAGGGTGCACAAGCCGATGTATGAACACTTTCCGAATGACAAAAAATAGGCCTATGAACTGTATATGGGTTTTCCTTGGACATCGTCAAATTTGGAATTTATAGAATTTTCAATCAAAATAATCCAAATTTTGGGAATTCATTTTCCCTTTAGTCGCTAAATTTGATGTGCACAAGAAATAATGAAAAATTGGTACTATCCCCATATGTGTCAGGTGTGATTTCTATAGGGTGTCATATTTGGACATTTTCAATTTTTGACGTGAAAAAAAAAAAATCATTTTTTTCCATCAAATTTGGAATTTTGTATTTTTCCATTCGTAAACTTGATGTGCACAAGCCAAACTGAGACGGTAGTTTTGCTGGGGGGCTGCTCCTTGACGACTGTGATCAGTCTCATCTTTGGACAACGCCAAATTCTAATTTAAAAAATGTTTCTATTTTTCCAAAAAGCTGGCTCCCAAAAATGTTTTTTAACTGTTTTTTTTTTTACTCGAAAACCTAGGGTGCACAAGCCGATGTATGAACACTTTCCGAATGACAAAAAATAGGCCTATGAACTGTATATGGGTTTTCCTTGGACATCGTCAAATTTGGAATTTATAGAATTTTCAATCAAAATAATCAAAATTTTGGGAATTCATTTTCCCTTTAGTCGCTAAATTTGATGTGCACAAGAAATAATGAAAAATTGGTACTATCCCCATATGTGTCAGGTGTGATTTCTATAGGGTGTCATATTTGGACATTTTCAATTTTTGACGTGAAAAAAAAAAAATCATTTTTTTCCATCAAATTTGGAATTTTGTATTTTTCCATTCGTAAACTTGATGTGCACAAGCCAAACTGAGACGGTAGTTTTGCTGGGGGGCTGCTCCTTGACGACTGTGATCAGTCTCATCTTTGGACAACGCCAAATTCTAATTTAAAAAATGTTTCTATTTTTCCAAAAAGCTGGCTCCCAAAAATGTTTTTTAACTGTTTTTTTTTTTACTCGAAAACCTAGGGTGCACAAGCCGATGTATGAACACTTTCCGAATGACAAAAAATAGGCCTATGAACTGTATATGGGTTTTCCTTGGACATCGTCAAATTTGGAATTTATAGAATTTTCAATCAAAATAATCCAAATTTTGGGAATTCATTTTCCCTTTAGTCGCTAAATTTGATGTGCACAAGAAATAATGAAAAATTGGTACTATCCCCATATGTGTCAGGTGTGATTTCTATAGGGTGTCATATTTGGACATTTTCAATTTTTGACGTGAAAAAAAAAAAATCATTTTTTTCCATCAAATTTGGAATTTTGTATTTTTCCATTCGTAAACTTGATGTGCACAAGCCAAACTGAGACGGTAGTTTTGCTGGGGGGCTGCTCCTTGACGACTGTGATCAGTCTCATCTTTGGACAACGCCAAATTCTAATTTAAAAAATGTTTCTATTTTTCCAAAAAGCTGGCTCCCAAAAATGTTTTTTAACTGTTTTTTTTTTTACTCGAAAACCTAGGGTGCACAAGCCGATGTATGAACACTTTCCGAATGACAAAAAATAGGCCTATGAACTGTATATGGGTTTTCCTTGGACATCGTCAAATTTGGAATTTATAGAATTTTCAATCAAAATAATCAAAATTTTGGGAATTCATTTTCCCTTTAGTCGCTAAATTTGATGTGCACAAGAAATAATGAAAAATTGGTACTATCCCCATATGTGTCAGGTGTGATTTCTATAGGGTGTCATATTTGGACATTTTCAATTTTTGACGTGAAAAAAAAAAAATCATTTTTTTCCATCAAATTTGGAATTTTGTATTTTTCCATTCGTAAACTTGATGTGCACAAGCCAAACTGAGACGGTAGTTTTGCTGGGGGGCTGCTCCTTGACGACTGTGATCAGTCTCATCTTTGGACAACGCCAAATTCTAATTTAAAAAATGTTTCTATTTTTCCAAAAAGCTGGCTCCCAAAAATGTTTTTTAACTGTTTTTTTTTTTACTCGAAAACCTAGGGTGCACAAGCCGATGTATGAACACTTTCCGAATGACAAAAAATAGGCCTATGAACTGTATATGGGTGTTCCTTGGACATCGTCAAATTTGGAATTTATAGAATTTTCAATCAAAATAATCCAAATTTTGGGAATTCATTTTCCCTTTAGTCGCTAAATTTGATGTGCACAAGAAATAATGAAAAATTGGTACTATCCCCATATGTGTCAGGTGTGATTTCTATAGGGTGTCATATTTGGACATTTTCAATTTTTGACGTGAAAAAAAAAAAATCATTTTTTTCCATCAAATTTGGAATTTTGTATTTTTCCATTCGTAAACTTGATGTGCACAAGCCAAACTGAGACGGTAGTTTTGCTGGGGGGCTGCTCCTTGACGACTGTGATCAGTCTCATCTTTGGACAACGCCAAATTCTAATTTAAAAAATGTTTCTATTTTTCCAAAAAGCTGGCTCCCAAAAATGTTTTTTAACTGTTTTTTTTTTTACTCGAAAACCTAGGGTGCACAAGCCGATGTATGAACACTTTCCGAATGACAAAAAATAGGCCTATGAACTGTATATGGGTTTTCCTTGGACATCGTCAAATTTGGAATTTATAGAATTTTCAATCAAAATAATCAAAATTTTGGGAATTCATTTTCCCTTTAGTCGCTAAATTTGATGTGCACAAGAAATAATGAAAAATTGGTACTATCCCCATATGTGTCAGGTGTGATTTCTATAGGGTGTCATATTTGGACATTTTCAATTTTTGACGTGAAAAAAAAAAATCATTTTTTTCCATCAAATTTGGAATTTTGTATTTTTCCATTCGTAAACTTGATGTGCACAAGCCAAACTGAGACGGTAGTTTTGCTGGGGGGCTGCTCCTTGACGACTGTGATCAGTCTCATCTTTGGACAACGCCAAATTCTAATTTAAAAAATGTTTCTATTTTTCCAAAAAGCTGGCTCCCAAAAATGTTTTTTAACTGTTTTTTTTTTTACTCGAAAACCTAGGGTGCACAAGCCGATGTATGAACACTTTCCGAATGACAAAAAATAGGCCTATGAACTGTATATGGGTTTTCCTTGGACATCGTCAAATTTGGAATTTATAGAATTTTCAATCAAAATAATCAAAATTTTGGGAATTCATTTTCCCTTTAGTCGCTAAATTTGATGTGCACAAGAAATAATGAAAAATTGGTACTATCCCCATATGTGTCAGGTGTGATTTCTATAGGGTGTCATATTTGGACATTTTCAATTTTTGACGTGAAAAAAAAAATCATTTTTTTCCATCAAATTTGGAATTTTGTATTTTTCCATTCGTAAACTTGATGTGCACAAGCCAAACTGAGACGGTAGTTTTGCTGGGGGGCTGCTCCTTGACGACTGTGATCAGTCTCATCTTTGGACAACGCCAAATTCTAATTTAAAAAATGTTTCTATTTTTCCAAAAAGCTGGCTCCCAAAAATGTTTTTTAACTGTTTTTTTTTTTACTCGAAAACCTAGGGTGCACAAGCCGATGTATGAACACTTTCCGAATGACAAAAAATAGGCCTATGAACTGTATATGGGTTTTCCTTGGACATCGTCAAATTTGGAATTTATAGAATTTTCAATCAAAATAATCCAAATTTTGGGAATTCATTTTCCCTTTAGTCGCTAAATTTGATGTGCACAAGAAATAATGAAAAATTGGTACTATCCCCATATGTGTCAGGTGTGATTTCTATAGGGTGTCATATTTGGACATTTTCAATTTTTGACGTGAAAAAAAAAAAATCATTTTTTTCCATCAAATTTGGAATTTTGTATTTTTCCATTCGTAAACTTGATGTGCACAAGCCAAACTGAGACGGTAGTTTTGCTGGGGGGCTGCTCCTTGACGACTGTGATCAGTCTCATCTTTGGACAACGCCAAATTCTAATTTAAAAAATGTTTCTATTTTTCCAAAAAGCTGGCTCCCAAAAATGTTTTTTAACTGTTTTTTTTTTTACTCGAAAACCTAGGGTGCACAAGCCGATGTATGAACACTTTCCGAATGACAAAAAATAGGCCTATGAACTGTATATGGGTTTTCCTTGGACATCGTCAAATTTGGAATTTATAGAATTTTCAATCAAAATAATCAAAATTTTGGGAATTCATTTTCCCTTTAGTCGCTAAATTTGATGTGCACAAGAAATAATGAAAAATTGGTACTATCCCCATATGTGTCAGGTGTGATTTCTATAGGGTGTCATATTTGGACATTTTCAATTTTTGACGTGAAAAAAAAAAAATCATTTTTTTCCATCAAATTTGGAATTTTGTATTTTTCCATTCGTAAACTTGATGTGCACAAGCCAAACTGAGACGGTAGTTTTGCTGGGGGGCTGCTCCTTGACGACTGTGATCAGTCTCATCTTTGGACAACGCCAAATTCTAATTTAAAAAATGTTTCTATTTTTCCAAAAAGCTGGCTCCCAAAAATGTTTTTTAACTGTTTTTTTTTTTACTCGAAAACCTAGGGTGCACAAGCCGATGTATGAACACTTTCCGAATGACAAAAAATAGGCCTATGAACTGTATATGGGTTTTCCTTGGACATCGTCAAATTTGGAATTTATAGAATTTTCAATCAAAATAATCCAAATTTTGGGAATTCATTTTCCCTTTAGTCGCTAAATTTGATGTGCACAAGAAATAATGAAAAATTGGTACTATCCCCATATGTGTCAGGTGTGATTTCTATAGGGTGTCATATTTGGACATTTTCAATTTTTGACGTGAAAAAAAAAAAATCATTTTTTTCCATCAAATTTGGAATTTTGTATTTTTCCATTCGTAAACTTGATGTGCACAAGCCAAACTGAGACGGTAGTTTTGCTGGGGGGCTGCTCCTTGACGACTGTGATCAGTCTCATCTTTGGACAACGCCAAATTCTAATTTAAAAAATGTTTCTATTATTCCTAATTTCTGTGGCCGTGAACCAGGGAGCCGGGAGCCAACTTCACATTGACTTTTCGCCTAGTAACATTCGGTTTTCAAGCGTTGGCTGCGCCACATTCTCCGTCGAGAGCCAGGGAGCCAGAGAGCCAGAGAGCCAGGGAGCCGGGAGCCAACTTCCTACTGGTCATTGCACCGCCGCGATTTGTCGCATTTTTTTATGAAATTGATCAATCAGAATTCGTGTTGGAAGAGAAATCGGAGCGCAAACATGGCCCAATGCAAAAGCAATATTATTTGAAATTAACCAATCACTGACTTTGTTCTATAAACATAAGGTAGACTTCGCTTCGCCGCACAGTGACCTCGCCCATAAAAACGTCATCCACTTCAAATTGAACGTCAGAAATCGCTGAAGAAGCCATCTTGTAACACTGTGCATCTGTCTTTTGCTCTGTAGAGTCTAGTTCTCGTCGCTTGAACCGATTCTCTTTTGTGAAGAACTATTCCAAAATGGTAAGAATGTTTATCAAGTAGTTACGAACATGTTGAATATATTTTCATATTCCCACTGAGGATAATTTAATTGTATTATACTTTCTTTTGTCTGCAGCGTGAGTGTATTTCTATCCACGTCGGCCAAGCCGGTGTCCAGATTGGAAACGCCTGCTGGGAACTTTATTGTTTGGAACATGGGATCCAGCCCGATGGTCAAATGCCATCAGACAAGACTATCGGCGGTGGTGATGATAGTTTTAACACGTTCTTCAGTGAAACTGGGGCTGGGAAACATGTTCCCAGGGCTGTTTTCGTGGACTTGGAACCGACCGTTGTAGATGAAGTCCGCACTGGAACTTACCGTCAACTCTTCCACCCCGAGCAACTCATTACTGGCAAGGAGGATGCTGCCAACAACTATGCTCGTGGTCATTACACCATCGGCAAGGAGATAGTCGACCTGGTTCTGGACCGAGTTCGTAAGCTCTCTGACCAATGTACAGGACTTCAGGGTTTCCTGATCTTCCACTCTTTCGGAGGTGGTACCGGCTCTGGATTCACCTCTCTGTTGATGGAACGTCTTTCTGTTGATTATGGAAAGAAGAGCAAACTTGAATTTGCCATCTACCCTGCCCCTCAGGTAAATATTAATCTTCCAGCAGTGACCTTTAGAACCCTATCTTACTTGAGTTAGCCTACTAAAAACTCACTCTGGGAAAAATCGTGCAGGCCTGTAGGTCCTACTCAAATTTATTAAACATAATAGACCCTAAGAGTTGAGAAAATGATTTAAATGAACCCGCATATGTGTGTGTGTGTGTGTGTGTGTGTGTTTGGCCTGACCTTTCGATATTAGTGACTTTTAAAATTCTGACATTATGGATTATAGGCCTACTTGGTTAATTTCATAGGCTTATATATGCTATGATCTGTTATTGAAACCAGTACCATAGGCCTACAGTGAATTTCTTAATGAGCAAATATGATCAAATTTCAATAGAATTGGAACGTGGATATGGTACCAGCATAAAAACTGGATACTAGAGGCTTAGGGTCATTGAACTAGGTTCATAAAATACAAATTGCCACTAAACTTGAAGATGGCTACAAATCTGAACTTATGCCCTTGTTGACCCATTTCCATACTTCAATATTTATTTATTTATTACACATTAAATCACATTGCATACATAATTCATATGAGTATTTGAGCTCCCAGTGTGAATATCTTGTAGGGCAGCAAATATAAATAATTAACATGATGTATCCGTCGTTTCTTCTACGGAATGAGGTTATCAAAAACACGTATTACAGAAAAAAAAACATTTTAACCCTATTATTATTGTCGATTATAAAAATATATTTTGATTAATTTCTTTAATTAGGCTAATTCATCGTAATCATGCTTTTAATATTTTTAGGCACATTATTATATAAATGTGCAGCTTTGGTTATGACTGCCATTTTACCAATATTTGTTCTTGTAAAATCAATGTGTACATCAATAGCTTGTCTGGTATTATATCTTAGTGTCTAGAACATCCTCCAAAATTCGTTTTTAGAGAACAGATAGTAATTCCTAATTTGGAGTGAAAGCAAACCTCAGAAATAACTTTACCCAATGCAAAACTGGTTTCAAAACTGGTTTGCACAGGCAAGTTTTTATCTCTGAAATAATTATGATGCATAGCCCAGGGCACAACTTCACGTCTCAGTCGTAACTTGCCATTTTATTATCTTGATGTATGCAATGTGCAATCGTAATTAGGGAATCCATTTCACTATACAGTCTAAGATCTAGATATTCCTTGGAATATAGCCTCTGGTTCCAAAAAGACATATTGTACTGTAATAAATAGAGAAACACATTTTTATGTTCAGGATGTAGACCTCTAGTTATATTATAAAATGAATGCAAGATCAATAAACCTGGCTATACCTCAATGCCAAACAACTTATTACATCGTAAAAACTCTTTCTGCATCGATGAACCCCAAGTAAAAAAACAAGCTTGCTGAAGCAGAACTGTGACAGATGCTCTTGGATGTATAGACTAGCAATACATGGGTCAACAGGACATTGACTTGGTCATGGCCTAGAGGATAATTATTTAATGAAAGATTAATATAGGCCCTACTAAATATTTTGGGGATATATATATATATGGCCAATAGGCAACACAGGCCTAGATGCATTTTATATTCAAATGGTTTTGGTCTTGGCTTTCAAATTAAATGCATTTTTTAGTAGGCCCAGTTATAATATTTTAGATGTATTAATTCTTTAATTGAAATAAAACAAGTAAAATTAGTTATAGTACTCTTTAGGCCTACAATTTAAATGAGAGTTTGAAATTGAAAACAAAGTGGAATAATGGTATACTGGTAGTTGTTGTTTGTGATCATATAAATGTTGAAAGTACAGCATTATTGCATGTTTGCTAATTGTTGGTAGAGTAACTAGAGGTATAAGGTGACACATTTTTGCTGATTTAAATTTATGGAGAGTAGATTGTATAGCTGTTACTGAGGGAATAATAGCCCTATGATTGATAATATTAGCCCCGAAGCTCCATTAGGCTCTATTGATAAGAATCAAGGTCAATGAAATATTGAGCATGATTGACTACCAGTGTTCCAAATACTTTGTTATCTCTGTTTCATTTCTCAATATTGTAAATTGTATTACGTATTACAGGTTTCCACTGCTGTTGTCGAGCCTTACAACTCTATCCTGACCACTCACACTACTCTTGAACATTCCGACTGTGCGTTCATGTGCGACAACGAGGCCATCTACGACATCTGCCGCCGTAACTTGGACATTGAGCGACCAACTTACACCAATCTCAATCGTCTCATTGGTCAGATCGTATCGTCCATCACTGCTTCCCTTCGTTTCGACGGAGCTCTCAATGTCGACCTGACTGAATTCCAGACCAATCTCGTTCCTTACCCACGAATTCACTTCCCGTTAGTCACTTACGCTCCCGTCATTTCTGCCGAGAAGGCCTACCATGAACAGCTCTCAGTTGGGGAAATCACCAACTCCTGTTTCGAACCTGCTAACCAGATGGTGAAATGCGACCCCCGTCACGGAAAGTACATGGCCTGCTGCATGTTGTACCGTGGAGATGTCGTACCCAAAGACGTCAATGCTGCCATCGCAACAATCAAGACCAAGCGCTCGATCCAATTCGTCGATTGGTGTCCCACCGGTTTCAAGGTTGGCATCAACTACCAGCCCCCGACCGTTGTTCCCGGCGGTGATCTTGCCAAGGTTCAACGTGCTGTCTGCATGTTGTCCAACACGACCGCTATCGCCGAAGCCTGGGCTCGTCTGGATCACAAGTTCGATCTCATGTACGCCAAGAGGGCCTTCGTCCATTGGTACGTGGGAGAGGGTATGGAGGAGGGCGAGTTCTCCGAGGCTCGTGAGGATCTGGCTGCTCTTGAGAAAGACTACGAGGAGGTCGGCATGGATTCCGTCGAGGGAGAAGGCGAAGGCGATGAAGAATATTAAGCATTCCACGTCCATCTAAATGTAGTTGACCGTTCAGAATAGAGGAATGTCTTCTGAACGTGATAATGTCCATGGATTTTGTGCAATTAGCATTTGAATATTCCAATATGTGCTTTAAAGTTTAAAGTGACTCCATGATTCGAATGGATCAGGGAAGATTGTGAGAAGTCTGAATAGAGTACAGACTGAAAGAGCTTCTACGCCTACAAAAAACTAAGGCTATTTTATTCACATCAGTCATACGGTCTCTCAATTATAACTAGAAGAAAAAATTGATCTGATCATGACATTTTGTAATGGTGTATTCCTGTTGCCATGGAGTCACTTTTTAAATGTCTTTAATTTGTATTATGTACTTATTGTCCACTTTTAGCTTTTTCGAAAGTATTTGGGCCTGCATAGAATTATGTCTTTTTTACAAAGACAGCCTTAAAGTTCTGAAGTTTATAGAATGAAGTATATTGAGTGTTAATTTATTGAAATGTATTATCTAGTTGAATTGTTACAATTTTCCATCACAACATTGCTTTTGCATAATATATACGACACATTCCGGAGAGATGGTTTTGTTTCATATTTTATTAATCTCTAGATTTGATATCCACTCAAATTCCCTGTTTATGACTGTCCCAATCCAGTTCTTCCCAGTGCAGTTCTCCTGTTGCAGATACATCATGGCAGTATTCGAGAACTAGATTGGATATTCCATTGAAGTACTGAATCACTAGTGTCTTTGTACTGAATAGGCCTGTCTTATTTACTTTTTTGAAATAAGAATGCAGTCAGAGCCATCTGTAACTTGACAGATGTAATACCTCTTGGGCTGAAAGATTGCAATGACTCAACAAGGCCATGTCCTCACTTTGACATTTCAAAGTCTTTTTGAAATCTTTGCAACAATACTCAATTTTATACATTTTTTGTTGAATACCAGGATCAAATCTTAACCTATTTATCGGCCTCAAAATTCTAGTATTGTATTATTTGGAAATATGGTTTCATTTAGAAATTGGTTGGTTAACAGCAGGTGAATTAAAATGTAGTCAAGATGTCAAACATTTCACACAGAGGAAACAATAATGGCAGTACTGCACCAGGTTTGCATCTGTCAGTTTTTTTACTGCACATACAATTTTCAATTTGTAAATTACAATAAGCTAGCCTAAACTGCTTGAACTACTGGCTCAGGCAGGCTTCATATTATTTGGTGGGTTAATTAAGCTATCTACAATAGGGTCCTGGCCCTACCAATTAATAAAATCCTCAGAAGTCTTGTAAGCAGGCATATTGCCTCCAAAAAACATCAATTGGTTTGCCTTGAGATTGATACCGGAGACAGGACATGATATTTTTCATTATTTTGGGTATAACGCTAAGGTCAATGGCTTGTCATTAGGACATGATTTGTTGTCCCACCTTACTCATCTCTGGTTTCCGTTCAGCAATGAAAGATTATAGAAAATATTTGTAGAAGATTGAAATTGATCAAGGAATTAATTGGCATGAGGTACGGTAATTTAGTAGGCTTGTTTTGGAATCTATCGATTCAATCGATAAATTTAAATTGATCGGAGGGCCTACTAGGCTTCACTGATCAAACTACTGAAGGTAATCAAATTCAGAACCGTTCTATTACTATTTACAGACAAGAGCAATATTGAATACATCTATTTTAAAATACGAATCAGTAGTTGAATTACATTTGCTACTTCAAATACATTTTATGAACATATCTGCATAGTGCATTTCAAAATTCAAACACCCCTAGACAATATTCAGTTTACAAAATACTTTCAACCTGAAAATGTGACCTCTAGAAGACGAAGATAAAAGCATCCAGAAGTTACGAGTGGCGGCGGAGAAGGAGGAGCTTATTATATCACCGATAAATCTAACTATACGTGCGTCAGCCGCAATCCAATTACCGCGACTGATTTGGTACAACTTCCACCTGACACCCAAGAAGATTAAAGTCACCAACACTGGACACACAGGTACCTACAATAGATTTAATTTGTTTATGTATTGATTCGTAAGTAATTGTTAAAGAATAATTGTGTTAATCCCAACAACTATTTGTAAAACAAATAACGAATCAATAATGAATAGATTTGTAGATAAAATGAAACAAATATTGCTATCATAGTCTATAATATCATCATGATATTTATTCATCTATTATTCTCCGTGAGATTCATACATAGTTCCTCAGATTACAAACTAAAACTTAAACTGAACTTAAAAATAGCTGTATGTAACGGTAAGTACAACATAAAACAGAACAAATGACACAATCATTATAGTTGCTTGAAAGATACTCGTTTAGATTATAGAAAGGGTTTGAGATGAGATGACTGTTGAGGTCGGTAAGGAAAGACTTGAGTGACCGGGACTGGAATACGTGGGTGGGCAAGTGATTGCAGAGGATAGAGCATAAGAATAGACATGAAATTATAATAGCATTAATTATTCAGTTTTTTACCATTAGCTATTCCTAAAATAGTATTTTATTGCATTAGTCAAATTTGAAATTAGCATCAATTCAGCATCAAAAATTCCGGAGAAATGTGACGGATATAAATGGTGTAGACATATGTATTAGAAGCTATTTTCAACATATTCTCAGCTTGAGCAGTGAGCAAGATCTGAAAAGACAGTAATACAAAATACACACATTGATGTTAATATTCCTCAAATTAAAACACTAATTGAACTGCAAAGAATTAAAGAACATCGTAAGTGACTGCCACAGGCCAACGAATGTTGATAAATAAGTATTTCATTCAAACGAATTTGAATGAGAGATTTTGAGTTTTCATGGCACTTGAATCTAATTTGGAGAAAAATGAGTGAAACTGACAATGAATTTAGAAAAAATGCTATTTTCTCACAAATAGCGCTTACTTTGTGTAAATGTTGATTCATCGTTGTAACAGGCATACTGGTATATCGCTTTAAATAGCAAAAAAGAACTTGTTCTTAAATTGTTTTGAACATCACAAAACACGAAGAAAACACAAAATATTATGGTTTCAGATGACTCTCAATTCTATAGCACTTACAGCTAATGCTAAAATGTCATGCCTCTAAGTTTAAGTGAAAATTCATTATATTCATTTTATGGTTTATTCCTTCATCCTTCACTTGTAACTTCTATCCACGAGAGAGGATGGTTCCGATCAACTGTCTCCCCTATCCCACACCACTAGCGCTCATATTTTTTAACCTTCCTTTCTCCTCAATACAAGTATGATATTATTAGAGACATGTAAAAATAGCAATTGCTATAAAAGTGACAAAATTTAAAAGTTCTTTGAAACATATTTTTCTAACATTTCTTCATGTTTGTATACATTTGAAACTGTTTGTTCATGTTTTTGAAAAGTGACAAAGCGTTACAAACATCTGAATCCGCTATGTTTCAACGTATCGGCAACCTAGACTCTATGTGTGGAGTTAAAGCATTATAGACGCTATTTTCTGCAGAATATACCAATTGGGAAGTAAACAGGTGGAGTCAGTTGAGGAATTTCGAAAACCAAAGTGCATCTGCAAATGCAGGCGGCAGATCAGGCACAGGTGGTGGACACCATTTTCTTGAAACTATCAATTTAAGTATTTCACTTGTATGCCTATACTGTACAATATATTAAATTTACCAATTTATTATATTGATATATTAGGGTACTGTACCGTACTGTTGTAATGGTACAGAAATGTTGTTTTGCCACAATTCAATTCAATTCAATTTTATTCCGAATGTAAATTACAAGAGTTAGAATTATGGCTATCAACCAGACAACAAGTGTTATTGATAGTCAAAGGTTACATATTATACATAATTATCACATAATTATAAAAACATATTACATATATAGTAGATTTATACATGAACAGTAAATAATAGTAGGCCCTAATCTAAAATGATAATAATTTAAAATACATATAAGATAAGTAATGGAATACCCACATAAGCAGTGCTTGTGTGTGGGAGAGGATATTTATAGAGTAAAAATGTTTGATTTCAAGATGGCATGAGAATTTGTTGAGATAGGTTGAAGACAAAACGCAATGTTTCAAAATAATAGATGCACCAAAGTGCTACTTTTCAAATTCTAAATACTATGAAAAGTAAAAATTGATGCTATATTTACATGTACATAGGTAGAGACATGTGAAAATAGCAATTGCTATAAAAGCGATGAAATCTAAAAGTACTTTTTTAAATGTTTTTCTAATATTTCTCCATCTTTCAATACATTTGATGTTGTTCTATTATGTTTTTGAAAAGGCGACAAAGCGCTACAAACGTCTGAATCTGCTACGTTTCAATGTATTGGCGATATAGATGCTATATTCGGAATAGAAGCATTATAGATGCTATTTTTTACAAAATTATTTCAATTGAGTTGTAAACGGGTGAAGTTAGTTGACGAATTTGGAAAAAAGTGGAGTTGCAAATTCAGGCGGCATATTAGCTCGTAGGTTTAGCTCGCTTGTGGACACTATTTTTCTGAAAAATATCAATTAGGGTGTTTCTCTTGTATGTTTATTGTATGTTATCTAGTGGTTTTACCGTACCATACTGTTGTTATGCTACAGAACGTTGTTACGCTACAAAACACAATGTTTCAAAAAAAAAAGATGCACCAAAGTGCTATTTTTCAAATTCTAAATGCTATGAAAAGAAAAAACAGAAGCTATATTCACATGTCTCTATACATAGATATTACGTTCTGTTTTGTTTCAGTGATCTTGAGCGCTAAATGGTATGACAAGCGTCCATTCATCAACGAAGGTCCGCTGCTCTCCAACTATGTCTTCTCGCAGGTACACTTCCATTGGGGTCTCAACGACCACGAGGGCAGCGAACACACTGTCGACGGGAAACGGTAACTCCTAGACTCGTGTCAATTTAATTTATTGAAATTTGTATTCACTTAAGCTGGCTTTACATGAACATTTTCGATGCGATATCACAACCGCATGCGGGAGCGATATCGGCCATTTTGAATTATTGACCAATCAGCGAAGACTGCGTGATGGTACGTGGTTTTGCCGCACAAGTTCAGCTCAACTCAACTTTTGGCTCGCATCGCAGAAAATCGTGTGCGAAATGGCCGGATGTAGCTTGGGTTCAGGTAAAATCCACTTGAGGTCGCCGTCGAACTGCTTTCCCCAGAACAGCTGTGTCGATTTTAGCATGAATTGTTTTGAATTAATTCCATAATTGATTGATTTTCCCACGTGTATACGACTTATTTGATGAGATTTTGTTTTTATATAGTTATTATTATTGAGAAGACACCAGCAATGTAAACAAAATTACAACAAACAGTCAACGTACTTGAGTTATGCCACGAAAATTGCGGGACACTATAGACACGCCCATCTCTTTGACAAACTTGCTTGAATTGCTACTAGGTAGCAGCACTTTTGTTTAATCGTGATTACATAACCTGCCTGTCAAGCGGTTAAACGTGAAGTATTTTAACCGTTTTGAGCCAGAACTATTTGGCTAAACCGTTTCCCAGTTGTTTGATGAGCGTATTGATTGGTTGGCGTTCTGTTTGTGCCGCCAGCTACCCGCTGGAGATGCACGTTGTCCACTTCAAGAGCGAGTACCACACCCAGGAGGAGGCTCTACTACAGAAGGACGGACTGATCGTCGTCGGATACTTCTTCCAGGTAACTCAATCTCTTCTCTCGCTCTCGCAATCCCTCCTCTAGCTCTCGCAATCCTGCCTCACAATCTCTCTTCTCTCTCTCTCTCGCATTCCTTCCTCTAGCTCTCGCAATCCCTCCTCTCTCTCTCGCAATCTCTCCTCTCTCTCTCCCAATCTCTCCTCTCGCTCTCGCAATCCTTCCTCTCGCTCTCGCAAACCAGTCTCCTCACTGAGAGCCACCCTCGGTAGCTCGGTCAGCTGAAGTACCGCTTCGGAAACTGAAGTCACCGTTGGGTTCGAGCCCCGCATACGGCTTGAGTTTTTGTGAAACGTCCTCTCACTAATCATCACTTCATAGTTTCATAATCACCTGCTCACTCGTACCCCCGTATAACCTAGCTGTTGGTGGGGTAATTAAGCAAACAATAATCTAATCCTCACTGAGACGAGTAGTCGAGTGGCTAGCGCACTGAACCGTCATCTAGGAGACCGGGATTTGATTCTCGTTATTAATGTGTTTCCCTCTCTGTCGTTCAGATTGTTCAGATCGAGTTCGACTCGAAATTAAATTTTCAAACTCGGACACCTCTAATATTTATAAATCAAAAACGAATAATCTATCTTCATTTTTTCCGCGCGTCAGATCCAGGACGAGGACAACGCGTGCATGGAGGAGATCGTCAACGTGTTCTCGTGCATCGTCCGGCCGCACACGTCGGCCCGCGTCGACGTGTTCCGCATCGAGGACCTCTTCCGCCCGTTTGCCGACGACTACTTCCTGTACTGGGGTTCGGTCATGTCAGCGTCGTGCTACCACCAGATCTTGTGGGCGTTCAATCGAGAGCCCATAGGGATATCTTCGCCGCAGGTACACTCGCCCTCAGTGTCGGACTGGCTCTCACGACCGGCCCGGGCAAAAAGCTGCCCACGTAGGGGGGGGGGGGTCGGTCATGTCAGCGTCGTGCTACCACCAGATCTTGTGTCGACGCAGGTACATCAGCGGCTAGTACCGGACTGGCTCTCATGAACGGCCCTGGGGGGGGGGGGGGGTGAATAATGTTTTTTGTTGTGATTGAGGTGTATTTTTGCATTTTCGGTTTAAAGTGATCTTAGCTTGAGATCGGTATGAGCCCATAATTTGTATTACTGTGGGTAGTTTTTTCAAATGTATGGTGTTATTTATAGGCCAAGTACAATTGTTGATATAGAAATACCAGTACAGATACATTTATAGGCTATATATAGATATATACAGATAGGCTAGAGCTGGGAGTGAATGGAATGAGTTGAATGGAAAAGTGTTTGAGGACGAGAAATTGAATGTCAGAGGTTTTAGGAAATGGTTAGAGAATTTGTGTCCAGTCTGAATTATTGCTATTGTTTTTTGTAAATTGTTTATGTGTTTTGTAGTGTTCTCTTTTAAAAATAATGTTTTTTCAATGTAACCTAGTTTTAAGATCTTTGCCACCAATAATTTGTATTAATTGCAAAGTAATTGAATAAATAAATAAATAAAATTTTCAATTACCAAGTGACCGAATATTGGGCAGGAAGAAAATTGGTTTACTCATTGGTGAGTATACCAATGACTGTATACTGAAGTCGTGGCCTAAAATAAGAAACACAAATAACGCCGCTCAATTGTGTAATTACCAGATGATGTGCGGCTCAGTTGCTAACGCGCTCGCCTCATGTGATCCAGGAGATGAAGGCCAAGTTGGACCTGGTTCGATCCGCGCCAGTGTGAATTTTCTGCAAGCCAGTTTTTGAGTGGGATTAATTCACCAACAGTATTTAAAAATCGCAATATTTGTGTAAATGTTTTTGTTTCTGTTGTGAAATTAAAATGAAAAAAAATAACCTTGACCTGCACTCGAGACAACATTTAATTTTTTTTTTCAAGTTACTGTTTCAATAGTCGATCCATGTTCCCTGAGCATGTGAGGCAGCTAACCATCGATAAAGCCACAGCGCCAATTGCTCGGCACATTTCGCAATACGTTGGCAGTAATGATTTCACAATTGACTCAATTCTCTTCGCAGCTCTCCAAATTCCGCCAGCTGCTGGACAAGGACGGTAATCCTCTGATGAAAACATTCCGCTCGACCAACTCCCTCGGCAATCGCACCCTATTCCACGTCAATCCCTCCGACTACCTCGCCACCACTCTCATCCCGACGAGCCTGTCTCGACGTTTCCCCGCCAAGACCTCCCGCAACATGTTCGACCCGCCGCAGCCTCTACCGTTCCGTTCTGGTTCGTTGCCTTCCGATCCGCTCCGTTCCAATCCGTCGCGTCACGAACCGTTACGAACCGACGTCCACGCGTATTACAACGTCGATCGCGACAATCCGACGACGTTCTCCGAACTGGAAAAGCCTCGACTCGCCAACCTACCTTATAAAATAATCATCAACGATCTACACCAAGTCGAGCTGGTGTACAAACCGTCGGCGGAAAACACCGACGCCGTGCGGGTGATAACGTTGGCCGAAACGGACGCGCCGGTAGAAGAATCGTGCAACGGTTTCGCTACGACCGACCAGATGGCGGCGTTCAGTCTGAACTGTGCGTCGCTGCCATCGGGAGAGATGGACGACGAGGCGTACGGTGCGTTCATACGGCAGAAGTCGGTGTCGTTCAATCACTTCAGTCAGGTGCAGTTTCCGAACAGGACGATCGCGACGGAGAGAGCGAAGGGGATCGCCGAGGAGGACGTGACGACGTCAGATTCGATCGTGTCAAACGATTCGTTGACGCCGGAAGAGGAAGAGGCGGTCAGACGGCACGGTCAACGGGTTTTGTCGTCGTTTTACCCGACGGACAAACAATACAGCCTTAATGAGTGAGTTTTTTATTTTATTTTATCTTTTTTATATTGCGTTTAACGACATACTGTACTGATGATGACCAAGATATTTTGGCGTCAGTCAATGATATATGAGATGATGTAGGTTATTTCATTAGATATTTTTTGGACAGTGGGAAGGTGTCAGTCATAGCCTGTAGTTAAGGAATCATCTCAATATTGACCTGAACGACAGAGGGAAACACCTGTCAGTATGGTCGACCATGGCGGGAATCGAACCCCTGTCTCCTCAATACTCAGTGTGATCACCACTCCGTCACTTGTGACCCTCGTGAGTTTGGTACTGTCTGTACTCATTAAACGCCAGTCTAACGCAGTCAGTCACGACACTGGCTACAAAACTGATTTCATGAGGAGAAAAAAATGAAGATTGTTCAGTTCATTAATGTAATAACTAATAAATAAACATGAATTTTTTAAAATTATTCTCACTAACATCATAGCTTTACACATTTAGCTATTGTTTCCCTATAAAGACACAGGATAAGTATAGGATTGTTTGAACGGGCATCACAAGGGTGATCTTACCTCCGAAGATATCCACAAGGGCAATTTAAAAGTACGTGAAATAATTGGGTGGGTCAGTAGAGGCACTATTTTGAAATAACCAGGATGGGTGTGGGTTCGATTCTTGCATAAGACATTTTTTTCATGAACATAATTCATCTATCGCCCGCACATTCGTACCCCAAATAACCTAACTGTTGAGCCAACAATAACCACCGTCATCGTCAGAAAAGTTGAAATACTCACCCTGGAAATTGTTTCTCTTTGTTTAGCATCGTGACCACGGCAGCAGCACCGTCAGACTTACCGTTAAGCCATGCTAGCGAAGAATTAGAATCTCGGCTGTTCTGTGATGCAGGTACGCAGTCTCCGTCCGGCGGCCTACCGCAGCGCCTCGACGACGGAACACAAACCTCATACTTCCTGTCCGTCCCTCAACCCACGCACGACCGCCATTCGCCACCGTCGTCGCCCGTCGAGTCGGAAACCTCCTCGTACATCTACAAGTACAAAATGTCTCCGGTTAACTCGTCCGAGTCCCCGACCGGATCGCAGTCGCCGAGCCTCGCGACGGATTCCGAATCGTCGTCCGGCAGCCTCAGAAGTTTGCCGATGAGAAACAAATACGTGGCGTCGAGTTCGAAAGATTCTCCGCAGAATTATCAGCCAACGAGCTATTGCGTCAACGCGGCGAGAGGCACGCAAA
The DNA here is from genome assembly GCA_964007535.1 of Brachyptera risi. NCBI lineage: Eukaryota > Metazoa > Arthropoda > Insecta > Plecoptera > Taeniopterygidae > Brachyptera > Brachyptera risi. The sequence continues at coordinate 4,269,363 of OZ023338.1, read as the reverse complement.
CGTCGCCGTTGTTTACGAAGGATTCTTCCATTAATTCACCGGCAAATGAAACGCTGGGTAATTTTCGATTGGATTCTCGAGCACCGGGGACGTTTACAAATCCTTCGACACATTCTCAACCAACTAAAACGTGTGCAAATACACCGAAAATGTATTCAAACTCTTCAATAGATTCTCAAATGCTTGAAATGAGTGCACACTCAAATATAAACTCTTACAAACCGCAAACGTACGTCAACTGTCGGGCTGCTGCGCAAACTCCGTCAATCTGCTCGGGAAAATCGTCAAACTCTCGACCTTCTCAAATCGATCGAAATGTCTCGTCGATCAGTTCTCGCCCACCGTCAATAAACGCCAGTTCATTCACAAATCGTCTGCCGCAACGAACGGGTACTGATTCGCCAACAAGCCTGCGTGTCCGCAAAGATTCGCCGATGCCGATGCCGTCTCTCTCGCCTTGTGATCAACGCTCGAAAGAGTCCAATTTCGTGCCGACGCTCAGAAATTTTTCGTTGTCCTCTTCGATAGACGCAGAAAACGTGTCGATCCAGTCGGAAATGTCGGACATATCGTCGGATCGCTCGGAAATGTCTCGCAACGCTTTGATCGAGCCGGACGTTCCGGCTTCCAGATTCATTGTGACGCCGGTCGGTTCCGACAGGATCGGACAAGTCGACTCAGGTTTGAGAAACCATTACGGGAACGCTGGGCGGAGATCGTTCGTTCGGACGACTTCGAGCGTTCAGCCCGTCATCGAGGAAGAGGCGAATGTCGGGCCAGCGTTCAACCATTCGGCCGCAGCCGTCGGAGGATACGTGTAAGTAAGGCTCATGTTCTGTCCTCTTAATTACTACTAGTTCTTATTTTAATCAGAAGATTGTAAAAATCTATATGTAAAAGTAGTATTAGTAGTTTGGTAGTGAGGTGCTATTTAGCAAGTTTGCTATCAAAGATTGGATTGCAGAATAAGGTACAATAATATATATATTATAGTAGGATACATCACTCTACAATATAGTATTTAAAAATATAGAATGATTATAATTATAAATTAGTATTAGAATTAATTTGACAACTAGGCCTATCGATGGTGAAGTAATAGCTGATGATTATTGAGACGATATTATTAAGTATATTGTAACATTATTGTAGGTAGCCTATGTTATATTTGTACTGTATTTATATGACTGTATAAATTTGTATGATTAGATATAGATAGTATATTTGTCTTATTGTTTTCAAGCTTAGAGGAAATATCAGGTAACATTGTATTTGTTTGTAAATAGCACATTTTTGCTAATAAACTAATTACTACTACTAATAATAATAATAGTCTATTGTATAAATCATATTTCTTCCATTTTTCATTCATATTTAATTTCCACTCAATTTATCAAGTATTTTCACTCCTTTTAATCGCATTACATAAACCAATATATAAAATCTTGACCCAAAAAATATACAGACTTTAACATTATTTTTTCTCTCACACTCAAGTCTTCCTTGGAGACTTTGTGGATTCATTTGACTGTTCAGTGTATTTATCATTTATAAACAAAATTGATTACAATAAAAGAATACACGCTTTCATACAGTCTTATTGATTCGTCCTTGGCGTTAATTGTGAATCAGTGCTTGCATATCAAGATTTTGATGTCAATCAAAAAATATTCGTTTTCAGTGTTGGTAGCCGTGACGTGGCCACTCAATATTCGAAAGAGACGATTGAAAACGCCACACAATATTCGAAAGAGACGATCGAAAACGCCACGCAATATTCGAAAGAGACGATTGAAAACGCCACGCAATATTCGAAAGCGGCGATCGACTATGCAAAGCAGACGTCGCCACCGATCGTCAAGACGGTGACTCGGCCGTCGGCGGAAACACTGTTCAACGTCCCGCCAGCTTTGGCTATGCCGTCGTCAGTCTTACTGCAGGTCGGTGATTATCGAGATGCATTGAGGGTTGCGTTGGTTTGCCGGTTGGAGATGATGTCCTCACTTCCTATCCCTACCATGTTAAAAATATGTACCAATTGACCACTAGTGATGGGCGTGGCTTATCGGCAGGCCACCTTGATCTATACTTCATGTGGGCATTTAGAGATACTCTGACAGGTAATGTCAATTTACCCACATAACAAACAGCCCATTTGATTGGATGTTTTGTTTTGTGACGTTTGTGGGCGGGTCAATCACTAGTCGTCAATTCACGGTCCATGTTTAAAGAATTATTGACCATGCGTAGATAAGTGGTGATAAAAGGAACTAACTTCACTCAATGACGTCGGCTCAGCTAATAACAACAGTCGTCAAGTTTGCCAGACTATCAGTCGTTGCTACAAAACAACACTAGTTAGAGGCAGCGATCAATATTTCTCAGGAAAGTACTCAGGAAATGGAACGTGTTTTCGAATAAGTGAAGCCACGATCTCCAACCGGCAGACCAACGCAACCCTCAATGCATCTTGGTGATTATCATCGTTTTGTGAACGTTGAAGTTATGATAATTATGGAACTGAACTAAACGAATCAGAAGACCTGGGCGCAGATTCACGAAGTCTTGATCAACGTAATCTAGGGTTCATTTTTTTTAACCACTTGACGGCCGCTGGCGTGAATGCGCGTCCGCAGCGATCGTGCTGCCCAAGCCGCTGCCGTAAAGATGCATCCGCAGCGATCCAAAACATTTCATTTCATGTCTTGACTAAATATCGTCATAATGTCATGGGACTTGTGATGACATCTGGTTGATAGATTGAGAAATATATTTTTTTTCAGGCAATACAATGCGTTGATATATTGGAAAATGATACAAATTCAGTCAGCTGTTCTTCAAACTCAATACGATTAGGCTGCGGTTTAATCGATCTATGTTTCATCGATGGGGTACAACAAATATATTAAACTATTTTCAGTTTTAATTTCAAGCTCATGATTTCAATAAAGAACCAAAAGCCGAATATTCATTATATTCTTGTCTCAGGTCTCTGAGCTCGGCAGTACGAGCTCGATGGTGTTCCGTGATCGGAACGCAGCGTACGATCAGCAATGTCTCGACAATCAGAGAGAGAACAACGCTCCCGAGCTATTCCAATCCACGAGATACGACTTCGGGACTCAGGCCCCGACAGAATCGCGTCTCGAATTGACTTTCCCCGCTCGACAACCGTCCCAGACGACTTCGAACGCTAACAAAAATCCAATCAATCAGACGAGAGAAGGTCGAAACGAGAATGAAGTCGGTCTCCGAATGTTCGGATGCGGTAGAGACGGCGATCCGAACGAATTAGCATCCGATGCAAGTACGTCAGTCGAGGTGCTCGTGTCCGAAAACAAACCGAAAGTCGGTAAAAACATTATGAACGAAGCGATTTGTCACGCCGATAATATTTCCGACGGTAACATCGGCACGAGAGGCATCGACATCGGCGTTCAATGGTCCAATCGTAGCATGCTTTCAAGGACCAACTTAGCGACGCAAACCTCGTTCTACTGCTCGCACATGCCGAGACTTGGCCTCGGTAACCGGGCAACCACGCGAAATACCAGCAAAGTAAATAAGCGCGATTCACACTTCTCCGAGTTCGACTGGCGCGAGTTGAATCATGCGAACAACGTCAAGTCTCCGGTGAAGAGAGAAACATCAACGATGTCGCTGCGCGAACCGAACGCTTTCAACAAAAGCTGCAACGATCTGATAGAAGACATGGCCAAAATGGTCGAACCGAATTCGAGGAATTTACATCGCGGACCGGTCGCTTTTCAAGTCCGCGACGTTTTTCTCGACGAATCCAAGTCTCCGTTGAACGTTCACATGCCCAAGTTTTCCGTGCTGAACGGATTGTGCGAATCGATGGACGACGAAGAACGACACTTGCTGACGTCGGATTTGGGCACGACGAATTCTTTCCTTCGAACCGACGAACAGAAAGCTCTCGGTCTCAACCCGTTCACGATCCAACCCGAGCTACAATCTATATTCAAAGCAGCCGCAAACGAACAAACCAAACCGTTGCCCGAAGGCAATCCCTGCTTTACACGGTCGACATCCCACGGTAACGACGAATCCGTTTTGCCGTCGGAGCAGAAACATCGCAACGCTTGGGAGAAGCGAGTTCAGGAACAACTTACGAAAACTCTCCCGGCGTCGAAACAGCCAAACGACACGCATCTTCAGTTCGAGAAGAAGGAATCGGTCGACAAACCGACAGACGGTCAAGATTTAGCCTCGAACTGTCATCGGCTGTTGCAGAAAGACTCGATGGCTCGTACGATCGCGAATAGCGGCACCACGCCTCGAAGCAATGCAATAGGAAAGCAGGTAAATATGCAAATAAATAAATAAGCAAATAAGCAAATAAATAATAAATAAGGTAAATAAGCAAATAAGCAAATAAATAATAAATAAGGTAAATAAGCAACTCAATATGATGTCGGTTTATTATAGATAGAGGTTTTGGTCTAGGTCAAGATGAGTTGAGGGTTGCGTTGGTTTGCCGGTTGGAGATGGTGTCCTCACTTCCTATCCCTCCAATGTTGAAAATATGTTCCAATCCACTGTCCACGTTTAAAGAACGTGCGTAGATAAGTGGTGAAAAAAGGAACCAACATTACTCAATGATGTCGGCTCAGCTAATAACAATGGTCATCAAGTTTGCCAGCCCATCAGCCATTTCTAGAAAACATCACCAGATGGAGCAGTGATCAATATTTCTCAGGAAATAATAATTCACTATTTTAACCCACAGTTAAGCCTTTTTTGAAGGGCTTTGAGGATGTTATTTTGTTGTAAGTGTGTTTTTCTTTCTGTATCAGTGTATGTGACCAATGAAAAAAAAAAATCAAATATTGACCAAATAAAGACTTACATACAACCTGCCTATTTCGCGTCGTCAATTGAGTCTTTACGTTGTGTTTCCGCCAGTTCATCTTCCCGGTGCTGTCGACGTTGTCCCGCGAGTCTCACGTGAACGTGGCGGCCGTGCCGGGCGGTCTGATTGCGCCGGCCGCCAGCCGCAAGGACTGGAACCCTCGGCTGGCGCAGGCCGTGGACAGGAATGCACTGGACGCGGCCGTAGAGAAGCTGGAGAACTGGGACTCGCACGTCAACATGTCCAGGAGGATGGGCTCGGAGAAGAGTGAGTCTTGATCCATTAAAACAATCTTCCAGACACTCACTTCGGGGCTGGAAAATGGCATTATCCACAATTCTATTTTTAGACACATTCAGACAAGAAATGTCTGAAAACGGTCTTCTTGATTATAATATATCATTGAAATTTAAATGAAAGAATCTTAAAATTCAATGTGGCTCTGATATTTGACGCCACCAAGTGGGTAATTGTGGTTAATGCTATTAGTAAAATTACTAGATAAATTTCATCTGAAATTTTTTTTTCAACATCTGACAGAACTTGGAGTTATATTTTTTGTGTGAATTCATTGCCAGAAAACGCACAACTTTCAAAGAACTTCATATATCCAGCGTGATTCTGACTTTCTATTGATGTTGTTAACTTGTTATAATAATTCAAAATCCTCAGAAATCCTCAGAAGAATAACATCGATGGAAAATACTTGAAATGTGGAAAATTTTCAAAAACTTCAAAATTTTCACTGAATATGGAAAACATAATTAAGGATAATTTCAGTGACTTTCACAACATTCGGGTGGGAATAACAAAGAAAACACAATAAAAGTATCCATTTTATTGAAGGCTGGGATCAAGATGCATTGAGGGTTGCGTTGGTTTGCCGCTGGGAGACGGGCAAACGCAACCCTCAATGCATCTTGGTTGGGATCAATTGGTTTTGCCAAGTGTATATGCGACAGGTTGCAGCACTATAAATATCAACAAGTAGCGGGTATGGTTTTTGAACTTTTGAAGTAATCCAAGGTCTGTAGATGTGAATTGATCTGACAAAATATTTTTCATTCTAGATTTCCATACTTCTAAGCTCATCTCATAACGCAAATCCTGCGTCTTCCTAGTATGAGTCAATGTGTGTAGAGTTTTCAATTATACTTCAAGTAAACATCTCGCTCATCGTACAACACATATCCTGCGTTTAATCCTGCGTTTTCCCAGTGACAACTAAAGACTATTATATAAGTAAACCGCAGTCTCTGTCTTCTAGCCGACTGGCCCACGTGCCCGCTCGAGTGGAACGGAAAGCTGCAATCTCCGATCGTCATCGAGCGCAGCCACGTCAAGGACGTACAGCTGCCGGCGCTTCAGTTCAAGCACCACTTCGACGCGACCGGTGGCGCCGTCATAACCAACACGGGGAACACAGGTACTAAATAACATTATAGTTGTAGTAGTAGAAACTTTATTTAGTAACCATGAATTGGGTAAGAGGGAAGAAAGAACAGCAGCTTACCGAGATTTATGAGTAGAGAAAGGCCTACTCATAGTAGAGAGCCCGTTGATAGAACACAGAGATGAAAGTTACACGAGGTTTTGACGTTTCGGTTATTTCCTTGGTCACAGTGGAGTAGAGGGAGATGATCATGCTATCTTACATAATACACTAAAGAATAAGAAAAGAATAATGATGGTCAAAACAATGTCACAATATAAGAATAATAATAGTAAAACATTGTGAAAAGAATATTAAAGAATAATTGAATAATAATAATAATAATGTGAAGCAATTTGAACATATTTCAGATAATAACTTGAACAACAATAAAGTAAGAATAATAAGAATAATAATTGTGAAACAATGAACATGTCTTCATTCAACTTAATAATAACTACGATCATATCATGTACTACCGGTAGTCTATTCTTACAGAATTTATTATTACACAATTACATTTCATCCCAATAATTAGTTTATTGTTTATTGTTGGTTCACGATTTTCATAGGACACAAATATGGACACAAATATTCATATGATACACACATAATATAGTTCTCTACAATGTGGTATTAGTCTATTTTCTCTGATTTGGTAGAGTATATTCGATATATACCGGTATATTAGTGATAATATAGAATGCCTTGCGCAGATTCCATTTTTGAATATCCAATATGGCTGCTGAGATTGGAATGAGCATAATGATTTGATTGATTGATTTCATTTTATTGTAGTTAGGGCTAGCAAGAATACACTTGATTACAACGTCAGTAAAATTAATGTAATAGTGAGATCAGTCAATAATTAAAAGGTCACAGTCAAGATTAGACACATCGTCTCAAGAAAGATGTATGTTGCTATAATATGTTATATACATATAATATGTTGCTATCAGCTGCAGGAGTAACATATCTCGGTGAGGTAATATGTATCTATGCCTAGATTGAGCGCTCTCGTCTTAACAAGTCTAATATGGCCGCTGAGATTGGAACCATCATATGTCACTATCGACTGCAGGAGTGACTTATCTCGGTAAGGTAATATATATCTATGTCTAGATCGAGCCGTTTTGTCGTAACAAGTGTTCCGCTCTTCTGTTCCAGTCGAGATGCGTTTCACGAGCTCTGTCCGGCCCCTGTTGTCGGGCGGCCCGCTCTACGGGGGCGGCTACGTGTTCGACAGGTTGCAGATGAACTGGATCGGTTCCACCGCCAGCTACGGCTCGAGCCACAGGGTCGGAGACAAGATGTGAGCGCAATCACAGCATATAATCGCTCGGGCACGATGTAGTGATACCAACATACTTTATCATGGTATAAAGGTGTACCGACTCGCGTATTCAAAGTGAACTATTTCCAGGGTCAGAATCTGAGTCCAGGGTCCCGATTGCCTGTAGCGCAACTATCGCTTTTATATCGGAGTATTTACAATTAACAGTGCTAAACCATGCCACTGGTACCGGTAGCCACTCTTATCTACATCTAGTTCACAAGGGAATCCGCTACATCGCGACAGGCAATCGGGACCTTCGGCTCTGTACTGACCTCAAAAAACCACAAACACCATTCATATTATTAGTATAGGAGTTGGTACATTTTCTTTATACTATGATAAAGTATGTTGGTTTCACAACATTGTGACTTGGGTATAGCGAGGGTTGTAGGTCTTTGTAAAGTTGTCGATGGCATACGAGAGAAACACTCCAAATGACGTTGTGTCCACCATCAGGTTAATTGTATTTGTATTTGTAAACATTCTTGCAGATGTGCTAGATGCACGGTGGCAAGATATTATTATTCTATTGGATCATTTTCTTGAATTTTAATAATTTCTTTGCAGTTCTTCCTTCTTCTTCCAGCTCACTCCAGTCTCGTATCGTCCTCTGGACGAAACCGTTTTTCCCTATATTTGAGTAAACTCTCTCCACCTCCATTCTTTCTCCTCCCCTATTACTTCTTTGGATCCCCTTTCCAACTCTTCTGCCTAGTTCTTCCCATCCGGTACAGTTGTGTCTTGCTTTGAAGAAGTTGCACAGTCTAGTCCTTCGTCTCCTTGCTTCCAGGGTTTCCCATTTCAGTTGTTCAATCATTATGGTTGGTCTTTCCAGTTCTTTCTTATACCTCATCTGCTGCCTGTATTTGCAGTTGAACTTTGGTTTCCCAAATCCTCCAACTAACTTCCTCCTTTTACACAAGAATTGATGAAATTTGCAATAAATAGCGCTTTTATTCTGCATGAACCGCAAATATCGCCAATACGTTGAAACATAACGGAATCAGACGTTTGTACCGCTTTGTCGCCTTTTCATAAACATGATCAAACAACATCAAACATATAGAAACATAGATAAATATTATAAAAACATGCATTGAAGCACTTTGGTATTTCATTGCTTTTATAGCAGTTGCTATTTTTACATGTCTCTAATTATAACAAACTAAATAAAAATAAAAATAATTGAAATTAAAATAAGCTTCGATGACATTTAAAGTCTAGGCCCATCTAAACTCTGTATTCCCCGTGGTAGAGCGGAAGAGCGGCATCCCACCGAACCTCGCCATTTTCTTTTAAATGCCAACTATGTAAGTAACTATATGTATACCCAACTGTTTTGTGTTTTGAAAGAAATAAAGACTTACTATTATTATTATGGTAGTTTCTTATAACGTCGTGGCGACTGTTTGAGATGATGTCACGTTGCTTGTGTGTAGTTACCCGATGGAGATCCACTTGGTCCACTATCTGCTCAGCAGCGGTTCGTACAACAAGGCTGTGGACCATCCGCACGGCTTGGCCATCGTGGCGTTCTTCCTAGAGGTAGCTATTCTTGTTTTTTCTTCTATCGGGTTTAACGACGCACTATAATGATAACTAATATCTAGAGACAGGATAGTAATGAAATTGCATGTTTTTAGATATAGCCAGGAGAACATGCTGAATCGATTATAAATCCTTTTCATGACTCAAGGGTTCGGAATATATGACTTTGATACTGCATGTTTTGCTTATTTTGGCACTTTTTCTTTGATAGAGCTTATTTTGACATTAATACTACATATTTTGCTTATTTTGGCATATTATGCTGGCATGTTTTGCTTATTTCAGAGGTTTTCTGTCACCAGATAATATAGAGCAGATCCTGCCAAGCCACTGCAAGGCAAAAAGTAGCACGCTGATGTAAAGTGACGCTTGACGTATTATGGTATTTAGAAAACTTTAAATCCATTTTTAAAAAGTGTCTGCATATTATTTCCCCCAACGTCAATTCCAAGTACATGTATTCTATAAGTTTGTAAGTCTTTCAATATTGATTATTTCATTTATTTCATTGTGCTATTTTGCTTATTTTGCAATTTGATACTGCTAATAGCGCTTATTTGGCGATTTGATACTGCTTATTTCAGCTTTTTAATACTGCTTATATTGCTTATTTTAGCAATTTAATACTGCTTATTTGGAGGTTTGATACTGCATTACTATCCTGTCTCTACTAATATCTATCGTTGTCGGATGAATGATTGATGAGATGATGAGATGAAGAGATGAAGGTTTCTTAGGTAGTGGGAAGGATAGTGGGAAGGAAGCGGTCGTGACCTATATTGTAGGAACCATCCCAGTAATAGTCTAGACTACTGAGGAAAACTACGATAACCCCTGTGAAGATGGACGGTGGCAGGGATCAAACCAGATCCAATATCCCCTCACCTCCCGGATCACACGAAGTGAGCGCGTTAACCACTGCGCTGCACATGCCGGTTACTACTACCATTATTACTTGATTAATTTAATTCATTATTATCATTATTTTTTGCTTTTTGTAGCATGTACAGATGACAAAATGTTCTTTCAATTGATATAACTTGGGACTGATTTGCGTAAAAGAAATAATTTTAAAAAAATTAAAATAACTACCATAATTGAGAATGCGTGCGGTTAAATCAGCTTTTGATGATGTCTTTCGAACAATATGATATATCAAAATTCTAATACGAGCAAAACACAGATATTTCTAATTTCTTCAATATGGAATACGGATAAAGACGACCTCGATCCGTCTTGAATACGGGTAAATACGTGTTATTCTCCTCAGGCCGGTGAATAAGATGACTACTACTTCGTGAATACGGGTAATTACGTATTATTCTTCTTGTAATGGGTTAAATACGACCTCTTGAATACGAGTAAATGAGTTTTATTCTCCTCAAGCCAGCGATAAAGACGACCTCGATCTGTCTTGAATTCGGGTAAATGCGTATTATTCTCCTCGTGCCGGGTTAAAGACAACCTTGATCTCTCGTGAGTACTGTACAAGTGCGTATTATTCTCCTCGTGCCTGGTTAAAGACAACCTTGATCTCTCGTGAGTACTGTACAAGTGCATTATATTCTCCTCAGGCCGGTGACAAGGACGACCTTGATCTCTCGTGATTTGATTACGAGTAAATGCGTGTTATCCTCCACAGGCCGGCGACAAAGACGACCTCTACTTCGAGGACCTGTTGTCGGCGCTAGCCAAGGTCACCAGACCGTACACTACTGCCAACCTGAGCAGCGAGACATTGCAGTTCCTCGGCAGGGCGGCCCGGCCCGGCGGCTACTTCACGTACCCGGGCTCGTTGACCAGTCCGCCTTACAGCGAGACGGTCGTCTGGATCGTCTACCCCGGCCCGGTCACCGTCTCACACCGACAGGTAGATACGTATATCAACGATTCCATCATTATTATTAAACTTACTTCAACATATTGTAATAAAGTAAAAAAACTAAAATGTCACCTTTTCTACCTTATTATGAATTTTATTGCTCCTACTTATTCAACAATAATTACAGTGGAACCTCTTTTATATGTTTTTCAGGGGACCAGACTGAAAAAACGTATTTAAGTGAAAAACTTATAAATGAAACTATTTAACATGTGGAGCATATGGGTTGGATCAAAAAATAAAACTTATAAATGTATAAACGAGAAACTTATAACGGAGGTTCTACGGTACTATTATAATGAAGTGAAAATATAAAATAAAAGTCTTGTTTTCCATCTTGTTATTAATCTTATTGCTCCTACTTATTCAATAATCATTATTAATTTTTATCACATTATTTTTTTTATATCTATTATCACTACCTACTGACCTGATAATATTTATTATCAAATGAGAGAATAATTATGTACAAAATTGTTAGGTTGTTTCTTTACACCAGTGCTTCACAACAGTTTATTACTTCTCATTCTTTATCATTTTTATTGAAAACGATAGCATTGACTAAATCATTTTCAAACTTCAAATCTGAAACCTCTGGGTCTGGGATATTATCTGACATGAAATTTTCAAGTATGTGTAAGAAATGTTTATATTGTTCAAGTCTTGAAAAATTGTTTTAAATTTGAGAAATTGACTATATACTTATCTAATGCTATTAATATGTCATAACTTTTACCACTTATTCCATTACTATAATACTGTCATCTTGGATATCACATTTAATTTAGTATTTTCAAATTTCAGCCCACACAGAGAATTTTCTCTATGTGGGCTTCTTATCTTTATTAAGAAAATTGTAAAAAGATTAAAATTATTGTAAAGTGTAAGATGAGAATGAAATGAGTTTAAAATGAAATGAAATTAAATGAAATGACGATAATTAGCTACTGGGTGGTCACAAACCAGAGTTACATTGATTTTTCAATTTATAATACTGTTTTCTGGACATTTTTTTGTCCGAAATGTGTCTGGAAATAGATTTGCGGTTGATACTATCTTTATGATTTCTTATTTTATGTTATTATTCCATTGTTATCATGATTTGTTAATAATAAAATAAGATTAATTATTTTTCAATTATTTAAATTCTTGCAATTGCACAAAAATAATGCATCAAAGTGAACATATTTCAGTTGTCGTCAAAACGAACGGAGAGTCAACTTTTGTAATTCTGGATCGTAGTGTAATCTCCAGTAGATAAGTTCACTTGTTTGTCGTCTCGTGTTTCCAGGTGGCCGAGTACAGGAAACTGTCCGAGCGTTCCGGTCATTACGGTCGACTAGACTTCCGCCCGTTCCAACCGTTGAACGATCGTCCCATTTTCTACGCTCGATAGTTAATGTAGTTCTTAGCGTGTCAAGTACGTTTTTTTAAAGAAATAAAGGTTCAGTGAAAAATCATTCCCAAAAACATTATTGGAAATACACATTATTTAACTAATTGAAAAAAAATGTTTAGGGACACTTGGTTTTGTTTAGGTTGATTTGTTTAGGTTTTGTTTAGATTTTTCTTTAGCTTTAGTTGGCTATTGTTTGTATTCTGATTATTGTAATAAGTGGACAAAAATGTTCCCCAAATTGTATTCTCCAATCACAAGTCTAGTATTACTTTGTTTGTGCTCACTTTTCTAGTTGCTTTGACTGAATGTTCTTAGGCCCAGTATTACCAAGGCCAGTTAGTATTTATCTGAGAGTTGGTGAAAACAAATAGCGTAGGTAACCATGGCGATAACAAGTTTGAACTGTCAGATAAAGGCTAACTGGACTTGGTAATACCGTGCCTAAGGCCCAGTATACCACGGCCAGTTAGTATTTATCTGAGAGTTGGTGAAAACAAATAGCGTAGGTAACCATGGTGATAACAAGTTTGAACTATCAGATAAAGGCTAACTGGACTTGGTAATACCGGGCCTTAGTAGAAGTGTTTTTGAGAGGGATGAAATAGGATCAAAGTTATTCCATCAGAAGGTTAGGGAGGCGGTGGGATAGGGATAGATAGGGAACTTGCCATCGCGCATTTATCTGCAATTCTAAGAGTTTGAATAATAATATGGTAACCTGACAAACATGCTATTGTCTTGAATATTAAAAAGTGCATTAGACCTTTTCAGAATTGAAAGAGCCACCTAGCGTCAACGTTTGGACTAGAGCGAGATTTTAGTACCTGGGTTTGAAAGTCTTACCATGGAGTTGTATGTACCGGAATGGAGGTCCATCTCAGCGACGAGCCGTGTACCAGATCGCTTACTTCCGGTTACTTTGATATACCTCGAAACGGTGGCCATGTTTGTTTTTCAACTGCCAGTCGGAGCTACTCCCACTTTGGTAATTCAGCCACTGAATATAGAACAAGTTTTGGTGGGCACACCTGACAGCATGAATAACAAACATTTCCTACCGGCACAGTAGCTGAGTGGTTAGCTCACTCGCTTCGTGTGATCCGGGAGGTGAAGGGATATATCGGACCCGGTTCGATCCTCGCCACCGTCCATCTTTACAGGGGTTCTTCGTGGTTTCCCTCTGTAGTCTAGGCTAATGCCGGGATGGTTCCCACAATATAGGCCACGACCGCTTCCTTCCCACTATCCTTCCCACTACCCATAAAAAAAAACTTCATCTCACCATCCCATCATCTCATTAATCATTCATCCGACGCCAATAGATCTCAGTAATTATTACAGTGCGTCGTTAAAACCAAATATAAAAAAAAAAAAAACGAACATTGCCGCCATTACCTGCTATTCAATAGCATCAAGTAGTACTAGTTTTTAACACGAAGTTATACCTCCAGTATGATACCAGTAGTACTATATGCACTCCATGGTCCCATGCTGCCAATAATATTTAGCGCAAATAATTTATATTAATGTGCGTTACAGTGAACGTATTAAGTTATAAAATGATGGTGGCTACTACATCATTGTTTACTATTTTCTCAGAGATTGACACACTGTCAGATTGAGTAAGATGAGAGAATGCAAGTTATATATCTTGGTGTTTTGCCTTTAACCTTGTGGATGAGCAGACCATAGATCTGTATTACCGAGATATGTTACTCAACGTTAAGAAGGTGTACATATTTGTGTCTCGGCAGTAGCTTCACACCGCTTTACAAACCGGTAAGTTTCTGCCATATTTGACATATATTGGTGATAGTATAGAATGCCTTGCTTTGATTCTATTTTTAAATGTCCAATATGGCTGCCGAGATTTGATCGAGCATATGTCGCTATTTGCTGCAGGAGTAACGTATCTCAGAAGGTAATATATATCTATGAGCAGACCGACTTTTCAAATAGCAATAGAATACCCAGAATGTAATTCCGCCAATCTTGGCTGCTAGGAAGCAGTAAGCATCTGCGCATTGAATTCTAAAAAAGGTTTATTCAAATGTCTTGACTCAAGGTCTTCTATATGTCTACAACTCTGAGCAACAAGTAACATAAGGAGGGCCTTGGATTATCTCTGCCACTTGGATCTACTCATACAAATTGTAAGATGGCAGTGAGCATTCTTTTTTTAAATTACACAACAATTGCAAGATTTTTTACCAACCTTTAGCTTTTTGACATTTAGAAAACATTTCAAAATTCTCCGTTAACAGATTCATCACAATTGAAATTTTCAAAGTCCAATCGAAATTCTCGATGGATTCAGGAAAATCTACCAGTTTAGTTGATTATAGAATGCAATAGAACCGACTCCGAAAGATGACTACCGAAACAAATGAAGGTAGGCCTAGGCACTGTATACTTGTTTGCTGTGATTAAATGATTATACCGGTCATTATCGCAGTTGGAACACTAAAACACTCGTACCGTGTTGATAGTCTAACTTAACGTTTCGGTGTTGGATAATGAACCGAAGATTAGGTAGAACTACAGTATGCCTTCCTCACTAATGCTCACTACATGGCCCTAATGCATTTTTGTTAACCTTTACAGGCAAACTTCAAGGGTACAGTAAAAAAAAAAAAAATCTATTTGTGGCTGTAAAATTAACTTTTCCAAAACACTTTCTTAATATGTTAGATAACTTGTCTTTCCCAAATGCAACTTGGCAATCTTATTGCAATGTTTGTGGTGATTGAATGTGGGTAGGTCTATAATTGTTTTTGAGTTAGATATAGAGTAAATACCCTGGATACCGGTAATACATTTTTATTGAAGAGTACATGTAGGCCTACTTGATTATATAATCAATAAGAATAGTCATACAATCAGCTCTGTTGTATTTTGGGTAATTAGTAATTAGCTAATCACTATAACTCCACCACACCACATTGTTTTCATGGTTGTTGCTTTAATATTTTGTGTATTTTTGTTTAATTAAGTTCCTTCTTTCTGAATGAAGCCACCCCTCGTGAGTATTTGATGTGTTTAGTTAGTTTAACTGTTAGTTTTAGCTGACTTGAACATGCAGATGTCTGGTTAAAGATGGCATTACGTACCTAATAAAAACGAATAAAAAAAAACATCTTGCCTGCATGACCTATTTCTCAAAGTACTGATATATAATAAAATGTGTATATAATAAATGAGAATGTAGTTAATATAGCTTATGTAAATTAGTTATAGTAGGCCTCCAACTGTTTAATCAGTCACTCTCATAATGATTTTATTGTCCAGTTATCTATAATATTTTTAATATGTCATTAGAAATTTATTACCAACATTATACTACCGTATTCATCGGACTGTTCTCAATGTTCCATGTAGTTGTTTTTCAATTAATTGGCTTTGTCTATTTAAGGAATGTAAATAATGCCAATAAACTATCTATCTAAAAAAGTGAATGAGACAAGAACTGGAATCTCTCATCTTAATCAATCCAATATTTGAAACGAAAAATAACAATTGAATGCGCTTTCAAATCTCAATATTTCCGACATATGGTTACAAAAATTCAGTCAACAATGTAATATTCCAATCAATGTCATTGTTGAAAATATGCACGCGCTTCATTTTGCGACTTTTCTCTAGTTCCCTTTTTTTTTACACTAACAGCATATCTACAACTTTTTCTGGCAGATTGGGAACCAGAATAGACAAGAAAAAAACAATAATCAGGGTGGAAAAATGAAAACAATCTCACCGTTTAGCAGACTCATTCTTATTTACAACCACAGTTCATGGTCAAACCTGCGCTGTAATTGGTTATATGCAGATGTGGTGTTGGGTAAGTTCCTTAAACAAAGGAACTAGTTTCAACTCTCGTTACTCGATCCAAAAAAGAACCAGTTACCGTTACATTTCGAAAGAAAAAAAAAAACTCAAAAGTTTCCCAAAAAATAAAGATCCTTGGAAAGTTACCGAAGCTGAGTTTTTTGTTCGAATTTCATCGGTTTTATAATGTTACAAAGCAAAATATATATTTCCAATTTCCTACCCCCCCCCCCCCCCTCCCCTCCCCCTATGTCTATGATTCGAGCCATCAAACTATGACAAGGTACGAAAAGATCTTATGATAAGAAGTAGACAGGGAAATACAGTGAAATACGTCTGGGAATAATAAAGATTCAGTATGGACGGCAGCGTTTAGCCATTAGGCTGAGTCGATAGAATTTGAGACAAAGGGTCAGAGACAAAATCTTTCATCGGCTATCATTCAAATAGGCGATCTTTTACACGTTGCGTATGAAGTCTTGAAGTAAAATCTGTTCAAAAGGATCTTTGAAAAGAACATAAATTCCATTCCTCGTTACCAATAAAAAGTATTCCGTTAAAAGTTGTCTTTTAATAATAGGGATGCGTTCCCATCAAAGTTCCCGAAAAAGGAACGCAATCCTTTTGTCAAGTTCCTACCCAACTCTGCGCAGATGAGCAGGCAAAGTACCGCAAGCAGATCGACGTGCTCCAAGACGTGGCGGCGGCCGAGGGTTGCCTCGACTCGCCGATCAACCTGGACGTTCGGCTGGCCAAGACGACCTGGCTGCAGAAGCTGGCCTGGTACAACTACGACCTGCCGCCCAAGAAGATGAAGGTCACCAACACCGGACACACAGGTTGATGTCGTTATTATTTCTAGATTAAGAAGCCGCAGGCGCTCGTATTTCACGCCGCAAACTCTCACGGCCGTAATTTTTGAGATATCAATATGATTGATTTTGCATTCTGTTAATAATTGAAAAACAGAGGTTATAGCATTTACAGAATTTTGAACAAAGAATTTTTAATTTTTCACATTCTTCAAATGGGAAATGAAAAAATTTTGTGAATGCGAAAACCTAGATATATATTTTTGAATAGCGAAAAAAAATATGAAATGGAAAATATATCAAAAATGTGAGCTAGGAAATTAACGGCGTTTATGTGAATATGATTTGGGCGGGCTAGTCTACGGGTTGCGCCTAGCACACGATGCATGTTAAACTAGAGCGAGCGAACAACGAGCCCGTGTAGAGCGCCTGCGACCTCTTAAAACAGTTTGACGTTAAACAATACACTGTCCGAGTCTTTCTCCACCATTAGGACTAGTTATAACTAATACAATGTAGAGTATGATATCAAATGAAAACAAAGTAATATCATAGATAATCGAAATATCATAGACAACTATGATATAAAATGGAAATAAAACAATATGAATAGATATAATATACGTATATATATATATATATATATATATATATATATATATATATATATATATATATATATATATATATATATATATATATATATATATATATATATATATCTTTAATATATATCTTTATATATTCATATATCCTTAATGACAATTCTGTCTTGAACCCAAGATTGCTAAACACAGAATGAAAATCAATTAATGAAAAATATAAAAATTAACATTATTAAATTTAACAACAGATTTCAAAGAGTAATAAAATAACAATATACTGTAATGAGAAACCAAATATAGGCTAAGGTAATTAAATCTGGAAATATTAATAATTATTGTAGTCCAAATGAAATGATGTCAACTTTGAAATAAAAAAAAAGAATGTCAATAATGCCTATAATATGTGAATAAGGAAAAATGAGATTATCAGTAGTACTATTGCTGACTTTTTGTAAACTTCTTTTCTTTTCTAATTGAACTGAGTATTTAAAAATAGTGTTCAGTTGACAAGGCTATGTGATAGGTTATATATCTTTCTCTAAACTACTAAACCGAACTTATCTCAAACAGAAGTCATTTTTTAAATACTTGAACCTAACTTGACCCAACTTGACCCAACTTGACCAACCTGACCTAACCTAACTAAGTACTCCCTGTCATGTGGGAAAACAGCGGCAACTTGCTCGTAATTTAGATAATAATATGCCTAGTGATAATAAAAATAACAATAACTTTTTCCATTTTCTCGTAGGAAAATTGACCATCGTCACTGTCAGAAATTTCTAAATACATATAAATACCTGTACGTAAATACTGTGAAAAAAGCACACATAAGTAAAAGGTAAAAACCATATCCCAATGTCACATTTATACCATTTTTTTTTTCATAGAAAATTGTCAAAATATAATCAAGATATGATGAATATAAGTAGAGACATGTAAATATAGCTTCTATTTTTTCTTTTCATAGCATTTAGAATTTGAAAAGTAGCACTTTGGTGCATCTATTATTTTGAAACATCGTGTTTTGTAACCCAACAACGTTCTGTAGCCTAACAACAGTAAAACCACTACATAACGTACAATAGGCATACAAGAGAAACACCCCAATTGATATTTTCTAGAAAAATAATCCCCACAAGCGGGTCGAACTGACGCCTCATTTGCCGCCTGCATTTTCAACTGCACTTTTTTCCGAATTCCCCAACTAACTTCACCCGTTTACACCTCAATTGACATAATTTGGAAAAAAAATAGCATCTATAATGCTTCTATTCTGAATATAGCGTCTATATTGCTAATACATCGAAACATAGCAGATTCAGACGTTTGTAGCGCTTTGTCGTCTTTTCAAAAAAATGATAGAACACCATCAAACGTATTAAAACATGAAGAAATATCAAAAAAATATGTAAAAAAACACTTTCACATTTCATCGCTTTTATAGCAATTGCTATTTTTACATGTCTCTAAATATAAGCAATAATACACAATCACAAACAAAGGCCTACATAGAAATAATTATATTAAAGTGTGATAAGCGAGATGTTGATATATTTGTCGTGTTTACGGCAGTGGTTCTGAGCGCAAAGTGGTTCGCCGAGCGTCCGTTCCTGGCGCGCGGTCCGCTGCTCGACACGTACGTCTTCTCGCAGGTCCACTTCCACTGGGCGCTGACCGACCTTGAGGGCAGCGAGCACTCCGTCGACACCAAGCGGTGCGTACTCGCGACAAATCACACCAGTTTCACACGTACACTCGGAGACTTGTTCAAGCTCAAGCTCAAAGAATAATTAAATACAGTGAAACCTCTGTGCATCGTTCCCGCATCCATCGTTTTCCTGCTTGTATCATTCATTGGTTCTCACCCCACTCACAAATAATCAATTCAATTCAATTTTTAAATCATTTTATTCATGTTTTGTACCTCTGAATTTGTAACACTTTCACACTTTCACATTTTCATATAATAAACCAAAACAAGAAGCCCGCGTAAGACAAAGTCTTGTGTGCGGGCTGTCCTATAAAAATAAAATAAGAGTAAGTCGGTACAAAAACTATATAACTTATATATGATTAAACCGCAAAATATGATTAAATACAATACAATACAATACGACCTAAAAAAAGAAAAACAAATGCAAAAATAATGTATCGGCCACTATTACAATATTGGACATAAAACAAACTCTTCCGGGGAAATCCCAATCAATGTTACATTTCCCGGATCCATCGTTTTCCTGCTTGTATCATTCATTTTATCCCACCCCACTCCCATATAATCAATGGTAAATTTTCCTGGATGTATGGTTTTATTTTCCTGGTCCCTTGAAAAACGATGAATAGATGTTTAACTGTTTGAGATCTCATTTGTCAAACAATAAATCTTGTCGCAGGCCTACTAATTTCAGAGATGAAAAACCATTCAAATATTCACATTGGGGGGAAAACATCTAGAGTCTTCTTACTGACTTGATCTCCATTCTCTTCTCATTCTTGGATCCTTTTTTCTCTTTGTTCTTGTATTTATTACCAATTTTTTTAATATTATTTTTTCATATCTATTATTTTATTTTATTATTTTATTTTGAAATGGTGGAAACACCCCCTGGCCCAATTTAATTGGTTATCTGGGAAAGATATATATATATATATTATTTTTTCATCATTATTCATCATTTATTTATTCATCCATTTCACAATTGTCGTAAATTATAAATTGTTGTATCGGTATGTTTTGTTTGTTGCTCCAGTTTCCCGCTCGAAATGCACACGGTCCACTTCAAGAGCGACTACGGTTCGCAAGACGAGGCGCTGCGCGAGAGAGACGGACTGTTTGTCGTCGGCAGCTTCTTCGAGGTGTGTAGCCAATCGGACGGAACCACCAGCTTACCTAGAGCAGACTCGGTACTGATCGGCCTCTGTGGTTCAATACGTAACTTGTGATGGAACCACCAGCTTACCTAGAGCAGACTCGGTACTGACCTGCCTCCGTGGTTCAGTATGTACCTTGTAACGGAACCACTAGCTTACCTAGAGCAGACTCGGTACTGACCTGCCTCCGTGGTTCAGTATGTACCTTGTAACGGAACCACTAGCTTACCTAGAGCAAACTTGGTACTGATCTGCCTCTGTGGTTCAAAATGTACCTTGTGATGAAACCACCAGCTTACCTAGAGCAGACTCGGTACTGATGTTTGGAAAGAGAAAATATTGAAAAAAATGGCGTCCTTCGTGGGAGTTGACCACTCTTTTCCAGTATCTAGCGTCTCTCAAGAAACTTGACTCTGAAGAGAGAATGATAATAATCCAATAATAATAATGGAATAATAAATAATCTATAATAATAATAGAACAGCGGTGCAAATTGGCATGCTCGTTTAACGCTCGTTTCCGGCTCGTACAATGATTGTTTCTCTGACCGACCCTCCAGATCCAGAACGAGGACAATCCCGACCTTGACTTTGTCGTGGACGCGCTGGAGCACGTAGCGCGGCCCCACTCGTCGCGGGACGTCCCCAAGACGGCGCTCAGCTGCGTGATACGGCTGTTTGAGGACGACTACCTGCTCTACTGGGGCTCGGTGATGACCTCGCAGTGCAGACACCAGATACTCTGGGCGTTCAGCAGGCAGCTCGTCGGCATATCGTCCAAACAGGTAGACCAACTGAACTAGTAGCGGTACGTTTTATGATTGGATGAGCAAAGCGACTACTCAATTTCACAGCACTCGGAAGAATAAAAAAAATTGCGCTCCATTGGTCAAACGGAATTGTAAATTTAATTGAAACTTGGCATGTATGAGTGTCCTCATATAATTCGATACTGTTTTTTTAAATTATATTTATTATTATTATAACTCTTAAAGTTGCGCATAAATGCACGGTGGCAAGTTCCTTATCCTTGGTCACGACCGTTTGACCACCTCTCTAACCTTCTTACGAACTTTCTATCTAACCTTCTTCTAATGTTTCACTCTTTTTTCATCTCCCTCAAATACACTTCTACTGAAACCATTCCAGTTCCTACCTATACTGTTTAGGAAAAAAATATAACCACATCTAATCTAGCATCCTTTATAAGTACGGCTCTATCATGACCTCGCCTACCTCCATACCCTGACTCATTCCTTTCAATCAACCTATTCAACTCCCCCATCCCCCGTCTCCTTCCATTGCCCTGAAAAAATTACATATTCGGTCCAATTTTCTGTTTTTAATAATTGGCGAAGCGAAGACTCAATTTTACCTAACTCGAAAAAAGAGTAGGTCTACATGTTTTTTTTTGCGCTCTATGAAATGAACTAAATGAAAATGAAATTCAATTGAAGCTTGGGATCCACAATTGTCCTCATCTAATTCGATGCTGTATAGAGATATTATTAGACGAGCTTTATCGAGGATTCAATTTGATATACTGAAAAAAATTGGTGTTTGTTTTTATGTTTTTTTTTTTGTTTTTTTTTTGTTTTTTTTTTGTCGGTTCTCCACAGGTCAAACGGCTACAGCTATCAACATCAAACTTTTTTTCATCAGGGTTCCTTATCTAACTTAGATCTGTATAGTTTTGTGGCATCATTTTTTTTATGAATTTTCAAAATTTCGAAAATACCCTTTAGAATAACACGGCGGAAAAAAAAAAATTATTTTCGAAAGAAATGAAATTTTGTGTGAAGTTGAGTTACATTCTGATACACGTTTAGGAGAACTTAAGCTTGATCAGGTGAGCCATTTTGAAGAAAAAACATGAAATGTGCTAAATTGGTACCACTCGAAGCAGTTTTTACCCATGTATAACTTAAATGTCACCCAATTGGCAAATGTAGGCAAAAGTTTAGCAAGAAAGTCGACATACTATTACTATCCGCTCGTCTAACAACGCATATCGCGTTTTCCTAGTAACTTAAATGTCACCCAATTGTCGAATTTAGGCAAAAGTTTGGCAAAGAAGTCGACATACTATTACTTTCCGCTTGTCTAACAACGCGTATGTAGCGTTTTCCCAGTGATAGGTATAATACCTAATCACAGTAGGTGGAGACAAAACAACTTGAATGAGTCAATTAACAATACGAAATAAAGTAGGCTTCAAGCAAATAATTGAAAATATTTGACAATAATAGTTTCAAAAGTTTGATCTGAGTGATTTAAATGAAAGCGTAAAATGATTTTCAATTGAAAAAAAAATACATTGAAAAAATTATTCCTGAAAGAGATATTATAAACGTCGATGCATCGTTCCTGCAGCCTGCTTTCATCGTTTATTATTGTTTATTTTAAAAAATTGATAATCGTAATAATGTGAATGGTTCTAAAAGAGAATGTAACAAGTATATCGGGGAAAAAGTCAATGGGTTCAAGACTTAGTATAGGTAGACTATTTGCACTGTTAATGATTAAAATTCTGCTTGTATTTCTATTTTGTAAACATTCTTGCAGATGTGCTAGATGCATGGTGGCAAGATATTGTTATTCTATTGGATCATTTTCTTGAATTCTAATCATTTCTTTGCAGTTCTTCCTTTTTCTTCGAGTTTATTCCAGTCTCTTATCCAGTTTTTCCTTATATTTGAGTAAACTCTCTCCACCTCCATTCTTTCTCCTCTCTTATTACTTCTTTGAATCTCCTTTCCAACTCTTCTGCCTAGTTCTTTCCATCTGGTAAAGTTGTGTCTTGCTTTACATAACATATTTTTTACAACCAAAAGTCCCATAAAAGTATTAAATTTGTCCCAAATGAATTGTTTTCTTGCTTGGAGTATTTTTTCCTGGTCCCTCAAAATACAATCGAGTAGTTTCACTGTAATCCTAACTCCTCGAATCTCTTCTCCAACAATAACTTAACATGAGTAGTGATTCCATTGCCAGCTCGCCAAATTCCGCCAGATCCTCGGACAGACCGGCAAACCTCTGATCAAGACGAGCCGCCCGATCCATCCTCTCTCAGGCCGCACGCTCTTCCACATCAACCCGTCCGACGTCTCCTCCCCGACCCTCCTCCCGATCGTCGACCGCTGCCGCAACCCTGTCCAGATCTCTCTCCTCGGTCCGAGCTACGTCAACCGGCCCGCGGACGGCGCTTCCTACGGCGCTGCGCAATCGTTCAACCAGGCGCAGTCCGTCTACCTGACCGACTACAAGACGCGCTCGATATTCCGTAGCGACGATGACCTCAGCGACCTTTCGCGCGAGGCGTGCAGCACGATCGACACCATGACGCAGATGCCGTCGACGATCGTGCCGCAGATATTCCCGTTGGCTCCGACCCAAGTCAGTCGCTTCGAGATACCGAAGAGTCTCGAGGCGGAGTTGAGGCTGGCTGTACAGCCGCTGTTCCAGGGGAACCACAAGATGGCGAACCGCAGCAGGAAAGACGGCGTGGGAGCAAAGTCGGACGACGAAGACGATTATAGGGACGCCGTCGAGAGTTTCGACGATTTGAAAGGCGACACCGAACTGGAGTTGGACGATATACCGTACCAGGATACGGACGAGATAAACAGGAGCGTCACTTCGTCGAGATCGAGGAGGACGAATAAGTACGTCGACGACGGTGCGAATAAGACCGTGAAATCGAAACGGTCCGTTAAAAGTGACGTAGGCGATATGGACAGTGGGAATAAAAGTATTAAAACGAGCCGATCAGTGAAGAGCAAAGCAAATGCTCCGGATAATGACGTAAAATCGAAGAAATCTATGAAAAACAGTGACGGTATCGACGAAGTACAACCTTGTATAGGTATGAACGTGAAATCTAGAAAATCAGTGAAAAAAGATGATAGTTTGGTTAACGGCGAGGATAATGAAATTGCGCCGAGGGCGATGAAATCGAAGAAGTCGTTGAAGAGCAACGATAGTGACGCTAACCGTCATAGTGATAAGAGCACAAAGTCTAAAAGATCGGTAAGAAAAGACGACGACCCAGTCTACAGTGAATTCGATAGAGAAAACGAAATTCCGAATGAGAGTTTGAAATCGAGGAAATCCAATAAGACAAACAAAGATAGCGCAGTCAAACTTTGGGTGGCGGACGTCGAAAGTCGAAACAAAAGTAATGCATCTAGAAAGTCCGATAAGAGTAAAGACAACCAAGAAGTAGATCAACTTTATCGACGTGGCGATGATGCCGACAAGAGTCTCAAGTCGAAGAGAATGCCGCTTCAAGACGTCGACGGAAGTTTAGCTGGAGAACCTTCGTCGAAATCAAACAAACTCGGCGCTGATGTTGCTGAGCCGACCAAACCAGTTAATGAACAAATTCTCGACGAATTTGTAAAAAATTTTGTGTTGCCTGACGAAGATATCGATCACGACGACCGATCAACAAACGATTCGTCGAGTGTCGATCGATCTGTCAAGTCGAAACGACCGGAAACCGACGAGGAAGATATGGAGAATGCCTCGGTGGATTCGGGAGATTCCGATTCGGGCGCGGACGTAAGTGGCAGTGACAATTCTGAGGATGATGGGAGCGAGGTAGGTGCGACGAAAAGCGATGAAGACGATGGAGAGAATAAAAGTATCAAAACAAAACGAAGCTTGAAGGGCACAAAAACAAATGATGGACGGCCAGAAAAGAGCGTTAAATCGATGAAAAATCCAGACGAAAACGTCGCGGATATTTACGACACGAATAGAAGCCTTAAATCGAAGAAGAGCTTGAAAGAACCTCTCGGCGATTTGGACGATAGAAGTAGAAAATCAAAGAAGAGTGCAAATGAAGACGGTCACGTATTTGAGGACAAAAGCATGCCATCGGAAAAGAGTTTAAAAGGAAATTTGTCAGAACTCGATGGAAAAAGTAGGAAATCGAGAAACAAAGAGAGCCCAAATTTTGACGTTGATGACATGAAATCCAAGAAAAGCGAGAAGAGTCATGTTGAAGGTACGGACGACACAAACAGAAGTGAAAAATCTCGGAGATCAAACATTCCCGAGGATGCAAATAAAAGTATTAGATCTAGAAAATCTAATAAAGTTCCCGCACTGTCACCCGACAAAAGTTTCAAAAACGTCGCTTCGGTCTACCCTGCGAACGCTCCAGACATCGAACTACCGCAAGACGACGGGTCCGCGCCCAACCCGATTGCCGATTCCAAATCGAAAGCGTTCCGCGGTCCCGTCGTATTCAGCCAGGAACCGGACGACACGCTAACCTACGTCGACGACGATGACGACGACGACGAACTGGACGACGCCTACGCTCTGATGCGGAAAAACGAACCGAGCAGCCGTGCCCCTTCCTTGACGTCCGTCTTGACCGGTTCGATCGGCACGATGGGAGTTCGTCCGAGCTACGTTCCCAGCGACGACGAGAGCGACCAAAGCTACAGCCTGTCGAGCGTCGGCCAGAGCGAAGGTCGAGCCGGAGAGAACGCGCCCAGCGGCAACGTCAGTCGAGCGACGAGTCACGGGACCGCGAGCATCGGAATCAGCGAGGGAGACAGTCAGACTATGCTGGACCGCAGCGTAAACCCGAGCAAGCTGTTCGGCGAGAGCGAAGAAAGCGATAAAGAGAGCGAGAGCGGAGACAGCGACGGCGAGAGCTACGCGAGCGCTCTGAGCGACAAGGGGAAAAGTAAAGCCACGCTGAAGACAGTAGTAAAAAGAACGGTCGAACCGTCGGAAAGTAAAAACACTAAACGAAGTCGTAAAAACGCTGATAACTCGAGAAGTATCGAAGCGGTGCCCAGCGAGGAGTGCCCGGTACACGGTCACAACGATGTTGCGATGCGGAATTACGACGAACCCGATTCCGAATCCGTCACGACGAACATATCGTGTCTGGACGTGAAAGATCACCACATGTCGCCGAAGGGTTCCTCTACGAGTTATTTCGACTACGTGGCGACGAAAAAGTTTGAGAGCAGTTTGTCGGACGACGATATGGAGGAGGTGTCGGTGTATACCAGAGACGACGAACGGTCGACGAAGGGAGTGAAATCGGTGAAGTCGTTGAAAAAGAAGTCGCAGGTAGCGGAACGGAGGTCGTCGGTGAAGAAGGATGAAACTGGGAAATCGCGGATTTTTGACAGTTCATCAACAAAAACTGTTGGCGGTAGACAACCGACGATAGAGAAGGAGGATTTAAGTGACGATGCATTTATTTCAGAGGATCCGTCATCGAAAAGGGTAGACGATAGGAAATCAACTCTTACTTCAAAAACAGGCGTTAGTAGAAAAACGTCTGTAAATAAAGATGATGGAAATGAGATTGATTTTATTTCTAGAGAACCTTCATCTAAAACAGTAGGCGCAAGAAAACCGTCGATTGAAAAAGACGATTTGAATGACATATCTAGAGACCCTTCGTCTAAAACAGTAGGCGCAGGTAAACCGTCGATTAAAAAAGATGATTTGAATGACATATCTAGAGAACCTTCAGCTAAAACAGTGGGCGCAGGGAAATCATCGATTAAAAAAGACGATTTTAATGACATATCTAGAGACCCTTCAACTAAAACAGTAGGCGCAAGAAAATCATCAATTAAAAAAGACGATTTTAGTGACATTTCTAGAGACCCTTCAACTAAAACAGTAGGCGCAAGAAAATCATCAATTAAAAAAGACGATTTGAATGACATATCTAGAGAACCTTCAGCTAAAACAGTAGGCGCAGGTAAACCGTCGATTAAAAAAGATGATTTGAATGACATATCTAGAGAACCTTCATCTAAAACAGTAGGCGCAGGAAAATCATCAATTAAAAAAGACGATTTTAATGACATTTCTAGAGACCCTTCAACTAAAACAGTAGGCGCAAGAAAATCATCAATTAAAAAAGACGATTTTAATGACATTTCTAGAGACCCTTCAACTAAAACAGTAGGCGCAAGAAAATCATCAATTAAAAAAGACGATTTGAATGACATATCTAGAGAACCTTCAGCTAAAACAGTAGGCGCAGGTAAACCGTCGATTAAAAAAGATGATTTTAATGACATATCTAGAGATCCTTCAGCTAAAACAGTAGGTGCAGGAAAATCATCAATTAAAAAAGACAATTTTAATGACATATCTAGAGACCCTTCAGCTAAAACAGTAGGCGCAAGAAAATCATCAATTAAAAAAGACGATTTTAATGACATATCTAGAGATCCTTCAGCTAAAACAGTAGGTGCAAGAAAATCATCAATTAAAAAAGAAGATTTTAATGACATATCTAGAGATCCTTCAGCTAAAACAGTAGGCGCAAGAAAATCATCAATTAAAAAAGACGATTTTAATGACATATCCAGAGACCCTTCAGCTAAAACAGTAGGCGCAAGAAAATCATCAATTAAAAAAGACGATTTTAATGACATATCTAGAGATCCTTCAGCTAAAACAGTAGGCGCAAGAAAATCATCAATTAAAAAAGACGATTTTAATGACATATCTAGAGATCCTTCAGCTAAAACAGTAGGCGCAAGAAAATCATCAATTAAAAAAGACGATTCCAATGATATGGCTGGAGCTCCCTCAGCTAAAACAGTAGGCGCAAGAAAATCATCGATTAAAAAAGACGATTTTAATGACATATCTAGAGATCCTTCAGCTAGAACAGTAGGCGCAAGAAAATCATCAATTAAAAAAGACGATTTTAATGACATATCTAGAGATCCTTCAGCTAAAACAGTAGGAGCAAGAAAATCATCAATTAAAAAAGACGATTCTAATGACATCTCTAGAGATCCTTCAGCTAAAACAGTAGGCGCAAGAAAATCATCAATTAAAAAAGACGATTTTAATGACATCTCTAGAGATCCTTCAGCTAAAACAGTAGGCGCAAGAAAATCATCAATTAAAAAAGACGATTTTAATGACATCTCTAGAGACCCTTCAGCTAAAACAGTGGGCGCAAGAAAATCATCAATTAAAAAAGACGATTTTAATGATATCTCTAGAGACCCTTCAGCTAAAACAGTAGGCGCAAGAAAATCATCGATTAAAAAAGACGATTTGAATGATATTGCTGGAGCCCCTTCGTCCAAAACTGTAGGCGCAAGAAAACCGTCGATCAAAAAAGAAGAATATTTTGAGATCGCTAGCGTTTTCAAAGGAGAACCTTCCACAAAAACCGTGAACGAAAGAAAGCCGCCCACCACGAACTATTTGTCAAGCTACGCGCCAAAGCCGGCAAGTCGTAAAACTTCCGTTACCGCGTCGGAGAAAAAAGGTAGTCCACCTTTGTCAGCAAAACCGTCGTTCAAGAGTGCGAGGAAAAGCGAGTTCATCGCTTTTTCCCACTACTCGTCGAAGCCAGGTCTTATGAGTCAGAAAGCTTCCAAGTTTTCCACGAGAACCAACTACTCTGCCGAGACTACGGAGAACGTCGTCGACTACAACAAATCCGGACGTTTGGCCAGGAACGACCCGGATACGGCGTCTGAGAGATTGGGGCCGAGAAGGAGATCTGCGGGAAAGAGCGGGGAACAACTTCTGGATAGGCTGGCGGCACGGAGTCAGAGCGTGGCTTCGAAAAGTATGTGAGTCCGTTCCTTAAGGTACAGTCCGTTCCTTATGGGACAGTCTGTTCCTTACGGGCCAGTCCGTTCCTCACGGGACAGCTCGTTACTTACGGGACAGTCCGTTCCTTACGGGACAGTCCATTCCTTACGGGACAGTCCGTTCCTTACGGGACAGTCCATTCCTTACGGGACAGTCCGTTCCTTACGGGACGGTCCGTTCCTTACGAGACAGTCCGTTCCTTACGAGACGGTCCGTTCCTTACGGGACAGTCTGATCCTTACGGGACAGCTCGTTACTTACGGGACAGTCCGTTCCTTACGGGACAGTCCATTCCTTACGGGAGAGTTCGTTCCTTACGGGACAGTCCTTTTCTCACGGGACAGTCCATTCCTTACGGGACAGTTCGTTCCTTACAGGACGGACAGTCCTTTTCTCACGGGACAGTTCGTTCCTTATGGGACAGTCCGTTCCTTATGAGACAGTCCATTCCTTATGATATAGTTTGTTCCTTAGGGACAGTCCTTTCCTCACGGGACAGTCCATTCCTTACGGGACAGTCTGTTCCTTACGGGACAGTCTGTTCCTTACGGGACAGTCTGTTCCTTACGGGACAGTCTGTTCCTTACGGGACAGTCTGTTCCTTTCGGGACAGTCTGTTCCTTACGAGACAGTCCGTTCCTTACGGGACAGTCCGTTCCTTACGGGACAGTCTGTTCCTTACGGGACAGTCCGTTCCTTACGGGACAGTCCGTTCCTTACGGGACAGTCCGTTCCTTACGGGACAGTCCGTTCCTTACGGGACAGTCTGTTCCTTACTGGACAGTCTGTTCCTTACGGGACAGTCTGTTCCTTACGGGACAGTTCGTCCACAACCGGCATCACAACCCTGAAACTAAATTTTAATGAATCACGACAATATTTATTCTTCTGATTTCAGAGAAAACTGAAGATCACCAACATCTCAATATCAGAAATTATAATCAATGTTTTGGTCCTCCAGAGACCAAGAGTTATGACGTAGGCATCACTGATTCTGTGTAGAAACATGAACAGAATCAAGCAATGTCTATGTCACGACTCAGGAAAAGGGCCGGCTGGGTTCTGGGGGACAAATGAATTGATTATTGTTTCTAAAATTGAGATAATGATTTCTAGTTTTCTCTGGAATTAGGTAAATAAATACTGAGTGCTTGCTAACACACCAGTGTGCTTCTAAAGACTCCTCTAGAAGACTCCTAGAAGAGGAAGACTTCTCTAGAAGACTTCTTAAGACTCCTCTAGAAGCACACTGGTGTGTGTCCAGAGTAGGCCTGAAGCCGGTTGGTATCACTAAATCTTGTCTTGAACATGGCTACCAACTGACATTGTAACAAATTATTTGTCTTGAAAATGAAAATGAAGTAAAAAAAAGGTTGATAAAATGAAAAAAAGTTCTTTGACATCAGGCTCATCAATGAATCGAAGTATCTTCAATTGACTACAAACGATATATAAATATTTAACTGGCGGACTGTTAAAGCCAAGCCTATTTCGAGTCATCAACTACCCAAGTAAAACAACACATTTATTAACTTACAATTTACAAGCAGAGCTGACTTATTCATTGATGATAATTTATCAGAAGCATTTGACTTTTATTGCATTTTCTTTCACATTTACAAGCTGGATATTATGATGAACGCAGGCAACCGAGCGTAAAATTGTAAATGCTATGAAAACAAAAAATAGAAGCTATGTTTACATGTCTCTATCGATGATTAATTTGGCGCGTACGCGAGTTTCAGAAAACTATCCGTGGTGGCAACCGACGCCCGTACAGTTCGAGGGCTACCTACAGACGTCGATCGACATCGAGCAGGACAACATCCAGAACATGACGTTCCCGCCCCTCGAGTTCCGCAACCACTTCAACACGCGCGGCAACGGGATCATCACCAACGAGGGGTACACCGGTGAGATTGAATTTTTTTTTTAGCAAGGTTTTTTTTTATTATCAAAATTACATATACCCTATTAGAATACTTAAGACCCGCGAAGTCAAAAATTTCAAATTGTCTGCGGGTCTATTAACATTTTTAATACAACAAAATATATACACTTAATTCAGTTGTCTGGATGATATATATAAATACATAGACATAGATATAACACACATACATGTACATAATCGAAAATTGAATCAAATTCAACTCAATAATAATAATAATAATATTTATTCACAGTATACATAATCACATGTTATGTCTCGTCATTCCATTCTGTTATTCCAACCTTAAAATATAAAAATCTTTTTTGGGACGGAGTAGTAGAGACAGTTTTTCTCTCTCAAGAGTGAAGGTAGCGCCATCGACAACGTAATTGGTATGTACGAATACCTTACTATTATAAATACGGAAAGTGAGACGTGTGGCCGAGTGTTAATACACTGAACCGTTTTCCAGGAGACCGGGGTTCGATTCCTGCCATGGTCGACTATCCTGACAGGGTTTTTGTGTGGTTTCCCTCTGTCGTTCAGGTCAATACTGAGATGATTCCTTAACAACAGGCCACGACCGACTCCTTCCCACTATCCAAAAAACCTAATAAAATACCGTTTCATTCCCTCATCTCATATATCATTGACCGACGTTAATAGATCGTAGTCATCAGTAGAGTGCGTCATTAAACCCAATATAAATGAATAAAAAATATATAAATACAAGAAGCTCCGCCCACTTTCAATGTTATTTATAGTAATAGGGTATTTGGTATGTAATTATTATCGCCAAGGATTAAAGTCAGATAAGAATACGCAGCATCAGTTGTGGTACACTTGACGATTTTATTGAAAACTTGAGAAATACAAAAGTGGTCAACTTGAAGCCTCGCTTACCACCATGCAATCTCCCGTGGCCAGGTCGGAACAAAGAGTAAATCTTTTTTTTCTTCTAAATATTTGATTTTTTTCATCTCAATTGAAAATGCTTGAATTGTTCACTATCTTTGGAATCATTATCTTGAGATTTATTGTTTGTTAAATGAGTTATATTATTTTTAATTATTTGAGTTAGTAAGATCGCCCTTGTGACGACGCTATCTTACATCCTTGGCCTTGATCGGGGAACAATGATTTTACGTCAAGTTTCGATACTATTAAAGGAAAAAATGTTTCTGATGTGTTGTTGAATCTCGATATTTTTAATAATACTATGTACGATATACTAAAAATGTTTTCGTTTGGTTTTAAATGTTAGCTGAACGTGTAGAATTCTGAAATTCCAGAGGTTGTTTTTGTATTTGTATTTGTATTTGTATTTGTATTTATTGCCGTTTCTTATTAAAGAACAATATTAAAATTGTATAAACATTGTCAGAGATATTAGAAAATAAAATTATAATAATAATACATAAATATAAATAATAGGATAGAATGTAATAGCTTATGTGTCAATGATTTAAACCTGATTGAGAATTAGAATAGTCTTCTATACAATAAAACTTGTTTGTATGTAAGAATTTAATGGTCTCATTTTTGAACTGCTTTCTACTTCTCGAGTCCTTGATGTGGGACGGAAGTCTATTATAAATTCTTCTTCCGGACTGCACTGGTCCCCTGACTGTAGAGTCGAGACGGCAATATTCATGGGCAATCAAGTTAGACCCTCTGGTATTATGGAGATGTTCTATGTTTTCAAAGAGGTCCGGGTTATCTTTGACAAATAAACACACCGACAGTATATATAAACACGGGAGTGGAAGCATGTTCAGTTCTTGGAAACCCAGCCTGCAAGATGATCTGGCTTTTAGTGCTAGTATAGAGCAGATTGTTACTTCTGTTTTAAACAGAACCTAATTTATAAGTCACAGACAACAGTGGATAAATCAAGAGAATAACAATAAGTTTTGTGAAAATCATTCACCCCCCCCCCCCCCCCCCCCCCAAGATGCATTGAGGGTTGCGTTGGTTTGCCGGTTGGATACGGTGTCCTCACTTCCTATCCCTCCCATGTTGAAATGTTCCAATTCACGGGCCACGTTTGAAGAACTATTGACCGTGCATAGATTAATGGTGATAAAAGGAACTAACTCTACTCAATGATGTCAGCTCAGCTAATAACAGCTGTCATCAAGTTTGCCAGCCTGTCAGCCGTTTCTACAAAACAGCACTAGATAGAGCAGAGATCAATATTTCTCAGGAAAGTACTCAGGAAATGGAACATGTTTTTAAATTAATAAAGTCACAATCTCCGACCGGCAGACCAACGCAACCCTCAATGCATCTTGACACCCCCAAATAACCTAGCTGTTGGACGTGTTCGGTAGATCTATAATAATCACGAACAATGTTTGTTTCCAGTCGAGATGAAGTTCCTCGGGTCCAAGTCTCCGCAGCTGACGGGCGGGCCGCTGTTTGCGGGCGACTACGAGTTTGTCGGGTTCCACCTGCACTGGGGCGCTAACGACCTAATCAACAACCACACGGTCAACGGCAAACTGTGAGTCACAAAGCGTGAATCGCCAAGAGCTAAATCATTATTATTATTCATTTATAGTTACAATTTGTACTATTTTCAACACTTTTTTTTTTTTCTTTCTTTCATTTTAATAAGATTTTTTGTAACATTTAATGTTATTGTGATATATGTATAGTGAAACGATATTTATAAATAGGCTACACCTTTCATTGATTTTAACTTGAAATGTTTTAAGAGGCCGCAGGCGCTTGTATTTCATGCTCACACAGCCGTAATTTTTGAGATATCAATATGATTGTTTTTGCATTCTGTTAGTAATTGAAAAACGAAGGTTATCGCATTCACAGAATTTTGAACAAAAAATTTGTAAGTTTTCAAATTCTTCAAATGGAAAATGAAAAAATTTCTAGTTTACGAAAACCTAGATACATATTTTTGAATACCGAAAAAAAACATGGAATGTGGAATATATCAGAAGTGTGAGTAAGGGAATTAACGGCGTTTACGTGAATATGAGTTCGGCGGGCTAGTCTACGGGTGGCGCATAGCACACGATGCATGTTAAACTCGAGTCTGAAGCGAGCGAACAACGAGCCCGTGTAGAGCGCCTGCGGCCTCTTAAGTCGCTGTAACTTCAGCGATAAAAATGTGATAGTATTCCTGATCCATGCAATTTATATTTAATAATTTACTTCTTCAATCAAGGTCAATTTGAAATTTCCCATTTTAGAATTATTTTTAATGTCACTTCTTTGACACTTCTGACCAAACGATGGAATGACTTGATATATATATATATATATATATATATATATCCATATATATATATATATATATATATATATATATATATATATATATATATATATATATATATATATATATATATATATATATATATATATATATATATATATATATATATATATATATATATATATATATATATATATATATATATATATATATATATATATATATATATATATATATATATATATATATATATATATATATATAAATATATATATATATATATATATATATATATATATATATATATATATATATATATATATATATATATATATATATATATATATATATATATATACATATATATATATATATATATATATATATATATATATATATATATATATATATATATATATATATATATATATATATATATAAATCAATTTGCAAATAATTACAGAGTACCACTCAAGGAGTCTAAAAGCCAGCACTTAATTTCTTTTTTGACAGAACTTAAGTTTTGAAGTTTCAATAGATGTTGAGGAACAGAATTAAAAATGAATGGAATGGCTTACATCAACCGCCTTTTACCATGCTTATTATTATAGCGGGGAATTACATAGCTAATTAAGTTATTTGACCTGGTGTTTGAGGTGTTTGTATAAAGAATTTTGAAATCATCTGAAAAATAGAACTTTGTTATAAATTTAGACAAGAATAGACTTTGTACAGGCAGTAGCAACAGTAATACATTAATAATAAATTAAAATAAATAAATAAAAAATACTGTGTAATGTAACACTGTATACAGGTAGTGAGAATAGAGTAGGAGCTCCGTAACAACATGTGCCTCACTACCTGCAATTATACTTGTAATTTCAGGTTCGATATGGAAGTGCACTTGCTACACATTCTCAAGGACTGCGGGTCGATCGAGAACGCCATGAAATTACCGCACGGATTTGCCATCGCGGCATTCTTTCTGGAGGTGAGTTTACATTTACTCGTACGGAACACAGATGTCCTTTTCTGACTAATAATTTCACTCAAGTGATTTCAATCTACTTTTAATTATACCTGACAATGTTCATACAATTACGAATAAATACAATTACCGTAAATTACAAATACAAAAAATAAATACAAAATAAAATCCAAATTGGCCTACAGCTAATAAATGTGTTTTCAGCTGTATACCTGTGAATTTTAGAATCCAAGGATGATGATTTTATTTAAAGTTAGTATTTACATTCAAACATAAAACATTCATAAAATATTTAATTCCAACTATATTTTGAATGCGTAGAGCAATATATGAGGAAGTAGTGTAATTTGTAACGTGGTAACAGCACATTTTGTTTTTTTATACACATACAAAAAACATCACCGCTCTAAACCATCCCCCATATATATATATTTTAAAACCATTTCCTATATATATATTTTTTTTTATTTTTTTTTCAATAATATCAAAACTTCATACAAAATCATTGTTCCCCAATTGACCATTGTAGATCGTCCGCCCTCGTGATGTCACAAAATATAAAAACCAATCAAGTGGACAGTGAAGCAGGGAAAAATAGTGAAATAACCAATCAAGGTATCTAAAATTTTCCCTGCTTCGTATAAGTCACGCCCATCTACAATGGTCAATTAAGGTAATGGAAAGAAAATCAGGATCGTTTGAACGGGACATCACAAAGGCAATCTTACCACCCCGAAGAATGATTAAAAACAAGATACCTCATTTAACAAACAATAAATCTTGAGTTAATAATTTTTTTTTTTCATAACATCGAAACTTGATACAAAATCACTGTTATAATAATAATAATAATAAATATAATAATGATAGGGTTAGAAAACAATCCAAACATTCACAGCTGTTGCCTATCCATCGGTACGATGGCTATAATCCAAGATAAATCGAACCGTTGTTCAACAAACGTCACAACGTTGTCGGCTCTCGCGTTTCCAGGGCGGCGACGTCGACAATCCCGACTTTGAAACGATCCTCACCGCGCTGTCTCACATCACGGCGCCTCACACGTCAGTGGCGCTGAGCTGCGGCGTGCTCAAGCTTCTCGAGCGCCGCGCGCAGCCCAAGGGCTACTTCACGTACCCCGGCTCGCTGAGCATCCCGCCGTACAACGAGGTGGTCGTCTGGATCTTCTACCCCGACCCCGTCGCCATCTCCGACAGACAGGTCAGCGCGCAATCACAGTCCACCGGCTTACGAGCTTCAAGGATTGTTTTTGAAGCTTTGAAGCTTGTTTCTGAAGCTATGAAGCTTGTTTTGAAGCTTATAGAAGCTTATTTTGGAGCTTAGAAGCTTGTTTTTGGAAGATGAAGCTTGTTTTGGAGCTTCAAGGATTGTTTTCGAAGCTTTGAAGCTTGTTTTTGAAGCTAAGAAGCTTGTTTTGGAGCTTAGAAACTTGTTTTTGGAAGATGAAGCTTGTTTTGGAGCTTTAATGATTGTTTTCGAAGCTTTGAAGCTTGTTTTTGAAGCTAAGAAGCTTGTTTTGGAGCTTAGAAACTTGTTTTTGGAAGATGAAGCTTGTTTTGGAGCTTTAAAGATTGTTTTTGAAGCTTTGAAGCTTGTTTCTGAAGCTATGAAGCTTGTTTTGGAGCTTAGAAGCTTGTTTTTGGAAGATGAAGCTTGTTTTGGAGTTACAAGGATTGTTTTTGAAGCTTAGAAGTATGTTTTAGAGCTCTAAAGCCTGTTTTTTGAAGCTTCAAAGCTTGTTTTGGAGCTTCAAAGCTTGCTATAGGAGTTTTGGAATTTGTTGTTGGAGCTTTAAAGCTTGTTTCCAAAACTTTTTCCTCATCTCATTTTGTTTGTAAGGTTTCTAAGATTTGTTATCTTGGACCATTGTTAGGGACTACTTCTTTTTCTCCTTATTGAAAATATAAACCATCCTACATTACACTTCAAAGACTTGGTTTCTATTTTTTCCTCTATCCATATATGAAAACTGTTCAACTTTTTAGTAAATAATTTCGGCCCCCCAAAACTTGAGTTATTGGTGAGGTCAATGAGGAAGCAATAGTAATGATAATAATTTTGCATCTGAATTCTATGGACAAATTGTTTTGTCAATTATTAAACTCTTATAAGTTATATTTCCTGGAATGATATTAATTTCTGTAACCAACGTACTGCCATGCATGCTCTTCCTGTGAAAGATGTTAAATTGTGGGAAAATTTTGTAATTATTCAATTCCACAGATAAGCATGCTATACAGACTATGTTCTTGTATGAAAATACTGCAAATAAACGATGACAGAAACGAAGATAGAAAAAAAAATAGGAAACCTCATTGCCTTTGAGAAAAATGAACAGAACAGTGTAAAACTTGCAAGATGTTTGCTCTATTTTTTCAGGTGGCAGAGTACAGAAAGTTGTCCAAGCTGGCCAATTACAACATGAAGCAACAATATAAACCACCGCAATCGATAAACGGAAGGCCAATATTTCACGCAACCTAAAATACGACAAAATGTATTTGTAAAAATAAAGAATTATTCAAACTCGGCGTTTCATTTATTTATGTGTCCAAGCTTGCATGAATCGGAAATAATAAAAATGAAAATAATAATGATGGATGTAATGAAAAATTATTTTAAAAAAAAAAGTTAAAAAATTTAACTTGATCCCAATTTTTCCATAGGCCTACCTCTTGTAGCAAACTAACGAAATTAATAAAATGAATAAATAATATGAGATGTAGGTCTTGACGAACCATGAGTGAAATGTTGATTGTAATTATACTATTATTTTATTATTATTATTATTATTATTTATTTATAAGCCATTTAATTGATACAATTTACCTATATAGGATAGTCTTAAAGTAGACTAAAGCGATGCTAAAATTAAAGTTAAATTTATTAGGTGATACAGTAAATAGAAATAAAAGTAGGGATCACGGGCTAAGTTGGAGCTAGAAAGTTCAGGACTCTTAATGAACTCGTTGATGCTAATGCTATGAAGTGGATTTGAGAGAAAATATTAGTTTAGATTTGTGAGGAATATATTAAGTGGGCTGGATTCAATGAGGAATAGGAATTTGCTCTTACTATACAATACCACAAAGTTGACTGGTTTGTACAGGTAGAAAGAGAATGAACAAGAATAACACTAATTAGCCATGGCAGATAAGTATTGGATTACAGCTGCTAAATTAGTATTTGTACAAATAATAAGCATAATGACATTCACAATACACTCATATTGTAGTATAAAGCAATACTAGATGTGCTCATACGTACTTAATTTTGTATTACAGCGTTTTCTTGGGTCAGTAATCTGTCAAACATGATTTTTTATTTCAAGTCACAACACATGGGACCCCAAGTCTGGACATTTGTTCAAACGTGATTGGTTGATCGCCA
Organism: Brachyptera risi; assembly: GCA_964007535.1. Lineage (NCBI taxonomy): Eukaryota > Metazoa > Arthropoda > Insecta > Plecoptera > Taeniopterygidae > Brachyptera > Brachyptera risi. Next base: position 4,230,589 of record OZ023338.1, on the reverse strand, counting down.
TGCATGGTGGTAGTCTGTGATTGGTCAGAGTGTTCCATTGCTTTAACATTGTTTACAAAATTCGGCGAAGTCGTGTTCATCGTCTTCATTTCTCTGTGAGGCGGCGCTCCTGCGACGTTACTAGCAATATTATTAGTAAAATAGGACCAATATAAAACGAAGATGAAAACTCTTCTGTTTTGTATTCTCGGAATCTTCCTATTCGCTGGTAAGTTATAAATATTCCTTCACGCGTCTCACCGGCCTGTAGAATGCTACGCCTAGGCCCTATGTTACCCTGCAGCATTTGCCTATTGTTTGTTCACCGCACCATAGCCTTACTTCCTGTTCATTGTTAATGAAACTTCTTGTTTCACTTTTACAGGATTCGTGCGAGCTGATGATGGAGAGGGAACTGTTGAAACTGTCGAAATGGATATTGGATCGAGTAGGGAGGGTTCAAGAACTGGTAAACAAACTTTGTCAAAGATCTAAAAAGGGGGCGGATATTGCCAACTGTCACTGTCTTCTCTGCACATTTTTAAAACACTGCCTTGCTCTAATTCATGCTCAGGCCTTGGGTCAATTCTGGGGTCAACCTCAACTCCAATTACTTGGATCAAAATCAATCTCGTGGGCCTAGCCTAATTACGATCTTACGAGACCTGAATTCACATGAGCTTACACTGAACATGGACCTAGGCCTACGTCTAGGCATAGACCCTAAACTAGTTTAGCATTACTCTAGCCAAAACCATTAGGTTAAGCCTTACCAAAATTGATTGATTTGACTTGCTGTTTGAACCATAACTCGAGTATGTGTAGGCAAATTTGATTGCCAAACTCTAGGGCTTCTTGAAAACCGTCAGATCTCATTGAAAATTGATATTGTAACTAGTTGAATGAACGAATATTAGGGTTTTAAGGCGCATCGACAGCGAGGTCATTGTAACTAGTTTATTACTTATAATTGTTTGATTGATTAATGTCTTCATGAGTATTTCAAATGCTAACATTGTGTTAATGTTCAACAGACGATGAGGTAATTAAACGAGAAGAAGAAGCAATAAAAATAGATGGACTAAATGTGGCACAGATCAAAGAATTACGAGAGAAATCGGAGAAGTTTGTCTTCCAAGCAGAAGTCAATCGTATGATGAAACTCATCATCAACTCTCTGTATCGCAACAAGGAGGTGAGTTTGATTGTTATCATGCTCCTCAGTAGGCCTACCTGTAGGCCAATCATTATTCATTATAGGCCCATCATTATTCATTAATAAGAATTTTGCTTCAAGCCTTTATCTACTCGGATGATTTCAATTAGCCCTTTATCAATGAAGGATCAAAAAGGTATAGAATAAAATTATTCGTAACTTTATGTGTAGGCCTTCAATTATATCAGATCAGTCTCTTGAACAGCATTTAAATTTTTAATTGAACTATTTTAAATGCCAAAAAGTTCTTTGAATGGAAATTTAAAACTGTCAAATATATTGTACGGCAGTGTGTCTGTGTGTATATATTGAAAAACTATGTGGCTATATGTGTCATAATTATAGCATGACACTGGTGTATGATTATCTACCCTTGTTTAATTTACAAATCACTGAAACTAGTTTTGCATTTATGCTCTACACATAAAGCCTACTATTAAATGTTTATCATTTGGCTTCAATGATTATCTAGACTTACTGTTAGTGATAAGAGTTTTTTTTCTGTAAGCAGCTTGGAATATCCACACATTGTTTCCAACTGAATTTCTTATCTCTTATTAAATGATTAATGCTTGGTAACTAAATCCTTGACACATTTCATATAGTAATTGCATATAGACACTGTAGGCTAAATCAATGTTTTAGTAAATTGTAAAATTGACACAAAGTAAATTTCCCGAATAATGCCAAGTGATGGAATAGTGTGAACCATAAAATAAAGATACCAATATCAATTTTTCCATGTAGGCCTATAATTCATTGGAAGAATGAAATGTTTGCCATGTATAAAGTCCATTTCTTCAAAGTAGGCCTACCGTCCGTATTGTCTCGAATATAAGCCGACCCACCCAAACTTTTAAATCAATACCAGTAGGCCTAACTGAAGAAAGGGTAAATTTACTGATTAACGTACCACGCCATTTTTTTTTTTCAATTTTTTTCAACTTTTTCTTCATTTTTATTAAAGTATATAAGCTCCGTTCCGCCTGCCGGCGGTATACGCGAGGTTTGTACACTAACCTGACCCTAACCTAACCTACTGTCCACCTTTGTCGTCTTAGTCAGATCACAAAGCATCAACTTCAAGTGAGTAAAAACCATATTAAAACAAACAAAACACAAAAAGTCCAAACACTACATCATACATACAAACAAGATCTATCAGAAAACACCTCAAACAAGAATATCGGACAAAAATTAGCGATGGTACGTTGAACGATAAGATTACCGAAGAAAGAATTTCTAGGTAAATAGGGAAGTAATTTTTTTTTATTGGTCACACATTAAATACATTATTACATGAAACATTTATCATAAAATCCTACAAAGCCTGTAATGCTGGCTTGACTGTAGGGGTAAGATAACATATGTTTGAATATATCGTGTTTCACTCCTACTGGTATCAAAATAAAAAATTAATAAATACACACGATAATGTGAGCACGGTACCATACGCGATTCAATAAAAATGAAAAACAATTGGGAATAATGAGGTGAAATTGTCGTGATGTTAGTTAATCAACAAATAAGTTTGTCATCACTGGCAAGGGCTGCATTCATGTATTTTTTTTTTATATTGGGTTTTAACGACGCACTATACTGATGGCTACGATCTATTGGCGTCAGTAGATGATGGATTAGATGATGGGATGATGGAATGAAAGGTAATTTTATTAGGTGTTCTGAATGGTGGGAAGGAGTCGGTCGTGGCCTGTTGTTAAGGAACCATCCCAGTATTGACCTGAACGACAGAGGGAAACCACGAAAAACCCCTGTCAGGATGGTCGACCATGGCGGGAATCGAACCCCGGTCTCCCGAGTGACGGCTCAGTGTGTTACCACTCGGCCACGCGTCTCGGTTTCATGTATTTTTTTAGTCTTCTGTAATATACTCCCACTTTAAGCCTCAGCAAACGACTGTTGTCGGTATTAAAGCATGGTGCAAATAAGCAATGATCTACAGTACCATATTTTTAATATAAACTAATCAACAAGACTGTTTATGTTAGCAGTATCAGGTTCCAGTTGATTAGTAACACAGTCCCCCCCTCAGTCCTCAAACTTCCTCTTCACTGAAAGCTTGCAAGGCAAGTTATTAGTGGGAAGTGATGATTAATATAAAACAGATGTCCATCTGTCAACAAAAACTAGAAACTCCTCATAAGTGATAACCATAATCTGATGAATAATACAAATAATGATACAATTATTCTTCAAGTTCAACTGATTAATGGTACTGAGTAACATTTTAAAAATAATACTGTTAATTATAATAATATTTTATTTTTTGAGAAGATTTTTTATCACACAAAATATGAGTTATTTACAAATATCGTAGACCCACAAAGTCATAACAGACTTGTCTGTGGGTCTACTAATTATGTTGACATACAAAAATACACATCACAAGAAATGTCTGGATAGCAGCTATAATAATAATAATAATGATACCAAGTTTTATTATTCCATTATCAAGTCAGAATTATTTTCAGAATGATTGAATCATCATTTATTTATGAAATAAAGGTAGGCCTATTATTATTATTTTCAAAGCATGTCTTATCTCCAGACCACAATCAACTGCGATTCAAAGTTTCTCACAAAGAGAAATAAAATGAAAATAAAAAATAATTATGATTATTTAATAATATATATATATCTCAAACCCAGATAACCAATTAAATTGGGCCAGGGGGTGTTTCCACCAGTTTTTCTAGGGCAGACTTCTCATATCAATCGGTTCCTGCCAGTTCCGACTTCTTCCTCCTCTTCTTCACTACTGCTAGGCCTATTCTCTATTTCTTCTTCTCTTCCTACGAGTTCCCTCCATCGTTCTCTATTCTCCCACCATCTCTCGTCTTTTCCCATTTTTCTCCTCGGTTGACTACCCCGAACTTGACTCCCTCTTGCCACCTTTCTCTTGGTCTTCCGACTCTTCTCTTAGCTCCATTGTTTTCTGCTATCTCAAACATTGCTCTCGGTATTCTCTCCATTTCCATTCTCCGCATATGCCCGTACCACCTAAGTCTCTCCCTTTCCAATTTAAATGATAACCTTTCCACTCCCACTTCCTTCCTTATATTACTGCTTCTCTTCTTCTCCAACTTTGACACTCCTGCTACGCTCCTTACAAACTTCATTTCTGCTGCCTCTATTTTCTTTTCTTCTCTCCAGTTGATTGACCATGTAACTGCTCCATATGTCAAGATAGGCAAGTAGTACCCATTATAAATGAGTATCTTCCCACTCCTTGGAAAATCTTGGTTCCAAATCAGCTTCCTTACTTACTTACTTAGCTTCCTAATATTAATTTCATAGAAGTAAAATTAGAGAAATACATCTCGTCATTATTCGTTAGAATTTAGTTTCATTGTTGTGATGTCCTCTAAGAGTCCACGGGAGTCGATTTAGCAAAATATCAGTTTTGTGGTGATCACTTTTGAACGGTATGAGATATCAAAATTCTAATTTGCAAGAATCACAGATAATTAAAATAGCTTCAAGATGATGTACGTTATAACTATTCAAGTCATGTCGCATAACTGTCGAGCGTATACAGCTAAAAAAACACATTTGTTAGCTGTATACGCTTGACAGTTGAGCGACAAGACTTGAATAGTTATAACTTGATTCGTCTTGAAGCTATTACAATTATCTGTGTTTCTCGCAAATTAGAATTTCGATATCTCATACCCTTCAAAATTTATCACACAAAAAAACTGATATTTTGCTGCTAAATCGACTCCCATGGAGCGTTAAGAAATAACACTTACCTTCTCTTTGTTGAACCTTCTCTTTGATTCTTTGTTTCTCTTTGTTGATTCGTACGAGAACACTTGGCGTAAGAGCTGGTCACAACCCCATTGCTGATGTGTTTTATAAAGATACATGTTCCATCTTATTTAAAAAAATTGAAATATTAACCTTCATTGTACATAACATATATTATATAATATACCATACTCTTTGTAGTGGAAAATCCTAATTTAGCCACTGAAAACTACTCAATTCACAACTATTGCAAAAGAAATAAGATTAATTTCCAGTTACAAAAGCATAAACTCTCACTTTTCTCGAAAAATTCTAGCTGTGTCCGTTCTAAATTATTCAATCACTTGCCAACTTATATCTGAAATCTTTGAATGAATCCATTTTTTAAATTAGATTGAAACATTTCCTTATAAGAAAATTGTTATTGTGCCTATTCCGTTAATGAACCTGAACAAATGAACGAAACGTAAACTAACAATAACAGCATCGACTTTTCTACTTTCTACTTTGCGGAGTCTGCTATCCACACCGTCGCTAATTCCCGTCCGTTCCTCCTCCGCAGATCATACATAGAACAAGAAAATGGTACGTCACACAGTTCCCCCCCCCCCCCCTCCCCTGAGCTGTGACGTAATTTATGGAAGTCCCCTAACTTTGACGTGACTCATATCCATGTAGTGGATCTATTCTCAAAAGGAATAAATAAATAATTCCCGTCTGTTCCTCGTCCGCAGATCTTCCTCCGCGAGCTGATCTCGAACGCATCTGACGCGCTCGACAAGATCCGCCTGCTCTCTCTGACGGACAAGGACAGCCTGGCGGCGACGGAAGAGCTCAGCATACGCATCAAGGCCGACAAGGAGAACCACGTCTTGCACGTCATCGACACGGGCGTCGGCATGACCAAGCTCGATCTCGTCAACAACCTCGGCACGATAGCCAAGTCCGGCACCGCAGACTTCCTCAGCAAGATGCAGGACGACACGTCCAACAACGCGCAGGACATGAACGACATGATCGGACAGTTTGGCGTCGGGTTCTACTCGTCGTTCTTGGGTGCGTACTGTGTTGATTAATGGAATCGGCGGCACGCAGAATCGTCATGCGGTAGGACCAGGGTTCGATTACCGACGTGTTCCGATGTTGTTGGCATGCCGATTAGTGGTTTTGGAGCCCATACGGAACCGTAATAATAATAATACAGTACAGTGAAACCTCTATGCATCGATTTTCAAGGGCCTAGGAAAATAAAACCATTCCATGCAGGAAAACCATCCATCCAGGAAAATTCAACATTGATTGTATCAGAGTGGGGTGAGAAAAAATGAATGATACAAGCAGGAAAACGATGGATCCGGGAACGATGCGTAGAGGTTTCACTGTAGATCCTCTTTAGTGAGTTTTTAGTACCGTGTTTTTCACAAGAGTCGTTCACCGTCGTTTGGGAGACAGGGTTCGATTCCCGACGTAGTCAGTCATCACTATTTCGCATTGTTGACTTGCCGAGTCGTGGTTTTGGAACCCGTACGGAACCGTACTACAGTGGAACCTCTTTAAGCTGGCCTTCCATGAACGCGATTTGCGTTTCACTTTCGCAAGGCGGTGGAATTATGTACAATTGAGATGATATGAAAAAGAACACTTGAAATGCAACAAATGCATCATAATTAGAAACATGTAAAAATAGAAATTGCTATAAAAGCTATGAAATTTAAAAGTGCTTTTTTCCATGTATTTCTGATATTTCTTTATGTTTCAATTGGTTTGATGTTGTTCTATAATGTATTTGAAAAGGCGTCAAAACGCTACAATCGTCTGAATCTGCTACGTTTCAATGTATTGGCGATATAGACGCTATATTCGGAATAGAAGCATTATAGATGCTATTTTTCCCACAATTATTTCAATATGAAGTGTAATCAGGTGAAGTTTGTTGGGGAATTTGGAAAAAAGTGCAAATGCAGGCGGAAGGTTTAACCTACTTGTGGAGACTATTTTCCTAAAACATATCAATTGGAGTGTTTCTCTTGAATACCTATTGTACGCTATATAGTGGTTGTAAGGGTACCGTACTGTTTTTACATTACAAAACGTTGCGCTACAAAACACGATGTTTCAAAATAATAGATGCACCAAAGTGCTACTTTTCATTATTCTAAATGCTTCAAAAAGTAAGAATAGAAGCTATATTTACATGTCTCTAATCATAATTAATTGTGTAATAAAATACCTAGGCCTAACAACTCAACATTTTACCATCAGTCGTCCGGTTGCTCATAACCAAACAATTCAATCTCCGTGTTGTGTCGGTCACCCCTAGTGATGGGACGTTGGAAATTTTCAATGAAGAAAATGTTCATGAAAATTTACATCACCAGTCACCCCTAACCCAACTTTCTGTCGTCCGTCCTTGCAGTGGCCGACCGCGTTGTCGTGACGACGAAGAACAACGCCGACAAGCAGTACATCTGGGAGTCTGACGCGGCCAGCTTCAGCATCTCGGAGGATCCTCGCGGCGACACGCTCAAGCGAGGGTCGCAGGTCAGCCTCCAGCTCAAGGAGGAGGCGTTTGACTACTTCGAGCAGGACACGATCAAGAACCTCGTCAAGAAGTACTCGCAGTTCATCAACTTCCCCATCTACCTGTGGGCAAGCAAGGTCAGCAAAACTATTAGACACGTCACGATGGAGTGATTTATTTATTTATTAAATCCAAAGATTTGCACATTGCACAAATATAGGAAATATAAAAACTAACAACTAGATATAAAAATTAAAAATTTGTAATAATTTAAAGAACGTGTAAGGCGCCGCTTCAGAAACTGAAGTTAGGCGTGGGTTCGAGTCCTGTATAAGGAATGGGTTTTTGTAAACGTCCTTTCACTCATCATCTCATCATAGTTTCATAATCACCTGCTCATTTGTACCCCCGTATAACCTAGCTGTTGGTGGAGTCGTTGAGTAAACAATAATCTGTAGTTAATCAACTGTTGACCGTTGATCAACTGTCAATCTCCCTTGATTAGCCGTGTTATTTCATTGACTAATCGGTCGATAAGCACGGTGGACTTCAACCTTCTGCGAGAAAACGTAGCCGTAGGCCGTAATGGTCGTTATAAATGGAGCAACCTCTCGAAAGCACGTGTTTAAATTGAATTCAACAGGTTTTGAATGATTTACGTACAGTGTACCTCTATGCATCGTTTCCGCGTCCATACTTTCCCTGCTCCCACCATTAATTTTGTCCCACCCCTCTCCCATATAATCAATGTTCAATTTTCCTGGACAGATTGTTTTCCTGCATGGATGGTTTATTCTTCCTGGTCCCTTGAAAAACAATGGCTAGAGGTTCCACTGTATTTTCAGTTCCATTTAATTTTTCACCCTCTTTTTAATTTTTCACAAAAAAATTGTAACACAGTTTTAGCATGGAAGAGATAGGAAGTCAAGTCACCATCTCAAACCAGCAAACGCAACCCTCAATGCATCTTGATTTAGCCTCTCCAGCTTTATGTAGGTGAAATTTGCCCATTGTGTTTGCCGATGTCGTAACTCGGCCGCTTGCGTTGCAGACGGTGACGGTGGAGGAGCCGGTGGACGAGGAGGAGCTGAAGAACGCCGACCCGGTGTCCGAGAAGGGCGATGACGAGGAGGACGACGATGCCAAGGTCGAGGACGAGGCCACCAAGGAGGACAAGCCCAAGACGAAGAAGGTGGAGAAGACCGTGTGGGACTGGGAGTCGCTCAACGACAACAAGCCCATCTGGACGAGGAAGTAAGTCGCCCGAGGAACCGGAGATGTCTCGAGAGTATTTTGTTGTACGGAGCACCACAAGAGCGATACAGTGAACCCTTGATGATTCAAACTCGGTTAATTTGAATTAATATGTGAATATATTATATAATATATATATAATATAATATATAGGCTAATATATTAATATAATTAATATGTGAATTTCTCGCTAATTTGAACTAGAGAAATGACCCCGGCCGCTGGTGTAGGGATAACCTAGCTGTTGGTGGGGTCGTCGAGCAAACAATCTCAATTGTAATTGTAGTTCAAATGAAATAAAGCCAACTTTGAATTGAGAAAAATTAAAAAACCAATACAGTGGAACCACTTTTATACATTTTTGGGGGGACCAGACTAAAAAAGTGTATTAATGTCAAAAACTTATTAATAAAACTATGTAACAGTGGGAGCATGTGGGTTGGATCAAAAGATAAAACTTGAAAATGTAATAAATGTATAAACGAGAAACTTATAACAGAGGTTCTACTGTAGTTGATAACAATGGAATTGGTTAAAGTAAAAAACAAAAACAACTTTTGTTAGACACTTAATTCTAGCCCTGCGGAGAATGCACTTTGTTTGACTCCTCGTCACGGTTATATGTGGCGAAAGAGCACCCTGCAAATCTATATAAGATGCGGGCTCTTACGAGGCCGCAGGCGCTCGTATTTCACGCCGCAAACTCTCACGGCCGTAATTTTTCAGATATCAATATGATAGTTTTGGCTTCTGTTAGTAATTAAAAAACGGAGGTTATCGCATTTACAGAATTTGAACAAAATTGGTATTTTTTAAAATTCTTTGAATGGAAAATGAGAAAAATTCGCGTCGGCAAAAACCTAGACACGTATTTCTGAATACCGGAAAACAATACAAAATGTGAAATATATCAAAAGTCTAATGCTAGGGAATTAACGGCGTTTACGTGAATATGAATTTGGCGGGCTAGTCTACGGGTTGCGCCTATCACACGATGCATGTTAAACTCGAGTCTGAAGCTAGCGAACAACGAGCCCGTGTAGAGCGCCTGCGGGCTCTCAACAGCTGTTAGTGATCATAGTGTGCACGGGTTGTAAACGTCTTGTCTGTGTCGCAGGCAAGCGGCGATATCGGAGGACGAGTACAACGAGTTCTACAAGTCGCTGACCAAAGACACGAAGGAGCCGCTCGGCAAGGTGCACTTCGTGGCCGAGGGCGAGGTGACGTTCAAGTCGCTCCTCTACATCCCGCAGACGCAGCCGTCCGAGAGCTTCAACAAGTACGGCAGCAAGGTCGACAACATCAAGGTGATTAGCAACTAGTGACGACATTTTTATTCGAAAAACTCATTCATTTATGTAAAGAATATTATTTTGTGATGGAGGATGTGAGATGAATGATGATCAAAATCTATAACCGTCAGATGAATTCCCGTACTTCAGTGCGATTAACCTTTGTACTACAGTAATATTTCCTAATGCAGTCATTTCAAAATATTATTTTTCCAATCCTCTGTACCTGAATGTCTGGAACTATCGAAGATAATCACTCCAAATTTTCACCTCGTATATAGACATAAGCATGTCATACTTGTGTAGAGATTTTTTTGTTACCATGTGGAATAACATTGAAAGTAAAAATTGGTGTAGGATGCCTAAGATAGTGTTATCTTTCAGACATTTTTTTAAAAGAAATAAGAATGCAAGCAATTTTTTTTTTTTTTTTTTTTTAAATCCTGTGCATGCAATTTCTATGGTTTGTAAAAAACGGGTACCACAAGGTGCATATTTAAAATTGTCAAATAGGGCTATAAATGTACCCCTAACTAATGTGATGTGTGTTGTGTGCGCAGCTGTTTGTCCGCCGCGTCTTCATCACCGACGAGTTCAACGACATGATGCCCAACTACCTGAGCTTCGTCCAGGGCGTCGTCGACTCTGACGACCTGCCCCTCAACGTGTCACGCGAGACCCTGCAGCAGCACAAGCTCATCAAGGTAAGCGTGATGGTCACATGACATGTCTCGTTGCGGTGGGCTTACTTCCTGTGCCCACATCATTATGTCTCTTGTTTATCTTGCTTTGTATTTTTTTTTTTCATTTTATATTCAACATTCATCATAATATTCATTATAACGAAACACATTTTAACGGAAGCATTACAAGTTCTTATGATCACATTTACACTCAAGAAAATGAGAATAATAAATAGAAATAATGAACAATAATAATAAATTGTGATAATGAGAATAAAATGAGTTTTATTATTTGATCGTAAAATGACAGTAAAATTGAATGATCAGAGTTGAATTAATGATTGTTTACTACATAGGTCAAAACAATAATGTACTGCCTTCCTGTTTTCAATTCTCATCTCATTTTAATTGTTTTACAGTTTAACTGGTTAGACCTGTACGGTACCTGTTGCCAATATTCTTGATAGGTTTCCTAATAACATTGATCAATGTGGAAAAATGAAAATGAAAATTTCATCAAAATGACAGTTCCGATGTATTTGAAAAATAAAATCTCGAATCTCATTATTATTTTGATCTTCTTCTTGCCATACTAACGAGTGTGTCTTGTCTTGTTGGTGCGGTGGCGCAGGTGATCAAGAAGAAGCTGGTCCGCAAGGCGCTGGACATGTTTAAGAAGCTGGAGAAGGTCGAGTACGAGAAGTTCTGGAAGGAGTACTCTACGAACATCAAGCTGGGCGTGATCGAGGACCCGTCTAACCGCACGCGGCTCGCCAAGCTGCTGATGTTCAGCTCGTCGGCCCAGCCGGACAAGACGCTGCTCTCCGACTACGTCAAGCGCATGAAGCCCAAGCAGGACGTCATCTACTACATCGCCGGCGCCAACAGGAAGGAGGTGAGCTCGAGCAACACTCATGCACGATGTAGGAAAACGCGGGATTCGCGTTGTGAGATGAGCTCAGAAGTATAGAAATAAATGTACAATGAAAAATAATTTGTCTACTCAGTCATTGGATCACTTCTAACGTTTAAAAACCCTACCGTAATCAATTATTTCACCGTTTCACTGTTCATTCATAACTGATTTCAATCGTTTTAATTCTATTGATGACACTTCTTGCTACCGGTAAAGATTTGATTGGATTCCCTTAATGGCTTCGTTTGAAGTGAAAATATGTTTTGAATGCGTTTTCTTCGTTATTTCATATCCGATTGTTGCAATAATCTCTGAAAAGGTGTATTATAGTATTCTTTATATTTGGTGAATATTTGAGAGCTTTCGAAGAATTCTGGTTTTTCAAGTATTTTTTCTCCGGGTTATTCTTATGAGGATTTTTCAAACTTTCCGATTTTTTCCCGGAAGAACCTTCTGACCGATTTTTCTGAAAAACAATCCCAACCTATTCTGGTATGACATCAATATGTAGAAAAAGTTTCGAGTCGATAAGTTTGTTTTCCTGACCTGTATACTGCGCACAAAATTACGAAAAAAAAACAACATAAAACGAAGCCCATTTTTTTCGGTATGTGAAATACAATCTTTGCTACGCTCATTTAACAATTGGAATTGAATTGGAATGGAACGGCAACCCTAATATCAATCGACCTTGTCTGGTTTCCTCCAGGTGGCCAAGTCTCCGTTTGTGGAGCGCCTGCTGACCAAGGGCTACGAGGTGCTCTACCTGACCGAGGCGGTGGACGAGTACTGCATCTCCGCGCTGCCCGAGTTCGAGTCAAAGAAGTTCCAGAACGTGGCTAAAGAGGGCTTCACGCTGCCCGGCGACGCTCGCTCCAAGGAACAGCTGGAGGAGGTCAAGGTCGCGTTCGAGCCGCTCACCAAGTGGCTCGGCGAGGAGGCTCTCAAGGACGAGGTGAGTCGACGCGCCGTTTTCTTGCTTCGCTCGTTTAATAACAATAATCTCTTCAATCAATGGAATAATTTACATTATGCATATCTAGAGACATGTAAACATAGCTTCTATTTTTTCATTTCATAGCATTTAGAATTTGAAAAGTAGCATTTTGGTGCATCTATTATTTTGAAACATCGTGTTTCGTGGCGTAACAATGTTCTGGGTCCAGATTCACAAAAGGTCATAACTCCGATCCGGCTCAAAGTTACGACAATTTGTAGAGATGATACCATATTTGATCCACTATTTTTTATTTTTCATTTCAATTTTTGATTAAATCTATAATTATCATCAATCTATCATTTATTAAAATTAAAAAATTGAAAATGAGTGTTGCATCACTAGGCCTATATATAAACAAGCAAGAATAAAATAATAGAAAAATTGAAATTGATTGAATTATCTTGTTGTAAACGTGACGTGCGTCTTGCTCCGCAGGTGTCGAAGGCGCAGGTGTCGGAGCGTCTGTCTGGATCTCCGTGCGCGCTCGTCGCCAGCATGTTCGGCTGGACAGGCAACATGGAGCGTCTGGCGGTGAGCAACGCGCACCAGAAGTCCGACGACTCTCAGCGCAACTACTACCTCAACCAGAAGAAGACGCTGGAGATCAACCCTCGACACCCGCTCATCAAGGAGCTGCTGCGGCGCGTCGACGACGACCCCAACGACCCCACCGCCAAGGAGATGGCCGTCATGATGTATCGCACAGGTGAGGCGGACAAACATTTCATTTCAGAATCTGTTTCAGAGTCGACCACCAGTGATAGGCGTGGCTTATCGGCAGGCCACCTTGATCTATACTTCATGTGGGAATTTAGAGATACTCTGATAGGCAATGTCAATTTACCCACTTGACAAACAGCCCATTTGATTGGATGTTTTGTTTTGTGACGTTTGTGGGCGGTTCAATCACTAGTCGTCAATTGATTAGATGAGCGTAGCGAAGACTTTTATTCCATATAATAATGAATATGTGGCCTCCGGTTCCAAACTGAATTGGGGGGGGGGGGAGGGGGGGGGGAGTTTTCTCACCATAATACTAGAGCAATTGAGTTTCTCGGAGTCAACTTGCCAGGTCTGACACTCCCCCCTCTTCATCTCTTTCTTCTCCTGACCAACTCCTCCATCTTCCTACCACTTTTCTTCTACAATCGTCTTCCAACATTCCCCCCCTCTGTTTCACAGTTTCACAGCCTCTTCCACTCCGTAAATATCCACTTCGTTCACGATCTTCCCGCCTTCTTCATACCTTGCACCTTGGCTTCTTCATACTCTCTCCGAGGTATTTTCCCCATCTCCATTCTCATCATGTGTCCAAACCAACGGAGCCTTTCCTTTCCATATACTGAAAAAAATTTGGACTTTGTTATTATGTTTGTTTTTTTTTTGTGATTTTGTACGCGACATACAGGTCAGGAAAAATGACCACGTCGACTTGAAACTTTTCCTACATATTGGTGTTCAAAGTAGAATCAACGTAGAAAAGTGAGCACCGGCACAGTAGTCGAGTGGTTAGCGCACTTGCTCCATGTGACCCGGGAGGTGAAGGGACATATCGGACCCGGTTCGATCCCCGCCACCATCCATCTTTACAGGGGTTTATCGTGGTTTCCCTCTGTAGTCTAGGCTAATGCCGGGATGGTTCCCACAATATAGGCCACGACCGCTCCATTCCCACTGTCCTTCCCATTACCTAAAAAACCTTCATCTCATCATCCCATCATCTCATTAATCATTCATCCGACGCCAATAGATCTCAGTCATCATTACAGTGCGTCGTTAAAACCCAATATAAAAAATGAAAAAAAGAAGAAAAGTGAGCAGATGTAACTGGCAAGCATTTCCGATATATCGTTGGTGGTAGTGTCGTCCGATCTAATACGAAAAATGTTCCCACCGCACTCTCTTCTTGGATTCGAGTAGAACGATTATATGAGGATACGGCACAGAACGTGAACTGATGTCGCTGCTGGGCGTGGGTTTGAGTCTTGGGCCCAGATTCACAAAAGGTCATAACTTTGATCCGGCTCAAAGTTACAACAATTTCCAGAGATAATACCATATTTGATCTATTTTTTTTCATTTTTTTATCTTGTTTTTTGATTAAATCCATTGTTATCATCAATCCATTATTTATTATATATATCTCAAACCCAGATAACCAATTAAATTGGGCCAGGGGGTGTTTCCACCAGTTTTTCTAGGGCAGACTTCTCATATCAATCGGTTCCTGCCAGTTCCGACTTCTTCCTCCTCTTCTTCACTACTGCTAGGCCTATCCTCTATTTCTTCTTCTCTTCCTACGAGTTCCCTCCATCATTCTCTATTCTCCCACCATCTCTCGTCTTCCACTTCTTCCTATTGTTCTCCTCGGTTGACTACCCCGAACTTGACTCCCTCTTGCCACCTTTCTCTTGGTCTTCCAACACTTCTCTTAGCTCCATTGTTTTCTGCTATCTCAAACATTGCTAATTTATTTATTTATTAAAATTTAAAAATCTGAAATAATAGATCAAATATGGTATCATCTCTAGAAATTGTCGTAACTTTGAGCCGAATCAAAGTTATGACCTTTTGTGAATCTGGGCCCTGCATAAGGCATGGGTTTTTGTAGACGTCCTTTCACTCATCACTTCATAGTTTTATTATCACCTGCTTATTCGTACCCCGTATAACCTAGCTGTTGGTGGGGTCGTTGAGCAAACAAATGAGCATCATCTTCGTTTCTTCAGGGAACCAGGGAAAAAACATCTGAGGAGGAAAACTATCTAGAGGTCCACGGAAATGTGACATTAGTTCTATTATATGTAAATAGGGTTGGACAAAAACGATGGAAGCAGGAAAATGGAATAAATGCATCAAAGTTTCATTGTATTTAGATTTTGCGTAGAATATAATTTCACGAACTGTACATGCAATTAATTATTCAAATAAAAATATGAGTTACATCGTGATTGACGTAGGTCGTTGGTTCATTACTTACTGATTAGCTTTATTATTCATCAAGAGACTACAAGTGGTTGTTATTAAAAGTGTAGTAGTAATTAGTTATTAGTACTTACTTATTATCAAATACCCATACGTTTGTGTGCAGTAAATAACGGCATATAATTAAAAATAGATTCATAGAACATTAATGCTTACTTGGTGATTTTGTGTAGCCGCTACTGAACATACTCCATTATTATTTTAAGACTATATAGTAACTAGAATCTCGTTAATTCGAACACGGGTAATTAAAAATGGTGTTAACCTTTAGTGTATAGGCCTACGGGCTACCATTGTGTAGGTACATTTCATTAAAGTCGCTAGCTATAAGTGCTACGTAACAAGTGTCGTAATCATTAGCGTGGTTGCTATGCCAATACCTACGCTATTCCCATTTGAACCGAGATCATAAAACATTTTCCACGTCGCAAATAATTATTTTTCCGCTTTCTAGATTCAATAGTGAATGCTGACCGAGTTCTTATTTCATTTGAAGTTATTCACAAAAACTTGGGGATAAATCTCATGTTTTACTTTGGTTTATCAAAATATTATTTCAATGAGCAATGTAGGCCTATCACTCACCAGAATTGTATTTTATCCATCTTATGAAATTTGTAGGCCCATTTCATTTTTACGATTGAGTAATTTGTACGAAAAAATCATTCTGGAATAATGATTTCTAATTAATAACTAGGCCTATAAGCTATTTTGAGATTTTTTTCCAAGATGATTCGACTATCTCAGTCATGTGAGTCCACTTGACGAAACTTCTTGAGATTTCACATTGGTATTTTGATGAGAAGTTGATAAATAACTGTAATTAGAAGCGCGGGAAATAGTTGCAGAATTATGGGGGGGGGGGGGCCAATCAATTTGACGTGGTTGTGCCTTTTTGAATACATTTTAAAATTGAGATTGCAATTTGCTTGTGATTCCCACAGATACCAACTGTTGAACCAGTTTTTCAGATATCACTTTGATATTTGTTCTATTTTGTTACTATTTAAAAAGTTACTAGATTTTTGCCAATCAAGAATTTTGATCAAATACTCATATATTTAACGTGGCACCTAATTGACAATGTGAACTATCGAATTCATATGAAATGCCGAGCAGTTGATTGCAAGACTGTAGCTTTCAAAATTTAAATTTTATTTCTGTTTCATTGTGTTACTGAAGAACAAGCTAAGGCTTACTCCATTACGGAATTCAAGTACTGAACTTGCTGCTCGAATGACTTGAGTTCATCTCGAACGCCTTCCCGCTCTTCAACTTTTATTCTCTTGATTTCCAGCCACTCTTCGATCAGGATTCATGCTGAAAGACACGTCGGACTTTGCCGAAACCGTCGAGGCGATGATGCGCAAGACGTTGGGCATTCCGCTGGAAGAACAACCCGACGAAGAGGTGAACGAAGACGATACGAAGGGGGGCGACGACAAAGACGAAGACAAAGACGACGATGAAGATGCAGAACACGACGAACTATAGAGAAGAATTTAAATCACGAAATGTTTCTTCGAGCCTACAGAAGAGATACAAAAAGTTGCATGAACGCGCAATCAAATCGAGTCATTTAATTTAATATTGTTTGTTGACTTTTTTTTATTTAATGAGCATTGCACCGGTGCACGACAATTTTTTACGACTTATTGATAGAATATCAGGTTTGCCGCCCCGGTTACGAAAACGCCCGGCCTCCATTTACCAATTACCGTGCGTGGTTTGAAACCAACGCGAATTTGATGTTTTTTTGTTCTGAAAGAGTTTGTGTTTCGGCTGTTTTTGTGTCCAAAACAAATGTTTGAATGAATTGATGTATGTATGTATTTTCAATATAAGTATGGAAACAATTTGGGTTTTTATTTTATCAGTAGCCTTGTTCCTATTTTTTACAGCCAACTGCTACAATGGGACTGGATTAGTGTGAGGTAGGTTGAATTACCCTGCCTTTCCTTCAATACTGGACTTATTTAATTAAATTATTTGATATTAGTTATGCAAAGAGCCAATTAACTAATACAGCCTATTAATACGTAGCACTTGTACGTAATCGTAGATCTGCAAGAGATGATGCATTGTACACAGTGGATATTTTTTCATTATTGAATTAACATCGAAATCGTAATATAGCCTACAGTCATTGTGTCGCAATTGAGGCAATGAATGACATAATAATACTGTCAAGCAGTGGTTGAGAAGGATAATTTACAATCGATTTGTTTTACACTTTTCCTTTTATTGAGTAGAAACCCATGAAGTACTTTCGTTGGCTGTTCGCATTTTATCGAGTAAAGTAGTGTAATCACACGATGGCTGTTTGTCTGCATGGAGTAGAGTAATGTAATTGCGTGGAGGCTGTTGTTCCCTTCCACAGTGTAAATAGATCCAGAGTAAGAAGTGTGTTTCCTCGCTCTTGCTTGAGAGGACCGGTGAATAGTGTTCTCATGTTGTAAGTGAAGAGATATGGAAGTGGTCACTCAGTATTATATTTGAGGGTTATGTGCAAGGTCGTTATATGATATTGTTCAAGTTCTACTGTCAAACAGATGGTATTCTATACACTGAATAATTTTTATTATATTTTGAATCACAAATGGGTGTTTGCCAACAGCGCATTCACAAACACCTTCTATTTGATACTTGATTTACTCTTCATTCTACTCTAAATCTGAACTAGCTCTGTTCAGAAAAAGTGTAATTTAGACTTTAGAGAGTTGACTCGAGTACGACAGATAAACAACGCTAATTGTTGAACTGATGTATGTAAAACTTGAGAATAATGTGTATTATTTTCGTGCTTGAGTTATGTAAAATCTCGAATTTATTTGAAGATTATGTATCAAACTTTCAAAGTGATGTGTTTCAGAGCTGGTTCAATCAATTGCATTCCAAAAAAGTACAGTAGGCCTACCGAGTTGGATAATGACCAAGCAAACCGAGTTAATCATTTTTTTTCGTTCGACCTGTACAGCGAGAACAAAAAAATACGGTTTTGAAAGTACGGTAAAATTGAGTCTTCTCGTACACTTGTTCAAAAACTAATTTCAATTTTCAGGATAAAATGTACAACCAAAGTACCATATTTTATTTGTATTATCCTATAATATCCACGTTGCAATAATTATGACATCTCTATGTATTTATATTATTGATCATATATTATGAAATTTACCAAGGTATAACTTATTCACACACGCCAGCGTTTTCCTGGCAAATTGATTTGATTTGCGTAAATTAATTGACAAAAAAAAATTATTTTAAAATGCAGCCGCCTACAAACGATGGCAGAGACACCTATAGTGTCTACCTAGCAATCTACGTCATTTGCCAGCCTGTTCAGAAGCAGGGAATGCAAATGGTGGAGCGTTATTTTATCATGAAGAATTTAGCACATTTAAGGTATTTAAATGCGTTATTCATTTTTAATTGACATGCAGTTACATATCAGACTGCTTGCTGACCATGATTTCATATTCATTGTTATGCGAATGCACGTTTTGTTACTGAAAAGTGGAATCATGTGAAGCGGAAAATGGCCATGCCGGTTTTCGTCAATTCCCATTTGTTTGTATTCGTATATCATGATAATTTACGTTCATTTTGTAATGTTAGATCGTGTAATTAGTGTGATGAGATACATAACCATCTTTGAGGTGTAGTGCGCTAACATATTAGTTGAGATTCATTAGTTTATCTCGAAATGTATAGGAAAACGAAGCCCACGTTTTTTGTTGATGAATGGGTTGCCTGCGTAATGGCTGCTATTTGCCAGTTAGCAAAATTCGCGAGTGTGCCAAACCCCAAAATGATTGGATGTAGGCCTATACTTTTTTAAAATTACGCCATGCTTCTGTGCGTGATATTCATTGTAGGTAAATTTATGATGAAATTCGTTTAATGTTCCACCGAATATCAATCAGACCTTGAGATCAGCTGACATTGTCAAGGTCTGGGAAAATGGGTGTAAACCTTGCAAAATGCAATTGGTCTATCAGGACAACTTTACCATACACTTGAAGGCTTGTCTAAGCTACAATCACAATAATAATGGTTGGAATGTCTTGAGAAACTTGAAAAATTCTTCTTGTTTTGATGAAGTTAACTGACTGCCCTGACCAACAACCACCAATCAGATTGCTTGATACAACTTGGGAGTGCAAAACAATTAACACTAGGCCTAGGTAGTGATAATTGTAGACCAGCCCCCATTTTACTCGACTGTTGGAGGGTTTGTTGAGCGAACAATAATCATCATAAACTTTCCATCTCTAGGATGTGTGTTAGAATAGTGTCTCCGTAGTCGTATAGCCTATCCATGATTTGGTTGAAAACAGACCGTATAAACCAGTAGGTCTACATGCCCAATTCCAAGCCTGCAATTAATTGATGAACTCATTTTATTTACAGGTTACAAACAAGACTTCAACAAGAATAAATCAGCTCAAGTATTGATTTCAGAAATATATCAATAGACTAGATCTAGAGGCTTTCCTAGAAGTTTGACTCAGATCAAGTGTGTTCTCTTGACTGCTATATAAAAAGTTTACATTCCAACTTGGTTTGGGATCTCCCGAGTCCAAATATGGGGATTCAAGAATTACAGACCTTCCTCGAGTCTGCGAACGTTCCTGGCGGTTGCGTTCCTGTTGACTTGTTGCGTATCGCGCGCAACAATAATTCTAGTCGTCAGTCAAACAATAAACAGCAACGAGGCAAAAACACTGTCCCCGCTCCGACAAGTGCTTTGAGTCTGGTTGTTGATGGAGAATACTGCCTCGACAGACTCTACGGAGGATTCTTCTCAGGTAAGAATGATTTTATTCAACTATCAGCATGTGAAAATATTCCTAAAGAGAATAAGTCCCAGTCCTTACTACAAAAGAGTGAATTAATAATCCTCATCGTAACCTACCATGAAAATATAAATGAAAAAACCCACTAAAACAGGCCTACCGGTACATTGATTTAAAGTCATATACTGGTACTTTATATTATCATACACCCACCAGAATTAAGAGTTGGGTGCAACCCTATAAAAGCATTTGTAATTTTTAATCTGTTTTCATAAATATATAGATTCTAGAGATGTGGTTAATTAAATAAATAAGCCTCGAATTGATTGTATGAGCAAAGCAGACTTGATTTTACTGTAATCGATTTTGCCCCGTCGACAAGGCGACGGCGTACCTAACAAAGGGCATGCATTAAATTAATTTATTTGATGAGAAAGTGGTGGGGAAAGGAATTGTTTCCACCATTTTTTTTTATAGCGTCGACTTGTTATATCTTGTAGTTCCTGCAAGCTCTCGAGTCTTGGTTCTACTTCACCCTCCTCTTCGTCTGAACTATTATTCTCCTCTGCCTACGAGTTATCTACCTTCCCATCATCTCTCTTCTTCCACGCCACCCGATTTACCCCTCGGTTGACTACCCCGTACTTAACTTTCTCCTGCCTCCCCTTTCACTTGGACTCTTCTCTTAGCCCTGTTGTTTTATACCATCTCAGACATTGCTCTCGCTATCCTCTCATCCTCCATTTGTCTCGTATGTCTGCACCACCTCAGTCTTTCTCTTCCATTTCATGAATAAAACAAATACTACATTGATAGTAGGCCTAGTTGTTATACCAGTAGCAAAGTGGTGTAGGCCTATAATAATAATAATAATAATAATAATAATAATAATAATAAATCCTTTATTCTGTAGAACATGGATACACAGTATGTATATGTTATAGAACAAGTCAAGTAGATAATAGAGTAAATATTAAGAGACTGAAGGTTAAAAAAATGATTATGTTACTGCGTTGAGATATTCAAGTACAGAATATGGTGTCATCTTCAATAAATAGCTTCTCAGATCTTCCTTGAATTGTGGTGTGCCTCTTTTTTGTCTAATGCGTTGCGGAAGATGATTGTATCTTGTGTAGATTGGAAGAATGTTTACAAATACAAAATGAATAGATAAAACTGAATTGTTGTAATGTTTGCGTGACGTTGTTTGCGTTACAGACTGGGCTTGCGGCGGCCAGTGGAACCGCATGGTCCAGTTCCTAGCCGTCCTGATCCAGACCGTGCAGGGCAACAACATCCAGCTGGCGTTCTTCTTCAACGGCGCCGTCGAGACGCAGCGCATGTCCGAGTGGATCGCACAGCAGATGGCCGAGCGGCAGAAGATCAATCACGTACGTTGGCCGACCTGTCTTGAGAACAATCTCGGATGAATGGCGGATCTTTATCAAGTCAAGTTGAAATACATCAATGTTATACATTGTTGTTTATACTAGGGATGACATCGATTCTCAAAATCGGGAATCGATTCTCTATGCTCCAGAATCGATTAAAAATCAAGTTGAAAAAAAAAGTTTTTCCTCAAAAAAGTAGTGTAATTTGAAACTTTTTTTTCAACCTTCCCAAGGCGTTCACGTGAAAAATAGCCGCTAGAGACTTCTTTGAACTGTACTGTACCATTTGGGTATTTCCGTCAACGCTCGGCTGTCAGACGTAACCGAAGCGATAGCTTGTGTCCAGATAGTAAAATCTCAGCAATACAGAATAATACAGAATATGGACAACGAAATGAGCACTTATTGCAACGTAAAGAAATACAGTATTGAACCAGAGAATTTTTTTTTTTTCAAATTGATTTTTTGATTTGAGAATCGTTTTACATCAGAATCGATTCTTAATCGAATCTCGATTAATCAATGTTATCACTAGTTTATACCCCATTAAGATTATGGGGTAAATCCTATCTTGTGCTGGGCTAATTGGCATATAATAAATTTAGACATGAATTGATTATAAAATAATGAAAAGTATGTAATTGTGTAATTGTTGAACTGTAATAGGCCTACCTGATTATTAGACGAGCTTAAGCAAGGATTCAATTTGACACCTACTGAAAAAAATTGGTGATCGTTTTTTTTTTTTTTTCATTATCATTTTTTTTGTCGGTTCTCCACAGGTCAAACGGCTACAGCTGTCAACTTCAAACTTTATTTCATTATGGTTCCTCATCTAACTTAAATCTGTATAGTGTTGTGGCATTATCGGATGATAACTTTTTTTTATGAATTTTAGAAATTTCAAAAATACCCGTTGGACTAACACGTCGGAAAAAAAAGAAAATATTTTTATTTTCCAAAAAACGAAATTTTGTGTCAAGTTGAGTTACATTATGATACACATTTCTGAAAACTCTCAGCTTAATCAGGTGAACCATTTCGAAGAAAAACCATGAAATGTGCTAAATTGGTACCACTCGAAGCAGTTTTTACCCATTTCTGAATTAAATGTCACCCAATTGGCGAATGTAGGCAAAAGTTTAGCAAAAAAGTCGACATACTATTACTATCCGCTCGTCTAACAACGCATATATGGCGTTTTCCTAGTATTTAGAGTATGGTACTGTGAAACCTCTATGCTTCGTTCCCAGATCCATCGTTTTCCTGCTTGTATCATTCATTTTTTCTCACCCTACTTCCATATAGTCAATGTTGAGTTTTCCTGGATGGATGGTTCTATTTTCCTGGTCCCTTGAAAAACGATGGATAGAAGTTTCACTGTACTATAACAATGTAATTTTATTCTTAGACTGAAGTCACTAAACCTGAAAATCAAACTGGAACTAAAACTAAAACTATTGGAAAGTGGGACTTGATTTAAAGAATAATATTCCGTGATGGACGATATGAGATGAATGATTGATGATGATGCGGGTCAAGAGAAACTAGTGATGGGAGAATGATGGGGTGGGTACAGGTTGGAGGAAATACATAGATAGAGCACAGAAAACATACACATGTGTGGACTGGGAAAGTAATCATGACTGACAGTATAAAATTAACAGATGAAGATGAACATTTACGGATTATACACATCGACACATCTTAAGACAAACGGGTTGTTTGAAAATGAGAACTTACATAGATCTAATTATTCAAATACTTGGTCACTATTGTATTTCTAGTTATTCGAATTATTAGGGGTGTGCGAATCCATGTTTTTCGAATCGAATCCGAATCCACTTTCAGATTCGGATTCGGTCCAACATAAAAGATTCGAAAATTTCGAATCTTGGCGCCAAAAACGTGGCAACATTGCATTGTCAACTTTCTAGATCGCGTGAGCAAGTGCGATGCGCACTAGCCTGCGAGTGGGTGGGATTGTCATATATAGCCGGCTTTGATTGGCGCTCGGCCGTCTCGAGTCGGACGAACGAAAGTCTCGTCAAAGACCTTAGTATCTAACTTCGTTAACGAAGTTAGATACTAAGATCTTTGGTCTCGTCCTTGTCAAGGTTAGACCACACACGTCACGACCACGCAGTAGTAGGATGACAGATGCCATTTAGCAAACAGCTACGATGTTTATAACTGCGGGTTAAATAAAAATGATGGAAATTGAGAAAATGATGCTTCTTCATGATAGAACATTTATTAAACGTGTTTTCAGTGGAATACCTCGCAGTTTCTAGTCATTATGAGAATGCTGAGATGGGATTTTCACTTCCTGGATCAAGTGTAACTTGATGAGCAGTGTCGTTTGTCCGATTATCA
The DNA here is from genome assembly GCA_964007535.1 of Brachyptera risi. Taxonomy (NCBI): domain Eukaryota; kingdom Metazoa; phylum Arthropoda; class Insecta; order Plecoptera; family Taeniopterygidae; genus Brachyptera; species Brachyptera risi. The sequence continues at coordinate 4,206,406 of OZ023338.1, read as the reverse complement.
CGCTTCACAATGCATGTTAGAAAGATTCGGACTCAAGTTCAGATTCGGTATTTTTTATGAAGATTCGGTTCGAATTTGGTTCGAAATAAAAAACATGGATTCGCACACCCCTAAAGATTATTATTATTATTACTAGGAAAACGCGGGATGCGCGTTGTTAGACGAGCTTAGGGGTATAGAAATCTAGAATGAAAAATAATTTGTCAACCCAATCTACATCTACAGACCTTGGATCACTCCAAACGTTCAAAAACCTTACGAGAATCAGTTATGTCACGGCCTTCCTCTTCATTCATTTCAATCGTTTTGAATTAATTGGTGACACTTGTTGCTATAGATTTAATTGGTTCCCGTAATAGCCTTAAGTGATGGGAAAATGCTTTATAAATGCGTTTTCTTCGTTATTTCTCATCCGATTGATGCGAAAAATCTCTCAAAATGTGCTTAATAGTTTCCTTTATATTCGGCGAAAATTTGAGAGGTCTTGAAAAATTTTGATTTTTCAAGTATTTTCCTCCGGGTTATTCTAATGGGGATTTTTGAAATTTCTAAAATTCATAAAAAAAAAAGTTACCACCCGATAATGCCACAAAACTATACAGATCTAAGTTAGATGAGGAACCATGACGAAAAAAAGTTTGAAGTTGATAGCTGTAGCCGTTTGACCTGTGGAGAACCGACAAAAAAACATAAAAAAAAAACAAAAAAACATAAAAACGAACACCAATTTTTTTCAGTATGTCAAATTGAATCCTCGCTAAAGCTCGTCTAAGGGTCATTCCATGAGAAATCACCCAGGACTGGTTGCTGACACATTTTAGATTATTTTTGAAATTTGCTCATAGATTCCCACATGTCAGTAGATTTTAAAACTGGTAGAATTTTATTTTTAGAATCATTAGTTTAGAAGATATGGGCATAAGAAGATCTGCTGGCGTAGCAAAAATGGTACTTTTAGAGATTAGCGGTTAATTCCACCATCATCAAAGGGGTGAACCGATTGTGACGAAACTTGGGTTACAGGGATTAAAAAATGAGATCTACAGGAAAATAGGCTCAAAATGCTTTTTTTTTTTTGGCGATATAATTCAAGGTCAAAGTATTTCTATCGGAACGTGATTTTTCCATACTTTGGGGTTCCATAAATTGGTGAGGGTTGAAAATATTGAATGGTAATATTTTTATTCAAACACTTCACATATATGTGTACTTGAAAAAAAATATACATCAGTGATTTTGTGCACCCTTAGTACCAAAATTAATTACTGAATGTGACAAAAACTCGAAAATTTGGATTTTCAAGGCTACACAGCAAAAAAGGGGTAAGTCCCAAAAAATTGAAAATTTATATTCAGGCTGAGATATATACAAGGAACAATAATCCAAAAACTTTTAGTTGATTTTTCATCTATTATAGAAGTTACAGCCCTTTTAATATGGTCATTTTCAATGTCCAGCAAGCAATTCGTGGGCACTCGGTAAACTCGACAATCATTCACTTTGCCATTATTATCTATATTCAAATTGTAATTACTACGATTTATTACATTTGATTCAAATCATAAAAGATATGATCAAATAGGATTACATACATTTACACATCCTTCAAGTATTATTTCTCATCAGATTGCTTATCTCAATGCTCAAGTCATAACTGATGTTGTGTGATCGACCTGTTGCAGTGGATAATTCGGATGCTGATAATTTCCTAAAATGTTGCACTCCTTAACCCACGACTTGTCATTAGTTGTTAACTTGAATGCAGTTCCAGGTCCAGCAGGACTAAAGAAATGGACCTCATAGTCCTCATTATCTTCGCAATGTTGCTTCACGATACCTAAATACCACATCTTCTCGTAGACACATGCAACATAATCGTTAACTTTAACTTCACCAGAAACTACATGTTTTTTAGAAGATTTGCTGACAGTGAATTCAAAGAATGGGATTGATTTCGAGTTCAAGTTGATGCACAGATGACGAAAACTCGCTCGTAATTATACGTAAATTTTGGGCCTTCCTGATCACTTTTTTGTGAACAGCTAAAGGATCACAACATATTCTACCAAAAAGGTGATCAATGATATTTATTCAAAAATTGACTTTCATGATAAAAACACACTGTCTTGATTAATTCAACTCCACTTCTCATGAGTAATAAATTTTGATCTGCACTTGAAAATTCTTCAATGTCTTTTATTATGTCAGATTTACCATAAGACACATTGTTACAGCTACTATTTAAATATAATCCAATTGAACACTCCATGCTTGCTGATAAAGATGATGTGAACAGTAAGAACTGTTGACATGAACTGACTTGCCACTACGGTACCATGAGTAGCTGAAACTTGTCTGATTGTGTTTGTCTTAGCCTGTCCAAACTTTCATAGATTTGCCTTTCTCAGAAGTAAATAGCTGAATAATGTTGTACATATGTGTATTTAAAAGAATAATTAAACTAATGGACATATAAATAGATAACTATTCACCTAAATATTCAATTTGAATATATAGATAATAATGGTAAACTGAATGATTGTAGAGTTTACCGAGTGCCCACGATTTGCTTGCTGGACATTGAAAATGACCATATTAAAAGGGCTGTAACTTCTATAATAGATGAAAAATCAACTCAAAGTTTTTGGATTATTGTTCCTTGTATATAGCTTAACCTGAATATAAATTTTCAATTTTTTGGGACTTACCCCTTTTTTGCTGTGTAGCCTTGAAAATCCAAATTTTTGAGTTTTTGTCACATTCATTAATTAATTTTGGTAATAAGGGTGCACAAAATCACTGATGTATATTTTTTTTCAAGTACACATATATGTGGAGTGTTTGAATAAAAATATTAACATTCAATATTTTCAACCCTCACCAAGTTATGGCACCCCAAAGTATGGAAAAATCACGTTCCGATAGAAAAACTTTGACCTTGAATTATATCGCCCAAAAAAAAAAGAAGAGCATTTTGAACCTATTTTCCTGTAGATCTCATTTTTTAATCCCTGTAACCCAAGTTTCGTCACAATCGGTTCACCCCTTTGATGGTGGTGGAATTAACCGCTAATCTCTAAAAGTATCATTTTTGCTACGCCAGCAGATCTATTAATGCCCATATCTTCTAAACTAATGATTCTAAAAATAAAATTCAACCAGTTTTGTAATCTACTGACATGTGGGAATTTATGAGAAAATTTCAAAAATAATCTAAAATGTGACAGCAACCAGATTAATTCAAATTGGGTGATTTCTCATGGAATGACCCCTAATTATTACACGTATCTGCCAGTAGGGGTCACATTTTTTTTTTTTTTCACCCAATGGGTTTCACAAGCGTCTGTATGACTTATCGTGAAGAGGTGTGATAGGAAAGGTGAGGAGCCTCTAGTCGATAGAATAATGTAGGTAAGGGTAATATAACTCCGGTTGTGAGATAGTCAGGCTCTTGGTCGTCTCCGAATCCTCAAGACGAACTGTCTTTGTTTCCAGGTTCTCCGCCACGTGAACATGAAAGGCACTCCGCCCCCTAAAATCTGGTGGACGCAACCCGTCTGCCTGAAGACCTGCCTTCGCATGGCCCTGCGACATCTCGGCGTTGGTCTGGTGAGTGTCGCCTCAAAGCTCTTTGCAACTTGTTCCGCGCTCTTTGCAAGCTGTTTTAAACTCTTTGCAGGCCATTCAAGTTCTTTGCATACCTTTTTAAGCTGTTTAAAGAATATTATTTTGTAATGGACAAAATTAGATGAATGATTGATGATGATGTGGGTTAAGAGAAACTAGTGATGTGAGAGTGATGAGGTAGGTACAGGTTGGAGGAAATACATAGATATTAGATAGAGCACAAAAACCACACACACATGTGTGGACTGGACAATGCGAGTACTGGGAGGTAGGTTCCACAAGAATCAACAAACTCAGGTTTTCCACTACCTTTTCCACAGACTCTGAAGGGAATAACCAACAGGTGAAAATCACAGAAACATTAATAATGAACTAAAACTCACGACATGTTTCGATCTTGTTGGATCTCATCAGGTGAGTATATCAGGTATTCTTAATATTTCTTCCTCTGAAGGAAACACCTGCAAAATACTTCCTGTGCTGGCTTGCCCGGGTCTGCCACCAGAGTGCAATAATATTTTAAAGCTATTTGTAAGCCACATAAAGCTGTCTGCAAGATGGTTTAAGCTGGCTTTTTAATCCACCCCAAATGCTTGCCTCTGGGAATTGGTTTGAACTTTGCGTATCCATACAGGTATAATCTAATGTTATGCACTATAAAACGGCACGTTACACCTCCACGTGTCTCGTAGCTGGTAGCTGGTGCCAAACTAATTCCATCAAATAACTGATTGCTATGCTCACTCGTTAGTTATGAGTACAGTGACTCAATTCAGTGGTACATTCCTTATTTTATTCCCGAGCTTTCAAATAATTCTGTCTTTGTCGAACATTCAATGCACCAATCGGGTAAAGTAGTACAGTACGCAAACAATAAAACTTTTAAAATTACAATAGCTCGATTCTCAATATAATCTGAACCTCCTTCGTCACGCAAAACAGAAAGATCCAGCAGTTCACCCTCATGTTTCCTAGGAATTAGTAAGAGTTGAGTATACATACAGGTATAATCTAAGGTGATATGCAGTATAAAACAGCACATTACACTTCCACGTGTCTCGTAGATGTATTAGGAATTAGTAAGAGTTGCGTATCCACACAGGTATAATCTAAGGTGATACGCACTATAAAACGGCACGTTACACCTGCACGTGTCTCGTAGCTGGTAGCTGGTGCCAAACTAATTCCATCAAATAACTGATTGCTATGCTCACTCGTTAGTTATGAGTACAGTGACTCAATTCAGTGGTACATTCCTTATTTTATTCCCGAGTTTTCTAATAATTGTGTCTTTGTAGATCATATATCGCATAAATCAAGAAAAGTAGTACAAAGCAATAAAACTTTGAAAATCACAATAATTTGATTCATAATATAATTTGAACTTTGAACTTTTTTTTTAAGGTTAAAACAGAAAAATCTGCCAATTCACCCACATGTTTCTTAGCTCTGAAGAGAGTCTATATTGGGAATGAGCAAGAGTTGCGTATCTATACAGTTATAATTCAAGGTCTGATGGTAGTTGCGTATCCATACAGTTGTAATCTAAGGTGATATGCACTATAAAACGGCACGTTACACCTCCACGTGTCTCGTAGCTGGTAGCTGGTGCCAAACTAATTCCATCAGATAATTGATTGCTATGCTCACTCGTTAGTTATGAGTACAGTGACTCAATTCAGTGGTACATTCCTTATTTTATTCCCGAGCTTTCGAATAATTCTGTCTTTGTAGAACATATATCGTATAAATCGGGAAAAGTAGTACAAAGCAATAAAACTTTGAAAATCACAATACAGTCGAACCCACATATAACGAACTCGGTTTTAACGAAATTTCGGTTTTTACGAATTAATTACCATCCCCCTTCAAATCTCCTATCCTTACAATGTTAAATAAAGACCTATAACAAAGTGATTTATATTTCAAAATTCGGTTATTACGAATTTTTTGTCACTTTTCAGCATATTTTGCTCATTATTTTCAGCTATTTCCAACAAAATGTTCGAAAATCGGAGCATTTTGCGTGAATTTATTTTCAGGTTACATTTATTTTGAACGGACTGTACATCGTAGCAGCTGGTGACGCGTACAGCACGTGGTCATAACTCTTGCTGCACCCCCTCCCTCCCCGTCCCGCGCACAGTGGAACGGCCCAAAACAAAACACTCGCTCAATGCGCACTAAATAATAACGTGATGGTGACATCTTCAATGACTTTGTTCATCTATTTTTTGTTTACATTACTTCATTTCCATTCGTGATAGTGTCCTGTAACCTAGGAAATAAAACACGAGAAGTGGGGAGTGGTGGTGTCATGTGATAGCAGATGATAAGTTCTTTATGAAAGGACATTGTTGTTTTCTATTACTTTCTACAAACATACTAAGTGATCATACGATGCGATGATAATATGTCACCTAATACAGTACTATACTAGGGCCTAAGTCGTAAATGTAGGCCTATCTTTATAAATCTCTAAAATTCAAGTGCTGTTATGAAAAAGAGCAATAAATCTCTATAACGAAATTCTGTTTTTACGAACAGATTTTCATTCCCCTTGAAATTCGTTATATGCGGGTCCGACTGTAATTTGATTCACAATATAATTTGAGCTTTGAACTTTTTTTTTTAAGGTTAAAATAGAAAAATCTGACAGTTCACCCACATGTTTCTTAGCTCTGAAGAGAGTCTATATTGGGAATGAGCAAGAGTTGCGTATCTATACAGTTATAATTCAAGGTCTGATGGTAGTTGCGTATCTGTACAGCTGTAATCTAAGGTGATATGCACTATAAAACGGCACGTTACACCTCCACGTGTCTCGTAGCTGGTAGCTGGTGCCAAACTAATTCCATCAGATAATTGATTGCTATGCTCACTCGTTAGTTATGAGTACAGTGACTCAATTCAGTGGTACATTCCTTATTTTATTCCCTAGTTTTCGAATAATTCTGTCTTTGTCGAACATTCAATGCACCAATCGGGAAAAGTAGTACAGTACGCAAACAATAAAACTTTTAAAATTACAATAAATCGATACACAATTATAATCTGAACCTCCTTCGTCACGCAGAACAGAAAGATCCAGCAGTTCACCCTCATGTTTCCTAGCTCTGGAGGGAGACTGTATTAGGAATTAGTAGAGTTGCGTATCCATACAGCTGTAATCTAAGGTGATAAGCACTATAAAACGGCACGTTACACCTCCACGTGTTTTGTAGCTGGTAGCTAGTGCCAAACTAATTCCATCAGATAATTGATTGCTATGCTTGCTCGTTAGTTATGAGTACAGTAATTCAATTCAGTGGTACATTCCCTATTTTATTCCCGAGCTTTCGAATAGTTCTGTCTTTGTAGAACATATATCGCATATAAATCAAGAAAAGTAGTACAAAGCAATAAAACTTTGAAAATCACAATAATTTTATTCACAATATAATTTGAGCTTTGAACTTATTTTTAAGGTTAAAACAGACAAATCTGCCAATTCACCCACATGTTTCTTAGCTCTGAAGAGAGTCTATATTGGGAATGAGCAAGAGTTGCGTATCAGTACAGCTATAATTCAAGGTCTGATGGTAGTTTGGATCCATACAGCTGTAATCTAATGTTATGCACTATAAAACGGCACGTTACACCTCCACGTGTCTCGTAGCTGGTAGCTGGTGCCAAACTAATTCCATCAAATTATTGATTGCTATGCTCGCTCGTTAGTTATTAGTACAGTAATTCAATTCAGTGGTACATTCCTCAATTCATTACCGAGCTTCCGAATAATTCTGTTACCGGCACAGTAGCTGAGTGGTTAACGCACTTGCTTCATGTGCCCGGGAGGTAGCGGGCATGTCGGACCCGGTTCGATCCCCGCCACCGTCCATCTTTACAGGGGTTTTTCGTGGTTTCCCTCTGCAGTCTAGGCTAATGCCAGGATGGTTCCCACAATATAGGCCATGACCGCTTCCTTCCCACTATCCTTCCAACTACCCATAAAAAATCATCATCTCATCATCTCATTAATCATTCATCCGACGCCAATAAATCTTAGTAATCATTACAGTGCGTCATTAAAACCCAATATAAAAAAAAAAATTCTGTCTGTGTAGAACATTCAATGCACAAATCGGAAAAAGTAGTACAGTATGCAAACAATAAAACTTGAAATCACAATAATTCTATTAACAATATAATCTGAACCTCATTCGCCACGCTAAACAGAAAGATCCAGCAGTTCACCCTCATGTTTCCTAGGAATTAGTAAGAGTTGAGTATACATACAGGTATAATCTAAGGTGATATGCACTATAAAACAGCACGTTACACTTCCACGTGTCTCGTAGATGTATTAGGAATTAGTAAGAGTTGCATATCCATACAGCTGTAATCTAAGGTGATATGCACTATAAAACGGCGCGTTACACCTCCACGTGTCTCGTAGCTGGTAGCTGGTGCCAAACTAATTCCATCAAATAATTGATTGCTGTGCTCGCTCGTTAGTTATGAGTACAGTGACTCAATTCAGTGGTACATTCCTCAATTCATTACCAAGCTTCAGAACTGAAAATGAATTTAAATTTTCATACATCAACTTTGGTATTTTTAGATCAACTTTCTCAAAGGTTGTATTTCTTCACTGTGCTCCGCTTTCCCTGTCGAGAGTTGTTGGCGGATGTGAGTTCTGTTGCCGTTTCACCGCTCCTTCTGTACTTGAAAATACTGATTTCCTCGGTTTTCACAGCCAATTTTGTACACAACTAGGGATATACCCTAGCGATGTCAGCAGCTGTACTCGGCATACACTGCCTGTGTTCGAAACCTACGATAAAACAGCGCTTTCGTTGTAAAAAGATGAAAAAAATGGCAGTGTTTGGTGATCTTGACTTTTACCATGAATTTTGTATTATATATTGGGCTCAACGACGCACTATAATGATAACTAAGATCTATTGGCGTCCGATGAATGATTAATGAGATGTTGGGATGATGAGATGAAAGATTTCATAGGTAAAAAGGATTGCATCCGCTCGTTCGTAGCCCCGAATAACCTAGCCGTGTGCAACGTCGAGCAAGTGAAAACGATGTTCGATTGTTTCCAGATGTGCACGATGGACGATCACCACCAGGAGGTGATTGCGTACTGCCGCGAGAACAGCTGCAGCGGCTTGATGGCCGACGACGGAGAGTACGCCGTCTTCGATCCGCCGCGATACTTCTCGTCCGAGAGCCTCAAGCTCACGTACAAGGTAGGCTCGTCTTACGTAACCTCACTTTTAGCTCACGTACAAGGTATTACGTAACCTCACTTTTAGCTCGCGTTCAAGGTAGGCTCGTCTTACGTAACCTCACTTTTAGCTTGTGTACAAGGTATTACGTAACCTCACTTTTAGCTCGCGTACAAGGTAGGCTCATCTTTCGTAACATCACTTTTAGCTCGCGTAAAAGATAGGCTCGTCTTTCGTAACATCACTTTTAGCTCTGTACAGGGTATTACGTAACCTCTCTTTTAGCTTGTGTACAAGGTATTACGTAACCTCACTTTTAGCTTGTGTAAAAGGTGGGCTCATCTTGCCTAACTTCACTTTAGGTTTGTGTATAAGATAGGCTCGTCTTATGTAACCTCACTTTTAACTCGTGTACAAGGTGAGCTCGTCTTACGTAACCTCATTTTTAGCTACTCTTTAGCTACTTTTAGCTCACTTTTTAAATACTTTTTATCCTTGATTGTAGGCTTGGTTTACTCATGTTTTTTTTTTCATTGACACTCACAATAAAAATACAATACCGGTACACTACAATAAAACTTTTATATTAATAAAAAAATGTATTTACAATAGAACATAATCATTTTAATTGATTATTTTAATTGCAGTGAATGATTTGTGACGCACTATATAACGGCTCTTAGCATGGATTTGTTGTGTTTTGTAGCTGGTAGCTGGTGCTAAACTATTTCCACCGATAATATTGCTTTTCTTTCGAATCAAGTCGAGCCAGATGCGATGGAACAGTAACGCTTCGCGCTGACATCATTTCTGACGACCTCTTTCCGCATTTCAATTTCAGAACTTTCAATATTAATCACATTGATATCTCAAAAATTACGGCCGTGAGAGTTTGCGGCGTGAAATACGAGCGCCCGCGGTCTCTTAACAATGATTTGTAATGGAAGATGTGTGGAAAGTCGATTCTCGACAAATGTCGATAAAATCTTGCGATTATAGCTATCGTACCGATACCTACACAGAGCTATGATACGAGTTGAAAAACAATTGCAAAGTTTGATAATTTACTCAATTTACCATTCTTGTTGGTTATTAAAAACATTGGCACGTTCACTTGTATACAATCGTTCTTGTATTGGTTAATAGAGCAACTGTTGAGCGTACAATGCCTAATTCCCAGTTGAAATCAGTGTCGTTGTTCCATTGGTTATATTGTTGTTAGTGTCTTGAAAATACGTGATTTTATATCTTGATGATATCTTGATGAAAAGCGATACATATAGGCCCAGTGTCTGTGTCCACTCTAATGCTGAACCACTGATGTTTCTAAGTGTTTTGGTTTCGCTTGTGGACGACATAGAACTCTCTCGCGAGATTGAAAGTACGCAAGCTGTATTCTTGCCGTCTTATTTCTCGCGCTGGAAACAAACTGTTTGAAGGATTCCATGATAACAATTATATATATATATATATGTATGATTTGAATATATCTTCATAATTTTAATACGGTATATATTAATATCTCGATCAGGATTTGAGATTAAAATTTTTGTATTGTGTAATTTTTCATCGAACGGCAACTTCATTGGGAAGTGTTCTATAAAGTGATTGTAAACGTGGAAAAGTGGATAGAGAACCTCCTGGGATTGCAGGTGTATTATCTGTGTCCGCTCTAATGCTGAACCACTGATGTTTCTAAGTGTTTTGGTTTCGCTTGTGGACGACATAGAACTCTCTCGCGAGATGAAAAGAGACGCAAGCTGTATTCTTGCCGTCTTATTTCTCGCGCTGGAAACAAACTGTTTGAAGGATTCTCTGATTCTTTTTTATTATTATTATCATCGAAATCTTGACACAACCCATTGTTTCACTAAGAAGGCAAAGGATGGAAGTTCAGGATCGTTTGAACGGGGCACCGCAAGGGCGATCTTACCACCCTAAAAAATAGTTGGACGAGCTTTAGCGAGGATTGAATTTGACACACCATACTGAAAAAAATTGGTGTTCGTTTTTATGTTTTTTTGTCGGTTCTTCACAGGTCAAACGGCTACAGCTATCAACTTCAAACTTTTTTTCACCATGGCTCCTCATCTAACTTAGATCTGTATGGTTTTGTGGCATCATCGTATGATAACTTTTTTTTTATAAATTTTATAAATTTCAAAAATACCCATTAGAACAACACGTCGGAAAAAAAGAAAATATTTTCATTTTTAAAAAAGATGAAATTTTGCGTGAAGTCGAGTTACATTTTGATACACATTTCTGAAAACTTTCAGCTTGATCAGGTCAGCCATTTTGAAGAAAAACCATAAAATGTGCTAAATTGGTACCACTCGAAGCAGTTTTTACCCATTTATAACTTGAATGTCACCCAATTGGCAAATGTAGGCAAAAGTTTGGCAAAAAAGTCGACATACTCTTACTATCTGCTCGTCTAACAACGCATATATGGCGTTTTCCTAGTTAGATATAATATAGCTCATTCAACACATTGTACAAATTATTGCAATAAGTTGAGAAATGAAAAACAATTCAAAAGTTATCTTGGAAAAAGTTTTCAATCTTCTTTCTCAATACATCTTCTCTTTCTTCTATTTTTCTTTCATCTCATTTCCTTCTTTTCTTCCGAATCGTCCCTGCTTGATCCACTTTAAAACTCACTCGTGTAGATAGAAAAAGAACTTCAGTCTTTTCTCCCATTCTATGATTCTAAACTAAATAGGGCCAATATGCCGACCTCGGTAGCTCGGTCAGCTGAGGCACCGCTTCAGAAACTGAAGTCTCCGTTGCCCGTGGGTTCGATTACCGCATAAAGGCCCATTCACGATTAAACTTGACCTCAAACTTATTCCTTCAACTTATGGCTGTAAACTCACGATTTTATATGCTCATTCACGACACACTTCCACGTTCCAAGTTTAGCCAATGGGATTGCGACTTTTTATTTCGATAATGACGTCATGAAAGATCGATAGAGCTGAAATACACAGCTGATTTGTTTGTTGACAGTCCAACATAACCTAACCTATAATTATACCTATTACCATTGCCATATTATTTACTCAATGCCATTGCTAATTATTGCTGTAATCAAATGGATCGAGCTACCGTGGATTTGTTATTGCTTCAAATTATACAGATGACAATGACGATTGGTGTTGGCCAAGAATTGCTAGAAATTAAGACGAACTTTCGTGGAATCTTCTGAAAATGGCGGACGGCTGCAGGTTTGAAATCGATGTGTCTATAACGCGTCATAGGTTTGGAGCAGCGCTGTTTGGTCAATTCCTACGTTCGACGTGAACTTAAGAAACCAAGTTTGGAGTTTGCAAACTTCTACATTACTGCTACTGTTAAGGACTAAGTTTAATGTTGTCGTGAACAGTAACGAGAAATACCATATGACAAACAATTTGTAAGTTCCCAAGTTTACGGTTAAGTTTAATCGTGAATGGGCCTTGAGGCATGGGTTTTTGTGAATGTCCTCTCACTCATCATTTCATAGTGTCGTAATCACCTGATCATTCGTACCCCCGTATAACCTAGCTGTTAGTGGGGTCGTTGAGCAAACAATAATCACCGTCACGACGATTCTAGTACGTCTTGTGATTGTGACGTACGTCGTTTGTCCGCAGGGCTCGCTGGAGACCAAAGAGTTTGTCCTGAGCGAGGTGACGAAGCTGCTCGGCCTGAGCACGGAGAGGATGTGCGTGCTCGGCGCGCTGCTCGGGAACTACGTGCTGTCCGAGGCCGACCTGGCCGACGTCTACGCTCGGCTCGGCATCAAGGAGCCGTCTACGCGGGTGAGTTGTGCGCGCACTTTCAAACTGACGACCAAGATGCATTGAGGGTTGCGTTTGTCCGTTGGAGATGGTGTCTTCATTTCCTATCCCTCCCATGTTAAAAATATGTTCCAATTCACGGGCCACATCCCAAGTACTATTGACCGTGCGTAGATAAATGGTGATAAAAGGAACTAACGTTACGTTCAAGGCCGGCTCGCTGTCATCAAGTTTTCCAGCCTATCAGCCGTTTCTACAAAAAAAAAAAACAGATGTAGCTGCGATCCATATTACACGGAAAAGTCCTCACGGTATGGTACGTGTTTTCAAGATAAGTGAAGCCACCATCTCCCGGCCGCAAACAAACGCAACCCTCAATGTATCTTGCTGACGACAAACGTTGACTTATACCATGTTTTGACTCCCTTTGTATTCATTTGTTGACGTAGATTTTAACGATTAGGTAGGCTAAATAATAATGATATTATATTTTCATTTTATATAGTACTAATTTTATGTAATTTATATACAGTGAAACCTCTATGCATCGTTCCCGGATCCATCGTTTCCCTGCTTGTATCATTCATTTTATCCCACCCCACTCCCATATAATCAATGTTACAATTTCCTGAATGGATGGTTCTATTTTCCTGGTCCCTTGAAAAACGATGGATAGAGGGATTTCACTGTATATAATTTTATTAGACACAAAAAGTAACAATAGAATGCGCTTCTAAATCTCAATATGGCCGACGAATGAATACAAAAGTTCAGTCAACAATGTAATATTCCAATCAATGTCATTGTTAAAAATATGCACGCGCTTTATTTTGTGACTTATCTAGTTCCACTTTTTAACACTAGTAGCATACCTGCATCTTTTTCTGGCGCATATTTTACGCTCGCTAGTAACCGATTATGTGTCATCAAGGTGCGTAGAGTTCTCGATTACACTTCGTATGCGTATCTCGCTCATCTTACAACGCGTTTGCCCAGTTTCGAATAGTCGACAAATCATAAAGATGGGTTCCGGATGTTCGGTACGGCCGGAAGTGAACGTCTGTCTGGTTCCGCAGGTTCCGACGGAGCAGCCGATCCGGGTGCTGGCTGCGTTTGTCAAGGGCCTGCCGAGCGTTGACAACCTGGACACGCTGACGGAGCAGGTGTTGGGCTCCGCGACGGACAAGCGGGCCGCACGGTTCCAACAGAGCGTCAAGTACTACATGAACGGCACCAAGGACGGCTTCCTCAGCTACAAGCCGCAGCATTCCGGTGAGCACGCGGCTGAAGACTAACAACTAGCACTAAAGACCAACAACTAGCAGTAAAGACTAACAACTAGCACTAAAGACTAACAACTAGCACTAAAGACTAGCAACTAGCAGTAAAGACTAACAACTAGCACTAAAGACTAACAACTAGCACTAAAGACTAACAACTAGCACTAAAGACTAGCAACATTGTGTTGCGACCGGAATTTTTGGCGGAATTTTCTATTTTGATGAAGAAAAACTGAAAAAGTAAAATGTACTCAATATTTCAATCCCTGACTGACTTGAACTTCTACTTCTGAATTGATATTATTTTACGGCCAAAACCAACGACCGAGGGGTAAACAACTAGTACATTTGGTGTACAGCTGATCTCATGGGATTTCAGAAAGATTTCAAGGTGTTTCAGTGAGATTTCACGGGATTTCAGAAAGATTCCACGAGATTTCAGAATAATTTCAAGGAATTTCAGGAAGATTTCAAAGTATTTCAGGGAAATTTCTAGGTATTTCAGGGAGATTTCACGGGATTTCAGAAAGATTTTAACGGATTTTGGGAAGATTTTGTGACGAGTGTAAACCAGATTCTACCTGCCTGTACTGGCGACTAAAGTAGTTGTTTGGTATTGTTCAGCTCGGCGGCCCGAGAAGGGAGCCGCGAGCGTCAAGGCGGCCGACAAGACGGACAAGACTGCGTCGGACGACGGCGGAAAGAAGGACGACTCGCTCGACTACTCGCGGCTCGCGTCCGAGACCATGGAGAGCGAGGTGAGGCAGCCAATCGCGACGTCACGTTCGTGACGATCGAGATTATTATTGAAATTCGTCACAACCTTGAACTAGATTTTGATTAATAATTACTGAGACGTTTAGCCGAGTGGTTAATACACTGAACCGTCATTCGGGAGACTGGGATTCGATTCCCGCCGTGTTTGACACTCCTTACGACAAGAGGTTTTCGTGGTTTTCCTCTGTCGTTCAGATCAATACTGAGATGGTTCCTTAACAACAGGCCACGACCGACTCCTTCCCACTATCCAAAAACACCTAATCAAATAACCTCCTATCTCATCATCCCACCATCTCATATATCGCCAATAGATCGTAGTCATCAGTACAGTGCGTCGTTAATCCCAATATAAAATGAATATAGTAAAAAAGTGTGGTTATATTGCTTTAAATGTCATGCTAAACATCTGAGGCTATTCGTAGAGTGTTGATATTTTAGTTGATGTGCCATGATTTAAGTACTCGTTGAAGTTCGTCAGACGTATCGATGCCATAGAAAATGTTCGACAGGTTTGCTTTATTAAACATGTTCGGGTCGTAGTTGGAACAATGCACTGTAAAACGGCTCTACATGTACCGTGTGTCTAGCAGCTGGTAGCTGGTGCCACAGCAATTCCACTGGCGTTACGTCCCTCTACGCAGCCGTCGAGGGACTTTCACGGGGCGGTGGCACAACCAGTTGTGTCCTTTTTCAATTTTTTAAAGCTGGCCCAAACCCAAAACTAGTAGAAACTAACTGCTGGATCTATGAAGGGAAAATTTTGAACGCAAATTCAACGATAATTTTGATTGGGAATGTAGCAACAATTCTGAAAGAATCTCTTACGAAACGTAGGTCTATGTAACACTCTTCCATCTAAATCAGGAGAGAAATTGACACAAAGTTGATAAAAAAAAATGGTTTAGAAAATATGGTTATTTTTAATATTGTCATAATATGGCAATATTGAGAAAAATCATATTTTCTAAACAAAAAATGGAGACTCGAGATGCCTCAAGAAGATCTTGAGAAAAATTCAGTATGGTTTTATGTAATTTCTTCCATAAATATTAATAAATATTTACGTCTAAATATTTACGTGAGCTATAAACAATTTTTTTTTCAAGTTTTGATGTTATTAAAAAAAAAAAATTGAAAAATTATCAACAAAAATAATTAATTTCAAACATCTTTAGCGTTGAGTATTTTGTATAAGCAGTGTGACCACGCTTGGAGTACCTTACCCACCACCGAACAAACACGTCACTGAGAAGTGTGGTCGAGTGGTTGGGAGACCGGGGTTCGATTCCCGCCATGGTCGACCATCCTGACAGGTGTTTTTCGTGGTTTCTCTCTGTCGTCCAGGTCAATACTGGAATGGTTCCTTAACAACAGGCCACGACCAACACCTTCCCACCATCCAAATACACCTAATAAAAATAACCTTTCATCTCATCATCCCATCATCTCATTCATCATCCACCGACGCCAATAGATTGTAGCCATCAGTATAGTGCGTCGTTAAAACCCAATATAAAAAAAAAAGAAAAATCTTTAGCGGTGAGTAATTGTATAAGCAGTATGACCACGCGTGGAGTATCTTATCTGCCACTGAACAACGACGTTGTTTCTCGTTTCCAGCAGGAGAGCCTGGCGCGCTACCAGGAGGCCACGGCCCGCTCACTGCCGGCTCCGCAGATCGTCATCGAGCCGCCCACCGGCCTCGTCGACCCCGTGGCTCCGCAGAGCAAGCTGCTCAACGGCACCACCCTGCAGCTCAGCTCGTCCAGCTCCAGCTCAAGGTAAGCATGTGGTTACACGTAACATAACCTCAATGTCTTATGCTCGATCTAAGCAAGGGGTTACGCGTAATATAACCTCAATGTCTTACGCTCGATGTAAGCAAGGGGTTACGCGTAATATAACCTCAATGTCTTACACTCGAGGTAAAAACTAGGGCTGTGCAAGCAGAGCTGTTCGAGCGAGTTTCGAGCGAGATTGACTTGTTTCGAGCGAGTTTTGAGCACTATTTTAGTTGGAGTGAGTTCGAACACAAATTTTAGTTTGAGCAAGTTCAAGCACAAATTTTATGGAATATTTAATTTAAAAAAAAACATTGTTAATAAAATTATATCTTGATGTATAGCAGTGAATATAAAAAAAAACAATATGACCAACCCTTGAACAATACTCCATTAACATTTTCGTGAAAAAATTAAATTAAAAAAAATTATTGTTTGAGAAAAACGAAAAATAAATTTCATTGCTGAAAAGTTCGTCAAAACCAAATAATCATGTCCATCATTGGTTTTCATTTTATTTTCATTTTTTTGCAGTTTTTAGTTATCTAGTGCAAAGTTTGAAGTGGATACAATCAATATTAAAAAAGATAGCCACGAAAATCATCACTTCCCGGTTAGAATCACGACAATTTTGTATTGCGTACAAGAGAAACCGGGCGAAACTACTTGATAAGTTCGCTACTGATGAGCTATTTGGTCGGCTAAATTTTCCACCACGCCCACCACTACAATTATTTGTGATATTTCAATAATTTTAATATATCTAGTAATATTTCGATCAGGATTTGAGACCGAAATTTCGATATCGTTGTAATTTTTGATCGATTGGTAACCTTAATGAGAAGTTTCCTTTAACGTGATAGTAAATGGGTAAAAGTGGATAGCGAGCCACCTGGGATTGTAGCTGTGTTATCTGTGTCCACTCTAATGCTGAACCACTGATGTTTCTAAGTGTTTTGGTTTCGCTTGTGGACGACATTAAACTCTCTCGCGAGATAGAAAGTACGCAAGCTGTATTCTTGCCGTCTTATTTCTCGCGCTAGAAACAAATCGAACAACTTTCAACTACGCTTCTGGCTTGATCAGTCAATTTGTTTGCTTGGAAAGTCAAGGAGGTTAGATACTAAGTGACATTAAAAATATTCAGATACTATTAGTATCTAACCTCCTTGGAAATGTCAGATGACATAATGGACGTGGGATTTCTTGAACATCGTCCATTAATCACCCGCTCATTGGTACCCTTGAATAAATGCAGTTGGTGAGGTTTAAAGTTGACAATAATTTTTATTTTTTTTTAATAATATCGAAACTTGATACAAAATCATTTTTCCCCAATTAAGGCTATGAATGAAAGATGGGATCGTTTGGACGGGGCACCACAAGGGCGATCTTACCACCCCATTTTTATTATTTAAAACCAATGAGTACTTTATTTGTAGGCTACTGATAAAATGTACAAAATGAGTATTTTAAACCAGTACTTTATATTTTTTTTAATAACATCGAAACTTGATACAAAATCACTGTTTCCCAATCAAGGCTAGGCTTTTATATAAAAGGCACTTTATAACCCCACTTTCTGTATTTCAGTGCAATCAACTTTTGTCTAATATCTTCAAATGCAGTTCATTTCGAAATATCATTTGTTCGAATCTGCCTTTTCTAGCCTTGTGTTTTACTTATCGCGCGTGTGTGTGTGTGTGCAGCTCGAACGCCCCGTCCCCGAGCCGCCTCACGCTGGACGCTCCGAACGGGTCGGCCAAGCAGGCGTCCGACGACGACGAGAAGGCCAAGCCCGCGTGGCTGCTCAACATACCGCACGAGGTGAGTCGAGCGAGAAGAAGACCGTTTGCCGCCCTCCGTAGCTCGATCGGCTGAGGCATCGCTTCAAAAACCAAAGCCACCGTTGGGCGTGGGTTCGAGCCCCGCATAAGTAGAGACATGCAGACATAGTTTCTATTTTTTTTTTTTATATATAGCATTTATAATTTGAAAAGTAGCACTTTGGTGCATCTATTATTTTGAAATATCGTGTGTTTTGTGGCGCAACAACGTTCTGTAGCATAACAACAGTACGATTACGGTAAAACCACTAAATAACGTACAATAGGCATTCAAGAGAAACACCCCAATTGATATTTTTCAGAAAAATAGTCTCCACAAGCGGGTTACGCCGACGCCTCATTTTCCAGATTCCCCAACTAACTTCACCTATTTACACCTCAATTGACATAATTTTGGAAAAAAAATAGCATCTATAATGCTTCTATTCTGAATATAGCATCTATGTTGCCAATGCATTGAAACATAGCGGATTCAGACGTTTGTCGCCTTTTCAAAAACCTTATAGGACAAGACCAAACGTTTTGAAAGATGAAGAAATATCAGAAAAACATGTAAAAAAGCACTTTTACATTTCATCGTTTTTATAGCAATTGCTATTTTTACATGTCTCTCTCTACGCATAAGGCATGGGTTTTTGTGAACGTCCATTCACTTATAATTTCACAAAACTTGGAACTTTTGTTGTATATAATTTGTTATATATTTGCCCGTGCTTTGTTACCAACTGCCTCTATGTCCACTCTAATGCTGAACCACTGATGTTTCTAAGTGTTTTGGTTTCGCTTGTGGACGACATTAAACTCTCTCGCGAGATGGAAAGTACGCAAGCTGTATTCTCGCCGTCTTATTTCTCGCGCTGGAAACAAATACATGAATAGTTCGTTGTATTACTACTAGATTACTCACTATCAGTAGGTTCAGATATTTGGACAATGAAGCGGTACATATTTTCAACTTTGGTGGGATAAAGAGTCAAGCCGTCATTAGAGACCGGTAAACCAACGCAACCCTCAGTACATCTTTGTCATCTATGTCCACTCTAATGCTGAACCACTGATGTTTCTAAGTGTTTTGGTTTCGCTTGTGGACGACATAGAACTCTCTCGCGAGATGGAAAGTACGCAAGCTGTATTCTTGCCGTCTTATTTCTCGCGCTGGAAACAAACACGTGAATAATGTGTAAATATAATTTTGTAAAACAAATTTAGTCCTTACTACTTGGTGACTCACGATCTGTAGGGTCATAGATTTGGCCGATAAATTGGTATATACGGTACTTTCAGCATTGGTGGGAAAGATGGTTGAGCCACCATTACAGACCGACAAATGAACGCAACCCTCAATACATCTTGTAACTGCCTCCATGTCCACTCTAATGCTGAACCACTGATGTTTCTAAGTGTTTTGGTTTCGCTTGTGGACGACATAGAACTCTCTCGCGAGATAATAAGTTTGCAATTACGTTTGTCTTCTTGCTTCTCGCGTTAGAAACAAATGTCCCTATCAACTTGATTATTCAGGCGTAAATGATTGCTTTTGGTATCCATGGATATTCATCGTTACTCAAACGTGTTGATCGTAGATGAACGTCGTTCAGGAGACCATGGCTCGATTCCTGCTACGGTCGACCATCCCAACTGGTGTCGTGGCTCGGGTCGTAGAAGTGAACAACTCTGAAACTGTATTCCATTGAATAATTTCAATATCTATTTCCCTAATTTTAGCGAATAGTAGAAGTCATCTCAATTTTAATAATCACAATGAATTTAGACAATGAATCTCTATGAGTCATGACGTAGGCATTACCAAATCCGTGTAGAAACGTAAATAGAATCGAGTAATGTCTACGTCGTCACTCGGGAGAACGGGCCGAGTCCTGGGGGACTAATGGCTAATTTCTGATATTAAGATGATGATTTCCAGTTTTCTCTAAAATTAGGGAAATAAATATTGTCATTATTCATTAAAATCCAGTTTTAGAGATGTGATGTCCTTTAAAACTATTTTAGCCACCCTCGGTTGCTCGGTCAGCTGAGGCACCGCTTCAGAAACTGAAGTTACCGTTGGGCGTGGGTTCGAGTCTCGCATAAGGCATGGGTTTTAGTTAACGTCCTTTCACTTATCATCGCTTTATCGTTTCATAATCACCTGCTCATTCGTACCCCCGTACAACCTAGCTGTTGGTGGGGTCGTCAAGCCAACATTATTTATTAAAACTATTTTAAAACATGATCTTGAGTCACCCATAATTTCTTCCATCATACACCGACGCCAGTAGATCTTTGTTATAATTAAAATGCGTCATTTAACCCAACTATTATACTGTAAAGAACCTGCGTCTGACGGTGTGTGATGTACTTGAATGTGTTAGACAGTGAAGAATGTGCGTGTTGAACGTTGTTTTGACGTGGTTGTCGTGTTGGCGCTGGTTGCAGGTGATGCGGACCACTTGCGAGCGTCACGAGAAGGGCCTGATGTCGCCGCTTATCTACCAGATCTTCACGCAGGTACGTTGTCACCATCCCCTTCTCTCACAGCTGCGTTGCTACGGTGATATCTCTCCCTCTTCTCTCCCCTTCTCTCACTGCTGCGTTGCTACGGCAATATCTCTCCCCTTTCCTCTACGTTGCTATGCCGATATCTCTCCCCTTTCCTCACCACTACGTTGCCATGCCGATGTCTCACTCCGCTACGTTGTCATGGCGATATCTCTCACCTCCCCTCTCCACTACCTCCTCATGGAGATATTTCTTCCTTCACTCCGCTATGTCGCCATGGCGATATCTCCCCTCCCCTCTACGTCGAAGCATTGCACACCGGATAACCTCCTAATATTAATTTAGAATAGTCGTCACTTTCGTAGATAACATGTCTTTCAAATAATTCTCTATTCAATTGTGAGTATAAACTTTCTATCCTGTTCTGAATGAAATCGATTTGATTGATGAAAATGAGCTCGCTCAATATGGGTCGAAAGAAGCTCGCTCAAACTCGAAACACTCCATGCAAAGCCTTACTCAATACTTTGATTTCATTTTTCAAAAAAATGATAATTTAATGAAAATCCTTTTTTTGGGATTTTGTTCGTAAGTTTTATGCATTTTTTTAATGGCGCAAATGACCTAGATGTCAACGCGAACCACAGCAACTCGAATTTGCCGTGCCGTCAAAATGAATGAGCCAATCACAGCCTTACCGGGCTTGTCGTTCACTGTGACCTTGAAAGTTGGTTCAAGTTGAACATATTGCCGGACGACAGACTTGCCGTGATGACGTAGACGACATCACGGCCACGGTTATACCCAAACTGTTGGTTCTGTGTACGGACTATCGACTCTAAAGCTCAATCACTATCGACGTTGCCGTTGTTATTGCATCGATTTGATATATAATTACCTTGAGTCCGCGATATAATCAATCGTTTGCCGTGGTAGTATGAACGTTCCAAATCATTTGACGTCCTTCGGCACCCGACAAGATTGCCAGCATGTAAAAATGCCGTGGCTCTATGAACATACCTTTAAGGTCCAGGTTTACTTTCGGGTATCGTTGTTTCCGCGTCCGCTAACCGCACTTATTGTCCAGGGCGAGATCAAGCTGCCGGTGCTGATGGAAGAGGAGAGCCACCGAGAGGTGCCGAACATCCACCTGATGTTCCGCCCGATCAGGCAGATGGTGTACGCCGTGCTGTTCAACGTGCACCACCACAAGTACCTCGCGTCCAAGAGCAACGGCGCCAAGGACAATGGCGCCAAGGACAACAAGTCGGGTGAGTCGACGGCGCAATGTTCCGACAGTTGGGATCTTACAAAATTAAAGTACAGTGAAGCCTTGACAACCTGTTTTCATCTTTTATGTGGCAAATATTTGTTCAAAACGGAAGGATACAAAATTGAACCACACTGAAACTAGGGATGACATCGATTCTCAAAATCTGGAATCGATTCTCCATGCTCCAGAATCAATCAAAAATCGATTTTGAAAAAAAAAAATTGAAAAAAAAAATTAAAAAAAAAAATTGAAAAAAATGAAAAATTTAAATTTAAAAAAAAAAGTAGGGCCTACATTCTCATTGAAGTAGTGTAAATTGAAACTTTTTTTCGACCTTCCCAAGGCGTTCACGTGAAAAATAGCTGCTAGAGACTTCTTTGAACTGTACTGTACCATTTGGGTATTTCCGTCAACGCTCGGCTGTCGGACGTAACCGAAGGGATAGCTTTTGTCCAGATAGTAATATCTCAACAATACAGAATAATATGGACAACGAAATGAGCACTTGATGCGACATAAAGAAGTACAGCAATAAACCAAAAGAAAGAAATTTTTTTTTTTGAAAAATCTTTTTTTTTTTTTAAATCAATTATGTTTTTTTTAGGACCGTTTTACATCAGAATCGATTCCTGATCGATTCTCGATTAATCGATGTTATCCCTAACTGAAACCTTAACAACCTGTTCTAATCTTTTGTGTGGCAAATATTTATTGAAAACGGAAGGATAATTTTATTTACTTATTTTGGGTTTAACGACGCACTGTACTGATGACAGAGATCTATTGGCGTCGGTGGATGATGAATGTGATGATGGGATGATGAGATGGAAGGTTATTATTATTAGGTGTTTTGGATGGTGGGAAGGAGTCGGTCCAGGCGAGGCCTGTTGTTGAGGAACCATCCCAGTATATTGACCTGAACGACGGAGGGAAACCACGATAAACCTCTGTTGGCGGGAATCGAACCCGGGTCTCCTGAATGACAGTTCGGTGGGTAGGATAATCATTATTCTCAACGCTATTCAAGGGACTCAGAATCGAAGGAATATTAAACTTCATTGGAATTAGGGATAACATCGGTTAAGAATCGATTCTGATGTAAAACGATTCTCAAGCAAAAAATCAATTTTTCAAGAAAAAAAAATTCTTTGGTTTAGTGCTGTACTTCTTTACGTTGTAATAAGTGCTCATTTAGTTGTCTATATTATTCTGTATTGGTGAGATATTACTATCTGGACAAAAGCCATCCCTTCGGTTACGTCTGACAGCCGAACGTTGACGGAAATACCCAAATGGTACAGTACAGTTCAAAGAAGTCTCTAGCAGCTATTTTTCACGTGAACGCCTTGGGAAGGTTGAAAAAAAAGTTTCAAATTACACCACTTTTTTGATGAACTTTTTTTTCAAATTTTTTTTCAATTTTTTTTTTTTTCAGAATCGATTTTAATACCGATTAAATAATTTTAATACTGATTTTAATATCGATTTAATACGATTTTAAATAATACCTGTGACCGTTATTTCTTCTTTCGAGATTTTACGAGAACCTCTTTTATCAACGTCTCCGCGTGTCGGCATGTTTCAGACGGTGACTCTCCTCTGCGGCCGCAGGGCAAGGATCCGAAGGAGGCGTACAACAAGGAGGTGGCCAACATGACCGTCAAGGAGTGGGTCTGGTCCAAGGAGAACGCCTTCCGCACCCCCCACCAGGTGGTGCCCGAACAGCTGGGCTGGGGCGTGCCCACCATACAGCGGCTGTGGTTCGGTACGTTTCCACCGCTCGGTGACGCACTTCTTTGCCTTGGTCACTTTCTATTGCCTTGGTCACAGTAGAGTAGAGAGTGGAGACTCTACTGTGACCAAAGCAATAGCTGAAACATCATAATCTCGTGTGTACCTTTCATCTCTATGTGTTCTATTAACGGGCTCGCCACTATGAGTGAGCCTTTCTCTACTCATGAATCTCAGCAAGCTGCTGTTCTCTCTTTCCCTTTCACCTAATTCATATGTTTTCCTGTATGAATGGTTTTATATTCCTGGTCTTTTGAAAAACGATGGATAAAAGTTTCACTGTAGTATTAGGAAATGATATTAGGCCGCGTGTCTTGCTTGGGTTGTCCAGACATTTTCTGGAAACTGCAGTCAAGACGAGCGTGGATTCGAGTCCCGTATAAGGTTTTTTAGACGAACGCTAGCGGAAAAACCTCCATCCTAGTTTGCCAACGCAACCCTCGTTACACGTCGGCAGTGACCTTGACTCGGCGTGTTGTTACAGGTTCCTCGCTAGACGACAAGAAGCGGCGGTTCCGAGCGTTCCTCACGTGCATGAAGTCCGACTCGGCTCTGATGATGAACCCCGCGTACGTCCCGCAGCACCTGCTCGTCATGGCCACCGTGCTCAGGTCAGTCCACGCTCGTACAACTACTCTAGACCCTCGTCGATACAAACACGGTTAATCCATTCACAGTTGGTGAAAAATGTGGAAAACCGGCACAGGTAGCTGAGTGGTTAGCTCACTTGTTTCGTGTGATCCGGGAGGTAAAGGGACATATCGGAACCGGTTCGATCCCCGCCACCGTCCATCTTTACAGGGGTGCATCGTGGTTTCCCTCTGTAGTCTAGGCTAATGCCAGGATGGTTCCCACAATATATGCCACGACCGCTTCCTTCCCACTATCCTTCCCAATACCTAAGAAACCTTCACCTCATCATCCCATCAGCTCATTAATCATTCATCTGACGCCAATTGATCTTAGTCATCATTACAGTGCGTCGTTAAAACCCAATATAAAAAATATAAATCGATTTTTAATCGATTCTGGAGCTTAGAGAATCGATTCCCGATTTTGAAGATCGATGTCGTCACCAAACGCAACGTGAATACGTAATTCCTATGACTAGTTATTGTTTGTAACGTGTTTGTTATTGTTTTTTGCTGGCAGGTACATCATGTCGTACAAGGGTAGACAGATCCTGCGCAAGCCCGAGCTAGACGCTTTCATCGCCACCGCCTTCTCCCCCGATCTCATGAACGCACAGTACCAGCAAGATCTACAGGTAAGGTGGCGCAACTCGTTCGACGAGGAGGACAGCTATCTAAAAACTTTTTCTAGACGAGCTTTAGCGAGGATTCAATTTGACATACTGAAAAAAATTAGTGTACGTTTTTATGTATTTTTTTTTTCTTCATGTCTTTTTGTCGGTTTTCCACAGGTCAAACGGCTACAGCTATCAATTTCAAACTTTTTTTCATTATGGTTCCTCATCTAACTTAGATCTGTATAGTTTTGAAGCATTATCGGGTGGTAAATTTTTTGTTTATGAATTTTCGAAATTTCTAAAATACACATTAGAACAACACGGCACAAAAAAAAAGAAAATATTTTTATTTTCAAAAAAAATGAAAATTTTGTGTGAAGTCAAATTACATTCTGATAAACATTTCTGGAAATTCTCAGCTTGATCAGGTCAGCCATTTTGAAGAAAAGTGCAAAACAAAATTTCAAAATTTTTAAGCATGAAAAGTGCTAAATTGGTACCACTCGAAGCAGTTTTTACCCATTTCTGAATTGAATGTCACCCAATTGGTGGATGTAGGCAAAAGTTTGGCCATAAAAGTCGACATACTATTTCTATCCGCTCGTCTGACAACGCATATATGGCGTTTTCCTAGTTTAATAACATCGAAACTTGATACAAAATCATTGTTCCCCAATTAAGGCTATGGATGAAAGACAGGATCGTTTCGACGGGGTACCACAAGGGCGATCTTACCACCCCATTTTTATCATTTGAAACCAATTAGCTTCAACTCTAGGACTGCGCTGTCCGTAACCCTTATTTTCCGCCGCAGATAAAAGTCTTTCAGTTTCCAAAAGTCTGGAATACATTATGAGTAGAAACCGTTTTTGTGTTACATCCGGACATCACCATCATTGGTATTGAGAGTAGACAAAACACACGAATGTTGATATCTTCCACTTTGAACTAAGTAGGCCTATCTTGAGCAATATTCACTTTGTTCCATTAGGGGACGTTCATAAATTGTCACACTTTTTTAGGCCACTTTGAACCGCCCCTCCCTCCCATGTCACAGTTGGTCACAAAACCTATTACCCACCCCCCTTTAAATACGTCACAAATTCTCATACGGGCCCCTCTAATAAAAAATTGAAATTAACAGCCAGCAAAGGTGACAATCAAAATATTCATTTCTTTATGTTTGCTTTTTGAGTAGTCGAACTTGATAATTATTTGATATGCATCTGCTGTTTTCAGGGTGGGTATAAATGAAAGAATCTATAAGAATGGCACCAAATTCATAGAACAAAAAAATGGTACGTCACACAGTTGCCTCCCCCCTCCTCCCCCCTTGTAACACCTTGTCACAAATCTTGACGACCCCCTCCCCCCCTAAGCTGTGACGTAATTTATGGACAACAGCAGATGTAAAGTTCATCATTAAACAAAAAGAAAAAATGAGTGATGGGCCTAAATTGATATAATTATTAATTGAGCCTATCATTCTAGCAATTAAAGGTCGTCTAGAAGGGAAATTTCATGACATCCAAAAACTGATGTAATTATTTAGAATCTTCTGATATCCTGCGGTGAAACCTCTATCCATCGTATTTCATGGATTAATCGAAAATCGATTCTAATGTAAAATGATTCTCAAATCAAAAAATTAACTTTTCAATTTTTTTTACCCATTTTTTTCGGGTCAGTGTTGTATTTCTTCACGTCGCAATACGTGCTCATTTCTTTGTCTATATTATTCTGTATTGTTGAGATTTTACTATCTGGACACAAGCTGTCCCTTCGGCTACGTCTGACAGCCGAACGTTGACGGAAATACCCGAATGGTACAGCACAGTTCAAAGAAGTCTGTAGCAACTATTTTTCACGTAAAACGCCGCGGGAAGATAAAAAAAAAGTTTAAAATTACACAACTTTTTTTGAGGATGAACTTTTTTTTAAAAATCGATTTTTAATCAATTCTGGAGCTTAGATAATCAATTCCCGACTTTGAGAATCAATGTCATCACTAGTAAATATAGATGCTATATTTATACAACTCTGGTTAAATAGGAGCATGGTGGGACGAAATGAATGCTATTACGGAAAGTCTAACCGTTGAAACCGTCTAAAGTCTAACTCTAACCGTTGCGCTTGTCCAGCTTCCGATGGTATCCGGCCGCGGCGTCCAGCTGGCGGCCATGTTCATGTCGGGCGTTGAGAACGCGCTGCTGGCCAACGACGCGTGCGGCGCCCCCCTGCCGTGGCTCATGTGCTGCCCGTGGCTGTACTTCGACGGCAAGCTGTTCCACCACAACCTGGCGCGCACGGCCGTCGTCAAGAACCTGCTCGAGCTGTGCGACCGACGCATCGACCTCGTCGTCAAGGTCGAGCGCATGCGCAAGGCCGTGCTCGAGGGGTTGGACGTGCAGTTCTCGACGGCGCAGCCTGCAGGTGAGGACCCGGTTCGGTTTAGCGAGGTGGCGGTTTGAGTACGGGAGAAACGCAGACATTTTTAGTACTTTCTAGATGATGGTAAAAATAAAAACTATCTGAAATACAACTCAACCCTGATACTTGATTTTTTTTAATTCAAATAATTGGGCCTACGGTATTAATTTTCTTAATGTTAGTGAAAACTAAGAGTTGTCGGTTCTAATACGGGAGAAATACAGACATTTTTAGTACTTTTTAGATAATATTTTAGTAAAAACTATCCAGACAACAATTCAACCCTAAAACTGGATTTTAATTAAAAATAATGACGGCATTTATCTCCCTGAATTGAGAGAAAACTAGAAATCATCCCCATTTCAGAAATTATGATCAATCTATTTATTCTTCATGGATCCGGCCCTTTTCCCGAGTCATGACGTAGACATAACTCGACGCTGTTCATGTTTATGTTTATACAACAAAATCAGTAATGCCTGAGACTCGTTAGTTTAAAATTAGAGAAATTAATAATGATAATAATAATAATAATTCATTCATTCCGTGAAACATTTCTGCATACATGAGATATACATGTTTATAGAATAAGTCATTTAAGTCAATAGCGTCATCGTTCGTTGAGCGCTAACGACGAAGCGGTTCGACTCGACGAGATATCGGTTGTATTCATCGACTTGGATCTAGTAAAATGTCGCTTCTGTGGCTTGGCCAACTATCCCATTTTGGTAGAAACTGCAACTGGGCCGGACGTGGGTTCGAGCCCCGCATAAGGCATGAGCTTCTGTAAACGTCTTTTCACTTATCATCACGTCATCGTTTCGTTGCCACTCATTCGTATCCCCGTATAATCTAGCAGTTGTTGGGGTCGTAAGCAGCATTAAAATAAAAATAGTATCAGGTCCAAACTTCTTTGATCCGTCAGTATTTTCCGCTCGTCATCACCGACGTAGCACCACCTCTTGTCCACTCGTTTCCGATTGGTTGTTATTCCCGGGTAAGGTGAACGGCTCGATTGTTTTGTTTAGGCCGTCACCCGGCCGACAGTTATTCCTTCCCGCCGGGACTCCGGATCCATCCGGCAAACTGTCTCGGTACGTACTTGGTGATCCCCCTCCCCGCACGCTCCGCCCTGCTCCCGCTAGGACCGAACCCTCTTTAAACTCCCCAGAAACTGTATATACGAAAATCTTGTCGTCAAAAAAACTCGCACTGCGGTCATCTTGACTTTTCTAAAACTGAACTTCTTTCAAACTGTATTCGTCCACATTCCCTTCACAAGCTATAATAACGTCGGAATTAGTGTGGGTGCTACCTGCTTGCCATGCGTTCCCCCCCCCCCCCACCGTAATTGTGACGTTCATCAGTTTATGAAGAAAATGGGGGACAAATACGTAAATAAGAAAAAGTTCAGATTGGACTGATTCGATTGACGACGGGATAAGTTTTCACGACGATGAGATTTTTTTTATTCATAAGAACAGTTTTTGAGAAGTTTGGTCGACTTATCTCGCCACCCGATTGTAACCCACCCGTAACGTCGCCCTAACTGTCGGTACTTGCCGTGACGTCTCCGCTGAACGACCTTGAATGTTGTTTGTGACCCGTGTGCCTGTTCATACAATCATCCACGTAGAAGGTCGTCGACCAACATAACGAACGCTAATGTCGCCGTTTTATTTTCACGGTGTTGTTGAACAACTTTTATGATGAGTAACGCAACTACGTCTTTCTAATGCGCTGAATCTTCGAAGTTACAACAAGGCTATTTGTTTATCGAAGTTTCTAAGATTGTTCTGTTTGTAGACGACTTTCTTTCGTGGACGCGAGTATAGATTGTCAGTTCAACATTTACGATGAGTAACGCAGCTACGTTTTTCAAAAAAGTTGAATCTTTGAAGGTACAACGAGGCTATTTGTTTATCGATGTTTTTACGATTGTTCTGTTGTTAGGCAACCTTCTTTCGTGGACGCGAGTATAGATTGTCAGTTCTCGTAAAGCTTTTTATGTTTGCTTGGTTGGTGTTGTTGCCCGATATGACGTAATTCTTCTGCGTGTTACGCAGTAAAAACGGTCGCTCGTCGGAATCAGTCTTGTCGTGGCACTGCTTCGTATGTGACGGAAGGAAAAAAATACCCAAATGGGTTTTTGGAATACATTGAAACCTCTATCTATCGTTTTTCAAGGGACCAGACAAGTAAAACCATCCATAGGCTACAGGAAAACGATCCATCCAGGAAAATTTGACATTGGTTATATGTAGAGACATGTATACATAGCTTCTATTTTTTCTCACCATAGCATTTTGAATTTGAAAAGTTGCACTTTGGTGCATCTATTATTTTGAAACATCGTGTTTTGTAGCGCAACAACGTTCTGTAGCGTTACAACAGTGCGGTGTCGTAAGATCACTTGATAAAATAAAATAAACATATAAGAGAAACACCTCAATTGATATTTTTAGAAAAATACCGTCCACAAGCGGGCTAAACCTACGCCTCATCTGCCGCCTGCATTTGCAACTGCACTTTTTTCCAAATTCCAGCTAACCAACTCTGCCCGTTTACAACTCAATTGAAATAATTTAGGGAAAAATAGCATCTATAATGTTTCTATTCCGAATATAGCGTCTATATCTCCAATACATTGAAACGTAGCGGATTCAGATGTTTGTAGTGCTTTGTCGCCTTTTCAAAAACATGATAGAACAACATTAAATGTATTGAAACATGAAGAAATATCAGGAAAACTAATAAAAGAGCACTTTCAGATTTCATCTCTTTTATAGTCTCTAGTTATATGGAAGTGGGGTGAGAAATAATGAATGATACAAGCAGGAAAACGATGGATCTGGGAACGATGTGTAGAGCTTTCACTTTATTTCGATTTTTCATCTTATTCCGTTGATACCTGATTACTACAGTGAAACAAACCTCTATGCATTGTTCCTGCTTCTTTAATTCATTTTGTCCCACCCTACTCCCATATAACCAGTGTAGAATTTTCCCGGTCGGATCATTTTCCTGCACGTATGGTCTATAGTAGGGATAACATCGATTAATCGAGAATCGATTAAGAATCGATTCTGATGTAAAACAATTCTCAAATCAAAAAATCGATTTTTCAAAACAAAACAAATTTTTTTTGGGGGGGGGGGGTTAGTGCTGTACTTCTTCACGTCGTAATAAGTGCTCATTTCGCTGTCTATATTATTCTGTATTGTTGAGATATTACTATCTGGACAAAAGCTATCCCTTCGGTTACGTCTGACAGCCGAGCGTTGACGGAAATACCCAAATGGTACAGTACAGTTCAAAGAAGTCTCTAGCAGCTATTTTTCACATGAACACCCTGAGATGGTTAAAAAAAGTTTCAAATTACACTACTTTTTTGAGAATGAACTTTTTTCTTTTTTTTTTTTTCTTTTTTTTTCAATTTTCTTTTCCAAAATCGATTTTTAATCAATTCTGGAGCTTAGAGAATCGATGTCATCACTAGTTTCACTGTACTGTATTTTGAGTCGACCATTTCAATGACGATATTTGCCATCTCGTCGCTCACTCCGACCCACGACTTGTCTTTGCAGTGTCGCTGCGCGCGAACGGCGCCGCCAACGCACTTCACGACGCTCGAACGGGCGTTCCCGGCTACCCGATGTCGGGCCGCGGCATGAAAAACTTTGGCTTCCACCCGCTCAACGCCAACGGCAGCGCGTTTGGTGCGGCCGCCGCCTTCCAGAATGGCGCTTACACGAACGGCACTTACGGCAACGCAGGTACGGCATGCTTGTGTCTGTTGGTGTGGTCAGGAAAATGGCCTGAGGCTGAATATATGAATTGGGTGAACTGGAAAGAAAGAAAGAACAGCAGCTCACCGAGATTTATGAATATAGAAAGAGCTACTCATAGTGGAGAGCTCGTTGATAGAACACAGAGATGAAAAGTACACACGCGATTCTGACGTTTCGGCTATTGCCTTGGTCACAGTAGAGACTCTACTCTACTCTACTCTCTAGTCTCTACTCTACTCTCTAGTCTCTACTCTACTCTCTAGTCTCTACTCTACTGTGACCAAGGCAATAGCCGAAACGTCGAAACCTCGTGTAACTTTCATCTCTGTGTTCTATCTACGGGCTTTCCACAATGAGTAGGCCTTTCTCTACTCATAAATCTCGGTAAGCTGCTGTTCTTTCTTTCCCTTTCACCCAATTCATATATTCAGCCTCGGGCTATTTTCCTACCACACCACTCGGCCACGCGTCTCAGTATGCAGTTGGTGATGATAGTGTGAACGTAGATAACAGTCGGAAGAGAAACTGTGTGTGATTGTGACGGTCGTCCGCCTGTCCTCAGCTCTGAACCGCGGCGGTCTGATCCGCCGCAGCGTGCCGGCCCGCGGCGGTCAGCTCGAGGTGGCCGGCGTCGTGGTCGGCCAGTGGGGGGCCAACTACGGCTCGAGGGGGGGCCACGTGCAGAAGCCCCAGTCCACCGCACGGCAGCACTTCAACCACCACTACCCGCCGCAGGTAACGTCAAACGCTCGTTGAACAGCGCAAACGAGAACTTGAGAAGGGCCATACAGTTGAATGTTCAATAATATCTATTCCATTTTCACTTGTTTCCAATATGGTTTCAATATACGCCGGTAGGAAAATATCATTACATTCAACAAATATCTCAAATTTCTAAAAGAAGCGAAATATTTATCAAATGTATTCATCAAAATAAGTTCCATATATTTTTAATTCACAATTTCAATTCAAATTCAAAAAAGTTTTATTCCAAAAATACTTACAAATTACAATAACATATAGACAAAATTACATATACAATTATAATATAATACTAAGTTCTAAGCTTTTCACAATTGAACATTTTTTAAAATCAAAATTGAAAATTAAATTAGGCCTACTTGAATTGCACTTCTCGTCTTTATGTCTCCATTTAGGTATATATTACGATACGGCGTAAGCGAGAAAGCTCATGAGTTGACAATTTCTTTTCTCAATTGTTTGGAATTTTTCAATTTTCAAGTTCCCAATTTGACTGCACAGAATGTTATAATAAATTGCAGTGATCTTACGTTGGTAAACCACGTATAACCTAGCTGTTGATGCGGTCGTTGAGCAAACAATAATCGTCGTCGGTGTCGTTGCAGGTCACGTCCGTGGGCGGGCTGAAGAACTACCGCGGCGGTGCGATGGCGCACGCGTTTGGCCGCTCGAGCTACGGCCCGGGTCGGGGCGCGCGCCCAGCCGTCGGGCCGACCCGTGCCGCCAAGAAGAACAGCGCGGCGCGCAAGAAGAAGGGGCCTAAGCAGGGCAAGGGGCGGGGACTCACGGTGGAGGTGGCCAACGGGTGAGTCAGTCACTTCATATCACCTCAGTGAGATACGTTACTTGTCGACCTAACCTAACCTAAACGGGTGAGTCGGTCACCTCACTAAGATACGTTACTCCTGCGACCTAACCTAACGTAACCTAACCTAACCTCAACTCGAGTCAGTCAAGTGGTGGCACCTGATTTATTCTCATAAATGGTAGGCTTGTGCAAACATGGTTTTTTGAAGTCGAACTCAAACCCAAACTTCAGACTCAAGATTTCTCAAACTTTACTCAAACTCAAATTCATCTAGACATTTTCACTAGCATGAACTCAAACTGAAGAAAATAAATCACACCTCGATAAAACGTTTTCCGTCGCTCCCTTCTTAGTGACGCGGTGACTGTCGGCGCCCTGTCGGTGATCCCGACTCCTCTCGAGACCGACGAGGACAGCTACACGGAGACGCTGGCGACGCTATCGGGCCAGTTCGAGGACGCCGTCAACCTCAACGCGATCGCCGCCAACCTGAAGGCCGGCGACATCGTCAACGGCTTTGAGCTGGGCCAGGGGGACGCCAAGGGCGGCGTCAAGGCGCAAAAGTAAGCGGGGCGGAAGTTTGTCAGTGGTGTAGTACGTAATTCGAAAGAAATTTGAATTTGAAAGAGGGCCCGGAGGCAATGACATTATTGGAAAGTAGGACTTGGACACTGTTAGAGTGACCGCAAGGAACGTAGCTGTCGGTGACGTCGTTGAACTTACAATATTCATCGATGATTGATGTTCTTGTTGATCCCCTCAGTGGTTGACCTTCAAGTGCAAGATCAAGGTCAAGCAACAGTCTAGAGAACGTTAACAGATCTGTCAGGAACGAGATGTGGAAACGAAACTCTGCTTGGATTGCTTTGTACCACCCTTGATGTATTAGACCCTGTTGAATTTGAATCGACCCAATGATACCCATTTTGAATAATAACAGTTGAAATAATCAAAATACAGTGAAACCTCTGTAGTATGTTTTTCAGGGGACCCGACGGAAAAAAACTCACTTAAGTGAAAAGCTTACTAAAGAAACTTGGTGTGTATAGGAAAATAGCCTCAGGCTGAATGTACGAATTGGGTGAAAGGGAAAGAAAGAACAGCAGCTTACCGAGATTTATGAGTAGAGAAAGGCCTACTCATAGTGGAGAGCCCGTAGATAGAACACATAGAGATGAAAAGTACACTCGAGATTCTGACGTTTCGGCTATTGCCTTGGGTCACAGTAGAGTAGAGAGTGATGAACTGATGAAGGCTGCTTGTTCATGTGGGTGGGTGAAAATTAGGCGGGGTGGTCCCCCCCCCTCCCTCTTTTCAACTGTTTCAACTGCCAGTTGGAGCTACTCCCACGTTGGTGATTCAGCAAGGCCTTTTTTATCATTACATATTAGGTAATGATATAGAAGGCCTCGAGTAATGATATAGAAGGCCTTGAGTAATGATATAGATGGCCTTGAGTAATGATATAGACGGCCTTGAGTAATGATATAGAAGGCCTTGAGTAATGATATAGACGGCCTTGAGTAATGATATAGAAGGCCTTGAGTAATGATATAGACGGCCTTGAGTAATGATATAGAAGACCTTGAGTAATGATATAGAAGACCTTGAGTAATGATATAGAAGGCCTTGAGTAACGATATAGACGGCCTTGAGTAATGATATAGAAGGCCTTGAGTGATGATATAGAAGGCCTTGAGTAATGATATAGAAGGCCTTGAGTAATAATATAGAGGGCCTTGAGTAATGATATAGAAGGCCTTGAGTAATGATATAGAAGGCCTTGAGTAATGATATAGAAGACCTTGAGTAATGATTTAGAAGGCCATGAGTAATGATATAGAAGATCTTGAGTAACGATATAGACGGCCTTGAGTAATGATATAGAAGGCCTTGAGTAATGATATAGAAGGCCTTGAGTAATGATATAGAAGGCCTTGAGTAATGATATAGAAGGCCTTGAGTAATGATATAGAAGGCCTTGAGTAATGATATAGATGGCCTTGAGTAATGATATAGAAGGCCTTGAGTAATGATATAGACGGCCTTGAGTAATGATATAGACGGCCTTGAGTAATGATATAGAAGGCCTTGAGTAATGATATAGACGGCCTTGAGTAATGATATAGAAGGCCTTGAGTAATGATATAGACGGCCTTGAGTAATGATATAGAAGACCTTGAGTAATGATATAGAAGACCTTGAGTAATGATATAGAAGATCTTGAGTAACGATATAGAAGGCCTTGATTTTAGTTACTGAATATAAAACAAATGTCTGTAGGCCCACACCTGACAACAATCAGTTTGAACAGTGAACATGGCCGCCATCACCCACTGTTTCAAGTGATCAAGTGGGTTGAGCTTTTAACACGGAGTTATACCTAGTGCGATAGTACAGTGAAACCTCAATGCATCGTTCCCAGATCCATCGTTTTCCTGCTTGTATGATTAACTTTTTCTGACTCCCACTCCCATATAATCAATGTTAAATTTTCCTGGAGCGATGGTTTTATTTTCTTTGTCCTTTGAGAAACGATGGATAAAGGTTTCACTGTACTAGATACAACTCCTTGATCTCACCACCCCAAATCACCCGTTGTAACACCTTATTTCTGTTTCCAGCTAATCCATTCAACTGGACCCGCGGGTGTTCTACGGCCTACGTGCGACACCCCCCCCTCCCCACCCCCCCACGATAACGACGGAACCAGAATACCCGACGAGTTTTTAAATTGTGATAAAATGAACGAACGGCGGGCGTCGTCGTCGGAACTTTGCCCGCCGTTTGTCGCGAGGAGAACAACCAATCAAAAGACTTGAACCTTGTCGACGGATGATGCGAGAAGAACTGGACTCGACAGCATGTACAAGACTACGACGTCTCTTCGAGAGCGGCAACCGCGCGT
The DNA here is from genome assembly GCA_964007535.1 of Brachyptera risi. NCBI lineage: Eukaryota > Metazoa > Arthropoda > Insecta > Plecoptera > Taeniopterygidae > Brachyptera > Brachyptera risi. The sequence goes on along the minus strand of OZ023338.1, from coordinate 4,170,573 downwards.
CGGAACGGACGACAGTGACGAACGTTGCGCGTTGCTATCGCGCCGTCGAGAATCGAATTATTTTCTAAAATGCCAAATAAAGATAGTTTCGTCAGACTGATTTACAGACATAAGTGAAGATTGCCGCGCGAGAAAAGTATTGTGATTTGCGTTTTTTGATAGATGAACGAAGACTGTTTTTTGTCGCGGCGTTTTTCGTTGCGATGTGTCCTCGCGTGCCGAGGGCGAGAAGCGACGGATTAATTTATTTGAGTGAATCGAACATTTTTGACGGTTCATTCGTTTACGAGAGAAGAACGCGAACGAGAGAAAGAGAGAGAGAGAGAGAATAAAAACTGTTTTTAAGCGCCGCTAAACGATGGTTCTATTTTTATATATTTGTTATATTGTTACAATAATACAGCATTGTATTTTAATATGGTGTGACTTCTATATGAAAAAGATGAAAATTACCAAGTTAAATGGATAGCACGGGGAATGTATTTTTCAAAGTCGGCTGGCTGAGTGGAATTTTCTAAAAATTTAATTTGATAGAATATTTTTTATCAAATTGTGGAATTGTTGATTAGTCGATGGGCGCTGATTTAGTTTTGACCGTCGAGGAGCGAGATGCGGAGATGTTTGCACGTTGCGATTTGATTGCTTTGCGCGCAAATCGAATCCCGATCTCCGGTAGCTCCCGATGCGTCATTTCTTTTTCAATTTCCATCGGCTAGTTTCAATCAATTCCTGAGCCGTTTCGAAAGTAAACCGAGCTACATTTTGAAAGACGATACGAATCGTGGCCAATTTTACAGATGATATTGTTTTGTTTTTTTTTAGAAACGATTGCTATTTGGAAATAATTTCGGATAGTCATTTCGTCAATCGAACACGCGATCCGATTTGCTACCAATTTGACATGAAATAAATGGAGGATACCACATCTGCGAGCAATCGCATTTTAATAAGACATCAATTCGGGGTATTTTCTACAGAAAATACGTACCTCTCAAATTATCCTTTCATATAATTTGATCAAGATCAATTGAGAGAGAAAAAAAACGAGCAACATAAAAAAAGTTGACCGCTAAATACACATACACATATACACGCAGATGAAAACATATATTTAATCGGTCTTATCTTTGAAAACGAATCAAATTTGAAAAGCATAATAAACTCTGATATACGTTTCGATAAAATGCTTTGATATATTATGACAAACGTGGCATAGATAACGACTACTAGAAACGAATAAAATATTGTTTTGCGATAAAATCGACACCTCTTACGACAAGAGGCGCTCTTCTATGCCTGAAGACTGCCTCGAACAAACACCTACGTATGTTGAAAAAAATCTTTCTTATTAAAACAAAGAAATGAAATGACATAATGAAATTTACAAATAATTTCTTTTTAAAGAAATCTTTCTATAATCAGAATAGTAATATAATTAATTGTTATTATTATAAAATACTATACGAGTAACTTAAAATTAATTCATTTAAGGGGCCCACTGATGACATGAGAAAGCTATTACCTGGTAACTATTGTAAACTAAATATAGTAATCTAATTTGTATAATGTGAAAAAACAGAAAACATGATTACAAAATTTGTTCTGCACCTAGTTTTAAAAAAAAAATGATTACTTAATTGTTGAAAGAAAAAAACGATGTTTGTGAAATTACACATTTTATGTGTTTATCCGAAAACGGAAAATTGTTTATATAGAATACGTGAATATGATATATATATATATATATATATATATATATATATATATATATATATATATATATATATATATATATATATATATATATATATATATATTATATGACTAATAATCTGGGTGAAAATTTTTTATTTTTTTCCTCCAACGTAAATGTACGTATATGTAACTTTAATAGTATATATTTATCAAACACAGTACCGTAGCAGCTTTAGTGAAGGATTATTGCTTCAAGTATCGGCGTTGAAACATCGGTACACACATTTTAGGGTTAATTATATATGAATATACTGTACCTTACAATAGTTAGCATCCACGTGAGAAATATTTGCACAACATGGATTTAATAGAAGCTCAGTTGAGAAGCAGCTTCAGAAATAATTTGTTATTTTCATTCAATTTATTAATTTAAAAATATATTATAATTTTTTTCTGGTTATTTAGATTTACATATTTGCAGTGTAACGTAGTTTTTTTTTCTTTTTCGCTTTTTGCCCGTAATTTTAGGTAAAATGCAGTTACAATTTGTCAGTGTAATAAAATTTGAAACAAACTTGAATAATGTAAGAGATTGGATTTAATCTGTATAATAATCTATGTTATATGCTGTAATGTTGTTTTGTTTTCAATTAGTGGGATGAAAAAGCGTTACATTGTTGCGATAACCGTCGTACGTGAACGTTTGATCAGCAGATTATCATTAATAATGATACCATTTGTTGTGAGAATTCATCTTTCAAATATATTAATGCTATATAAATATAAAAATATGATTATAAAAATATTAGGTGGGCCCCTAATTTTTTCAACTCCCCCGCAATATTTGTTTTTTGGTTTCGTTAAACCAAGAAATGAATGTTGGAGAAACGAAACAGATGTGTCTATATTATTTTTTAAATATTGTCAATTTAGATTATGATTTTTTTCCTTTTCTGTGTTTCAAAACTCGAAACTGTAAGCACATTTTCTGGGGGAAAACTGTTTATAATATATTAAGGATTTGCATAATTTAAATTTAAACAAAAGCGAATGGAGAAAATTTAAAGCCCAACTGATTTAATCTGTTTCAAAATGAGATTTTTTCGAAGACTTCGTCCCGAGGTCGAATAGAAATTTTGTCGTCAACCGACGTAAAAGATGATTCTCCACAAAATTCGCTGCGTACGGTGAATTCTCCATTTGCTTTTTGTACTCTATATAATGTTTAACTTACCTGTATAAGAAGTGTTTCAAAAAACCATCATTATTGGTATCCATTTATGTCTAAAAAAAATTAAAAGAGGAAGTTTCTTGGAATTCAATTTAGATGTAGGAAATATAAAAAAAAACTGATCCTTTTTTTGGCCACTAAGTGTTTAAAAAAATGAAAATCTAAAATCTTTTTCAAGTGAAAAAAATTATGTGTCCAAGAATGTATCCCGTTAATTAATACTTTTAAATAATGAGGTTTGTCGTAATAATTGTCATTAATAAATAGTAGTCCTACAATATAAAAACTTATTACGTATACACATCCAATATAATAAGAACTATTGTTCTATAAACTTGATGAAAAAAAAAAAAATTGAGAATATCAACTAGAAATTTTGTCTTTCATGTGCATGGGTAAAATTGAATGGTAAGAGAAAACAATTTGGGATTGCGAGCACACTTTATGATAAAATGCTGATGATTGAAAAATTAACTTATGATTTTGTTGTCGTTGGTTATTTGAAAAACAATTGTTAACAATCATCCTTTTGGCACAAACTTGTATGTCAAAAAAATTATATTGAAAAAAGAAATTCGATGAAGTTCAAGTTACTGTTGATTTTTTATTTTCTTATTGACCATCGTGTTTCACACATGTTAACTTGATTATAAATTTTAAAATGACATTGTTGAGATATAAACTATTGAACTTTTTTAATTATGAAAATTATTTTGTTTGTGCCAGGAAGATAGAATCTGATTGTATGAAACTTGTTATCAACAAAATCATATGTATGCTAATAAATATTACGATTGGTACTTGATGTCTTGTGTTTTATTCGTGTTTAATGACATCAATTCTTGATATCGGGAATCGATTCTCCAAGCTCCAGAATCGATTGAAAATCGATTTAAAAAAAATTATATATTTTTTAACTTTTTTTTCAAGCTTCCCGTGGCATTTTACGTGAAAATAGCTTCTAGAGACTTCTATGTACTGTACTGTACTATTCTGATATTTCCGTCAACTTTCGGCTGTCTGACGTCCAGACCGAGAGCCGAGCAGGCCGGCGTGTGTGGCGTGCAGACCCCGAAACCGCGCCCGGTCGGTTGGAGCCGAGACGGGTGCGCAGATCCCGTTGACCTAACCAAAGGGATAGCTTGTGTCCAGTAAGATCTCAACAATACAAAATGATATAGACAACGAAATGAGCACGTATTGCAACGTGAAGAAAAAATTGGAAAAAAATCTATTTTTCTTTTTGATAATTGTTTTACATTAGAATCGATAATTGATGTTATCACTAATTTATACCAACAGTAAAACTTCGGGCAATTCTGACTGAGTGACGGTACTTATTAAAGTTGTTTTACCGGCACACGCAGTGCAGTTGCTAACGTGTTAGCTCTACGTGGTCCGGTAGGTAAGGGGAATATCAAACCTGGTTCGATCCCCTTTGGTCTCTGTAGTCTAGGCCAATTCTGGGATGATTCCTACAATATAAGCCACGACCGCTTCCTTCCCATTACATTAGGAGCATTCATCTCATTAATCATTCATCTGATGCCAATAGATCTTATAATCATTATCCTCATTATTAACTATAATTATATAAATTTTATTAGCATTTATTTATCAATATTAACATTTCACTAAAACAGTATTAAAATATTCCAATATGTTTATCTAGTATATGCACAACATTACAAGGTGCATAACATACATGTCAGTATATCATACCAACTTGTTATGATTATTATAATTTATCTTGTATTATATTATTAACTTATTTTTTAATAAGTTATATATGGTAAAAAACCTTTCCATACACCCTTAATGGTATATATCCTAAAGGGTTTGTGTTCATACCTTGTCATTTGTGCTCACACTGTGTCATCTGTAATGTACAATTAATGGAAATAAAACTTGACCACTATAAATAAGGGTTGCCATTCGGTATGGAAATTTGCAAAGATATTGAATGAATTTTAACATATTGAGTAGTCGCCATGGAAAATGAATAGTTGAACTGGAGAGAAGAAGAGAAAATGGAGGCAACAGAAATGAAGTTTGTGGGAGGCGTAGCAGGATTGTCAAAGATGAAGAAGCGAAGCAGAAATATAAGGAACAAAGTGGGAGTGAAGAGAGTATCATTTAAAATGGAAAGGGAGAGATTTGGGTGGTATGGGCACATAAGACAAATGGTAAGAGAATACCGAGAGCAATGTTTGAGATGGCAGAAAACAATGGAGTTAAGAGAAGAGTGGGAAGACCAAGAGGGAGAAAGGTACAGGGTAGTTAATTGAGGAGAAATGACAAGTGGTAGAATTGAGGTGATGGGAGAATAGATAACGGTGGAGGGAACTCGTAGGAAGAGAAGAAGTAGAAGCAAGACTCGTAACTGAGAGGAACCGAGGTTCAAGAAGTTGGTTTTCTGGGTTCGAGATGTATACATATTGAATCTGTAACATCTATAGGTAATATCGATTGAAACATATTGAAATTTTTATTAAATATTGAATAAAAAAGAAAGTGTGGATTGATGAATAATGGCCGCCTATATTTGATCTTTACAAAATGCATGCCTTTGGTCCAGTAGCCACACTTTTATATTATATTCAAATGAATTCATATTTGATAAGGGAATTGACTTTAATTTTTTGGGTAGTTTGTTGTAAATTCTTGGCTCAATCTGACCTCTCTGTTTTTTTCTGTATATTACAGTACTTGCAAATTGTGAGAGTTATGAAAATGTGAATCTAGTGAAATGTTGATCTTGATTAATTTTTTTTTTTTTATATTGGATTTTAACGACGCACTGTAATGATTACTAAGATCTATTGGCGTCGGATGAATGATTAATGAGATGATGAGATGAAGGTTTTTTATGGGTAGTGGGAAGGAAGCGGTCGTTGCCTATATTGTGGGAACCATCCCGGCATTAGCCTAGACTACAGAGGAAAACCACGATGCACCCCTGTAAAGATGGACGGTGGCGGGGGTCGAACAGGGTCCGATATGTCCCTTCACCTCCCAGATCACACGAAGCAAGTGAGCTAACCACTCAGCTACTGTGCCGGTCTTGATTAATTATACTCCTGTACTTTATGGACTCTATTATGCATTAATTACCTGTAATTGCTTCTAAGTTTTAATGCGCTACCTTTTATAGGGTATGCTATAATCCTTGTTTCATTATGATCATGATACTGTGATTAATTCAATCACTGTCTAGGTTCATATTACGTATTTGTATACAGTAGAAGAATATAAGTAATGCCAGATACGTGTGCGCATCGGGCTAGCAAGAACGGGTACTGGTGACTGTATTAAACACGGAATACATAGGTTAAACACGAGATTTAATAATTAAATGAAATCAAGTGCATGTGCAAGATGCATTGACGGTTGCGTTTGCCCGTTGGAGATGGTATCCTCACTTCCTATCCCTCCCATGTTGAAAATATGTTCCAATTCACCGTCCACGTTTAAAGTACAATTGACCGTGCGTAGATAAGTGGTGATAAAAGAAACTAACGTTACGTTCAAGGCCGGCTCGCTGTCATCAAGTTTGCCAGCCTATCAGCCGTTTCAACAAAAAAACACCAGATAGAGCAGCGATCCATATTACACAGAAAAGTAATCATAAAATGGAACGAGTTTTCGAATTAGTGAAGTCACCATCTCCCGGCGGCAAACCAACGCAACCCTCAATGCATCTTGTGCATGTGTTACCAAATACGAAAATAGGCTCTGAGCCTAGCGCTTGCCAAGCGACCTCACCCGACCTAGTCCGACGAAAGAGTGCCAGGTCTAACTTGTTTCAGGGTGGAACTGATATGTATATTTACTATATATATAGTATACTCCATATTTTCTTATTTCAAGATATTCTTAGTGTTTTCTTATTACAACTATTCTATTATTATATATCTTATTATCTCTATTATTAATCATGGTTAGTTGGAAGAGCGGCATCCCACCGAACCTCGCCATTTCTTTTAAATGCCAACTATGTAAGTAACTATATGTATACCCAACTGTATTGTGTTTTAAAATAAATGAAGACTTATTGTTATTATTATTATCATGTTCAGATGTAGTAGTAGTAGTAGTAGAAACTTTATTTAGCAATCATGCTATCTTACATAATACATGAAAGAACAACAAAATAATAATGATGATAAAAACAATGTCATATAAGAATAATAATAGTAAAACATTGTGAAAAGAGTATTAAAGAATAATTAAATAATAATAATAATAATAATAATGTGGACCAGATTGGACATAACATGTAACATCATGAATTTTCACATAATAACTAGAATAACAAATAATAATAATTGTGAAACAGTGAACATGTCTTCGTTCAACATAATTATGATCATATAAATTATAAAGCCTATGTACTAGTATAGTCTTACAATTATTTATTTACAATTACATTTCATCCCAATAGTTAACTAATTCTCTACAATTTGGTAAAAGTCTGTTTTCTCTGATTAATTTTGAGCATTCTCTTCGAAAAGTTTTAACATTTTCCGAATTTCGTATATTTTCAGGTATTCTATTAAAAATCCTGATTCCTTTGATATAAATTGAATTGTTTCCAAATTTTGACTGCTGTCTTTCAATGACTACTTTACTTCCCTCTCTTGTGTTATATATATGAATATCTCTATTGAATTGAATTTTGTTGTTTCTTAAATATGATGGTGTTAATCCTTTTATAATTTTATATATAAGACATAGTGTATTTAAGACTATTCGTTGTTTTATATTTAGCCAGTTTAGGGCGTTGCACATTTTCTTTATGGAAGAATATTTATTGACTAAAAGGATACTACGCATTGCTATATTTTGAAGTTTTTGCATTTTCTCTATTTCATTTTTATTCAAAAGAAATAACACGGAACTGCAATAGTCGATGTGTGGTGCTATTATTGCCTGATACATCATAACCTTTGTTTTAGCAGGCAAACATTTATTCATTCTCCGGAATAGATTAATCTTTCTTGACATTTTTTTAGTTACATATTGAGCATGATTTTTAAATAATAAGTTTTGGTCAATAATAATTCCCAGATATTTGAACTCTTTCACCATTTCTACCTTCTCTCCTTCTAACATTATGTCTATATTTTCAATTTCATTATTTGTTTTACGGTTTTGACTACAAAAGATCATCCCTTTTGTTTTGGTGACATTCAATTTCATTTTGTTTGCTTTCAGCCATTTTTCTATAGTAATTAAGTCATTTTGTATATTGTTATGCACACTTACAAGATCATCGCCACTACATGTTATAAGTGCATCGTCTGCATAAAGATTTATTTTAGAATTTTTTGTAACTTTAACAATATCATTAATATATAATATGAATAGTAAAGGACCCAATACTGAACCCTGCGGAACCCCATATTTGGTCTCTAATGTTTTAGAGTAAGCATTGCCAAATTTAACTTTTTGCAATCTCAAATCCAAATATGATCTTAGCCATTTCAAAACTGTCCCAGTCATACCATATCTTTCTAATTTTTGTAGAAGAATTTCCCTATCTATTGTTTCAAATGCTCTTTTTAAATCAATGAAAACTGCTACTGTTATTTTACGTTCTTGCATCTTTAATTTCAAGTTATTCAATACTAACTGAATAGCCGTGTCACAGCCATGGTTTTCTCTAAACCCCGATTGTTCTTCTACGAGTATTTCATTATTTTCTATAAATTCGTTCAATTGTTTTTTTACAATATATTCTAATACTTTTTCTAATATAAATAATGTGTTTATTGGTCTATAAGTCTATAATGTATGTCTATGTAGGAATATAGCATGATTCATACTTCATGTACATTGTATTTTTTTCGTATTTATTCCACAGATAAGCCTGAATCAGGCTTTGTGGGTTTTTTTTATGAACACACTTGATGTATGAACTAGACTGCAAAATAAAAGGAATTTCAACTTCTAATATAGCATTAACAAAATAGGTGATGAAATCTAAATATTCCAAAATGCCTTTTTTTTGGTTTCTTTGTGTTTCGTAATATTTCAATTCGATTAACAACATATTCCATTTTACTATTTTTCACGATGAGTGTCTTTTTCAGAGTATTCAACAATAAGTGGGGTATTTTGTGGTATTTCTCAAAATATCTACGATTTCGTTGATATTGAGCTGTACGGGCGAGTATTGTATAAAATATTATTGTGTGTAAATATAAAATCATGTGGAAAACCCAAGGGTAAATTGTGAAGATCATTTTCCCTCTCTCCTTGAGTACCAGAGTATTTTGCTATAAAATGCTATATTTTGAGAAGTACACGCGACGAGAGCTGAAAATAAAAACTTTATTTCTACAACTCTAGTGATACGGGACGGAAGTAATGAAGGCACATTACAAATGAAAAATCAAGATGGCACAGGATTTGTCTGCAAAGAGGTGCATTGATCCTTCACTCCATACATTATGGATTTTGGACTTTTTCACATCATATACAAATTACAATTGGCGGCTTGCAGTCTCCGCCCCCATGACGTCAGAAATCATACCGACCAATCAACAGGGCTGTTGGAACTGTAGTCAAATCCAAATATCCAATCGGGTTATCTACAAATGACTACAAATGATATGATCCAACTGGCTGACTGGTAAAGCCCGATTTTGAAAAATGTAAGAAAACAACTACAAATCACGTCTCATTTATTATGAATAGTGTATTGAAATCTTGTTAAGATTTATTTTTTACCATAATAGAAATAATTTCAACACAGGTTAAAATGTTGAAAATAATATTTCAATATAAAAATGAACTTTGACCGAAAAAATATAAAGCCGCCAATTTAGCAGAATATAATTTTTTTTATTATAACTTTTGAACGGCATGAGATATCAAAATTCCAATAAGCGAGATACACACAGATAATTATGATAGCTTCAAGATAATATAAGTTGAACTATTCAAGTCATGTCGCATAAATGTCAAGCGTAAACAGCTGGAAAATGTGTTTGCTCAGCTGTATACGCTCCACAGTTATGCAACATGAGTTAAATAGTCATAACAGCTGGTAAATTATTATTATTAACTCTTGCAGTTGCACATAAATGCGCGGTGGCAAGTTCCCTATCAATCCTATCCTATCGCCTCCCTAACCTTCTGACGGAATAGCTTCAACCCTATTTCATCCTCCTCGAGTATACTTCTACTAAGCCCATTCCAATCCCTACCTGTCCTATTCAAGAAAGAGAACTTACCGACATCTAATCTAGCCCCCTTTAGATGTCTAAAATAATTTTCAAACTTCAAACCTGAAGCCTCTGGGTCTGGGATATTATCTGACATGACATTTTCAAGAATGTATGAGAAAGTGTTTATATTGTTTAAGTCTTCAAGAATTGTTTTAAATTTAAGAAATTGAATATTGATTAAATACTTATCTAATGCTATCAATATATCATAACTTTCACCACTTATTTCATTACTATAATACTGTCATCTTGGATATTACATTTAATTTAATATTTTCAAATTTCAGCTCACACACAGAGAATTTTCTCTATGTGGGCTTCTTATCTTTATTAAAAAATTGTTGGAGAAAAAAAAAAAATTGTAAAGTGTGTAGATGAGAATAAAATGAGTTTAAAATGAAAAAAAATGAATGAAGCTATTAAAATTATCTGTGTCTTTTGTGTATTGGAATTTTGATAGCTCATACCATTCAAAAGTCATCATCAAAAAACTGATAGTTCGGTAAATCGACTCCCATGGACTCTTAACAAAGTTTGTAAGTCAATGTAGGCCTATAAGTATACACAAGATGTATACATGTTGTCTGTTGGTATATTATTATTATAAATATTATTCAGAATGTTACTATCAATATTGAAACTTCTTTCAACAGTATCACACTAACAACATTTCAATGTCAATGTTTATGTATGCACAAAATGCATACATGTTGGCATATCCTACACAGAATTGTATGTTGTAGATTCTATGACAATAAAGATTATTATTATTGTTTGCCATACATTGTTGAAAAACTACTTTCACTGTTTACTAGAGAATACACTGTTAATATTGTAAAAATAAACAATAATGGTAACATGTTAGGACTGCAGTCCTAACATGTTACCATTATTGAATTCATGAATAATAAATTTAAGAAACTATAGATACAATTTGATCTTGGTTATCTTATCATTCTAAATTTGTCACTCAAAAGATGCACATGTTGCACAATTCAGGCTGTCTTTCCATTATTGTTCCTCTAAGTAACAACTTTTAGCTTGCGAGCTTAATGTTGTCAGCTGGAGTATCGTAATGGAAAAGGCAGCCGGTGATGAAATGAAACGTTCCTTGGAGCGTTTCATTTCTAGGTTGATCCTACGTCTAGGATCCCTAGGGCTAGGTTCGATCCCTAGCCCACCTTGTTGGGTCTCCGCCACATAGGGTCTCGTTGACGGACTCTATGTGGACCTCTATCCCGGGTTGACTTTGTCGTAGTAATGGAGCTTTAAACTAACACCAACCAGTCAACCTTTTGATCTGCAGTCATCAGCTAAATGTTATGCTGATAACTGCAGATCAATTGTAAAATTGAACTATCGTAATCCTTTTGAAAATATAGCGGCCTTCTATTTGGCTAAGACAATGTCCAAGACAATATCTCAGAACTCAACTCGTTGGTTTTGTATTTTCATCATTTTGAGTATGTTTGTTCCATTTTTGTGCCCAAACATGTTTTCCCCACGTTTTGTCTAATTTATTTGTACGAATGTATAATATTATATTCTCTCTCTTATGGTCTCTCTCACGCAGGTATCTTGTTGTAACATTATATTAAAACCTAATACTGGAATTAACTTGTGAAATTTTGGAATTGAATAGACTAATAGATGTAGAGTATGTAATAATCAGTTCACATTTCCAAACACAATAAGTGGTACTTGAGTGAAAATTGCTGATTGCAGCTAAGTTAATTTCTCTCCCTTTCAGAATAAATTATTCTTCTACTTACCGTTGCACTCTCCATTTGGGGAATATACTGCTTAATTGACCACTAGTGATGAGCGTGGCTAATCGCCAGGGCCACCTTGATCTATACTTCATGTGGGCATTTAGAGATACTCTGATTGGTCAATGTGAAATTTCCCACATAACAAAGCCAATTTGATTGGATGTTCTGTTTTGTGACATTTATGGGCATGTCAATCACTATAGTCGTCAATTATATAATTTGCTTAACCCCACTAGCCAACATTTCTGAGATATATTAGTAATAACTGCTCAATTTTACTACGCATGCAACTTGATTTGAAATAAAACTTCCACTTCAAATTGTAATTTGTTTCAACATCATCACATAACAAGAATAAAATTATCTAAAATGTAATGTAATATTATATAAATTCATTTCAATTTCATATATTTTGAAATTGATAATTGTAAATGATAGATAATAATTTCTTTATAGAGAAATATTTGTAAATTTCATGAGAAAGTTCATTTTGCCTCCAAAGTGTACAGTATACAGCAAACAGCATTTGAATCGCAAACGGCATTTGAATATGACCAACCCAAGTGAGGTTCCTTGAGATTTCTTTCTCATATAGGTCTATATATTTTATCGATGTTTTACTTGTATATTATGTTTTACTTACGTATAACAAATTTTGACCTGTTCTACAACAATGTATTTTGTTACACATGAATAAAAGTATTATTATTATTATTATCGAGTTGGATATCAACACAATATCCAAGTTTCATCAGAATTGGTGCTTTTGTTAGTCCTATGGAGGGCAAAACCAAAAAAAGTATCTTTTTTCTTCATCTTCATTATTTGTAATTATACTCATGAGAGGCAGAAGTTGAAATGATACTTTCTGTCCGATCATATTATATTAATATTGATAATTTTCATGAATAGCCCCGAGAGACTTATTTCAAAGTGAAAGATATCAACATTCGTGTCTTTTGTTTACTCTTGATACCAATGCTGATAATGTCCGGATATATATCACAGAAACGGTTTTTACTTATAATGTGTTCCGGACTTTCGGAAACTGAAAGACTTTTATCTGCGGCAGAAAGTTATGGTCACCAACAGCACAGTCCTGGTGTTAAAGTTCATTGGTTATAAACATTTCAAATGGGGTGGTAAGATCGCCCTTGTGGTGCCCCGTCTAAACGATCCTATCTTTCATCCACAGCCTTAATTGGGGAACAATGATTTTGTATCAAGTTTCGATATTATTAAAAAAAAAAAAAATGAATATGCCCAGTTTTTGTAATGTATTTATTTTCGGTTTTATGAAAACATGATTACATGTATAAACCAAGTCAAAATTAAAAATAAGTAGTCTACAAATAGTATTAAAATGAAATGTAACGACATTAATAATAATTAATGAAAATTGTTGTGTATAAAAAAAAGTTCATCTTAAATGTCAAGTCATTAAGAGTCAAGATATTTGTCTACACTGTAAACTCTACATCTACGTACTTCAACGTAGATCGAACTTCGCCCTTTAGAATTGCATTCACCATTACATCTAAATAAAGTCAATTAATTAAAATGAAGTAGTGAGATCGCCCTTGTGGTGTCCCATCCAAATGATCCTACCTTTCATCCATAGGCTCAATTGGATAACAATGATTTTATATCAAGTTTTGACGTTAATAAAAAAAATCATATTTTAATATATTATTACTATTAAGTTACAGAGACAACTGTTTGACTTAATAACTTGGTACCGGTACTATATATTTTGAATGTGTGGTATCAAATGATAACATAACCAGGAGATGATTTGCATTTTTATTTTGATATTGGTCAGAAAGTTTCAGCTTGCTCGAAACTGACTCGAATGCAGAAAACACGTCCGAAGAGCAGAGTAGTCGACACAACATTATGTATTTATAAGGATAAAAGTAATGGATGCTTGCTCATCAATACAAAAACATACTTTATATAAAACCCAACTTTATTCAGTAATACTGTTATCCATCATAGCTATAAAGTCTAGAAAAGCACAATTTAGAATCACCATACCGGTATTAGATTTCAATTCATTATATAAGTTAATAATTATACATAATATACAGCCCGATCAATCAATCGAGAACTATTTAAAAAAAACTCTCGGTACATTTGAACAGCAACAATACGATTATTAAAAACAAGACAACTATAAAAATGTGAATTAAGGCTACATAATGAAAACTACTTGTAAGAGTATTCAAGATATTAATAAATTAAAAAAAAAATCTATACTAGCCGCCACAGCTTGCCAATGCGGCCAATGCTTTAATATAGGCCTATTGACAGATAAAAGAGCGTTGATTTTGGAATGCATTGATAATGTAACATACTGACATTCGCTTTTCATTATATAAAAACGTGACGCCGTTCAAACTAGGTTAAAGTTGCATATTCAAATTGACTATACTATCTTCGTTTCTTCTTCTCTTGTTTCCGTCGGTTTATATGGTGTACGTGAGGTCTTCGAGGAGTCGCTTGAGGTGTACTATGATCAGATCCTTCGTCTTCACTTACATCTAGCTCCTGTAATCAAAGACAGGTTAAGCCTATAGCAGTGATAAGATGAATATTGTTAATTGTAGAGAATTGAGGCATTGTTATTCAGAGAAATAACTGAGACTATAGCTTCTACAATATTAGTCTCATGAATGTTACCACTATATGGTAACGACATAAAAAAAAGGTTACACTGGCGGCTCAAGATTCTGTAGGCCGAAAAGGCATAGGCCTACAGTACTACATGCATCAATCATGCTTTAAGCTCGGAGTGTGACACATTTATAATTGTATTGGGTTGCAGTCTGACTTTTAAGACAGGTTAGCTCAGTGGATTGCCGTATAAGACATTTGTTTACTTGTTTACTAACCTTCACATAATTTGTACTTGAATCTGAAATTTTATCTGGGATAACAACAGCTGCGGCAATAAATGCAATCTGGAATATTGCCCCTAAATAAAGTCCGCATCTCAAGATTGAATCAACAAAATCTTCTGCCATGCTTACACAATTGATTATTAATTAATTTGACTAGATCAATATTGACTCCGGGTTAATTTGTCATTTTGACAGCTAATTTATTGTACTTGTTTGCATTTTATCTCGATCGATTTGACATCGAAGTAGTTTCAGAAACTACAGTGAATTTGCTATCTAGCAAACGTAGCGGTTACAGAGCGGAGCAAATTTCAAGGATGAAAAAGCGCAGAGCGGAAGTTGAGGAAGTGAATGTTCGGGTTCGAGACTTCGTGTTTTAAGTCATGAAACCCTTTGTTTTGTAGCAAATTTCAGCGGCCATGATTAGTTTGGTTGGTTAGTTTGGAAGCCAAGTTAATTTTATAGTAAAAGTGTGAATTTCTGGGTAGGTGAACAATAAATAATGCAGTTAAAAGTTTGTTAACGTTTTCATGTTGTCGTGTGTTAAATTTTAAGAAGTTGCCGATAGTCATTTAACTATAAAATGGTACTGTTTACGTTTCTGTTTGAAAACTTCAGTTGCTTCGCTGTCAGATCCAGGTATCTATCATTATTATGCTTATAATATAACTTGTAATGCATTATTTGTACAATTACACTATTCTAATTGAACATACAATACGTTTTACATTGCTATTTAGGTCTGTTTATGTTCATCCTAGCTTGAAAAGATGAGATTTTGCGGGCTTCTCCCTTGGTTTGTTGGGGTTTGAAGAACTCGTCGATTGCTTTGTTATTCCCGACTATTATCTACTTGTGAACTAAATAGTCAACTACGGCATCTTAGTATTGTTCTACCCCAAGAAAGTTATGTTTATTTTACCTCAATATTGATTCTGATTATTATGTATCGATTTCTGTGTTGAGCCTATCAATTCTCAATAGACCATCAACAACGATTTTCGTTCGTTGACATTCGTTTTTTCAGAAAAAATGGACGATCTCGAAAGTCATTTTTCGTATAATAATTCAAAGCATTCAGTACAACTCTACATAGGAAATAGGGTGCCTAATAGTCATTTTTATTTCACACTTCATTGCACTCTTTGCCTAGATAGTTACTCTGAATGAATTATGTATGTATTACGAAAATGTGTAATAATACATTTATATATAGGTCTAGGCCTAGTTTTGCTATAAGAAGCCCCAAGTAGTGACTTTTGGAATCTTTGATTCATTCTACTATTGGCCTATACTTGATTCGTAGGCCTAGCCTAGCCAGGGCCCTATTTGGGCACAGGGTAAGTCTTAACTGTAGGCCTGAACTTATTAAAGTTAACTACAGCACTAAGCTCACAGTTAGGAACCTGGGATTAGCATAGGTCTTAGCTCCATAGCCTATTTTGAAGACCTAGCTAGAGGCCTTTTTTTCTCACCATCTGGGAGAAATACAGTTCAGCTTAATTGTTCAATAGTTGATGTGAGCTAGTCACTTTTGTTAAGCTAGTCGCTAGGCCTATGCCTAGAATATCAGGTTTCACTCATATGTCCTTGTACTTCCTGCTTTCCAATGTATAATATTTAGCTGGAAAAGCAGTGCGTAGACCCATCATTCAGGTAGGCCAACTGATTGAGAAGAGCGTCTTAGATGTATCTAGGAGTTGGGAAAGGTTGTCATTACACGCACGTTGCTAATATTCATTCGTATATTCATTGTCTTTATCATACCCTACTTCATTGGTTCAATTTCCTCATCATTTGCTCAGCTTTTTAGAGTGTCAACAGCGGATGCCGTTATATTTACTTCGTGTCTGTGTAATGAGATGTACGGTATAGTAAGCTAGACATTGTTAGTAGCCCCCGTTCATTTGCGCTTGCTACGCAGCTTCTCTAACTTGCCCGCTGCATTCACGCATTCGTTATTACGATCAAAGGTCCCAAATCGCAATTAGGTTTGACATGGACTGTGTAACTTAATTACGTTACCTGTATGGTATTGGCGTTATTGAGCAAGGCAAATACCATTTTAGTGACCGTTTGGGATGGGTCTGTTGTGTGTACCCCCGAATAACCTAGCTGACGGCGGGGCCTTTGAACAAAGAATCATCATTGGGTTACTGTGGATACTATGGCAAGTACCGTTTGAGTGACTGTTTATGTTTAGTTTAGGGCTATATTGTGTGTACTCCCAAATAATCTAGCTGATGGTGGGGCCACTGTACAAAGAATCATCGACGCTATTGTAAACGCTAGTTTCATTGTCGTAGAGCAGATATATCCGGTCAAGTGAACTCGACTTTTTTTACTGACATTTGGATAGTTCGGTAATACATTTTTGTAGCTTGGTTAAAGCGTACAAATGGTTACGTTACTTCGTTTGCACACTCTCGTTTCTATTTGAGAATCGTGTTCATCGCAATCACGTGTCGTTCGTACTTTGTGAATCGACTGCTACATCGGCTCAGTCTATTTCCTTTGTCAGCGAATAGGGGAAGGCTGCTTGTAGGGAGGATTGGGCTTTTACATCATCACAGCCACATTAGGCTCAGAACTGAAATCACACTGAAATCATCCATTGTTATCTCCATCTTTATTTATATGATTGTATCTATACATTATTACATATTCCTGATTTATTTCAAGCAAAGTCCAGATATCTTTTGTCTCCAATCCTGTACGTAGGCTTATTCACTCATTCCCGATTCGATTTTTTTTTTTTACTTCAGATTCGTAATTTCGGACTGCATATATCCACATCCATTTCGGAGTGTAGAACTTTTCTAGTCCAATCTCTGAATAAATTATTTGATTGCTTACACTTGAACTTCAATGGCCGCTCAGTGTGTCAAAAACGTACACAAATCCGACTACATTTCATGCCACCTCCGTCGCGACGACGGACGTCGGGACGCGTGCGACAAATACGCATGTGCGCCTAGCGTGTCGCACACACACACACACACACGACGTCGCCTCAACCCGATACGGGAAAAAGGGGGCGGGGTCATGGTTTCGCCGAGTGCGCCTGCTCACATTTTTCCCCGTCCGCTACCCGCCAGCAATCACCAGCAGCCGTCTCTCGTGTAGACTGGCAATTGATTTTCTCAATCTCACTTTGGCCCTGAATTTTCCCTTGTTCTCTCGGGTTGCTCTCGCGCGCCGCCTCCCTAGGTTGAATGACGTCATCTGGGGGTAGGGGGGGGGGTTGTAGCCACCCCCCGGGCCACCGTCGACCCCCCTATGTTTGTCCCCATGTTAATGAAACGGCGGTGAAGTATCGATTTACCCTCGGCTGTCACTACCTACTTCGAGCACTACCTCGATACATAACCCCCAATTCCGACACAAAGACTCTTTCTTGTACGATGGACTTTTGGCCGAATCTTCAACCGGACTGAGCGCTATCCCTACACATCCCACAATCAATATTCCGACACATTTTCTTATCTCTACTTAACGTATCTCTTTATTATTTGTATCCACATCTTAATCATTATATAACTAATTCATTTACTCTAGTTTTAATTCGATTTTAATCTTGATATCGTAATGTTATCACAGATGTTCCTTCACACAAGACGATGAACTGTAAGAGCCCCTCCCATCTGATGACGCGTAATTTCCAATAAGCCTACGAGATTAGCTCTTTACTCTCCGTCTCTCTCTCTCTGCTTGTGTTTAGCCTCTGGCATGTTGTGTGTGCGTTCCTAGTTTTCCCCCCCATTTCGAGCCTCGAACGCGTTCAATTCCTTCGGCGACAGAGAGCGAGTGAGTGAGTGAGAGAGAGATAGAGCGAGGTAGAGAGAGAACTGGCAACCGTCGCCAGTACAAATTCATCCGGTTTGTATGGCGGTGTTGCCATATGTAGGTTGGTCGGATGGATGAGATCTAAATTTGTAATAACAATGGGTTAATTTGTTCGCGTGACGTCACCTATTGTTGTGATGGATGAATAACAATGTCCCCCGAATTGTGTTTTTTTAATCGTGTTATTATTTTTGTTGGTTCCCATCTTATTTCTAGTTGTCCAGTTGATATGGCTGACATGCTGTTCCCCCTATCGCGTTAAGCCCACTTTCAGTTGAGTCTAGGAAGCCGGAATGGACAGAGATTCAGCTAGGGTGATCTGTTTTCGATGCGATGTTCGCGTGTTTTTTTCGATGATTTCTTTGTTGAGTGGAATGTCTTGGCCCCTCCTGACTTCTTTGTCCCGAGGTTAAAGAGAGAAAAAAGCTCGGTTCAATTAAAATGTAAACAAGAGAAGAGAATAACAAGAGAAAAAAAAACTTACCCGAATCACGCTTTAATTTCACGGAGTATTTTCGGTGAAGATGAAATAAGAGAACTTTACACTATGAGCTTGATACAAGATTATTGACTTTTTTTTTAAGATGTCCAATAATTGATATATTTATTTCAAACATTTTTTTCTTTTCAAACAGCCAGAATTCCATTTAATTCTTATTCTATATGGGGAAGACCTACATTTTGTACGTCCTTGTTTTTTTTCATATTGGTCTATTCATCATTTTATTATTTATTAAGATCGCAGTCTTGATGAATCAATACCCAATTATGACTAATTACTATATTATCACAGTCCTACTGTTTTTAATTTTTATATTATTTTCAATTCTCCGTTTTATTACCGCAGCATAGTTGATTTCAACAAAATGTGTATATATATATTTTTTCTATTAATTATATTCTTATTTTAATTTCTATATTATTTTCAATTCTCCGTTTTATTACCGCAGCATAGTTTATTTCAACAAAATGTGTATATACATTTTTTCAATTTATCAGATCTATCAACTTCAAATGATTCCATTTTTGTAGGCATATTGATACTTAGCGGTGGTAAGATCGCCCTTGTGGTGCCCCGTTCAAACGATCTCACCTTTCATCCCTTGCCTTAATTGGGGAACAATGATTTTGTATCAAATTTCAATGATTATTAAAAAAAAAAAAACTTTGTTACTTGGACAACTTACAACCTCTTCTGACATAGCACTGATTATGCCACAATTTTATCTCTGTGAATTGATTTATCGAATGAGTGACGTATAGTAATCAAACTTATCAGTTATAATCTATAATGCAGTAATTTTTTTTCCATCTTTAGGGAGGGGGGGGGGGGGGCGTAGAATCACCACGCCCAATTACTACTTTATTCATTGGATTGTTGACCTTTCAGTTGGTATCACGTCGAAAGC
This sequence comes from Brachyptera risi, assembly GCA_964007535.1. Classification (NCBI taxonomy): domain Eukaryota; kingdom Metazoa; phylum Arthropoda; class Insecta; order Plecoptera; family Taeniopterygidae; genus Brachyptera; species Brachyptera risi. The sequence goes on along the minus strand of OZ023338.1, from coordinate 4,150,482 downwards.
AGTATATCTATCTTTCTAATCGTGCCTATTAATTTATTCACGTAATTGTACCCACGCCAGAAATAATGGTGGTTTACTGACACACACGAATGTCACCGTTGTATTTATTTGTATATCTGATTTATTCTGAGGGTCAACGGACTGGATTTATTATTTAGAAACACACTTACGTCTTTCAAAAGTGTTTGCCAATTGAAATTGCAGTGTGTTTGTCCGTTATTTTATTGTTTTTCAGAATGATATAACAAATATTTGAACTTGACTATTTTAATATGACTATAGCTAACATAGTTATAGTAATTACATGATACATTAAAAATGTAGATACAAAAAAAAAATGTAGAGATCAATTAAGTGCGAGTATTAGATTGGTTGATTAGCTTCCCTCCCAAAAAATATATACCGTATATATTTTTTTTAATCACATCGAAAACTGGTCACAAAGCCATTTTTTCCAATAAAGGCAAACGAGGGGTAAACAACTAGTAAATTTGGTGTACACCTGAAATTCAGATTTCAGGGAGATTTCATGGGATTTCGAGAAGATTTCAAGGGATTTCAGGAATATTTGATGACTAGTGTACACCAGCTTTCAGGAGTTATTAACCCCTCGAATCAAAGGATGAGAGATAGGATCGTTCGGACGGGGCACCACAAGGGCGATCTTACCACCCCATTTTAATTATTTAAAACCAATGAATTTCAACACCAGGGCTGCGCTAGCTGTCTGTGACCATAATTTTCCGCCACAGATAACAGTCTTCCAGTTTCCAAAAGTCCGGAACACATTATAGGTACAATAATGATAATATATAAAGAATATATAATAATATATACAAAAATATATTTGTTCAGCAACTTATTTTGACAGGCGCTAAATGACCTCGCTGTCGATGCGCCCTAAAACCCTAATATTCATTCATACAAAAATATAACATGAAAAATAAAAATAAAAATATAAATTGCATCTTTTATGACTTGTAAACAAAATGTGGGGTGATCTTAATTGGGAGATAGTAAACGTGGATATGCAAGTAGAAGCTCTTATGAAGTCATGTCAACAAATTAATCGTCGACTATTATTGGTTTAATTATGAACGAATCAGCTGTTATCGCTCGGCTGTAGAGTTGTTATGCAATCACGCGGCGACCTTGAACTTGAAATACATAATTATTTCGATTTGAAACGGCAGAAAGTGGCTGGTGATATACTAGTCTTGTATAGACGAGATGTGAAGGTTTCGAGCGACCGTCCCCCCTATCCCACACCATTAGCGCTCGGTTGGTTCAAGCCTTCATCTCTCGTGTGTAACTTGTATCTAAGGGAAATAATTTTTTTTTTTCATTTTCATTTTTGGATAGTTATATATATATATATATATATATATATATATATATATATATATATATTTATATATATATATATATATATTTATATATATATATATATATTTATATATATGCATATATATATATATATATATATATATATATATATATATATATATATATATATATTATATATATTTATATATATATATTTATTTATATATATATATATTTATTTATATATATATATATATATATATATATATATATATATATATATATATATATATATATATATATATATATTCGTAAGTTCTGATATCACCGGTTTTGATGATAATGATCTAGTCAGCACACACACACACACACATGCACGTAGTGTTTCAAGGTCGTCCGTGTCGGCGCTATCCGCCTTGAACGTCAGTTTTCGCCCGTCAAGGTCAACCGTGCTCGGGCCGGTCTTGCGCCCAGCTGTGGCAGGGTGGACGAGGAAGAGGGAGGACGGTTTCCCCGGTCGACGGTACGCCCATGTCGCACACCACGGTATATTGTCCTCCTGTCGCCCGTCGTGCATCGGCTGTTTTATCTGTGCCTCCGATTCTGTCCCGTAGACGACTTATTCCCCCCCCCCCCCTCTCCCCCCCCCTGCCTATCGGCGGTGATGACACTGTGGGAATATATGTCCCCGCCCGTCTGGACGAAAAGAAGTGACGTCGCTCGGGTTCGAGACCCGCATGTGGTTTTCGTAATGAGTCGAGTGGCCGAGTGGTTGATGTACTGAACCGTCATTCGGGAGACCGGGGTTCGATTTCCGCTATGGTCGACCATCCTGTCAGGGGTTTTTCGTGGTTTTCCTCTGTCGTTCAGGTTGATACTGGGATGGTTCCTTAACAGGCCACGACCGACTCCTTCCCACTATCCAAAAACACTTGATAGAATAACTTTTCATCCCATCATCTCATATATCATTCACCGACGACAATAGATCGTAGTCATCAGTACAGTGCGTCGTTAAAACTCAGTATAAATAATATATATAGTTTTTAAATTTATTTCAATGCAGCTCAACGACCCCACCAACAGCCATGTTATACGGGGGTACGAATGAGCGGGCGATAGTGAAAAGATGAAGTGATGACAGGTGAAAGGACGTTTACATGAAATCCATGCTTTATGCGGGACTCGAACCCACGCCCGACCTGACTTCGGTTTCTAACGCAGTGCGATAGTTGACTAGAGCCACGGGGTCATGGCTCATTCCGTACCCCCCCCCCCCCCCCTAAAAAATAATCTAGCTGTTGATGGGGTCAACAATGACTGTCATAAGGGGAGGGTGAGGATCAAGGTATCAAGTCTTTTTCGTTATATCCAAAACGTTCGTCGATACGTTGTTGTAATTTGTAAACCACGCGTATACATAACGTTGTTATTCATTTTTGTTATAATAAATACGAATAAAATACATTGTGAGGTTGGTACGAATGGGAATGAATGTAAATACATGCAGGTACTATTCTAAACAATACTTGCATTGTTCGTATCCGTGTCCTCCCCGTTGTTACTGGGATAAGAGTGTGCCATGCACTGGGGCGCTGAACCGTCGTCCAGGAGACCGGGGTTCGCTTCCCGGCGTGACCGACCATCTCGACAAGAACGGATGGTTCAGTGGCTAGCGCTTTTAACCGTCATTCAGAAGACCGGGGTTCGATTCCCGCAAGCTCGACCAATACCTGCAAGGACGGGTGGATCAGTGGCCAGCGCGTTGATCCGTCATTCAGAAGACCGTGGTTCGATTCCCGCAAGGTCGACCCTCCTTACTAAAAGTTTTCTTGGTCCCTCTCTTGTCTTTATTTGTCCTTCCTATTGTCCAAAACATCTAAGAAAACAACCCTTCATCCCGTCTCACCACCCCATGCGTCGTTCACCGACGCCTATAGGTGTAATAGTCCATCTGTCGTTAAGAGTGTGTCGTTAAACCCGATATGAATAATGCCACAGCAAAAAATGAGATGTACCCGGTTCGAATCTCGTCACGCCATCTTTCTGTGATCACTAATTACCCCCCCCTATCTCCCTCCCCCTCTATCCCTACCCGTGCTCTTCGTCTAGCAGGCGGGTCGTTAAACCAGAGGTACACACACACACACGACAAACATGTGTGGCGACACGTCGTGTAGATCTGCCAGACACATTTGGCACTTGCACTTTTCCCAGTATTCTGACTCATTTTCTCTCTCTCTCTCTCTTTCTCTCTCTCTCTCTCTCTCTCTTTCTCTCTCTCTCGGTCACTTCGTCGACTCTTCTTCCCGGCTACACTTTGTTCCCACTCGTCTACTACTCGTCACTAGTGTCTACCAACATAACTCATTATGCTTGTTCTGGATGAGGCTTATACGATATAAAACCCAACTATACTTTATAATTCTTCAATGTATTATTCTCTCCTAATTCATATTGGGTTTAACGACGCACTGTACTGATGACTAGGATCTATTGGCGTCGGTGGATGATGAATGAGATGATGGGATAATGAGATGAAAGGTTGTTTTATTAGATGAGTTTGGATAGTGGGGTGGAGTCGGTCGTGGCCTGTTGTTAGGGAACCATCCCAGTATTGACCTGAACGACAGAGGGAAACCACGAAAAACCCCTGTCAGGATGGTCGACCATAGCGGGAATCTAACCCCGGTCAACTCAATGGACGGTTCAGTGTGCTAGCCACTCGACCAGCTGTCGGTATAATTTTCAAGTTGGAGTTAGATTATGTAATTACTGTTTTTTTTTTTTTTTGTTACGATAATCTAGTTGGTAATTGGATGGCGACCTCACGTGGTTTCAAGTGTACTCGTTTAACGACGTGACTCGGACTTATAAACGCTCGTAATCGAGTAGTTAAAACCTGACGATAGGAAAAACATTCACCTTTCGCGTTCCTGTACACTCACGGTCATGTAAAATGGTCTGATTCGAAATTCAAATAAAATCTTATTTGAACCATTTACTTCCTTTAACTGCTAATTTTTTCTCAGACTATGCGCGGAGTGCGTATGCAATTGACTTGTAGTTTTAGTGAGTATTGGAGGGGTGCACAACTAGTAAGTTTGGTGTACACCAGATTTCAGGGACAAGTGGACAAAGACAAAATAAAAAACATAAACACAAAGGGACAAGATTTCATGACAAGTGTTCACCAGATTTCAGGAGTTGTTGATCCCTCTGTAGGCCTATTGTTGTTATATTTTCTTCTGAACGCATTTTAAATGTGCCCGCGACTGTACACTCCTACCTGAATACGTAACATTAGTCACTGATGATAATGATGGCTTGGTTAACGACCCCACCAACAGCTAGGTTATGTGGGGCTGCGAATGGGCGGATGATATGTAGATGGTGCTTTAAGTTGTAATTAGACGAGCTTTAGCGAGGATTCAATTTGACATACTGAAAAAATTGGTGTTCGTTTTTTTTTTTTTTTTCTTCATTTTTTTCTTCATGTTTTTTTGTCGGTTCTCCACAGGTCAAACGGCTACAGATATCAACTTCGAACTTTTTCTCATTATGGTTCCTCATCTATCTTAGATCTGTATAGTTTTGTGGCATTATCGGGTGGTAACTTTTTTTTTTATGAATTTTCGAAATTTCAAAAATACCCATTAGAATAACACGACGGAAAAAAAATTGAAAAATTTTCATTTTCAAAAAAAGTGAAATTTTGTGTGAAGTTGAATAACATCTTGAAACACATTTCTGGAAATTCTCAGCTTGATCGGGTCAGCCATTTTGAAGAAAAAACATGTAATGTGCTAAATTGGTACCACTCGAAGCCGTTTTTTACCCATTTATAACTAAAATGTTACCCAATTGGCGAATGTAGGCAAAAGTTTGGCAATGAAGTCGACATACTATTACTTTCCGCTCGTCTAACAACGCTTATATAGCGTTTTCCTAGTAATATATTAATTATGAAATATACGATATTACGCCGCTTCGGTAATGATCATGCGGATTTATCGTTGAACGTCCAAGTGGTTGCCATGCCAACCTAGCGGACAATAACGAGGTTGGAAGTTGATATGGAAAGCGAATATCCAAGTCGGGTGCTCACCGCATACCGCTATAAATATTGCTACTAGGAAAACGCGGGATGCGCGTTGTTAGACGAGCTTAGGGGTATAGAAATCTAGAATGAAAAATAATTTGTCAACCCAATCTACATCTACAGACCTTGGATCACTCCAAACGTTCAAAAACCTTACGAGAATCAGTTATGTCACGGCCTTCCTCTTCATTCATTTCAATCGTTTTGAATTAATTGGTGACACTTGTTGCTATAGATTTAATTGGTTCCCGTAATAGCCTAAATTGATGGGAAAATGCTTTATAAATGCGTTTTCTTCGTTATTTCTCATCCGATTGATGCGAAAAATCTCTCAAAATGTGCTTAATAGTTTCCTTTATATTCGGCGAAAATTTGAGAGGTCTTGAAAAATTTTGATTTTTCAAGTATTTTCCTCCGGGTTATTCTAATGGGGATTTTTGAAATTTCTAAAATCCATAAAAAAAAAAGTTACCACCCGATAATGCCACAAAACTATACAGATCTAAGTTAGATGAGGAACCATGACGAAAAAAAGTTTGAAGTTGATAGCTGTAGCCGTTTGACCTGTGGAGAACCGACAAAAAAACATAAAAAAAAACAAAAAACAAAAAAAAAAAAAAAAAAAAACATAAAAACGAACACCAATTTTTTTCAGTATGTCAAATTGAATCCTCGCTAAAGCTCGTCTAATAAAGCTTAATGACTTCGTTTCCATGGAAATAAGGAAACATCAACTTCCGTTTTATACAGCTGTGCGAATCGTTTGGTAGATTTATTTCGACTGTACAACGGTTTCTGTACCAACCTAACGGACTGTAACACATTCGAACATGCTACGTTAATCGGTTACCAAATTACGATCACAACTGTGTTTATGTTGGTAGTGGATGTCATTTGTAGCCGCGAATGAAGGCTTGGACCATCCGCTCGTTAGTGGTGTTGGCCAGTGAAGACGGTCGATCGGAACCTTCTTTTGGGGATACAAGTTTCTATCAATTTAATTTCTCCAATCATTTCATCATTTTATTGTTGCTTCTAACACATACCTAAATAGATGCGACACAAATAAATAAACGATATATTAATGATAGTGTATATTAAAATTATTAATGAAGAATTAATATTAATATTTTTCACAATGAAAGAAATGATATCAAATGTATGGAAATGATGATAGTATTTTTATATATTTATTACTTATAACAATTTTTTGCAATTATTTCGAATATTTCAAATAAAATTCTGAAGTTTCTAAATTCCGTACTCGACACTTGACCGAATCGGCTATACGTCGGACCGTAAGTAGGTTTTGGATTGATTTTAGTATCATCCCATCATCTTATATCATTCACCGACGCCAATAGATCTTAGCCATCAGTACAGTGCGTCGTTAAACCCAATAGAAATGGATGTGACTGAGACAAGTGGTCGAGTGGTTATAACTTATAACTGTCATTCAGGAGACCGGGGTTCGATTCCCGCCATCGTCGACCATCCTGACAGGTTTTTTTCGTGGTTTCCTTCTGTCGTTCAGGTGAATACTGGGATGGTTCCTCAACAGGCCACGACCGACTCCTTCCCACTATCCAAAAACACCTAATAAAATAACCTTTTATCTCATATATCATTCACCGACGCCAATAGATCTTGACCATCAGTAGAGTGCGATAGAAATAGATGAATCGTGCCGAAGCTCGTCACCTTACCGCACACAGAGGCTGTGAACAAGGACGGTGTTTCAGTTTAGTTACGAGGAGCGGAATGAGTTACTAGCAGCCACTGACGAGATGCCGTTCAATCCTCACGAATTTCACGAGATGACGTGACTCGTTCGTTGCTGGTGCACTTAGCCGAAGCCGAATGGCAGACCTGTTGTGCAAAAACTATCGCTTTTTTATTTACATCTTGCCCTTTTTTTATTTACATCTCGCCGTCTATCTCTCTCTCTCTCTCTCTGTCTCGCGATCTCGCCGTCTATCTCTGTCTTTCCCTCTCGCCGTGATTATGTTCTCGATTTTATTACAACAATAGAAAGTCGACTCGACATGCTTTGGAGTCGAGATTGGTATTTCCATTGTCGTAATTTCGGCGGTGTGCAATATTCTGTATGGTGTACATTGTTTTTTCCTTTACAGCTTTTGTGCGAGTTTGTGTTTTTTGTTTGTTTTGTTTATTTTGTTTATTTGGCTGCAGTGGGTTACGACAGCGGATTTGGCAGTCTTGTCTACCCATTTACGTTTTCTTTTTAGATGTTGTAGGATTTTCAAGGTAGATTTCGTTTCTGAACTTTATTCTAGGGTATTGGTTTTGGTGTAATATTTTATAAGATAGACTCTTGGTTTTGATTTCTTTTGTATGCGTTGATGTCTTTTGCAATTTCTTTTACCTCGTAATAATTGACATTTACGAGTTACAACATGTTGTAAATTCCGACCCTACCCTAAACCGTTCGTACCTAGTATTTCTATGACGATCCAGTCGACGTATTGCAATGGAATATACAAAAGTTGAGGATTGTGAAGTATTGTTTAGGTGTGTACATCAGCTAGAATACAATTGTGGCCGAGTGGTAACACACTGAACCGTCATTCAGGAGACCGGGGTTCGATTCCCGCCATGGTCGATCATCATATAGGGGGTTTTCGTGGTTTCCCTCTGTCGTTCAGGTCAATACTGGGATGGTTCCTTAACAACAGGCCACGACCGACTCCTTCCCACCATCCAAAAGACCTGTTAAAATAACCTTTCATCTCATCATCCCATCATCTCATTCATCATCCACCGACGCCAATAGATCGTAGCCATCAGTATAGTGCGTCGTTAAAACCCAATAAAAAACCTCCCAAAAATATTGTACTTCGGCCCGATTTCACGAAACTGGATGAAGCAATAGTTAGCAGATTAAGTTGTTATCACCATTGGTTACATCTGTTATTTTCGTACCTTTAATTAATAGTTAGTGGATTAGCACTCTTAGGCCCGGTATGACCAAGTCCAGTTAGTATTTATCTGAGAGTTGGTCAAAACAAACACCACAGGTAACCATGGTGATAACAAGTTTGAACTGTCAGATAATTACTAACTGGACTTGATAATACTGGACCTAACTAAGATTGGTAAAACTGGACTTTATTACTTTGTAACTTGTAGTTATCATCCTCTCTCCTTTCTGCAACTCGACTCTGGCAGTGCAACAAAGAGGTGTTGTTTCTAATCTCAGCATCTCATCTACATTAAATCCCCATGTCGATCGTGTCGAGGATCCTGCCTGTACTTGAAATGTAGATGAACGTTGACTGGAAAAATATTTCGATCTTCACTTACAAATCTAGATTACCGACGTATAATGACTGGATAAAAAAAATACTACCCATTAAAGTGTCGAGATATAACTTTCTGCTCCTTCGACCGCTCATCTGTGTCTAGGAAGTTATAATGTAGGCTACAGTATACAGTATTTATGACGGTCGAAATAAATCCTGACAGATACCACTTCGACAGTAGTAAAAAAAAAGAACGTGGTAGATAAGGCAACAATAAAAAGTTTCGTCAATGATTTCTTTTGTATGGCTTTATCGCGGTGGGCGTTCCAAATTCAAATAAAACATGCACAAGCACTCGAAAAGAACATTGATACCAAATGCACGGTCCTATGGTGACGAGAGTGTATACCACACTTGAGGCCGAATATGTCGGTCATTGTTTGTGACAACAACCGGAAGGCACTTTGAATGTCGACACGAATAAGTCCCGAGCTATATTTATATTTGTTTCAACAACACACTGTAAAAGATGGATGACTAATAGCTATTGGTGTCAGTGAATGTTGAATAAACAATGAGATGAAAGGTTTTTGGGATAGCTGGAAGAAAGCTCTGTCATGGCCTGTTTGTGAAGAAACATCTTACTAATGAAAACTGTTTTTTTTTATATTGGGTTTTTACGACGCACTGTAATGATTACCAAGATCTATTGGCGTCGGATGAATGATTAATGAGATGGTGGGATGATGAGATGAAGTTTTTTTTCATGGGTAGTGGGAAGGATAGTGGGAAGGAAGCGTTCGTGGCTTATATTGTGGGAACCATCCCGGCATTAGCCTAGACTACAGAGGGAAACCACGAAAAACCGCTGTAAAGATGGACGGTGGCGAGGATCGAACCGGGTCCGATATGTCCCTTCACCTCCAGGGTCACACGAAGCGAGTGCGCTAACCACTCAGCTACATTTGCCGGTGAGGTTTCACTATATACAAACACGGTATGTCCTAAACCACCCGGATCACACGAAGCAAGTGCGCTAACCACTCAGCAACTTTCTTGTCGGGTTGGTAATCCACAGCGGCAATCGAACCCTGGCGTTCCGTCCCCAACTTGTAATGTGATTGTCAAAAAAGTAAATTGTTGGTTCAGATGTGCCAGCAGATCAGCCAGTCCCGAGACGGTTTTGTTGATTTGCATAATTAAACCGGCGCGATCTCCTGTTAGAATTGCAAATCGCCGTCGAGGGGACCGATTAACCGAACAGCACTCTGTATTATCAAGCAGTCTTGTCGATAATTTTTAAAATTGGATTTCGTGGAAGATGGCAACACGTTCACTTTCAAGGATTTAACGATGATTCAAATATCGGCCGTTGATTTTTATTTTCTTCGTTCGCTTCTAACGAGGCTCGATGAATATAAGTATCTCGACACCCTGATATGCATTTCCAATTCTGTATTACAGGATGTTTCTATGCGTAGTTAAACCGAAGTAATCACGTCTACGCTGTTTGCGGTTTCTTCCTCGTATAAAATAAGCTATTACCAATGTTGTGATAACTGCTTTTCTGCGGTATTCGTAACTCATTACGAGAATGTTGTTGCTAATTCTTCTTCGAAAGGAAATTGGTTAGGAAACCGTAAAAACAACGCATTGAAATGAACAGTAATGCTATTAAACTGTGATCAACACTAATCAATTGTAGGAAGTGCACAAAAGCGCTTTGTTTTTACTGCCATTCGGTCTAATTGGCAGGAATCAGGATGCGTTAACGACTCTTGAACAAGTACTATACGCATACATATTTGTAATTCGAATAATTCCCCTTTTGTTCCATATTTAAATACGGACCATTGTTGTTTTTGTCTGGTCGGCCGCTCGGAGCTGATTGTTGCGATTCGATTGTGCGAGGCACCGAAAGATAATAAACATTCAGTTTGGCCCGATCGTCGTGAACTGGAACCTCTCTTTCGAGCGACCACAATGGCGACGTTGCCACAGTAGGCCGCCGTCAAGCCGGAGAATGCCATGTGTTTACTAGGATTACGTCATCGCGATGTGGCAACGCTGCCCGAGTGTGGCCGTATACAATGTTCAATGGAAGGTCAAATAGGAGAATACACTATTTAAATCTCTCGGCATGATCATGATTGAAGAGTTTCTTTATTTAAATGATGTTTTAGAGTGTAACAACGGCGACCTCTTGTTATATGTACTAGCTACTCTCGTACACTTCTTGATGCATTTTTAAATCGACGTGAATAAATTGTCTGTACGATGAAAGTTCTATCTATGATGAAAGGTATACTTTTCTTTGGTAGGTGCGGAAAATTACTCTTTATACTGGGTTTAACGACGTAACTAGTAGTTAACGTTCATGAGTTATGAATGACATGACAGTTTTTTTTGTACATTTCTTTCAAGTGATGGCACATTGCTATAATAAGTAGTGATGTCTCCCAAATTGGGTTCTCTGATCACAACTCCAGTTTTAATTTGTTTGCCCCCAACTCTTCTAGTTACTCGGGTAATCTGTCAATCATGCAAAGCTACTGAGGTAACCCGAGTTCTCGGGTAGGTAGGTCGTCTTTTGCCGATTTTATGGAAGACTAACTGATCCAAAATTGGCAGTTAAGAGGTTCTCAAGTTTTAATTACCTCGTTTATGAATCTAACCCTACATTTTCAGGTTATTCTTTCTTGCTTGGCATGACTACTGTCTATTCATTATGTAAATTGATGTAGATTGAACCCTTTTCTCCTTTTCTACAAAATCGGAAGATGTTTCTCGACTGTGACATCTAGGACTAAACTTGTCATTATCTCGTCAACATATCTAATTCTGTATTTCGGTCATTTCGACTCTCTTCCCGACTTGGCATCACATTCTGTGTCACACTTTTTTCTCTCCTTTTCGTGCAATATAAAAAGGTGTTTCTCCATTATCCCATCTGGGGCTCAAATTGTAATGACCTCATCGACATACCTAATTCTTTATTTCGGCTCTCTTCCCGACTTGGCATCACGTCCTGTCCCACATCTGTGTCACACTTTTTTTTCTCTCCTTTTCGTGCAATATCAAAAGGTGTTTCTCCATTATCCCATCTGGGGCCCAAATTATAATCACCTCATCGACATACCTAATTCTTTATTTCGGCTCTCTTCCCGACTTGGCATCACGTCCTGTCACACATCTGTGTCACACTTCTTTTTCTCTCCTTTTCGTGCAATATAAAGAGGTGTTTCTCCATTATCCCATCTGGGGCCCAAATTATAATCACCTCATCAACATATCTAGTCCCTCATTTTGGCAATACACCTCTCTCCTTCCTGGACTTGGCACAGGCTCCTGTCCTCTTATGAATGAGTACACGGCTGTCAAGCAGTTACAGACAGACACTCGTTCTGTTTGTTTTTCATCTCCATTCTGAGATAATCTGGTGCCAACAGTGTCAAAAACAGTAGTGGCCTCAAGAGTCCACGGGAACTTCAATTTAGCGAAATATCAGTTTTTTTTGGTGATAACTTCTGAATGGTATAATTAGACGAGCTTTAGCGAGGATTCAATTTGACATACTGAAAAAAATTGGTGTTCGTTTTTATGTTTTTTTTAAATGTTTTTTTGTCGGTTCTCCACAGGTCAAACGGCTACAGCTATCAATTTCAAACTTTTTTTCATCATGGTTCCTTATCTAACTTGAATCTGTATAGTTTTGTGGCATTATTGGATATCAACTTTTTTTTTATGAATTTTAGAAATTTCAAAAATACCCATTAGAATAACACGGCGGAAAAAAAATTGAAAAATTTGTATTTTCAAAAAAATTGAAATTTTGTGTGAAGTTGAATAACATCTTGATACACATTTCTGGAAATTCTCAGCTTGATCGGGTCAGCCATTTTGAAGAAAAAATATGAAATGTGCTGAATTGGTACCACTCGAAGCCGTTTTTACCCATTTATAACTAAAATGTTACCCAATTGGCGAATTTAGGCAAAAGTTTGGCAATGAAGCCGACATACTATTACTTTCCGCTCGTCCAACAACGCGTATATAGCGTTTTCCTAGTATATCAAAATTCTAATACGCGAGAAACATAGATAATCATAATAGTTTCAAGATGATATAAGTTTCAACTATTCAAGTCATGTTGCATGACTGTCAAGCGTGTACAGCTAGAAAATGTTTTTTTTAGCTGTATACGCTGGACAGTTATGCGACATAACATAAATAGTCATAACTTTATCATCTTGATGTTATTATAATTATTTGTGTTTCTCGCGCATTAGAATTTTGATGTCTTATACCATTCAGAAGTCACCCCCCCCCCCCGCTGATATTTCGCTAAATCGACTCCCATAGACTCTCCAACTCTTAGTTGACGCGTATAGGGGAAGGGAGGGGCGGGTGAGGGGCTCGAATACATTTTGATTTGACATTTGAACTGACACAATAGAGTACCCCTCCCCCCTCATTGAAGTAAATCTTCTCCTGTCTGAGACATGCTTCCATGAAAACACGATTGTAACAAAGGCAATTCAGTCAGCGCACTTCCATCTGTCAACAAGACACTCTCAGGAAATCAATTATGGCGGTGTTTGTTTATAGGGGCCTATGTATATATCTATTGACATTATGATAAGACTTGCTACTAGGCGTACTCTTTTTCTATCAATAGACATATCTACCTTTGTCCTAGATTATAATTTAATAGAATGGGGGTCGAATTCACAAAAGGTCATAGCTTTGATCGGGTATCAACTCAGATCCCAATCAAAGTTGCTACATATATATGTATCTTTATTCAAGACTCTGTCTTACATTACAAGATTGCAAAAACACAGAATAAAAATCAATTAATTAAAATATAAAAAAATTATCGATAACAACATTTTAGAGAATAACAAAATAAATATAATTTGACTAGGTTTGAAGAAGAAAATGTAGAAAAAATAAATAATTGAATGATGATAACGAAATCATACAACAATTAAAAAGGGAAAAATTGAAAAATAGTATGCCATGAAAACAAAATTGGAAATAAAAGCTGAAGACTATAAAGATGATGTCGTAAAATTTGTAGGGATCCTCGAAGGGCGAGTAAAACTACGCTATAAATAAATTTGTTGTTGAGTCTGAATTTTTTACAAAATTATACAAAGAAATTGTGAATTGTGCCTCGAGCCCCTACCACTAACCCTATAACTTCTATTTTCTATTTTATATTACCGATCAACTTTGAAACTGTCTTCAAGATAATAATAAAAGATTGATAATAATAATAAAAATAATAGATTTAACTAAAAATTAAAATTGAAAAACTGAAAATAATAGATAAAATATGGTATTACCTCTGAAAATTGTCGTTACTTTGAGCCAGATCAAAGTTATGACCTTTTGTGAATTCGGCCCCTAGCCTATGTTTAGGATTTGGATTATGACATCAAGTCTGGCCTACTGTTATTGTTTGTGTCGATAAGTGGGGTCTGAATATTGTATTAATAGATCATGTAAATAGTATTTGGCGTTTGGTAATGCACACTGATTATGCCTGATACAACTGTGGACACTCGCGGGCAGCAAGTGTGAATGATTAAAACTAATTAAAAGAATTAATTAAAAATATAATTATTTCAAAACTACTTATTTTGAAAATTGAAATTGATTGAAAAAATCAAAATTTTTGATAGTCCTAATAAGAATAAAAATTGATTTTAAAATTGAATGTATTTCCAAACAAACATTAGCTAGTTATTGAAAGCTGATATCATCTGAAAATTGGAGTTTAAAATTAATAGTCATCTATTTTCATTTATTAAAATTATTTTAAATATTTCAAATATTATTATTATTGTTAATTATCAATGGATTCACTCAATATCATATAATGTTATAAGCCACATTTATAAGTTAGTAAGTTGATAATTGTAAACTGCTAACCATTCCGATTTTCTCGGTAGAGGGTTAAAGGAATTACCGAATAAATAAATAAATGTCACATATTGAAAATAAGGACCCTTTTCAACAAAAATTATATGTAGCATTTAACCAGTTTGGTGAATATTCCCGCTAGTGGAAACTGGGAATATTTCCCGTGTTCAAATAGATTCCCATATATTCTTCATATCACTATTCTTCCTATTACAAAAGAAACCATCATCTCATCAATCATTCATTCGACGCCAATGATCTTGGTTATCATTATAGTGCGTCGTCGTTGAAACCCAATATAAAAAAAAGGGAAAAATATCCACTTTGATCTGTGCATGCAACGCGATGTTTGCAGATTGCTTGTTCGAAGTACGTTCTCGATGACGGTTCCGATTCCATTCCGCAGCCGACTTTCCACATGTTTCTAATCTCTCCTCTCTCCGTCTTTGCAGGTTGAACCGCGTAGAATGGAAAAGTTAGTAGCCGCTGGTTAAAACGTCGATCGCTGTCGGTACCCGTGTCGCGGAAGTGTCAGTTCGCGGTTTCAAAACGTCGGTCCCGTCAGTGGTCCCGGGCGCGGGCGGTCCCCCAGCCGACGGCCGTCCCCCCCCCGAGCAGCTGCGCGTCCGCCTCAACGATGCCGGCGTCCGCCTCGCCCGCCCGGCTGAAGGGGGCGCGGTCGCAGCCGGTCGCGCCGGCTTGAGAGAGAAGCGTGACGAAGCGAGTCAGAGAAAGGTACGATTTCTCTCACTCTCATTTTTTTTTTGCCCATCTGGTTCATATCTTTCCTACGTGCATGCCTGCTTCTGTTGCTCGGTCAACTTGGGCACCGCTTCAGCAAGACGCAATGATACCAACGTACTTTATTATAATATAAAGGTGTACCGACTTGGTTTTCAGAGTGAAATATTTCCAGGGTCAGAATCTGAGTTCCGGGTCCTGATTGCCTGTAGCGCAACTATTGCTTTTATATCAAACTACAATGCTATACAATGCCACCGGAACCGTAGCCACTCTTATCTACATCTAGTTCACAAGGGAATCCGCTAAATCGTGACGGGCAATCGGGACCTTTGGCTCTGAATTGACTGCAAGAAACCAGAAATACCGCCCATGTTAGTAGTATGTGAGTTGGAGCACCTTTATATTATGATAGAATAGGTTGGTATCACTACGCCGTGGCTTTAGTAATTGAAGTCACTTTCGAGCGTCGGTTCGAGTCCCTCAAAACAAATAATAGGGGTCAATATGGTGATAACACAAGTTTAACTGACGGTCAGAGATACAGTGACACCTCTATCCGTCGTTTTTCAAGGGACCAGGTAAACAAAACCATCCATGCAGGATAATTCAGCATTGGTTATATGTAGAGACATGTAAAAATAGCAATTGCTATAAAAGCTATGAAATTTAAAAGTGCTTTTTCACATTTTTTTTTCTGAATATTTCTGATATTTTTTTCTGATAATTCATGTTTCAATTGGTTTGATGTTGTTCTATCATGTTATTGAAAAGGCGACAAAACGCTACAAACGTCTGAATCCACTACGTTTCAATGTATTGGCGATATAGACGCTATATTCGGAATAGAAGCATTATAGATGCTATTTTTCCCACAATTATTCCAATTGAGGTGTAAACGGGTGAAGTTAGTTGGGGAATTTGGAAAAAAGTGCAATTGCAAATGCAGGCAGAAGGTTTAACCCACTTGTGGAGACTATTTTCCTAAAAAATATCAATTGGGGTTTTTCTCTTGAATACCTATTGTACGCTATATAGTGGTTGTAAGGGTACCGTACTGTTTTTACATTACAAAACGTTGTTGCGCTACAAAACACGATGTTTCAAAATAATAGATGCACCATAGTGCTACTTTTCATTATTCTAAATGCTACAAAAAGAAAAAATAGAAGCTATATTTACATGTCTCTAGTTATATGGGTATGTAAATAAATAATACAAGTAGGAAAACGATGCGTCGAGTTTTCACTCTATTCTCTTGTTTGTAATTTCAGAAGTAATTATTCCTAATACAGTGAAACCTCTACTCATCGTTTTTCAAGGGACTAGGAAAATTAAACCATCCTTGCAGGAAAATGTAACATTTATTGTGTGTGGTGAGAAAGAATGAATGATGCAAGCAGGAAAACGATAGATCTGGGAACGATGCGTCGAGGTTCCACTGTACTGGAGCAGTTGGACTAGTCGTTTCTCACACTTTCCGTTCCTCTGTTTCTCCACAGGAATCGGTCTCGACCGATTTGGCCGTGATAATCCAGCTGGAGTCGACCGGCTCCCCCACCTCGTCCGTGGACGAGCCGTCCGGAGCCGCGGAGCGCCCCATGGCGGCCAACGCGACGCCCCAGTCGCACAAGACGGACGTCGACGCCCTGCTCCGCATCCTGCAGTCGGACGAGCCCTCCCCCGTCAAGGTCGAACCCAAGGCGGAACCCTTCCAGTTGAGGACGGAACCGGAAGCGAAACCCTCCCCGCCCCTGCCCCCGCCGCCCCCGGCGACAAAGACACTCGTGCCCGAAGTGAAAGTGGAAACGAAACCCGCCCCCCACATAAAGACGATATTGCCGCAGACGCGCGCGACGGCCGAGTACAAGCCGTCGATGAGGGCGGTGGCGTTTCCTAAGGAAGAGCCGACGTCGCGCGCGACCACGTTCCTGACGCACTACAAGAAGTACGCGTCGGCCAAGGAGGCGAGGCCGACGAACTCGAACGCCTGCGTCGGTATGCCGGTCGCCGTCAAGAAGAGAGAGAATCGGTATGTCGCTTACTCTCGTATACTCTTCATACACCATATTAGATTATTCATATTTGTATTTTGGTAAAAAAACATAAAAACGAACACCAATTTTTTCAGTATGTCAAATTGAATCTTCGCCAAAGCTCGTCTAATCATTAGACAATTAACTGTGCGGCCCACCTCAACTTTTCCCATACAAAAATGTCCCTCTGAGATATCTAGTTGGAAAGCCCCGAGCTACGGTACCTATAAGGAAGTACAAAGTAGTAATAACATTGATTAATCCAGAACCGATTCTAATGTAAAACAATTCTTAAATTAAAAAATCAATTGAAAAAACAAAAATTTCCCTTTTTTTGGGGTTAAGTGCTGTACTTCTTTACGTCGCAATACATGCTCATTTCGTTGTCTATATTATTTTGTATTGTTTTGATTTTACTATCTGGACACAAGCTATCCCTTAAGTTACGTCTGACATCCGAACGTTGACGGAAATACCCGAATGGTACAGTACAGTTCAAAGAAATCTCTAGCAGCTATTTTTCACGTAAAACGCCGCGGGAAGGTTGAAAAAAGAAAGTTTGAAATTACACATTTTTTTTTGAGGATAATTTTTTTCCTTTTTTTTATAAAATCAATTTTTTTATCGATTCTGGCGCTCAGATAATCGATTCCCGATTTTGAGAATTGTCGTCATCACCAGTACGAAGGTTCGTTATCTCGTATTTACAATGTGTTTGTTGTTTCTGCTTAGGCTCGTGCCGCTGAAAGTACCTGCTACACTGAATAAGTCTCACCCATCCAGGTAAGAATTGATACAAAATGTCCTCTTGTATCCGTCGACTTGCTTCCTGTTCATTAGTTCGGTACAAATCTAAATTGATAGCCACCCTCGGTAGCTCGGTCAGCTGAGGCACCGCTTCAGAAACTGAAATCGTCGAGCGTGGGTTCGAGTCTCGCTTTAGGTACGAGTTTTTGTGAACGTCCTTTCTCTCATCATCACTTCGTGGTGACATGATTTGTATTTATTAGTAGTCGTTTGTACAATTTACATTGTGTTGGCCTTGTCAGAAACTATATACTGAAATATATATTTGAAGTTTAAGAAATCTACAATTAACGTAATAACATATTAATTAACGTAATAGTAATTAACGTATAGTATTTAACCCCTTGAATATCTTTGACGAGTGTTGCCCGCGAGACGCGACTTAGCATTCACGACCGACGACGTGTGTGGCTCGCTAATTACCGCGCGTCATGTTTAAATCCATATCTCCCAAAGTTACCGTCAGAATGTGCCTTAGTATGGCTACAAAGATAGCTGTTGTAGTGAACTGTTGAACTAATCACAGACTATGTCGATAAAGGTAGTAACTCTTTGAGTAAATGATGTTTACTGACGCATCAAACTGACCTTGCAGCTGTCATTAGCAACAATGGCTATCAGAAACCAGCAAACAACAGTGAAACTGTTCTAAATGTAGTATTTGACAGCGATTGTGATGATGAAAATGATGATTCTAGTTCACAGTTAGAATATAATAATGATAACAGTCTTTCAAGCGATTCAAGTAGGCCTAGATCCTGTGTCAAATGTCAGGCTTGTTCATAATTTTTAATTACTATTAGAATGGTAAAAGTAGGTTCAGTGAATTCGATAAGCAAGGGTTATTTAAAGTATTTACTAATTGTTAATCATCTAAAGATTGATCACATAAGTTTACCACACTCGTTCATCAGTTTGGGACAAATTCGGAACACACAATCACCTGCTCATTCGTACCCCCGTATAACCTAGCTGTTGGTGGGGTCGTTAAGCAAACAATAATCAACATCATCTAGATAAGAGTAGAAATGAAATATACTTCATGAAATGCGTATTGTAGCGATTGTGACCCGACTGTACCCCCCCCCCCCCCCTAACCGGCACATGCAGCATAGTGGTTAACGCACTTGCTTCTTGTGACCCAGGAGGTGAAGGGATATATCGGATCCGGGTCGATCCCTGCCACCACCCATCTTTACAGGGGTTTTTCATGGTTTCCCTCTGTAGTCTAGGCTAATGCCGTGATGGTTCCTACAATATAGGCCACGACCGCTTCCTTCCCACTATCCTTCGCACTACCCATAAAAACCTTCATCTCATCATCACATTATCTCATTAATCATTCATCCGATGCCAATAGATCTCAGTCATCACTACAGTGCGTCGTTAAAACACAATATAGATATATGTATATATATATATATGAATATTCCTGCAGGCACCTGCCGGTCCAGCAGCTGCCGCAGGGTCCGGTGAACCGGCGCCACATGCCGATACCGGAGGTGCCGAAGGCGCCGCTGTCACAGCACCACGGCAAGCGCGAGGTGGTGCGCCACCCGCACGTGTCGTCCATCATCCTCACCGAGCCGCCCGCCGTGCAGCCGGCCGCCAACAGGCTCAAGACCAATCGGTGAGAACAATCGACCTCTCATCTCGCTCTATTATCTGATAGGTTCAAGTGGAGTTATTCAGACCGCTTGAATGAATCTGCATAATGCTGGGTTTCGACCTCGGATCAAGATTCAACGCGCACGTGAATTACCCAGGTTCTAATCGTGTTTGTTTCTCTCGTTCCAGCCGAGGGCCGCTGCCAGCGGAACGCAAGTACGGCCCGGACGCGGACGATAAGAGGACGGCCGGAGAGGCCAAGATGGCCGACCCCTACCAGGTAGGCTTGCGTTGTTATCTCTTGGTGTCTTTCGACCCGACGTGAAATTTATCGCCTTGAAACTTGCTGGCTGTGACCGTTGATCAGGTAGTTCAGTAGCAACAGGCTTCATTGTACTCGATGCTCCGTTGATTCAAGGTGCCCGAGTAACAGAATTAGTAGAACCTCTTTAGTAAGTTTCTCTTTAGTAGAATTTTCACCTTGGTAAGTTTTATTTTTTGATCCCACCTATATGCTCCGACATGTTGCATAGTTTCTTTAATCAGTTTTTCACTCGAGTAAGTTTCTTCTGTCTGGTCCCCTGAAAAACATACTAAAGAGGTTCCACTGTAATACCCACCGCCCTCGATAGCTCAGTCAGCTGAGGCACCGCTTCAGAAACTGAAGTTACCGCTGGGCGTGGATTCGAATCCCACATAAGTCGTGGATTTTTGTAAACTTTCTATCACTCATCTTCACTTCATAATTTCTTAATCAACTGCTCATTCGTACCCCGTATAACCTAGCTGTTGGTGGAGTCGTTTGGCAAACAATTTTCCTCGGAATGATACATGGGTAATGCCCGAAGCATAACTATATATTTCGTCCATGCTTCAACCGTTACGTGATTGCAGACGGTGATCCTCGACCACAACTACTCGACGTCGCGGCGCCCCGCCCCGCCGCCCCCCCACTCGCCCAAGCCCGGCCCGTCGCTTGCGTCAAACGGCCCGCTCTCGTCGTCGCCCTACACGTATGGCTCGGCGCTGCTCTCGATGCGCTGTTCCCAGCAGCGCCAGCGCGGCGCAGAAGAGGACGCCGCCAGCGCCATCAGCAGCGAGCGCGGCCGAGAGGTGGAGCCCGAGGGGGAGGAGACGGAGACCGCCCCCGAGGGGGACGGCGACGAGGATAGCGTTACGAGATGCATATGGTGAGTGTTTGTATATTGGATTGACGTGAGCGAAGATTCCATCCCACTCTTATAGGGCTTTGTCTGTGTGTGTTTTTTTTTCTGTTTGTTTGTAAGCACTCCACAGGTCGCAGGGGTCGACTGATCATCATGAAACTTTTATTGTACACGCAAACTCATCCAACTTAGAACTGTATAGATTTTGGAATGAATCGGTCGAACCGATTTTGAGAAATATCTTCAAAAAATTTCTAAAAACCCCATAAGATTGGGCTGAGCAAGAAAATTTGAAAAATAAAATCGCTCCTAATGAAATGAAATTTTCTGTGAATTTTCACAAAATAGCCGAATGCTTTGTAAAAGGCATTTATAGTGTAAAATATATGTATATATTTTTGTAATAACATCGAAACTTGATACAAAATCTTTGTCCCCGATAGAATCTATGAATGGAAGACGGGATTGTTTGGACGAGGCACTACAAGGGTGATCTTACCACCAGTGAAAGAGACTATAATGTAGAATGAATTGAAATACCATGAATAGTAGACACCTTTCGTCTCTTGTTGACACAACTATAACCCCGTCCCACATCGCCACACGTAGATTATCTGTCTGCGTGTTTGCTCGCCAACGTTATCATATCGTTGTGCAAACACGAGACACAACGCCTCTGTTTGTTTTCTATAATCTTCCGCACGTCGAATTCGGGTGAGACGGGATCGTGTAGATTGTGCCACGGTCAAGGGTGGTCGCTCGTGTACGTTGCGAATATCATAAGTAGGCCTAATCGTAGTTTTTATTCATTTTATTTATATTGGGTTTATCGACGCGCTCTACCGATGACTACGATGTATTGGCGTCGGCAAGATGATGGGATGATGAGATAAGAGGTTATTTTATCAGATGTTTTTGGATAGTTGGGAGGAGTCGGTCGTGGAACCATCCCAGTATTGAGCTGAACGACGGAGGGAAACCACGAAAGACCCGTCAGGATGGTCGACCATGGTGGGATTCGAACCCCAGTCTCCTGAATGACGGTTCAGTGTTATAACCACTCGGCTACACGTCCGAGTGCAATCGTAATTGTCAGTTGTCAAATTGTGCTATATATTGTAATTATTTATTGTTCACCACTTGTCGTTTGTGTTTGTTCAATTCGGTGTATTATTTTATTATCCTAAAGATAAGCTTTTTAAATGCTTCGTAGATCTATTTGAGAATGTTTATGTATTTATTATTCTTTTCTTTTGACGCTAAAAAGAAATATGAGACGTGTGGCCGAGTGGTAATACACTGAACCGTCATTCAGGAGACCGGGGTTCGATTCCCGCCATGGTCGACCATCCTGACAGGGTTTTTTCGTAGTTTCTTTCTGTCGTTCAGGTCAATACTGGGATGGTTCCTTAACAACAGGCCACGACCGACTCCTCCCCACTATCCAAAACACCTAATAAAATAACCTTCCATCTCATCATCCAATCATCTGATTTATCATTCACCGACGTCAATAGATCGTAGTCATCGGTAGAGTGCGTCGTTGAAACCCAATATAAATTTTAATAATTGATTGTTTGAACCGGCACTTATAGCTCAGTTGCTGACGCGCTTGTTCCATGTGATCTGGGAGGTGAGGGGCATATTATCCAGTGCTGATTGAAATCAGAACACGATGAAAAATCGTACAAACGAGACGGTGGCATTTGTGTTGGTGACGTCGGTAGACGACTTCTCGTGATTACGAGGTTAACAATAATCCTCAAATCCTATAGTTGCATTGAGATTGGATTATTTCCGAAGTTTTTTAAAATTATTTGGATGACCTTCGTTCATGAAAATAAGTATTACCATCATTCTCCCCCCACCGCACCCACCCAAACTTGACCTTGACATAGCTTAAACCGAGGTTATAACAACTCCTGAAATCTGGTGTACACTTGTCATGAAATCAACTTGAAATCTTCTTGAAATCCCTTGAAATCTGACATTAGGTGTACACCCCAAATTTACTAGTTGTTTACCCCACGGCTTGAACATACTTTTTCTGAACATAGGGTTCCTGAACATAGGGTTCCACTTCTCTGGTTCGTAGACAGATACTCTAAATCTGGCGATAATGCTGACTCTAAGCGATCTCAAAAGCAGAAATGTTTGACCGGCACATGTAGCTGAGTGGTTAACACACTTGCTCCTTGTGACCCGGGAGGTAGCGGGCATGTCGGACCCGGTTCGATCCCCGCTACCGTCCATCTTTACAGGGGTTTTTCGTGGTTTCCCCCTGTAGTCTAGGCTAATGCCGGGATGGTTCCCACAATATAGACCACGACCGCTTCCTTCCCACTATCCTTCCCATTACCCATAAAACCTTCATCTTATCATCCCATCATCTCATTAATCATTCATCTGATGCCAATAGATCTCAGTCATAATTACAGTGCGCCGTTAAAACCCAATATAAAAAAATGTTTGATTTCTCTCTCTCTCTCTTGTAGTGTGTTCTCTGTCTTATGAGTGTTTTATAGCATCTGTCTGTCTCTCTCGTTACAGTGACTTCATCCACGACGACGGCTACATGATCTGCTGCGACAAGTGCTCGTAAGTGTTGCACACTTTATTCCATTTCCTTCGCTCCCTCGGTTGCTTTTCATCTCTTGTGATTTATCTACGTCGTTTGTCACTTTCTCCACGTTAAGTGAGGCATGTACAATTCAAACGGTTAAATGAGAGAATAAGTGTATTTTTCAACTCATCATTCATTCAGTAGGCCCATATATATACTAGTGATAACATCGATTAATCGAGAATCGATTCTGATGTAAAACGATTCTCAGATCAAAAAATCGATTTTTCAAATAAAAAATAATTTGATTTTTCAATTTTTTTTCTGGTTCAGTGCTGTACTTCTTTACGTCGTAATAAGTGCTCATTTCGTTGTCTATATTATTCTGTATTGTTGTGATATTACTATCTGGACAAAAGCTATCCCTTCGGTTACGGCTGACAGCCAAACGTTGACGGAAATACCCAAATGGCACAGTACAGTTCAAATAAGTCTCTAGCAGCTATTTTTCACGTGAACGCCTTGGTACGGTTGAAAAAAAAGTTCCAAGTCACACTACTTTTTTGAGAAAAAACTTCTTTAAAATTTTTTTTAAAATTTTTTTTTTCAAAATCGATTTTTAATCGATTCTGGAGCATAGAGAATCGATTCTCAATGTCATCACTAGCCTATATATATATTTGTTATTATGAGTAATTTACAAACTATTTTTGGGGTGCGCAAAATGGCCTAAGCTGTCGACGTGCCTCTGAAATCTAACATTCAATTCTTTTTTTCTTGAAATATTTATTAAATATTTCCTAGAATAATTGACCGATGTAGATGGTCCGCCCTCGTGATGTCACAAAATATAAAAACCAATCAAGAGAACAGTGAAGCAGGGGAAATAGGGAAATAACCAATCAAGGTATCTAAAATTTTCCCTGCTTCGTATAAGTCACGCCCATCTACATTGGTCAATTGGTGGAAAAACTCCCTGCCCCAAATAAGTTGGTGCTCTGGGTGTGAGGTAGTTCAGATAGATAGCACCCGGCGCAAAATGACCTGAGATGTTGACGCGCCGTTGAACGTCAACAATAATAATAAGTTAGCTCGGTAGAGCTACTATTGTCCACGTTTTTCCACTGTTTGTGCTTTCGATCGATGTTTCACTGCATGTTTGTACGACTGTCCCTCATCGTTGACCTGTCGTTCTCTCGTTGACCTGTCGTTCTCTCGTTGACCTGTCGTTCTCTGTTTGCCCAGCGTGTGGCAGCACGTGGACTGCATGGGGATCGACCGCAGCCACATCCCGGACGACTACCTGTGCGAGCGTTGCAACCCGCGCCACGTAGAGAGGGCTCGCGCGCGCACGCTGCAGATGCGCAAGCGCGAGGAGCTCAACAACACGGACACGTCGAGCGACTCGTCGTCAGGGGCGTTCGTGCAGCGAGACCGTGAGTCACGGCTGATTGATTTTTAGACGTTTTGAGGTTTAGAGTTTGCGAAGTGAGCGGGGATGTGTGCCGGGGATATATTGTGCCCCTGGGACCGACAACTAGGGGTGTGCAAGTTTGAGAGGAAGTAGTGAGGTTCAAGTTCTAAAAAAAAAAAATGAATCTAGCAGAATTTCACATATCAGTAGCATCTTCTGGACCCCGAAATTTGAGAAAAATAGAAGAAAAAAGAAATTTGGAAAAAATTGTAAAAAAATTGTAAAAAAAGGAATAAGAAAAAAGTGAAAAATTTGAGATGAAATCAAACTAAAATTTTCTAGTTCTGCTAAATTTGAGCTCAAACTCTGAACTCGAACTCGTAAATTCAATTGCTCGCACACCCCTACTAATCATACGAGCCTTCCCCCCGTCCTCCCCATCAATCTTTGCGTAGGGGTAATTGTGACACCAGATAGTGTAGATTGACTTTGAATCAACATGAATATTGCACTCTTCAATAAGCAACGAACAAATTAGATGAAGTCATCATCCCAGTTTGTATTTTTTTTTTTTTTTAATAACATCGAAACTTGATACAAAATCATTGTTCCCCAATTAAGGCTATGGATGAAAGATAGGATCGTTTGGACGGGGCACCACAAGGGCGATCTTACCACCCCATTTTGATTATTTAAAACTAATGATCTTCAACACCAGGACTGCGCTGTCTGTGACCATAATTTTTTGCTGTAGATAAAAGTGTTTCAGCATAAACACACGAATGTTGATATCTTCCACTTTGAACTAAGTCTCTTTTTTTGTAACAACAAAATTATTTAGCTGTATCAGGAGAGGGATATAAGAAAAGAACGTTTTCCACGTAACTTGGCGTGTCACAAATACCCGGTGAAATGTGGCAACTGTGCCACCAATAGATTCAAGGGCTAGAACATGATATGTTCCGACTGTTTCTTTCGTTAAACTATCCATCCATCCGATGACACCTGATGAGACCTTCTTTCAAATGATTCATAATGTTCAGTAATATATGTAAAATAACCATCCATCCGATGACAACTGATGATATCTCCTTTCAAATGAATAATAATGTTCAGTAATATTTGTAAAATATTTTATTGGCCTGAAAATTTAGCGCTCCTTGAATATTTTGCGCCCTAGGCCTGTGTCTTGATACCACCCTAAAAGTGTGGCGTAATCCCAAATTATATATATATTTAATATTTTCTTCTTAAATAATTTCACCGCTCTCTGTTTGCTGTTTGCTTTACGAATGCTTGCTCGTTGCCAGGTCGCATGCTGCCCCAGGCGCCGCCTCCTATCGCGGGCAAGAAGCGCCCGGCGGCCCCGCCCGTATCTGGCGGCGGCCGGCGCAAGAGCGAGCCGTCCGGCGCCCGCGGCGGCAAGCACGGCGGGGCGGCCAAGCGGCAGCGGCGCGAGTCGGCCACGAGAGACGCGCCCGTCCAGGCGCCCGGCGCCGCCCACAAGGAGGGCAAGCAGGAGAGGCGGGCGTCGACGGGCGCGGCGGCGGCGGCCAAGAAGCTGGCGGCGCGCCAGGACGCCAAGAGGACGATCGTCAGGAGAAAGGTGAGGCGTCGTACGAGACGAGGTTTTTATATTATCCACTTTCATTATCTTCGTGTAAGTTGAATACAATGTGTGACATCTAGCAAAAGAAAATCATTATGTTTATGCCACAGTCGAGCTCGAATAGGCTTATCATCTTTATTTTCATATATTCATGTATTTTCTTCATATGAAACGTCGATAAAACAACATGGCAAAAAAATCAGTGTGTTTATGCCGCAGTCAAGCCCAAGTAGGCTTATAGCCTACTTATAACCGAAAATGTTAATCACGATCAACGACTTAATCTCGATTACCGTGCAGTGTGAACGCAACTCCATTAACGTTAACAGCGATTAACGTCTTAATCTCGTTCAGCAAACCATGTTAGCGCGTTAACGCCGTTAGTTTATAACCCACAATTCCATGCGTACATTTAATCTCAATTAGCTTGATCGAGATCAACTTTTCGGTGTGAACAGGGTATTATTGTATAACACCATATATTTTCTTCATATGATACATTGATCAAACAACAACATAACAAAAAGGTATGTTTTTGCCACAGTTCTTCATGTGAAATGTCAGTAAAACAACAACAACAACAACTAATTCAACTTGAATATAAAGATTTTTGTGCTCTATCTATGTATCTCCTCCAACCTGTACCCACCTCATCATTCTCACATCACTAGTTTCTCTTAACCCGCATCATCATCAATCATTCATCTCATTTCGTCCATTACAAAGTAATATTCTTTAAATCAAGTCCTACTTTCCAAAAACTTGAATATAAGTCATTGATACCGGCACAGTAGCTGAGTGGTTAGCTCACTTGCTTCGTTTGATCCGGAAGGTGAAGGGACATATCGGACCCGGTTCAATTCCCGCCACCGTCCATCTTTACAGGGGTTTTTCGTGGTTTCCCTCTGTAGCCTAGGCTAATGCCGGGATGGTTCCCACAATATAGGCCACGACCGCTTCCTTCCCACTATCCTTCCCACTACCCTTAAAAACCTTCATCGCACCATCCCATCATCTCATTCATCATTCATCCGACGCCAATAGATCTTAGTAATCATTACAGTGCGTCGTTAAAACCCAATATATAAAAAAAAAAAAATAAGTCATTGATACTTGGTGTCAGAATTATCAGTGTGGAAGTAGCCTCAATTGACAGTATTATCATCACCATGGTTACCCATGCTGGTCGCCGTATAATACTGGGTCAATTTAAAATGGCTGAATTTCAATATGAAATGTCGATAAAACATCAACAACATGAAAAAGAATGATGGTAAATCTTCACCCGAATGCGACGGCACTAACGATCTGTTCTTGTTTTGCGTTGCTCAGAGCAAGACTGGTGTGCGGAGCGGGGGAGAAGACCGCGACGGCGGCTCGCCGGGTGCCGACGACTGGAACCGCCCGGTGGCCCAGCTGCGCCACTGGATCGACAACTACGAGGAGGCGGTCACGAATCACTACTCGCCCGAGCTGCGCGCGCGGATATCCTCCATCAAGGTGCGTCGGTTCGCTCGTCGCACCGCAAGGGCGATGTATAGAGACATGTAAAAATAGCAATTGCTATAAAAGCGATGAAATCTTAAAGTCCTTTTTTACGTGTTTTCATGACATTTCTTCATGTTTCAATAAATTTGATGTTGTTCTATCATGTTTTTGAAAAGGCGACAAAGCGCTACAAACGTCTGAATTTGCTACGTTTCAATGTATTGGCGATACAGACGCTATATTCGGAATAGAAGCATTATAGATACTATTTTTTACAAAATTATTTTAATTGAGGTGTTAACGGGTGAAGTTGGTTGGCGAATTTGGAAAAAAGTGCAGTTGATAATTCAGGCGGCAGATAAGGCGTAGGATTAACCTGCTAGTGGAAAAACACTATTTTTCTGAAAAATATCAATTGGGGTGTTTCTCTTGTATGCTATTGCACGTTATCTAGTGGTTTTACCGTACCGTACTGTTGTTATGCTACAGAACGTTGTTGCGCTACAAAACACGATGTTTCAAAATAATAGATGCACCAAAGTGCTATTTTTCAAATTCTAAATGCTATGAAAAGAAAATATAGAAGCTATATTTACATGTCTCTAGGTATGAGGCTAGCTGGACAACTTGGGTTGGGTTGGGTTGGGTTGGTTAGTTTTTTTTTTGAAGATTGTTTTAACTGTGTCCGTGTGTCCGCAGGTGAACGGTGTCCACTCGGGCCTGCACAACGTGTCGAACTGTGTGAACCGTTGCCGCGTGGCGATGATCGAGCCCGGCGTCAAGGTCCTGATGACGGGCTCGCAGGTGCCCGCCCACCAGCCCGTGATCGAGCTGCGCGGCAAGCACATGCTGTCGAGCCAGCACGGCGCCGCGGCGGCCGCACTGCCCGCCAAGCGGTCGCGCCACCTCGTCCCCTTCCTCTTCTTCTACCGCCTGCCCAAGGACGGCACGGAGGTGTGCGTCGACGCGCGCACCTACGGCAACGACGCGAGGTTCGTCCGGCGCTCGTGCAAGCCCAACGCGGAGGTACGTGGGTTGTAGCGTCGGCTACTGATTAAAAATAATTTTTCGCAAATTAGGATTGGTGAAATCACCTTTCGGTAACTGAGTGCGTCACAGACATCGGATCGGGTCGAAGTCGGTACCGTTGGACGCGCATTAGTCGTGTGCTTTGTTGGGCGAGCGAAATTTTCTGATTCGGTGCTCGAGTTCCAGCGTAAAAGCTGAAAAAGTGTTTTGTTGATTTTTTTCGCCAAAAGGGAGCATTTTCCGACGAATGAGCGCGCGCCAGACTATCTTGGAAAATTCTGCGAAAATCGTAGGATACCGGCCGAAAGGTGGCAGTCGTGGGCGAACTCTTTCTAGTAGCGCCGCACAGTAAGACGTGTATCGATGTGGTGTCGGCTTGAGAGAATTATCGGCGAATAAACTGCCGTCGGCTGTGGCACTGAGTTCGAGTCCCGCATAAGGCATGGGTTTTTGTAATCGTCCTTTCACTTCGTGGTGTCATAATCACCTGCTCATCAGTACCCCCGTACATAACCTTGCTGTTTGTGGAGTCTTTTCACATTTTTTATGCGGGGTTTAACGACGGCAGTGTTTTGTACTGATCACTGATCTATTGGCATCAGTGAATAATGAGAAGAAAGGTTATTTCATTAGGTATTTTTGGATGGGATGATGAGAAGAAAGGTTATTTTATTAGGTATTTTTGGATAGTGGGAAGGAGTTGGTCGTGGCCTGTTATTACGGTCCCAGCGTCCAAGTATTGATCTGAAGGACAGAAGGGAAACCACAAAAAAATAACTGTCAGGATGGTCGACTATCTCGGGAATCGAACCCCGGTCTCCTGAATGACAGTTCAGTGTGCTAGCCACTTGACATTTGAACCAACGATAATCACGGTCTTGTCTACGCAGGTGTGGCACTGCATCGAGAAGGGCACGCTCCACCTGTACATCGTGACAACGCGTCTGGTCGACAAGAACACGGAGATCACGATACGGCACGACCGTCACGCCGAGCAGCAGGTGGCGTGCGCGTGCGGGGACCCGCGCGAGTGCGCCCAGAACCCCGCCGCGCAACCGCCGCCTCCGCCGCGCCAGAGGAACAACGGCGCGGCGGCCCAGGACGCGGCGGTTCCTGCGCCTACGGCGCCGACCGGCAAGACGCTCAGAGAGTGAGTACTTTCTTTTTCTTCGTTTACATCTAAAACTTTACTCAACTGACCAATTTAGATGGGCGTGACTTATACGAAGCATGGGAAATTTTAGATACATTGATTGGTTATTTCCCTATTTTCCCCTGCTTCACTGTCCACTTGATTGGTTTCTATATTTTGTGACATCACGAGGGCGGACGATCTACATTGGTCAATTGACGACTCGAAATGGGAGTGGCTTCACCAGTAGGCCAGTTGGGTCCATATCATTTGTGGTCATATGAAGATACCCCGATGATGCGCCGTAAAACCCCAATATTCATTAATTCAAGATACCCTGATTGGATATTTGAATTTGACTACAGTTCTAACGGCCCTGTTGATTGGACGGTATGATTTGTGACGTCAAGGGGGCGGAGACTGCGAGTCGTCAATTGTTTCCCAATATAGGCAAAGGAGAGCGAGTACCGCTGTTGTTTGGTGTTGGTGGTGTCTTCTTGAAATATAACTGACTGTTTTGGAAGGAATAAGTAGATTTGATTAGTTGTACAATAGTTTCCGGGGCCTCATTTCTACCCTCAGGGTGGAACATCTTTAATAGTAAGTTTTTTCAACACATTTGTCACCTCGTTTTCCAAGTTTTATTTTTTGATCCCATCCTCAGGCCTATGCCTTCTCACGTTGAATAGTTTATTCAGCACGTTTTTCCCGAAATATAAGTTTTTTCAGTCCGGTCCCATGAAAAATGTGGGCCTACTAGATAGGTTTCACTGAATATCGTATATTATTATTATATCATACGGTGGGAGCTCTTCAGTACGTTTTTCAGGGAATCAGACTGAAAACTTATTGAAGGAACTATTTAATATGGGGAGCATATGGGTGGGATCAAAAAATATAACCTAATGATATATTGAATGTATAAACAAGTAGTTTCTACTGTATTATGTGTTCTGTATAATTACTTTGTCCTTGCTCCGTTTGCTTAGGCGACCCGAGCGTCGAGGTCGAGCCCGCCGGTCGCAGCCCGTCACCCCGACGACCGTCGAACCCACGACCCCACCCCCGCCCGTTGTGGCTACTCCCGCCCCTCCCACGCCACCCCCTCCACCGACGCCTGCGCCCGTCGTTCGTCCCGCCTCGCCCGTTGCGCCCCCACCCCCTCCGCCCGCCCCTCCGGCTCCCACCCGCCGGGCCAGCGCGTCTGCCCGGTCGCCAGTCAAGCCCGTCGTCGAGCCCAAGGTCGCCGTGAAGGCGGAGGTGAAGGCGGAGGTGAAGACGGAGGTGAAGGCGGAGGAGCCCGACAGTCCGGTGAAGGAGAAGCGGGAGAAGGACTTGAACAAGTGCGCCAAGGTAAGGGAGAGATGTTTGTTTCTTGTCGTTGGGAGTGGCAACGGTTTTTGGTGAGATCTAGAAGCCTTATTGGTGTATGTGATCATTCAACCTGTTGCAGGCCTATATTTAATCTCCTATTTAACAATATTTGACCAGCAAAATTTACATGATTGTATTTTATAATTGATGAAAATACTTCAATGAATGCTGAAACAAATTTATCTGTCCTATAATTTATTGAAAATAAGAAATTAAAGATATGACAGTCATTTTTAGTGATCATTTACATGAGTCTTAACGCCAGTTGGTGTATTCCTGTATGATTAAATCCGGTTTCAGCAGATTACTTTCGGTTTTTCAATACACATTTAGCACAGGCTCAAGTTGAGATCGGGTTGTCTCGTGTACTCGAGTGCTCTCCCAGGAACGAGGTCCAAGTATTTCGATAGTTCGTTGATTGGTGTCCATTAGTCCAAACTACTGATTGGTCGATAAAACAACACTGGTAATCAAGGTAGATAACAAGTTGGAAGTTGATTAACTTTTTAGGTCCAGTTTCTAATAGCGTTGAAAGTTGATTATCTTCTACCGTGTTTTCTCTCTTGGTCAACTGTGTTATTTCATTGACTAATCGATCGATTACCCAGACAGACTGTTCAACGAACAATTGAAATCTGGGGCTTTGATGAATCACTGATGAACTGGGCCTTAAGTGCAGATCTATCAGCGACTTGTCAACTATCTATGCTCATCAACTTCGTGTTTTTTTTTTCAAGAGATGATAATTTTTTCACCATTTCTTCATATCTTCTATCGGGTTGTTTTTTGTCCCTACAATTGGTAGGACTGAAATAAGTAACACCATACAGATTACAAACTAAAAACCGCTCCCCGAGTTACGGCTTGCCTGGTGCCTTGAAAAACTACGATTACGATCGCGTTTGTATTCCGAGGCCCATTCACAACCGAATTAGAAATAAACTTGACTCCGAGAGGAGCAAGGTTTGGCCAAAGATATTTCATGCCCGTTCACAATACCACGCAGTAGCAGCGTTGAATGAGCCATGAAAGAGCAATGTTAGCAAACTTCAATTGTTGCCCCTTATTTCACTTCAAGCTGTAAGCGGTGGCCAATTGGCCATTCCAAATTGTCAACAATTTGTAAAGTTTGCTGTCACTTGGATCTGCTGATATAAACAAGTCATATCATTGGCTGTTTCTTACTGGTAAATTTGTGGTTGTGAATTGCCATGCTGACTTGAACGTGCTCTTTAAAGTTGGGCTTACTCGTAATTTTATTTGTGAATGGGTCTTGACTTGTTAGTTTTCAATCTGGAATGCTAAATTGAAAACACTGATAATGTGTAGTTTTATTGTTGGGCTAACGTGACTCTTCTAAAACTATGCTCAGATCTATGTATTGCAGTTTGTTCACCACACATTTTATATCCATCACAAGCTGAATTTGGTTCTTAGATCATAAATAGATTGATATTCGATCATTTTATTGCAACGTGAATAATATTTTGACAGTGACAGTTTCAAGCACTTTCCGACAAATTTCGGTTCGTTAGACGTTGATCAGAAGACTTTGAAATGACTTTGACGTTGAAAAGTCGAGTTTACGATGGTGACTCGTTGGTCGTAGATTTGATCTAACCCGTTTCTGACTCTGGTGTCCTTTAGGCTCTTGCGATGAGTCTACTGCGCTACCCACGTTTGGTGATTGCGAGTAATACGGCGTTATCGGTCGGCAGTCGGCAATATCTTCGATATTGGAGTGCCTTGGAAATTTTGATTGAAGACTCGATTCTCCTTCATATCTCAGCTGATTAGTTTCTAAGGGATAGTTTTTCAACACCTGGTTAAGCCCTAACGATCGGGTAGTGATACTAACACGTGTTATTGTTCAGTGATTAAAAATAACCGTTAAGTTAAAAGTAGTCTAAAATTTCAAATGAAATTACGCATTAGGTTTGACGTAAATAAAAACTTTGGAACTGTGTGAAATGTGTATTTGTGTTTTGATTTCTTAGATTTAATTAGTTTTCTTGTTCTACTTGACTATACCTATATTTATATATATATATATATTATAGACGAAGATATTCATTATTTGAATTGAAGTTTATAAACATTGAATAAGCAGGCCTTTATTTAATCTTAATAGATTGTTTCAAGTCACAACTATTTTCAACTTCTCATTTTTCTTGATTGATGTTCATTGTTGAAAAAAAGGTTCGGTCATTTTGCAAAGCTATTAAATTGTTTGAACTACTCATATTTACATACTCACTCTCGTATCAAACAAATCCCATCTACGTGCCTTGGCATGGCCTGCTCACTGACTTCTACAAACCTTGATCCAGAAAAATCTCAAAAGAAATCTCAAGAAGGCGCAGGGAAAAAATTGGCCAAACCATTTCTGTAAACAATTAGAATAAAAATGTCACCGTCCATGGAAACAGAAAGTTCATTCGAAATGATTTGTTGTTTTTCAAATGTGCGCGTCGAAACTTGGACATGAACAGACTAGAAGATCCGTGGTTTTACAGCAACGGGAGGCGGCCAATTGAATTTCCGGTGCTGTTTCGTTTGTTTACACACGTTCATTACGTCGGTTTAGCCGGGATCGGTGTCGTACCTTTCGAGCAGGTTTCTAGAAATACGGCAAAAAGGACGGAAAAGTTTAAACCGACTAACTATTGGTCGATACTTTTCATCCTACGTTGATTTTGTTGAAATGTTTTGCACGTTTTTTTAGCGTTAAAAGTAAAAGTATACCTTTGAGCCGAGTGTCAGTTCAAATGTCGGTGATGAGAGAAGTTTAAAGTTGACAACGAATCCTAGTTTTAATGTATCCGCCTACGAAACAGTTGACGAGAGAATAGGATAGATGATTGCTGCGTGTTTGTATTGTAGTCGGAGCTACGTTCGTAAATTGAAGTGTAAAGGGCGGGGTTTAAATCCTGCATAATGAGTGGATTTTCATCTGTCATCCTTTTGCGTCATACATTCTAGCTGTTGGTGAGTTTGTCGAGTAAATGAAAGCCATCGTTCATAAAAAAAGTCTATATTAGAAAAATCCCAACTCTACGAAGAGAGCTCGGAAAATATAAATACAGTTCATATTTTATGGTCGATAAGTGAGAAACATTTTTTAAAGTTCTAATTTGAATAAAATTTACCTTTATTTCACAGCTAGTTTTTTCATAGACTGTACCGTAACGTTTAGTTCGTCAGTATATATAAATCTTCGTTTCTCCTACTGTACGTACTTATGTAGAGGAAAAAAGAGCTTAGGCTTATTTTCCATCTTTTCTTATATTAAATTAATTAAACGTAACGTGCATCAATTAATGATACATGCCTAAATAAAATGTATAATATGCCATCGTAACCTCACTTCCACATCACATTAATTACCATCTCGTGGTTCATCTGTCTACTGCTATGTAATCAATCATTTTAATCTATGTACAACTTTTTTCTACAACGATGTCATATGTACCGGTACGATTTTATATGCATTCTATCATATTTTATATCTTGCTTTCATCACTGTAGCTATATAATATATAGCTATTTGAGGATGAACTTTTTTTTTGGAAAATCGATTTTTAAGCGATTCTGGAGTTTAAAGAATCGATTCCCGATTTTGAGAATTGATGTCATCACTAGTATTATCAGTGATGACATCGTGAATCGATTCTCTAAGCTCCAGAATCGATTGAAAACCGATTTTGCAAAAAAAAAAGTTCATCCTCAAAAAAAGTTGCGTAATTTAATACTTTTCTCAACCTTCCCGCGGTGTTTTACTTGAAAAATAGCTGCTAGAGACTTCTTTGAACTGTACTGTACCATTTGGGTATTTCCGTCAACGTTCGGCTGTCAGACGTAACCAAGGGGATAGCTTTTGTCCACATAGTAAAATCTCAACAATACAAAATAATAGGCAACAAAATGAGCTCGTATTGCGACGTGAAGAAGTACAGCACTGACCCCCCCCAAAATGTTCTTTTTTAAAATTGGATTTTTTTTTCGATTTGAGAATTGTTTCACATCAGAATCGATTCTCGATTCATCGATGTTATCACCACTATATATCATGCGTATCAATCTACGTTATTATTATTATCGACTCTTCGATGAACGACTCGTCTTGAACCGTCGTCGCGCTTGTTTTCTGCCGCAGACTCGCGAGGAGCGCAAGCTCGAGGCAATCATGAAGGCGTTCGAACGGATGGAGAAGGAGTTCCAGCGCAAGGAGGAGAACCAGACGAAGCAGGCCAAGCGGAAGACGCCGCGCAAGGAGCACCCGGCGGACGCCGGCCATGAGGCCGAGGCGCCGGCGCTCCAACAACAGCAACAACAACAACAACAACAGCAGCAGCAGCAACAGGCGGGCAGCGGCTCGGAGAAGCCCAAGCGGAGAAGGTAGGATGCGGTCTTTTGTATATTCTCTAATCGATTATTTTTTCAAGGTAGATTCGTCTAGAGGCTCGTCAATGTGGTTTTTGTTTTATTGCCTGTGAAATCGTTTTGCTATACTTGTACGGTGAAATCATAGATATATATATTACCGAGGTACGTTATTCAACGTTGAGAAGGCGTACATATTTGTATCTTGGCTGTAGCTTCACACCGATTTGTAAACCAAGAAGTTTCCCACATATCCGACATAATATATTAGTGATAATATAGAATGTCCTGCTTAGATTCTATTTATAAATGTCCAATATGGCCGCGGAGATTGGAACGAGCATATGTCGCTATCGGCTGCAGGAGTAACGTATCTTGGTAAGGTAATATATATCTATGGTGAAACTATCCATCGTTCCTGGAGCCATCGTTTTCCCGCTTCCAGCATTCATCTTGTACGACCCTACTCCCTTATAACCAATGCTAAACTATCCTGGATACATCGTTTTCCTGCGTGTATGGTTTATTTTTCCTGGCCAGTGATAAATTCGATGTTTTACTGAATCCAAAAAGAAGTGTGTTCTGATCATTCGTTTTTCCTTTTCCACGCCGGTAACGCATGGGTGGTGTGGTTTGCTCCTTCATCTACCGTGGGTGTACGTAACTTTGTGATTGTTCAACTACTGAGTTGACCACTATTGATAGGCATGGCTTATCAGTGAGCCACCTGAATTTGTACTTCGTAGAGGTGTGCGAGATCTGTACATGATTCTGAGTGACCAGCCTCTTGATCTCGTTTACTTATTCTAATAATTTTAATAATTCACCTTTTGGACTAATTGTAATTTGACTTAGGCTCAGTATTACCAAGGCCAGTTAGTATTTATCTGAGAGTTGGTGAAAACAACTAGCATGGGTAACCATGGTGATAACAAGTTTGAACTGGCAGATAAAGGCTAACTGGACTTGGTAATACCGGGCCTTAGGCTCAGTATTACCAAGGCCAGTTAGTATTTATCTGAGAGTTGGTGAAAACAACTAGCATGGGTAACCATGGTGATAACAAGTTTGAACTGTCAGATAAAGGCTAACTGGACTTCGTAATACCGGGCCTTGGTCGAATTTACGTAATGAGAATGATGGTATGTTTTTTTGTTTTTTTTTCAAGTAATATTACATGATGACCTAGTCATGGAATTATTGATTATCAGGTGGAAATAAGGAAATTAATAACACAAGTTGAACTTATGTCCAACTCATTCTTTTTCCTTTTGTTTGTCACATTTATTATTTTGGTCACGACTCCCCTAATAGGCCTACTTGGTGTGGGCGTAGAAATACTCTGATTGGTAATGTCATAATCCCACATAATGAACCACCGCTCTTGTACGGATATTGTATAATGAAAACTTTGGAGTGTCGATCACTAGTGGTGAATGAGACCTGTTCCACGCATTATCTCACATCACCTGCGATGAATTCTTCTTGTAGCGAGCGTATTAATTCTCTCGAGTACAATAAAAGACCCAGTCGTGAATGTGTAAAGTGTATCGAGTCAAGTGTTTTAATTATACTAACTCATTTTCACTTGTCGAAAATTGAAATCGACAAGAATTCGACGAAGTTTTGTTTGCCGTCATCGAGCTACAAATGACGGACAGAATCGACGACAGATCGTCATTGTCGTACATTATTCTTCTGTTTTTAATTAGTTGTAAGCGTCCAGACTTCTTTGAACGTATATTTTGCCGACGTTGATCCACGTAAAAAGTTGGTGCTACGTCGATGTGAATCCTCGTATCGTCTCGGCCGTGAAATCTTGCTAACACTTGACGCCTGCTAATAACCGTCTTGTGAACTTATACCCTATGGCGTTACCGTCTTTTTTTTACTCTGGTACGTCGACGTTAGATTCACAACGGTTTTCATGACTTCTAGTCTTATTTCTGATCTCGTGCTTTTATTTCAGTGTTCACTCGAAGTCTTGAAGGACAACATAACCCCGAAACTAGATTTCAACGAATAACTACGATATTTATTTCCTCAATTTTAGAGAAAACTAGAAATTATCGGCCTCAATTCCACAAATTATAATCAGTTTATTTGTTCTCCAGGACCCACTCTTTTCTCCGAGTCGTGACGTAGACATTACTCGATTCTGTTTGTCTCTTTACAAAATCGGTTATGCCTACGTCACGACTCATGGTCTCGGAAGGACAAAAATTGAATTATATATTCTGTAATTCAGATCCTGATTTATAGTTTCCTCTAAAATTGAGAGAATAAATCTTGTCATTATTCGTTGAAATTTAATTTCAGGTTTGTGATGTTCTTCAACACTAAAAGACTTGGTGTTGGTATTTTTGAGGTTAACTTGAACCGAGGTCTCGAAGGTTTGCAAACCTTGAACTTTTTTCAAACTCCAAATTTTTCGGACAGTTGGTTTTCACGACCGTTGTATTTCAGGACAGTTGTTACCTGTTTTAAGCAGTTGAAACTTGAACAACTTGAGCGCGAACCGAGACGGTTTCGAGTGCGTTGGAACTACGACCAAATATGTTGAACCTGTTGTGAATTGACGTTGACCAGTCGACGAATCGTAGCGGGTAATCGGTGACCTAGTTGAACGTTTCACCGTCGTGAGCTGCCCCTCTGGCCCAGTCAGTCGAGGCATCGCTTCGGAAACTGGAGACCAGTCGGGCACGGGCTTACATTATTCTATCACAGCTCGTTGGTTCTCCCGTATAACCTGTTTGATGGTGGGGGGTGGCTGAGTGCACTGTACTCTTAGCCTCCCTCCAGCGCATCCCCCTCCTTTCATATTCAATATCCACCACTCTCATGTATTCCCAACCAACTATAACTAGTTCGTGCAAACGCTTGAATGAAGGTACTGGCAAATTGTCTCAAAGCTGTCCCTCTAGCCTAGCCATGTAAGGCACTGCTTTAGAAACTAAAGTCGAGTCAGATGTGGGTTCGAGTCTTGCATAAGGCATAGGTTTTTGTGAACATCATTCATCTATCATCTGCGCGTCCATACCCCCAAATACTCTCGCTGTTGATGGGGTCGTTCTGCAAACATTGATCGCCGAACCGATTCGTTGGACAACGTCATCAGAGTAAAAGACCGACAGTAACGTCCGTCCCTCCTCCACTCCTCTAACCCCCCCTCTTTCTCCCCGCCTGCCCGCCGCCTCAGGCGCAAGGGCCGCTCGCTCGGTTTCTCGCGCCACCCCAAGGCCGGTCGCGGCCACCGCATGACCACCCGACCGCTCTACGACGTGGACGAGTGCTCCGAGGAGTCTGACGGCGCGCAGGCGTACGCGCGACCTCGCTTCCTGACGCGCCACCCCAAGGCCAAGCGGCGGCGCGGCGCGTCCGAGGACGACGGGCGCTGGTCGCGCAGGTTCGGCGAGGCGGAAGGATCGACCGACGAGACGGAAGGGTCGAGCGACGAGGGCGGGAGGATCGTCGACGGGAAGTACCGGGCGCCGTACTCGCGGTACAACTACCAGTAAGGAATCTTGTGGCCGATTCCGTTTCCCTCATCGCATCGTTTCATTCTGTTTTTTTTCTCATTTTTCTTATTTTCTTATTTTTTTTTCCTCTTTTCGTGTTTCTGTTAGTTCTGGACAGTCTACATTTTGAATTGATGAATATTTAATGGGTGTTTCAAAAAGTCTAGCTTGACTTATTCATTTTTTTAACGTTATTTCTATTGTCCAACTTTTGAAACCCGTTGAAACGTACATTTCAAACATCACCATTTTTTATATATCATTTTTTTTTTGGTAAATTATCCCAATGTATATTTTTGCTAATGATTTGATCGGAATGAAGTTCAATTTATCCTACCAAGTCTGTCCTAATAAAGTAATAAGACGCGTTGATACAAATCCCAAGTTCTTGTGTAGTTTGTTTGAAATCTTACAATAATGATGATTTTAAGATATTTCTTCAACGGTAG
Source organism: Brachyptera risi (assembly GCA_964007535.1). Taxonomy (NCBI): domain Eukaryota; kingdom Metazoa; phylum Arthropoda; class Insecta; order Plecoptera; family Taeniopterygidae; genus Brachyptera; species Brachyptera risi. Next base: position 4,110,543 of record OZ023338.1, on the reverse strand, counting down.
GAGCATCAACCTGGAACTATTGAGCGATGGAAACTGCCTCGGTTACCTAGCCTTGTTCAGCTTTAGAAAACAAAAGTCTAATCCAGAGCGCGGGTTCGAGTCCTGCAATTCACAGACACCCAGCGGTCAGTTGGTCATTGAATAAATATTTCATTCGTCATTTTTAGGGTTGCACAGCACGTTACAGCGCAAATTCATGCTCGAAGTGAATCCCGGACGTGAGTTACGATTGTTGTAAGGCCGATTGTAGTTTGTAATGTTTGCGCCATCAAAACTGTCATTCGAAAGAGTTTACGAAAAACCGTTTCTGAGATATGCCCTCTTAATGTTTGTTAAAAGTAGCAAATTTGGGATTTGTCGACTATTTACATATCTATTACAAAATCTATAGGTCTACTGTTGGAGACTAGAAAAGGCCATTCTTGTTAGCTCGGTCAGCTGACGGTGCGCTCCAGAAACCAAAGTCACCCTTGAGCGTGGGTTCGAGTCCCGCATAAGGCATGAATTCTTGTAAACGTCCTTTCACATGTCATCACTTTATTGTTTCATAATCACCTGCTATTGGTACCCCCGTATAACCTAACTGTCGGTGGGATCGTTTAGTAAACAATGTTCATTCATTCAGGAGACCGGGGTTCGATTCCCGCCATGGTCGACGATCCTGACTTGAGATTTTGTCGAATTCCTGTAACTTATTATCCCTTCATAGTTTACCTGCTCATTCGTATCCCCTTATAACCTGGTTGTTGGTGGGGTCGTTGAGAAAACAATAAACATCATCCAGCGATGATGTGATTTAGTTCGACTCTTCCCAAGTTCAAGTTCAGGTAGTAGTTCTAAGTTCGTCCAAGTTTTTCTGTTTCTCTCTTATTCCCGCCTATAATATCCTGGAATGCTCTTCTTTTCCCGCCCGCCCACGTCACGTCAAGACGCGAGAAACGTCTCGCCGGCTTGGAACGCGACGACGCGGCGGCCGACTGTGCCCGCCGGGCCAAGAAGAAGCGGAGGGCGGTGCGCCGTATCAGGGCGATGACGGTCGGAAGGTAGGCGCGCGCCGGACGCCACGGCTAGGCGCCGTAGACAGAGGTCCGTTCGCGGCGTCGCGAGGGTCGTCGTTTGTCACCGGCACGCGAGATCGAAGGACATCACAACCTCGGCAGTAGATTTTAACAACTAATGACGATATTTACTCACCTAATTGTAGGGAAAACGGGAAATGAACACCTCATTTTCAGAAATTATAACTACCAGTAATTTATTTGTCCTCCAGGACCCGGCCCCCTTTCTGAGTCGTGATGTATACATTCCTCAATTCCGTTTACGTTTCTGTACAGAATCGGCAATGTCGACGCCATGACTCATCTCTCTGGAGGACAAAACATCAATTCTAATTCTGAAATTTACATGATTTCTAGTTTTCTCTAAAATTAGGAAAATCAATATTGTTGACATTCATCTAAATCTAGTTTCAGGACTGTGATGTCCTTTGAGCTGAGTGGTTTGCTTTCAACTCGTTTATTTCATTCGTATCCTCGAAAGAAGAACGTCGTCATAACAAAATGATCGTAAAATCGTTGGCCATTACATAACCTTGCTTCTACTCTGACGTTTCGAAGTTTCCGACTGATGCAGTTGCGTTCTCGAAGTCGAAATATTATAAAAACACTGTAGCTGAACAGATATCTGAGTGTTTGTTTTTGTTGTTTTGTTTGACGACCTTCTTCCCTGGATACAAGTGTGTAATAGTCGGATCGTACAACGACATGAACGATCCGAGGAAAACCGGAAAGCAATTTCTCAATCGACCCTCGTGACGCGCTCGGACGGATCTTTCGTAGAGCTTCTATCGCCGCTGGGCTCCCGCAGCCCCGGCATCGGACACCTCGCTTGACCGCTAGTTTTCCCGACCGTAGACTGCTTTTTCCTGCCGACATTCCGTAGCTTTGACGTCGTGGACTGTCGACGTTGGCCCGTACACGGTATGGTAGTTTTACCGGCGTGCAGTAATTCAACGACGCGCGGTAATCTACCGACACCGGAAATTATGTGTTCCACGAAGACGCGACAGATACGATGTTTCTACGTTTCTCATTTGACGTGATCTACACGTGTGTGATGAATGTGAATCGTTATATTCGTGAAAAACAATTATTATTATGAAAAGCAGTGTTTTTATTTTAAATTGTTGATATATCAATTGTGAGTAGCTTTCTGTTTAATTTCTCTGTGTAGATCCTGTCTTTATTTATTTTGAATTTTGATTCAGACGATTCTGTAGCATATGATTCTGAATTTTTTCTATGTAATTTCTATGTTTATGTTTACCCTGTCTTATTTTCATTATTAAGATTCTGATTTTTTTCTAGATGTAATTTCTCCTTATAGATTCTGTCTCGACATGAATCTGTCATTAGCGGTTTTCGCAACGAAGTTGGCCCTCGGACGACTCGGTTAGTCGAGGCTCTGCCTTGGAAACTGTAGTCAAGCCAAGCGTTGGTTCACGAGCGGGGGTTTAGGAAAGGTCGTCTCAACAAAGCTGCTGCACAGAAGGCTAGCGCGATGGCAGTCGATCTTGTTTCCGTTACATGTTATCATATCGACACAATTGTCGCAGCTCGCCACGGCATGGAGGTTACTTGGCTCGGCTGTGTTTGCGAGTTACCTGTTTGTGTTACCTTGCGCAATTTTTTCGTTTAAAAAAAAAAAGCCACCCTTGGTAGCTCGGTCAACTGAGGCACCGCTTCAGGAACTGAAGTCACCGTTGGGCGTGGGTTTGAATCCCGCATAAGGCATGAGCTTTTGTTAACGTCCTTCCACTTATCATCACTTTATCGTTTCATAATCACCTGCTCATTCGTACCCCTGTATAAGCTAGCTGTTGGTGGGGTCGTTGAGCAAATGATAATAATAAAAAATGCAGCGATAAATCGCAGGTTATGCAACCGGTTGTTTTTATTTTTTTACCACCGATATAGGAATTATTTTTCATCTAATTTTTTACCCGACGATTGCTCATAGCTATCTTTAGCCTGTTGTCTCTAGATGATGCAGAGGCGATGCTCTCTATCTAGACCTACACCATTTCTATCAGTTCGAGTCAACGACCTTTTTTAGTGAGAACGTCATCCTTTGAGTTGTGATCCTCGTTTGTCTTCGGTGGGATTGAACGTAGACTGATCATTAGAAACATATTACGTTGTAAATCGCATTGTTTCGATCATCATGAACGTGTGGCCGAGTGGTTATTGCACTGAACCGTCATTCAGGAGACCGGGGTTTGATTCCCGGCATGGTCGACCATCCTGACAGTTTTTTTTTGTGGTTTCCCTCTTTCTTACAGGTCAATACTGGAATGGTTCCTCAACAACAGGCCAATCCAAAAACACCTAATAAAATAACCTTTCATCCCATCGTCTCATATATCTTTCACCAACGCCAACAGGTCGTAGTCATCAGTAGAGTGCGCCGCTAAACGCAATATAAATGAAAAATCATCACGTTTCGTTGGGACTGTAAATTCGGTTTGCGAAGTCAGCGTAGGTTCTTGGGGCAATAGGTGTATGTACGTTAGATTCCCCGTGTCAGTAAGTAGAAACTGACTTATCCCATACGTCACCCTTTCGATCCCCCAAACTCCCCATTCACATTGTTCCCCTTCCTTCCCGCATTCCAGACTGGATTGCTTTGACTGTCGGTCGGGGAGTGTCGTGTCGCGCGACGACGACGTGCTCATGCCTCACGCGGCCCCGGCAGCGAGCGAAGACTTGAACGACGGCGATTCGGCGTCCTCCGCGGTAACGATCAGATTTACGCGGTACGAGTGTCCGCGACGCAAGAGGCACTTGTTCACCCAGAGCGACGGCATCACCGTTCTACCCGTCGTCGAGGACCGGTCGCCGATGCACGTCGCAGATGTCGCGGAACGTGGAGACGAAGAGAAGTGCGTCGAAGTAGCTGTTCGAAATTCAATTTCCGAAGCTACACCAAACGAAATGTTGACGATTCCTTTGGAACCGTCCGGAGAATATTTGGTGGATATCAAAGAAGAAATGATCGGAACAACGATGGAACCTTTGGCGCTAGATATCGAGACCGTACCGCCGAATAACATCTCTGGAAATGTTTACGAATGCGGAAATGTTGCGGAATTGAAATGCGAACGCACTGAAACTGTTGATGAATTCGGAGAGATGATAGATTCCAAGCAATGTTTATCGCTGGTTGGCGCGTCTGACTTTGATGCACAAACATTTGTACGCGATTATTCTGGAGTGACTTCCGGTGCGCACGGCGGCCACCGGGACATTTCGTCGACCCCGGACGACATTTTCGAAGAGAAGATCGAGTTGACTTCTTATGACGATGTGCCAAGAAATTCGGTTTTCAATAGTTTACCGGTTACAACAGTACAACAAATATGGCCGACTGAAATTCATTCGAGTAATTCAACTGAACATGTCGCTGATGTGAAGATGGTAATGGTGCCGAAAGATGAATTCCTCGGCAGTGCTCTGTCCGCAAGTGTATCCGAATGTGAACCGCAAGTGGGTACAGAACGTGAAGATATTCCGCCCGAGTTTGGCGACTGTGCCGAGAGCGTGATGTCGGAGGCAAAGATCGCAACTGCGCACGACTATGCGAGCCAAAGTGAGAAACGTGCTCTCGACGTTTCCGGCGGAAAGGAAGCGAGGACTCGGGAGCGCGAGACGACTGTGCGTTGCTCCGGAGACGTTCGAGAGCAAGACGAAAGTTGTCGGAAGGAAAAGCGTGTGAATTCCTCGAACAGGCGCGATAAATACGAGACTTCAGCAGCGGAAACTGTAAATAGCTTGTGCGCGAGAACAGAAAACGCTACGATGGAAAACTACGACGGCGTTGTATTTTGTCCCGAAAGGAATATTACAGAAGTATTTTCCAAAGAAGTGGACAGGAAATGTGATATTGTAGACGTGACACCGACCGTTGGTAATGAAGCTGAATCAATAGATATTGATTTTACTTCTACTCCACCGAAAGACGTCAACAATACCGAAAATACTCTCGATGAATTCAAAGTTCTCTCGGATGTTGAAACTGTTGGTTATATTGAAAAAGTAGTCAAACTGCAATCAGTCATCGACGTGATTGGAGAACGGAGCGCTAAGCCTGCGTCATTCTACGGAGATCACCGTGAGCAACCCGAAACCACTCCCGAGGTGGAAACGAATCCCGCTACAAACGAAACGAACGAGCAACAAACAAATGTTGAAAATGTCTGCATTCCTCGAGATGACATCACCGAGAATCGTAGAACCAAAAAAATAACCGCATCCGAAGAAATGAACAAGAGAATGAAATCTAAGAAACAAGATGAATCCGAACAGTCTGTTTCTAAAGTGAATAATTTTTCATTTGGACGTAGCCAAACCGATGAGAATATTCACGTCACCAAAGAATCGGGATCATCGAAAGATTCCTCCGTTGAACGTGAATCGGTCTTCGGAAAGCGGTCGAATCGCGTACCGTTCTTGAAATTGGGTCGCCTCGACCATCAAACAGTTTCGGACGTCAGGAGAGTGATGGTCTCGTTATCCGACATCAAACGCGTTCTGTCTCGTAATGAATTCGCCAACGGCAGAGGTACGGCGTTCTCGAGAAAAACTGGCCTCGTTTCCTTCCCGAGGTTTCGAGTCGCCGAAGATGCCGAGAAAAATACGAGCGAGACGCCGCGTCTCATCGATCCCTTAACAGACCGCGATTTGAACAACGATAACCTAGTGAAAAGCTGTTTGAATTCTTCGTCTCCAACCCTTCAACGCAATATCACCGTCACTACTACACCTGTCTGCAGGGTGCCCTCGAAGACCTCATGTTCAACTGATCGAGTGAACCGTTCACAATGTCCGATTAGTTTGATTTCCTCTTCTACGACTCTTTTAAGCGAGACATCAAGCTTGAAAATGGTGGGAAAAAACGATCTCGAACCATCCAAGGACGTACCGCGGATGGTTTCGTTCCCTCCAGTCTCCAAAGAAACGGCGGTCTTATCGGGCAGGAAAGACCCCAAACGCGTCGCGGAGCCACCAAAAATATTGTATTCAACATACGCTGTCAACAGTCGAGGCTGTAATAGCGTCGCGCAGATCGGCTCCAATAAACGAACGAGTATTCTGTCCGCCAAGACTTCAGACGCGACTAACGAAGAGTGTAATAACAAATCGAGTAGCCGTTCCGGCAACGACGAAAGTAACACCGTAAATGGTTTCTTCCTGAGTTGCGTTAGTGGCAGGTACTTGACTCGGGCGGGGCTGAGCGCCGAACTGGCTGAGAAAGACACGAGTCGACAGCGTGACGAGTTTGAAACGTCGAACGGTGGCGACGAAGAGATTTCGATTTGCGTCACGAGCGCCAAAGTTGGTGGTGAAGTTGATAGCGTCGGTCAAACCGAACTGGGAGTGATCGATAAAGCTACGAACTACGCGGTATTGAAAAGTGCCATCAACTCCAGCGATGATTTGCGCACGACTGTTGCGAAAAATAGGAAAAACGTGACGGTATTTGCATCTGTATCTCCAGAATCTCTTCCAACTTTGTCGACGTCGATTGAAAAAATTGGCCGTCTTGATTCATCGAGTCCTACAGACGTAAATGAGCGTGAATCGTCCGAAAGAGGAACCGATTGTCTCCTTGAAAAGCGAGTGAAAAGCCAAGATGAAAAGTTATCACATCGTGATTCACACGACAAACCCAAGATAGACGCAAAACGAAGGAAATTAAACGAGGTGGCTGGCGAATGTAGACAGGCGACAAACATCGAAAATCCTATTCTGCCTTCAACTCGAGATATACTCGTCGCCAACAATATCAGTCGAGCAGCTAATTTAAGAAATGATCGTCGAACTTCGTCGAAAGGTGCTGCAGAAAATACGATACCTTCCGGACGAAACTGTTTATCCAACGATGAGATAGCACCTTCAGCCTCGTTAAAACGACCTCGTAATAAGCTGTCAGCTGATGGTAACCTACCTTCAGTGGCAAATCATGAATCAGCCAACCGTGGATATGATCTTCAAACGACGTCGACGAACGGCGTCGTAGAAACTACAATTACTTCCGGCCTCAATTGTTTATCCAACGATGAGATAGCACTTTCGACCTCGTTAAAAAGACCTCGTAATGGTACGTCTATCAACAGAAACCTCTCTTCAGCGGCCGGCCTTGATGCAACTAATCGCAGAAATGATCTTCAATTGAAGCCGTCGAAAGACGTCACAGAAATTACATTTAATCCCGGCCGTAACTGTTTATCCAAAGATAAGATGGCACCTTCGAATACATTCAAACGACCCCGCTGTAACGACGCCGACAGAAACCTATCTCCATTGGCAAATTTTGAAGCGGTTGATCGAGGAAACCATCTTCAAGCATCGTCGAAAGGCATCGCAGAAACTACAATTACCTCCAACTATAATCGTTCTTCCAACGATAAGCTAGCATGTCCGACTTCATTGAAACGACCTCGTGATAGTTTGCCTGCCAACGAGAACGGCGCCGAAGCGGACGATCTCCACGTCTTGTTCGAAGGCGTGAAGAACGGTGGCGGACGCGAGCAACGGGCCGAACGGAGCAGGCAAGAGTGGCCGGGCACGGCGCTGCCCGAGCCCGTGCGCGGGATAGCCCGGCGGTGGCTCACCTCGTACGACGGGCTCGAGTTTGTCTGTCTGGTGCCGACGTTCGAGGTCGCCACGCAGACTCGTGACGCGGGAATCTCGCGAAGGCCGTCGGCTGCCGCGGCACCGACTGAGTGAGGCCGTCGCGGCGATCGTTGCGACACTACGGGGAGATGATTTGCGATGGAGTTTTCGTTCCGGCCGATGAGAGATTTTTCAAGAACCTCGTTGGAATATTGACTTTTATTAATCTGAGACCAAATCGTGGGCTTTCTGCAAAAAACTCACTTTTCTCTCAACAGAATTGAGAAAAACCCAATTATTGGCTGTACTATCTCAAATAGTGAAAAGGAGTTGGTGAGTTTTTGCAAAAGGACCACGTCGTGGGCTCGCTGCAAAAACTCACCAACTTATTTTTTCTCAACAGAATTGAGAGAAAACAAATTATTAATTCTGCTATCTCAAAAAGTGATTAAAGAGTTGGTGAGTTTTTGCAGAAAGCCCACGAAATATTCATCAACGGTAATTACTTTTCCAAGTCTGCGCCATCTTCCGCGAGTCAGTATGCGTTGGAGGCTTACACCAGCCGAGACGATAGTGATATCTAAAACCAAAAAAATAGGAATATACTATAATAAGTATTACTATCTAATGTACTACGTAACGTTTTAGTTCTGTAGATCAGTCGACGTCAGTCTTGCTATGCACCGTTTGAAATATCCCCCTTCTCGTGCGCGGGTTTCAAAGTAAACCTTCTGTTTTTCGACACCAGAGCGTGTTAACCGACTTTTAGCTGCGTTATTTATTCCCACACCCATGACAGCGATACGATACGTGTTCACCAGCTGTTTTTCGATTCCATATTGATGTGTTTTATATATTTACAATGTTTATTGTAGTGTCATTCTGATTTTTTAATAAACTTTAAATGGAATTTAAAATGGGTCTCTACGGTTTGTTCTCGCAGTTTTAGGAGCAGATCGCCGACATCGAGAAAACATATTTTCTTGTATTGTTGATTTGAAATCTATTTACGCCAATAGATCTCGGTCATCATTACAGTGCATCGTTAAAACGCAATATGAAGAAATCTATTTACGCCAATAGATCTCAGTCATCATTACAGTGCGTCGTTAAAACCCAATATAAAGAAATCTATTTACGCCAATAGATCTCAGTCATCATTACAGTGCGTCGTTAGAACCCAATATAAAGAAATCTATTTCAAGATTTTATTTGATACATTTGTTTTATCAATATTCAAATGACATCAAAACCCTGAAACCAGGTTTTAATGAATACGTAATGACGATATTCATTTTCCAGAGGAAACTAGAAATTATCCCAATTTCTGTAATTGAAATGAATTTATTTTACGGCTATTTTTCCGAGTCGTGACGTAGACATCACTCGATTTTGTTTGCGTTTTCCAGAACACAATTCTGTTCTGATTCTGTTTTACAGAATCGGTAATGCCAGCGTCATTATTTATATGTGTGTCTATGTTTTGATCAATAATAGAAAAAAAATGCTGAAAAAAAAATGACTTGAGATCTCTGGAGGACAAAAAATTGAAGCCCAGTATTCACTTCAACGACCGAGGGAAACCACAAAGAACTGTCAGGACAAATTACTTGGAACAAAACTCGCTGTTCATTCATCTTTCTTTCGGGATTGTACTTGGTAGACAATTATGTTTAATAAATACCTTTCGATGAGTAGGAAGCCACCTTCAGCCACGTGAAGGCAATTAGTTGGTAATTAATTGCAATTACACGATTAAAACCTCCATATTCAATTTACATTTCCCATTGAAAAACATTTTTCAATTTTAATTTTTCCAACTTGGATTGTCATGGATTTTTTCACAATAATAATTATGAAGATTTAAAATTGCTATTGTTACTCATTACATGAATTTTTGCACTATTTAAATGAATTAAACTACAGGTATTCATCTTATTTGTTTATTTCTCGTGGAATGCACAGCCTGATATTAATAAGTGATTGTGCAATGTAGTCAGGTTAATTCGAATATGGCAAGTCAAGGTTCTGTAACCTGAAACTAGGAAAACGCGAGATGCGCGTTGTGAGATGAGCTTAGAAGTATGGCAATCTAGAATGAAAAATAACTTGTCAGCTCAATTTACATCTACAAACCTTGACTTACTTCAAACGTTCAAAAACCTCACCTGCAACTTGTTGATATTTACAGTCACCTGCAACCTGTCGCATAAACACTTTGCAAAACCGATTGATCCAAATATTCAATAAAATGTACACGTTTATTGCGTTTTCTTCATTATTTCTCATTCGATTGTTGTAAAAATATCTGAAAAGGTGTATAATAGTATTTTTCATATTTTGTGAGAATTTGAGAGCTTTTAAAAAATTCTTGTTTTTCAAGTATTTTTCCTCCGGGTTATTCTTATGAGGATTTTCCAAACTTTCCGATTATTTTCCGGAAAAACCTTGAGACCGATTCCTCTGAATAACAATCCCAACCTATTCTGGTATGACACCAACGTACAGAAAAAGTTTCAAGTTGATTGATTCATTTCTCTGACCTGTATGCTGCGTACATAATTACAAAAAAAACAACAAAAAAAAAACATAAAAACGAAGCCCATTTTTTTTTAAGGGTGTGAAATGGAAAGTTTCGCTACGCTCATCTAATTAATAAGTGATTGTGCAATGTAGTCAGGTTAATTCGAACACGGCAAGTCAAGGTTCTGTACCCGCTAATTCGTCGTGTACGGGTGATATCGTTGAAAATATAATTGTTTTTGGGTTATTTCGAAGCAATCGTATCATTCCAAATTCAATAGAATTCCAGCGTGTTGAGCAAATACATTTTGGCTCACGACTCGGGAAAGTCCTATTGTAGTATTTTGGACGCTTGACCATGTTTTAGAGCCACATCTAAAGACCTTTCCTGGCTTATCAATATAAATATATACGTAGGCCCATTATGAATTGAGTATAATGTATTTGAATATATAATTGAATATATATTTGAATTGAGAACGTATTATTCAAAATAATATTTATGCCAACTACCAGTAATGGTATACATTCAACAGGGATGACAACCAATTCACCTCGAGCTACTACGGTGAAATCTCTATCTATTGTTTTTCAAGCGACTAGGAAGATGAAACCAAAGACCTTAGTATCTAACTTCGTTAGAAGACCTAAAACTAAGCCTTCTAAGCGGCGACAGAGCGATGCTAGCGCACGTATCGTAGTGGAGTAAATTATTCTTTAGGCGGGCCAGTTGGAATGATTTCCAGAATGATTTTTTCTCACACCTTCTTGGATCCACATAATTATCCAAATAATGTTTTTTTTCAGAACTAGTATATTTCATGATTCATCAATATGCCTGGGCCTATAGTTCCATTATGAGTGGGCGAGACAACGCTATCTGTTATATCGCCGAGTGTTTTAATTATGTGATCAAGGCAAAAGTGAAGTAATTCTTTAGATTCGGGAAGAAACGGGAATGTGAGTAGGCTTGACCAATAATTGAAATATCTGTTCGTTCGTACATATCCATACTATTTAAACTTATTGGGAATATTTCTATGAATGATTCACAACACGATAATCACGTCAGTTCGGTGTTATACGCATTGAACATATTGGTGATAAAGCAGATATCTCTCTTCTAATTCACTCCACTGAGACAGGTAGCACTAGTGAGCAATGTCGCCAAGCATTACATGGTAAATAAGATCTGTTTTACGTCTTCTAACGAAGTTAGATACTAAGGTCTTTGATGAAACCATCCATGCAGGAAAACGATCCATCCAGGGAAATTTAACATCAATTGGTTATATGGGGGGGGGGGGGGGATGAATGAATGATACAAGCAGGAAAACGAGGGATCTGGGAATGGTGCATAGATGTTTCACTGTATTTTAGATTTGTAGAAATCTTTCAAACAGTTTTACGAAGCTCGCGTTGGATCAACACTCGCTAACCGCACTTACCGACCGAGAACTTCGCTGTTTGACGTCCGGTAACACGAAAGGTTTGTTCCTAGGTACCGTAGTAGGAATAACGCGTAATGCAAACCACTGTCGTAATACGCTACTCACCGAGACGTTTGGCCGAGTGGTTAATACACGGAACAGTCATTCAGGAGACCAGGCTTCGATTTCCGCCATGGTCGACCATCCCGACAGGGTTTTTCGTGGTTTCCCTCTGTCGTTCAGGTCAATACTGGGATGGTTCCTTAACAACAGGCTACGACCGACTCCTTCACACTATCCAAAAACACCTAATAATAATATCCTTTCATCTCATCATCCCATCATCTCAAATATATCATTCACAGACGCCAATAGATCGCAGTCATCACTACAGTGCATCATTAAAACACAATATAAATAAATGGATAAATATATATGCTACCATAGATGAAATTGATTTGATGAAGTTTTAACTATACTGACCTATCCAATATTACATGTAATGCAATTGGGACCAATAAATGATAACTAACTAACTAACTAACTAAGTAGTGTCTAGTTAGGCAATGCCGTATGCCAGAGCCTATGCTCACCAATTGCTCACCAACAATGGAAAAGTTGACTGCTCACGCATTCCTTACAGCATTCGCTTGTGACAGTGCTCCAGCAAATGGTATTTTCTTAGTGATCACAGCGCTCCCAGCAGGATTACCAGGCGTAACACTACTAGGGTCTGTAGACAAATTAACAAGGGCGCTGCCACTATCCTGTAGGACACTTATTTACTCAATTAGCGTCACACTCACCTGAAAATTTGGAGCTGGTTCACTGAAACTGGTTCATTACGCCCGCTCGACCGTCGTTTTGTAGCTTCGATTCCCCCACTGACGACCATCCTGACTTGCGAGGTTTCATTGCTCTTCGAAGTCAACACCGAGATGCTATGTTGAAAGCGTTTCGTTCCCAGCGTTTTGAACTCCTAATAAATTATCCTTTGATCTCATCTCACCATCTCATTCATCATTCATCGACGCCAATAAATCTTGGTCATCATTAAAGTGCACTGTTGAGCCAATATAAATAGATAATTCCACCAAAATCGTCCTTACCTTCAATAGTCCATAACGCATGTCGTTTTACATCTGTAGATAGTTAAACATGGTTGAAGCCAGTCTAGAAAAAAAATACTAAAATATTCCCCCCAAAAATAGATTGAAATCTGAAACAAAAGGTCTGAATCAAAGTCATTGGAAAGATAATCATCACAGAGGGCTTATAAATAATCAAAGAAAGTTTGTTTGATCATTCAAATAGCAGTGTCCTGAATGTGTGAAGAACTAACCTGAACTGATACCTTGACCTGACCTCGTAATTTCTTTGGAAAACTTGTAAATGTGTAATTTAGAAAACGTGTATTTTATTGACAGCTGTTAATTGTTATAGCCTGCTTGGGAAAAATATTTGGTACTGATTTTTCATTAATTTTGTCAAACCGATGTGACCGGGCTCGCTTCGAAATGCGCTTGCGGTCGACTTTCGACCGTCTCGAAAGGTCGACCGCAATCGAGTTTCAACGTGCGAACGGTGATATACTTATATCCACAAGAGACGAAAGTTGTCTATCGAACTAAATAATCGTAGGGAAACGTGCTGTGGGTTTTAACGTTGAATGCTTTTGTGAGCTTTTGTGAGTTCTTTCCGATCGTAAATCTCTTCCTCGAAGAAAACTTTGACCCTTGTAGTATCAGAAGCTCTGCAAATACAACAATTGTATTTGAATATACTTATTGTAATAAGTACAATATAGTACAGTGAAGCCTCTATGCATCGTTCCCGGATACATCGTTTTCCTGCTTGTACTATTCATTTTTTTTCACCCCACTCCTATATAATCAATGTTGAATTTTTCTGGATGAATCGTTTTCCTGTATGAATGGTTTTACTTTCCTGCTTGTACCATTCATTTTTTTTTTCACCCCACTCCTATATAATCAATGTTGAATTTTTCTGGATGAATCGTTTTCCTGTATGAATGGTTTTACTTTCCTGCTTGTACCATTCATTTTTTTTTTCACCCCACTCCTATATAATCAATGTTGAATTTTTCTGGATGAATCGTTTTCCTGTATGAATGGTTTTACTTTCCTGCTTGTACCATTCATTTTTTTTTTCACCCCACTCCTATATAATCAATGTTGAATTTTTCTGGATGAATCGTTTTCCTGTATGAATGGTTTTACTTTCCTGCTTGTACCATTCATTTTTTTTTCACCCCACTCCTATATAATCAATGTTGAATTTTTCTGGATGAATCGTTTTCCTATATGAATGGTTTTACTTTCCTGATCCCATGAAAAATGATGTATAGAGATTTCACTGTACTACAAATACTTGGTGATGGTAGCTGTCCTCGGTAGGTTTAATCAACTAAGGCACTGCTTTAGAAACTGTTCAAACGTTGGGCGTGGGTTCGAGTCCCGCATAAGGCTTTTGTAATCACTTCATATTTTCATTATCACTCGCTCATTCGTACTCCCGTATAATCTAGCTGTTGGTGGGGTCGTTACGCATAAAATAATCGATCGTTGATCAAATATGACGATGATTTTTGTGCTGTTACGATGCTGGCTGTAAACGTCACCTCTTGTGGATACATGCATATATAACACCTCCGATCTTTGTTGTTTACTGTTATAATAATAAATTTATATTATAAGAATTGTTACAATAAGTTGTAATATGTTGTAAAACGTCGCACTTTGTAGTTTGGCACACTTCTTTAAACGCTTGTTTACGATGCGACGTTCCTACGCCCGGTGGCGCTACCTACTTGCGAGCGTTCACCAAACGTTCTGCGGTAGCTCGATCCCGGCCGTAGGAACGGCTGTATTTTAATGGGGGTGATGGTAATTTCTTGTTCGAACTTTGCTTTCTCGTAGTTTCGTTTATTACTTCCATTTTCTGAGATTATGTATTTTTTATTACAGCCTAGCAAATGTGTTTTTGTATAATATACATTGCTCATCTGATTGTTAATTGTCATTCGTTTGAAGTGAAATGATGTTCAAACTTTTGTGTTCCAATTTTGAACGTTTTGGAATATTAGTCTCCAAAATAGTGACACACATACCCGATGTTTGTTTTCAATTTGGTCGGTAAATTCTGCGATTGTTATCGATTTATTTTTCCTCAACGAAAAAAAATCGTAACATATAATTGTATACACAAGAAATGAAGTAACTTTAAAAACATCTGTAATTGTAGATATACTTTTTTCAGCTTGGAACATATATACTTTTGAAAGATTTATTTGCGTTTCGAACCTGAATCTCGTCCTTTAAAATCATTCACACTGAAAATATGACAGCTAGACGGATATAACGGTAATATTTGTGCACAACTGTGATCCTGGTGGATACAGGTGTAACAGTGTGCCGATGATTTCCAGGAATCCTGCGACAAAAAAGAGATGACAAGCTGTCTACTAAACTTTTTACAAACCGAAGTTTCTTGAAAATCGCAATATCAATTAATATTCTGAGAAATCATCTTTATAATGTTTAATTCTTTTTGTAATAATTAATTTTCTTTTTTTTTAAATTTTTTTTATTTCCTCTAAGAACCTCAAATATGTCTACTTTCATCAATTTTCTCCAGTTATATTCTCAATTTTTATCATCAGTTCAATTTTTTAAGCATTTATAATGTTATTATTACTTTTCACAATTTTCAATTTTTCACTTTTTTCAATTATTTAACTATATTTCATTTCTATATATATTGATATCAAAATTGTATTTTATACTGATTGTCATCCTGTAAAATTTTTATAAGCCAGGAACCAATAAAGGTTGTTTATATATCTTCCAAAAAACTCATCCCTTGGCCAACCGAACTAGTGTAAAACTGAACTTCTACCAAACTTTATTTGCTCACATTTCCTCCGATAAATAGGATAGTGGCCCAGCTACCTGCTTGCCATGCCCCCCTTTCCCCGTTACGCCAATTGTGCCGTTCGCACAATTCTCTAGAAGTACCGTTTTAGATAAGTCGACTCGAGTGAGTCTTTTCGATGATTAGATTTTTATAAGTATGGTTTTCAAGGAAGTCAGTTTCACAAGGGTTCGGTCGACGCACCCACCAAAGAAGACGGACGTATTTTAAAATCGTGCGAATCTAACCGTAAATTACATGTTGACTGTGACGGAGCTATTTCCCAACGCTTTATTCCGTCGCTCACGTTTGTCTCCGCTTGTCCGTTGCAGACGCAAGGGTAGGGGTCGCGCCAACAGCGCCGCCACCACGCCCACGCCGCAGCGGCGCACGCGCCAGAGCTCAGAACACTCGAACCAGTCGTCTAACGAGGAGGAGGCGGCCAAGGAGCAGAACATGGGACCGCCCAACAACAACGTCAACGCCTCCTACTTCAGGTGATTATTTATTAATTGATGCATTTAATTTATTTAATATTTTTCCAAATTGGACACAAAAAACTAATGAAATACAACAATGGTTAAAATGTGCGTCATATGAACCGTCAGAATAATTGAATCATCAAAACACACATAATTGAAGTGAATAATTATTCATTGTATTTATTACACTTTTTTTTTTTTTTTTAATAACATCGAAACTTGATACAAAATCATTGTTCCCCAATTAAGGCTATGGATGAAAGATGGGATCGTTTGGACGGGGCACCACAAGGGTGATCTTACCACCCCATTTTGATTATTCAAAACTAATGGTCTTCAACACCAGGACTGCGCTGTCTGTGACCATAATTTTTCGCCGTAGATAAAAGTCTTTCAGTATAAACACACGAATGTTGATATCTTCCACTTTGAACCAAGTCTCTTGGGCAATGATCACTTCTTTCCATTGACAGCAGATGTAAAATTGATCATTATACAAAATGCACAAATCAAATTAGTGATAGGCCTAGAATGTTATAATTAGGCCTATCGCTCTACTAATTTATTACTACAGTACTAATTTATTACATAATTATAATCATGCAATATACCTCTTCTCATTTTATTATAGTATTATACTACATTATTATTTTTATTTCATTTTATTTTTCCATTTTTCCATTTTGCATTCCATTATATTTTGTTTTTTTACTTCATATTAACCTGTCATATTTGACTGTTTCGTTATCAAGTGTCGTCTTCTGATATCGATACATGGTATGCCGATAATATTCTAGGACTTGGATTTGATATCAATTGGAAAGAAGATAGGTTCGGCATTGAAACAATCATTCATATCGATTAGAAAAGTTTGAATCGATGAAATTGGAATTGAAGGAATATTAACCTCAAAACAAATTGAAATGTACTTCGAAAAAGTGTCTAGTCCCACTTCCGTTGAAACAGTCTTTCTCAGTCCATGGATATGAACAGTTGCCCCAGCTTTTACTTACAACACATGGTCAAAACTTACGATTTCCAAACTCCCATTTTTACCCACTTGATTCAGTACTGATTGAAAATGAGAAATTTCGATATAATTCGATTAATGCCTCGACTATTATTCATTCAGTGCTAACAATATGTTGTTCGTTGTTCCGCAGACGCAAGGGCCGCGGCCGTGCCCTGAGCGCGGCGACCACCCCCCTCCCGCGGCGCCGCACCCGCTTCAACTCGGCCTACTCAGACTCCGACTCGGACGGGCCGGCCAACGACGAGCCGCCCGCCCCGGCGTTCTCGTCCCCGTCTGCGAGCGCGGCCGCCGGGATACTGCTCGCGCTGACGGCAAACAACGGCCACTGCTACACGCCGCCGCTCGTCAACGATAAGGTAGGCTCGCTTTGGCACGAAATAATCTTGATTATAATTCACAAAATAACAAAAAACAACTACAAAATAATTGATCTGATTTATATAAATTTTTGTTATAACGTGTATCATTCTTATGTAAATTCTGTGAGAATTTGAATTATCTCCAAGTTAAGCAGGATTTCCAGTTCCGATTTTTTCTTGTCCTCCGATTTGATATCGGTACAATTTTTGTCATGCCTGTTTCCACTTGGCTTTGTCGTAACGTTTTCGTGACGTCATAGCCATAGCCTTCATTACCCTTAAACTCACAGGCTTCTTCAAATGTGAGGGATGTGAGTGTAACTTTCCGTAAAATCTTAGTTTCGGTCGATGAAAGTTGGATTCGAGTCAATAATCACGGCACCGAATCGGCGTTGTGAACCGCCATGTTGTTTCTAGGTGAATGCTGGCTTGTGATTGGTCCGTTGGGAAATTTGTGTCGGACGACAAACTGGAAACCCTGCTTCATTCTCTTACTCACAAACACGTACGAAATTGTTTAGCTCAATCATCAATTAATAAGATGAGGTTATAATACCAACATGGTAAGATGAACACAATAAAATAATCACCCGAAAACCGATTCCAAATTGAACTTACTGTATAGTTGGTGTTGAAGCAACTCAATTTATTGACTTATTAATTACCAAGTGGAGTATTCAAGTGTCTTCAAATTCCTCTTCTAAATACTGCAATTATTCTTGCTTCAGGAAGTGTTAGAATATTTGAAATGTTTTTTTCCTCAATAGTTGGGCAATCGATGCACCTCAAAACTTGTGTGCCCAGTTTCAACAAAGTTTGTGCTTTCGATTTTCCCCCAAAATATCGATTTATTTTCGAATGCGTTAAAATCGAGTCTTTGACTTGCTCATTCAACACAATAATCATAATATTTCGTGCAGAAAAAGTATTTCGGGCACGAAAATATTTCCCGCCCGTTGTCGATTGAGACGCGTGGTTCGCTTGTGACGCGTGGTTCGCTTGTTGACGCGTGGTTCGCTTGTTGACGCGTGGTTCTCTTGTTGACGTGTGTGCGTGTCCGCCCGCAGATCTCCACGACGCCGCTGGCGAAGGGCGGAGTCAACCCGACGTTGTTTGCGTCGCCGCACGACTCTGGCGGCTCGGGCGGTTCGCAGGGGTCGACGCCGCCCACCACGCTCAGCTCGGCCTGCCTCCTGGTGGCGGCCGCCGTCGGACCGCTCGCCCCCGGCTTCAAGTTCCCCAAGACCAAGAAGGTGAGCTCGCCGCCTGACGTCGTTCAAGGCCAATCCAGACCGCGGCATTGCCCTGTACTTCCTCTCCGATCAATATCAACTTTGAAAATTTTGTCAGAATCAATTTATTATTCTTCAGCAGATATAATTATGCACATTAGAACGTCAGTTATTAGTTTCTCATTCTTACATTTATTATATTTGTAAGTTTTATTTTTTTATCCAACTCATATGCTTCACATATGTTGAATAGTTTCAATAATAAGTTTTTCACATTAATACATTTTCTTAGTCTGGTCCCCTGAAAAATGTATAAAAGAGATTCCACTCTACCACTGTTTCTCAAAGATTTTTGTAAGCCCATTAAAACCCTTGTGGGTTGACCTTTTCACAAACAAACCTTGGGTTTTGGCCAACCCTGCCACTCGAGTAAAGTGAGAACCAAATTCAATAGCGTCCCATTTTGAAGTGATCCAAGAGAACTCTGTATTTGACCTGCCGTTACTGACCGCCTCTCATCCTCAGGGCCTGATGAACGAGTGGCTGAACAAGTCTCCCGACCTGACCCCGTCTCCGACGCTGCCGCACCCGCCGGGCCTCAACCCGCTGCTTGACGACGTCGGCCTCAAGGGCGTGCCCATGTCACCGGGCAGGCGGGCCAGCCTCGGGCCCAACCGCGAGCCCGGATCCGCCAAGAAGCGCTGGCTCAGGTAAGCACAGCGCGGATTACCATCGTTGGAGGATAAAAGTCTTTCAGTAACTTGATATAGAATAGTCTTTGAAGGTTTTCCGTCGTAAAGCTGGCCTTACACGAACATTTTCGATGCGATATCGGCCATTTGAATTATGTACGTGGTTTGCCGTACAAGTTCAGCTCTTAGTCAACTTTTTGATATGAGATATCAAAATTCTACTAAAGAGAAAACACGGATACTTTTAATGCCTTCAAGTTGGTATAAGATATCACTACTGTGTTCAACTCATATTAAACCGCCACATGTAGCCGAGTGGTTAACGCACTCGCTTCATGTGACCTGGGAGGTGAAGGGGCATATCGGACCTGGTTCGATCCCCGCCACCGTCCATCTTTACAGGGGTTTTTCGTGGTTTCCCTCTGTAGTCTAGGCTAATGCAGGGATGGTTTCTACAATATAGGCCACAACCGCTTCCTTCCCGCTATCCTTCCCGCTATCCTCCCCGCTATCCTCCCCAATACCTATAAGAAGGCTTCATCTCATCAATCATTCTTCCGACGCCATTAGATCTTGGTTATCATTACAGTGCGTCTTTAAACTCATTATACAAAATAGATTTAAAAAAAAAAAAGACGTGTCGAGATTTCACTGAGAGCGCATGGTTCTCCCCGCGTCACGTTCTAACGCGTGTTGCGTCGCATGTCCGCAGGCAAGCGATCAGCGAGGAGTGCGACTCGCCGCGCGTCAACTGCGGCAGTCCGGCGGCCCGCGGCGACTCTCCCCCCTACCTGGACATCGTGACGCCGCTGAAGAAGCGACGGCTGGCGCGCGAGTCGGTCAACTCGGAGGAGTCGTTCACGCCGCCGACCACGCCCACCGAGCACCACCAGACGACGGTCGCCGCCAACAACCTGGTGAGTAGCGCGGGAAACACGACTCGTGACAGATTGGAAAATTTGTGAAAAGAGAGCGAGTGATTTCAACTCAACCCAAACCATTAGTTTGGTTATTGTCCGTTTATCCCAGTGTTGCTGATTGATCGCTAGTAGGAATGTGCGAGTCTATCTAATTCCGAGTCCGAGTCTCCGCTAAAATCTCGAATTCGTAGAAGTAATTTCAGACTCAATATTAGAGTCAAATCTGTTGCCGATTCCAAAATTTGAATGCTCTCTTATTGTCTTAATCTCAATCAGTGAATTTATTTGCTGTCAAGTGAAGAAGTCAAAGCTCTTCCTGCATATGAGAAATCAAAATGGCAGCCGTTTTTTTGACAAAATCTTCGGTAAAGTTGTGGAAAAATACTGTCAACATTTTAAAAGTTGAAAGTATAAAAGTGATGTTATTTTCTGTTTTGGTAAATTTTTGTGTTTTTTTTTTTCACTTCGAATTCCGTGGATAGTCATGAAATGCCAAGATACCACGATGTATATGCCTAACCTCCAAAAATCCCCGTCCCAACCTCTCGTCTCTAACCGCTCGACCGTTTCTCCCGCCCGCCAGCGATCGGTGTCCGAGGACGACGAGGCGCTCGCCTCGCCCGACGACGACCCGCCCAACGAGGACGAGTCGGACGCGGACCGTCGGCCCAAGGTCGCGACCTCGTCGGACGAGGAGCGGCCGCCCGCCAAGAAGCAGGGCCACTGCGAGATCGTGTCGACGCTGAACCCGGACGACAGCCCGCAGAGCGCCGAGCTGCTCGAGTCGGAGCTGTCGATACGGGAGCGCGTCGACGAGATGAAGCGGGAGTTCCTGGCCGAGGAGGCCAAGGAGGAGGAGGACGAGGAGAAGGAGAAGGAGGAGGCGGCGCGGAGAGAGGACGAGGCCAAGAGTGCCAAGCGCAAGGTTAGATCGGTAATGATACGAGTCACGTGGCTGCGGCTTTTTTCAGTCTTGATTTCGCTGCTTTTTTTCCGCGGTCTGAGCGTCGCATGTTTTTCTACCTTTGTCTTGTCTGCACGTCACTTGCAACGGTTTGATTGGTTCTCAGTTTTTTCTTGTGTTTTGCACGCTCGGCTTCTCCCGTTTGTTTTTACCATCTATACGTAGTGCTACTTGGAATAGTTACTTATTACACAGTAGTAGATTTCCTTGGCTCTTTTTTAATTCTTATTTTTTATATTTTTATTTCAGTTCATTGAGCAATACAGACCTAGAGTAAACTCTCCTTAATTCAAACTACGATACTGTAACTCAAATTTTGCTGTAATTTTGGTGTTGAAAAAAATTTGGCAGTGTCCTATTTACATGCCAGTGATCAGTACAGTGGGTCATTAAATCCAATATAAATGAATACAAAATCAAACAGTAGCTCCGGTGTCCCCAAAGAATTCTGATCCATGTGCTCAGTGTTGAATATTATTCTGATGGTTCAAACTGTAATACTGTAATTTAAAATGGGTATCTTTGGGTCCACCAAATCTCGATTTGAAAAAAAAATCACTTTTGGTAATGTTCTATGCACGGCCATCTCGAGTCGTGAAGGGAAGTCTCGACCTGATATTAAGGAATCATCCTAGTATTCACATCCCTTGAAGCGACAAGCCTAATTTACGAAGTTCCTATTGTCTTATAAATCGGGAGAAACCCAATGTTCAGAGTTATTTGTGCACGAAAGAAGAATCTAGCCCAATGCTGTAGGCTAGATGCATGCCGTAGAAATAATTTTGATCAGTAAATTGGTTCAACATTGTTTATGCCATGTACTTTTATTATAATTCTTCTCTCAAGTTGCACTATGAATATGTTCGAGTTCGGTTGAGGTTGAGTCACTCACATCTTCCGTCTCGAGAAATATTCTTGATGTCATTCGTTGTATATAAGTTTGTTACGTCACAAGGTGATTCGACTGAAATTGACAAAAAGTATCTTGTAACGTTTACATTTCTCGAGGATTGGATATTTGTGATTCAACCTTGATTACACCCTTTGCCGTGGCGAGATGTTTGTCACCATAACCTCACTTCTACACTCGACACTGTCACCATAACCTTACTTTTACTCTCAACACTGTCACCATAACCTTACTTTTACACTCAACACTGTCACCATAACCTTACTTCTACACCCAATACTGTCACTATAACCGCACTTCTACACCCAACGATGTCACCATAACCTTACTTTTACACTCAACACACAGCCTTACTTTTACACCCAACGCTGTCACCATATAGCCTTATTTTTTCACTCAACACTGTCACCGTAGCCCCACTTTTACACCAAACAATGTCACCATAACCTCACTTCTACACCCAAGGATGTCACATAACCGCACTTCTATAGCGCTCTGGTCTCCGTCCCGCAGCTGTCCATCTCGGAGTACCGCCAGCGCAAGCAGCTAGGCGGTTCGACGGAGACGCCCGACGCCGGCTCGCAGTGCGCCAGCCCGCGCAAGCGTTCGAACAGTTCGAGCAGCTCGACGAGCTCGATGTCGACGGACGACGAGGCGCCCCTCCTCGACCTGCCGCTGTTCCAGCTGCCGGAGACGCCCGGCGATAAGAAAGGTCAGTGGCGCGGAAAGTCGGCGGCGCGCAGATGAGCGTGCCGACGGTGTCGTCGTCTTATCGTTTCGTTAATCGAAAGGAGCACACAAGAGTACAAAATGAGTAGGTCTAGTAAAAATTTGTCGACGGGCGGTTTTTCGACCGCGACTTTTTTCTAAAATAGCGTAGGTGTTTGTTCGTGGTGTGAATCGAGCTTGAATGGGATGTGGGACGTGTTTTGATCGGAGCGAGTTTGAAGTTAGTCGATTGATTGGGAAAATTGCTTAGACCCGTATTTAACATTTTCTGGGAATTTATAATGTATTCTAAGACCTATTTATTTTCTTACGTTGTGCGTTTCTTCCTTATACCCTATTTGTGTTGAACATTTTTATTTGACAATTAAATATAACAGAATGAATGATGTGAAAAAAGAAACCGACATGTTTGGTTACTTTTTTGTAATGTTATTAATGCTAGACACCATTTCTGAGTGTTACTGAAATTGGTGAATATTGATATCCACCAAAGACAAGGTCGTCTATCAACCAAACTTGGTAGTGATTACTTGTGTACGCACGTAATTTGAGTGCAATATTGAGGATTCAATGCTTTTGAACGATTCAATTGCGTTCTTAATTATAAATCTTATGAAAAATCATATTACGCTAAGAATGCCGCAGCTATACAAATTTGTAGCGGTGGTTTATATTGCTAGACGACCTTCTGCGTGGATTGACATGTAGACACGTATTTGTTATTAGTAGGAACCAGATGAAGAGATGACACCCAGCAGCTTACCTTGATATGTGTGTATGTTTGTATGCCTAAATTGACGTCGAAAGTGCGGTGTGTGTATGCACGACTGGACGTGGCACTAACGTTGAGCGGTTATTGTTTGGTAGGCGGCAAAATGGTTTGGAATTCGGCGCCGACGCTTGTCGAAAGACAGCGGGAGAATCTAACGGAGCGGCTAAAGCGCGAGTTCGGTCTTTTCCTCGGCGACGAGGCGGAAGCCGGCAAACAAGGTAATGACCGTAGGTAACCTCTGGTGACCTCACCGCTGCTCTGGTTACCGCGTCGATCATCGACACTGACCCCAAACCTGTCGACATTCCAGTGCGTTATCGTGCTTTCACAATATTCTTTTTTTTTGTCTAGCAAGACTTTTTTTTTGAATTACTGGTGGTATAACTTTTTTCAACACTTTAATCTATTTCTTCTATCAATATTCTAATCAAATCATTCAATTTAATATAATATTAATCAAATTACGTAATATTCATGCTTCTAGGAGTAATACTAAAACTGAGTGTAGGCCCTATTTAATTAATTAGAAACATGGATTTTCTAATTTTTAATGACACTGTTAAACTAGCGTTGATTGCAATGATGCCCCCTTTCTTTGGTGTCAATTTGCATTTTCAACCAATTGTGCCCGCAAAGCTGGGGGTAAGCGCCGACTTCGGATTAGTTTTCACGCAGTGTCCTACGGAAACCTACGATCAACGTGCCGGTCTTTGGACTCTTTGGCGTGCGAACAGACACGTAGAACGTCTCGGTTTACACGCCCGAGCCGGTCAAACGGATTTCGTGCAGCGTTTGTTCGCGTAGAGATAACAGAAAATTCCAGGAATTGAATTATCGTTCCATAATGAATGATCAAAATCATCGTCCTTGAATGTACGGTGTCCAATTTTACTGAACGAAAATAGGTGCCAGCTTGCTCCAGCTTTGTGGAGCTCTCTCTCTTGAACTAGATCCCACTTTTTCCGATTTATTGAAATATATATGATTTCAATAATAAGATTTCATTATTCCCGATCTCATATTGCGCAAGGATCGTATGTTCTAAGATCAACATCGCCAATTCCTTGTTTATTTACTTTCCACGTTCACCATTTTGTTTTCGACGACTTTCGTTTTCAGTTTTTTCACAGTTGGCCTTGTCGATCCTAGAACACGGGATCGCGCGACCATCAAGGTCTGTGAGGCCCTATTTAACAGTACCGCCAACCAAACGGTCCGACTGATTTTCTGACGGACTTTTTGATGTGTTTTTCTAGGGCCGTTATCGGATCTTTACGATAAAGACGGGAAACGGAGGCCGTTGCCTCCCCCTCCGCCCGGCGGCGCCGCCGCTGCTGCCTCCCCCCACCACCTAGAACTACCGCCCGGCCACCACCAGTACCCCCCCGCCTTCCCCCACAAACCGCCGCCGCCCCCCCTCGCCCCCTCGCCGTCGTCGTCGTTTAACAATAACAATTCCACCGGCAACTATATATCGACGATCACGGGCAACCGACCCAACGGGCAGTCGCCCGCGTCGACGCCCCACGCGAACCACTTTGCGACGCATAACAACTACGAACACCCGAGAACGGCGGGCGGACATTTTACGATGCCGTTGTCGAAACCGTTCCACACGGTGGCCGCCGCTAAGGCGTACTACCCGCAAGTAAATAACCTACGAGAGAGTGAATGAAAATACAAATTAATATCTAGATGAAAAAATATATAATATATTCTTATATATATATATATGACGTTATATATAAAATACACACGAGCGTCCGGGAAAACGTAGATCTTGGAAGCTGGTTTGACAGAAAATCACTTCTGAAAATATTAACTGTAGTGTCAAGCATGATCTCTTTATCGAAGTTGTAATAATATTTAGAAGTGAAAAATACCACCCTTCTTATAAAAGAACTTGTACATTATCAAAGCCTAATGTAGTTGTTTTTAAATATACTCTTATGTCTCTCATATAAAATAGTGTAAATAATATTTTACCAATGTGGTGTGTTGGAAGTGAAAGCTGTGTATACATTATATATATGCATAGATTATTATATTGTCGTAGGGTATGTTTTGTTTCTCTCCTTGATTTGTCTACTGTTCTGTCTTGGATAGGAATTTAGAAATGTTCTCTTGTAAACTCATTTCCCCGCGCACGTCCCGCCTCTTTCTTCCCGACGACGCCTCCTCGCGTGCGGTACGCAGAAAACGCAACTCTTGGTCGACTCTCGTTTGTTTTTCTTGTGTTTATTTTTTGTTCAAGTTCAAGTTACTCTGTTGTCTAGTGGTCAACGCGTGTGCAAGTTGTAGGTAACGACGCGTGAGAATTCCGCGTCGAAAACTACCGTTTGAGTTGTCTTGACGACTCACAGGAAACAGATTCTTCTCTCTGAGAAGGTACAGAATCGCCCCGATTGGTTTCTCGTTTGAAAAGTTTCCCGCCCGGCGCGGTAGAGTTTCGTCGGCGGAGTGTGTCCGATAGCAATCGGGGCAGAGATCGAATGTGTAATTCGATACTTGATTTAGTTACGGTTCGGTCGTATTTCGATCGGGGAGATGCCACCGTATTCGAAAGTTTTGGTCGACATTCTGTACTAAGTACGTTTAGGCCCATTTTGCAAATAATAATCTCTAACCTGTATAATTTCTCGAAAAGTATATATTAATTTTTGACTCATGTTCAGAAATTTTCGAGTCTTTTTACAGGGGTCTTGTTTTAGACTAAAAATACTGCCATTACTATCAAATTGGAAAGTCTAAAAATAATTCAAATATTCTGATATAAAAACATTATTTTGAGTTGAAAAACCCAGTGATTTTCTTTTTTTATTGGTTGATACCTACATGTAATATCATTTTTCACAAACCTTATGTATATTTTACTCTTTAAGTACTATATTATTTTCGTAATATACCTAGTAGTCCTAGCTTTAGCCTAATCCTCCAATGTGCATCTATATTTCCGATAGTGGTAGGAAATTTCAATCTCTACGAGAATTCTGTACGACCTCAATAAAGGTCATTCATAAATAGGTCATAGGTCAAGTATTACTGGATTTTTGTCAAGGTTCTTGCACTCTTCGCGCCCCGACAATCGTAGCGACGCCAAACTCGTACGTCCTTTTTAACAGCCTTACCGAAAAAATTCTCTTTCGCCCGACTTGCGTCTCTCGAACGAAACTTTTTTCCGTAACGCCCCGTTGCCACGATGGTTGCAGCTAGCGGACGGTGCACGAACGCGAGAGAGTTTTAACGAAAGTATTCGCAGTACGACGCACTGGTTGACTCTTTTTACGATACCTGACGACGTAAAATTGAAAAATGTTATAATTGTGTAATAATCTCGATAAACCATCTCTCGACTTTTATTTTGTAAGGAAAATACCCAGAACGACTTCTTGCCACCGCAAAAAAACCAACAAATGTAAATAATAAAGATATTTGCATTTATTTATAGAGAAAAACGTAAACAAAACAAATAAAAAAACGTATTCGTAAAAAATCTTTGGATATACAAATAATATAACTTCGAATATCGGGGTAATGTTTATTTTTAAAAGATCGCGTAAGTGGCAATGATAAACTTGAGTGTGTATTTTCTCGATAGCTTTAAATCCTTAATGAACCTTTAAGGATGATACCAATTAAATCATTCTTAGTTTATCAAATTTTTGTAATTAAACCTTAAGTATATCAAGAAAAAAACTAAAAAATCTGCAGTTGTTAAAAATATGGGTGCACATACTAGTACAAATGTTTTATTGTAATATTACAAATATCCTTATATAAGATGAATATTATAATGTGTAAATATATAATATAATATATAGTAGCATAATATTATTAATTAATAGGCTCATTCATATACTAATACTAAGTATAAACTAGTTTTCTCTCAAAAAAGCTTTTTCCTATTTGTATTTAACACGTAGAAGTTTAAATTCCTTTTTTTTTATCGTGCTAATGTTGTTCTTATGTAATTGACTTGTAAAATTGGTTTCTGCATATATATCATAGCGTATATCGAGGATTTTCCAAGTGAAAAACCTCGACTGGACGATCATTTCCGACCACATTTTTATTCTTATTGCCGAGGATCCGTTATCGCAATTCAACCACTCATTCGCTTCCGAATTGTAACGGAAGCTCGCAAACGATGCCATACGTTTAATATTTTAAACGCAACTTTCTCTTTCGGGGTATAAATACGAGTTGAAATATGTTTAAACGACTCGTTGAGCCCGTCACCTCATCAGGCCGCTAATCATGACTTTGAAATAACGGATTGTTAAATTTAAAAAAAAAAGTAATAGTTCGGTGTCGAAACTCACCGACGTTGTAATTTCTTTTAAATTATCAATCACTGAAGAGTCGGACAGACAAATTGACATTGCACGTTCATACGTTACTTATCTATGTATTTCTTAATTATTGCACAGTCAACGAAAATGTTAACGTTTTATATAGGAAACAAACTGAAAACTTGAAAACAAAAATGAGTATATGAAAATGCTATCAACCTATCCAGTTTTATATGTATATGTAAATAATGTTTGTTGCTGAAAATCCACAGTTATTGTAAAAAAAATCAACTGCTCAACATCATAAGATAACCTTAGGAGCATTACACTAAATAAAAATAAGATAATTAAAAATATACGATGTGTAATTATTTATATTTCCCCTAGACTTATCCTTATCCTTTTTTTCAATTCAACAGGAGCCAAACATTCTGCCATCAGTCGTTGTGGAAGTAACGTTTTGAAGTAACTCGTAACATTTTATGTCGAGGTAAAGTTCGGGTTTTGAACGTTCCTTTTTGTTACGTTTGTACAATGTTACTAGTTATTTCAAGTATTACTTGGCGGTAAGAAATTAATTCAATTTTCAAGATAATGAGACTTTTATTGATAGACTAGTATACAGTGGAACTTGTTTATTACATCCATCAGCGGACCAGACTAAATGACTTACCAAAGTGAAAAACTTGAGTCAGAAATTGAAACAAGAAACTATTCAACATGAGGGGGCATATGGATGGGATCAATAAATAAAACTTACCAAGGTGATGAATGTGTTGAAGAAAAACTTACTAAAGATGTTCTGCTGTATCAGTATATTTATTATTTTGTGACTCCGTTTATTTTCTGATCACTCATTGCTCCAAGAGCCGGACAACAATGTCCACCAATTGACGACTCGCAGTCTCCGCCCCCTTGACGTCACAAATCATACTGTCCAATCAACAGGGCTATTACAACAGTAGTCAAATTCAAACATCCAATCGGGGTATCTTGAAATGACTACAAATGATATAGATCCAACTGGCCTACTGGTTGAGCTACGTACGCCTATTTTGAGTCGTCAATTGATATCGACCAATCACAATCTTCGATTTGTCACCAGTGCACTGTATTGCTATGGAAACGATTTGTAGTAATTTGTTACTCGAAAGGAGCTCATAGTAGAGGAGCAACCTGCATGTTTTCATCTCCCATAGGATTTTCTTGGATGATTAGCACTAAACAAGATTCTGTTTAGTTAGATGAGCGTAGCGAAGTCTCCATCCCACCCTTATAGGGCTTTGTCTGTGTTTTTTTTTTTTTTTTTTGGGCACTGCACAGGTCGCAGGGTTTGACTGATCAACATGAAACTTTTTCTGTACGGGCCAACTTTTAAAACTTGGAACTGTAGTTTTTGGAATGAATCGGTCGATTAGATTTTGAGAAATATCATGTCAAAGTTTTTAAAAACCCCATAAGATTAGGCTAGGTGAGAAAATTTGAAAAAATGAAACCTCTCCGAAAAAAATGAAATTTTCTCTGAGTGTTCAAACATAAATGATACACATAACCACCATTTTGTAAGCAATTCGAACCAGCCGTTTCGAAGAAAAAAATTCAAATAACTCTTTTTATACATCAAATATATTATGGAAATGAGCCAAGATTCACTGCTTCCTAGATTCGATATTCGCTCAAGCATTAAAAATTCTTCATATTTGTCAAGGTGTGTAGAATACCAGAGAAGATAAAGTAGCAATTAAATGAAGGACAAAGTGTAGGACTGTTATTATACCTTATTCAGATATCTCGCTCATCTTACAACGCATATTTCGCATTTGCCTAGTTATACCACTTAAGTATTTACGCTTCCGTGGCACTTGGTCACATGCTGCGGAGAGCGTCAGTTTGACCCTGTTTGACCTATAACATTCAGTATATACCCCTGTATTTGACCTATAATATAGCTTCACAGAAATTTGTATCTTAGAACAGTTATTATTGTAGATGGAACATTTTAGTACTCTTGCATTGCACTATAACGTGATTCAGACAGCGTCGCGAAGGTATGTTCAGTGTGGTAAATTGTATAGAATAGTGACATTTTGGTGCTCTTACATTACTCTCGTTATTTAGTGTCGATAATGTCACTTTACAGGAAATCTTGAAGCATACTTGGATTCAGAAAATGAAAAATAATATATTTAGTTGAATATGTACTGATAGAACAAAATGTCATTGCATTTTATTACGAAGTAGGTCTACACAAAATGAAAGTAGGATTTTTTTCTACTTTCTTGCAATATTCATTCATTTCTGTTCAGTTCAAGTGTTAAGTTTGAAACAGCTGATTATATTATTAAAAAAACAGCTAATTATATTATTATTCATGTGACCAAATTTTGCTTGTTGATTCTAAATATATTTTTTCTTTATGTAGGTTGTAAGACTATTTAAAAAAAATTATGTATGACCATTATAGTTTCAAAATTTAATTCCCTTATTTTCTTGAAATGTTGCATTCTTTTCATATATATTGGTAAATTGTGTATACAAGTGGCAACTGTTTTGGGGGAGATTGAATTTGGTAACAACCTACAGCAGATAATTCTTTTAAAAAGAACTAGGAAGTAGGAATACGTTCAAAATATACTGAAAAAATACGTCAACAAACTAGGTAGTCGC
The DNA here is from genome assembly GCA_964007535.1 of Brachyptera risi. Lineage (NCBI taxonomy): Eukaryota > Metazoa > Arthropoda > Insecta > Plecoptera > Taeniopterygidae > Brachyptera > Brachyptera risi. The sequence continues at coordinate 4,079,932 of OZ023338.1, read as the reverse complement.
ATTCCAATATCAAGAAAAACTGCCAGCTAGCTTACTCCTCAGGGAAAAGATGAGAAAAAAAGCAGTCACTGCCCTCTTAGTGTAATCTTTCTTCTAAGGAAGAGAGAGAGGGAGTCGTGACATTTCGAACACATGTCTTTAGTTGGTAATAATTAATGTGTGTGAAATGATGTCATGGATTTATAAGATATAATTCCTCGATATCACCATCAAAATAGTTCGAGAAACGACAAGAAATAAGTGGCCAGAAGGTAAGGAAATTGATTATTGATTACTATTATTCTGTTACATTGTTTTAAATAACCTGATTGTGTTGATTTCTCGTTGAAATACACACCTGTGTGAGTCATGGCCTATTCATTAGAAAATGTGTACCGGTACATCCTGGTAGGCCTAGCTGTTTTTTTGTGGATCATCATTTTTGTCTTCTTTATACAGTTAGTAGTAAGTGGATCCAATGTCGAAGAAGGTCATTTTGTACTCACTTCGCTATATTGTATATTTTATACATGATTGGTATAGCCCAAATACAGGATTCGTAGGTTGAAACGAAAATTTATTAGCCAAAGTTGATATGATGACAGCTGAACTCTTTGAGTCTATGAAACGAATTTACAGGGAGATAATTTCTGATATTACAGGAATACCTTGAGGGAATAGGACTTCATGATAATGTGAGGGAGGAGTTTTTGTTACTGTCATGCGATAAGTCTACAGAGATAGAAATTTTGACCTTAGCTAGATTTTAGATTGCCAGTTCAAGGAAGGTTAAATCAGTCTCAGAGGTGAAAGTAATCACCTTTTGAACTATGTATGTTGGCTGAAATAGTATATAATATATATTTTTAATTCGTAGTGAAGTTTGTAGGCCTACATCAGTGTATTGTTTGGTGTAAAATCCCCGGTTAGGATGATCGACCACAAAGGGAATCGGACCCCGGGTTCCTGAATGACAGTTCAGTGCGCTAACGACTGACCCAACCGTCTCAGTGGAGTCCTATTATTATCACGTTGAAGATTGTATTTCCGGGGAAACATTATAGTGAAAAGACAAGGTCGGGGAATTTGCATGGGGCCCAGCTATTTTCAGCAAGCCCACCCATCACCTCTGTCCTCTCCATTTCCACGATCAATTACCCAGAATCTCGATTGCCCCTATCTCCCATAGTATGCTTGCTATATCTCTATCTGTGTGGTCTTCTTTGCCCACCGAGCTGCCGTATCGCTGTAATCCCCGATGTCGCCACACAACATCTACCAGGCGCCACATCCGGTCTCCAAACACCCCCTTCAAAATATAGAACGTTTATTGTATGTTTCGAGGTGCGTTCTTTTTTTTCATAGAAGGCGCCACATAATTAGAACTGCTCGGCTCATTGATTATTTGTAATGAGCCTGCTATGAATGCAAATTAAGATTATAGAAGGCGCATTGTTTGAAAGATTTAAGAAAAAAAAACGTTCGAAATATTAGATATGCAGGCAGAGAGGAAAGTTTTAAAAGTGAGTCATCGTTCTTTTCATCAATCATAAGCGAATGAATTTCAACGGTTCAAATGAAAATGTGAATAAATTATCTGCGGATTCAACACAGAATAAATGACGTTTCAGATTTAAATGAACGTTGTCAAATTTTCGTGTATCCACTAGATTTAATTGACTGGAGGGCTACAGATTAATTTTCTCCATGGAAGCATAGAAGTGGTAAATGAACAATAATGTCACGATTTAGTAATACAAACCCATTTTATCATAATATAAAGAAGGTAACCCAACTCGGGTCTTGAAAATGAAACATTTCCGGGGTCAGTTCCCGAGTCCAGGGTCCCGATTACCTGTAGAGCAACTATCGCTTTTATATCGAACTACATAAAACAACAATACTCAACAATGCTTTACACGGCCCATTAGAATTATAATGTTAGTAGTAGCATTTGTTACAAAATTACAATTGATACAGTGGTTGAGTGAACCTTCTTCTATCAGATAAACTAAATTTCTTCAACATATCTGTAATCATTTTGATTCACATAAATATAGTTTCTGTCACCTTGATTTACAACACAAAATGGCGTGTGTCTCCCTGGTCTCGTATGCCGAGCGCATAAGGTAGAGCTTTATATTTTTAGTTCAGCCCAAAGGCACTTGCTTTACGAACACATCGATACCAGCGTGATGAAATATCTCAGTAATCAAATTAAATATAACGCAAGATGCATGTTTTGTGACCATTTTCACTGTCAACTAAAGTATAAACAATCGTAGTGACTTTCCGGATGAACATATTCTTGTGAAACTGCTTCACACCGTTCAGAGAAGTATCTCCTAGAATATTGTCGGTCCAAATAATGAACATTAGCAATATTTTCACCAATAATCTCTTTTGTGGGAACATTTTGCCCTGTCTAAAGTGGTCAAAGAACAATAGGGTAATACACACCTGGGGGGCGAATTCAGGTACCTTTTTTACTCTCTTAATTAAATTTAAGCTAGCGTAAATTTAATGCGACAGCTACAGTCACTCGCCTGAATGTACACATCGTAAATGGTCATATACGACATCAAAAACATACTCGAATCAGCTCTGTCTTATATTTACGATAAGACAGCGATTTAAGAGAGTAAAGTCTACCTGAATTCGCCCCCATTAATTACTTTTTTATTTTAAATTAGCCTCCCATCCACTCAAATCGAAGTTCCTACGCGCCTGGATCTATTCAACAATTGAGCTACCCTGATTGAAGATTCCTAAAATTCCCCTCAATCACCCCCCCCCCCCTTCCCCCCAAACAGCCGACATGATTAATTTATTGTGAAGTCCAGAGAGTAAGAAAAACAAAAGTGGTCAATTGTTGGCGGTCTAAAGACAAGATTGACTGTCTTTTCCAATATCTAGTATCCTTCTCTCTCTCTCTCTCTCTCTCTCTCTCTCTCTCTCTCTCTCTCTCTCTCTCTCTCTCTCTCTCTCTCTCTCTCTCTCTCTCTCTCTCTCTCTCTCTCTCTCTCTCTCTCTCTCTCTCTCTCTCTCTCTCTCTCTCTCTCTCTCTCTCTCTCTCTCTCTCTGTCCGTCTCCATCCCTCATCCCTCCGTGCCTCCAGCTACGTCATCGCGCGCGTGCTGCAATCTATCGCCGAGGTCGATCCATCATGCCCTTATCTCGGGCCTTGTCGGTAGTGATATGCGCTGAACAGTAATCGATCTGGCTCCAGCCAATCACAGCTGTCCTCTTAGACTTTACGATCCGAGGCCGACGCTCGCTTACAATCACAACAAAGGGGAACAATTATTGTGTCAGTTTCGGCATAAGATAACAATATAAACTTTACCAAAACCGACCAAAACTATTTTTCAAAACTATTTTTCTTTTATTTATATTGGGTTTAACGACGCACTATACTGATGACAGATCTTTTGGCGTCGGTGAATTATTTTATTCATGAAGGGTTTAACGACGTACTGTACTGATGACAGATCTTTTGGCGTCGGTGAATTATTTTATTTATGAAGGGTTTAACGACGTACTGTACTGATGACAGATCTTTTGGCATCGATGAATTATTTTATTCATGAAGGGTTTAACGACGTACTGTACTGATGACAGATCTTTTGGCGTCGGTGAATTATTTTATTCATGAAGGGTTTAACGACGTACTGTACTGATGACAGATCTTTTGGCGTCGGTGAATTATTTTATTCATGAAGGGTTTAACGACGTACTGTACTGATGACAGGTCTTTTGGCGTCGGTGAATTATTTTATTCATGAAGGGTTTAACGACGTACTGTACTGATGACAGATCTTTTGGCGTCGGTGAATTATTTTATTCATGAAGGGTTTAACGACGTACTGTACTGATGACAGTTTTTTTGGCGTCAGTGAATTATTTTATTTATGAAGGGTTTAACGACGTACTGTACTGATGACTACGATCTATTGGCGTCGGTGAATGATATATGAGATGATGAGATGAATATTTATTTTATTAGGTGTTTTTGGATAGTGGGAAGGAGTCGGTCGTGACCTGTTGTTAAGGAACCATCCCAGTATTGACCTGAACGACAGAGGGAAACCACAATGCACCCCTGTCAGGATGATCGACCATGGCGGGAATCGAAACCCGTTCACCTGAATGACGGTTCATTGTATTAACCACTCGACCACACGTCTCAGTCCACTTAAATCTGATCCCAGATAGTGACTGTACCCACCCAAGTGACTTATGGGTAAATAAAGGGTGGCACGCTATCTTCGGGGCGAATCGAGCGATAGAGCGAGGGGGGGGGTTGATAAGGGTTTACAGAGAGGAGAGGAGGGGGGGGGGGATAATATCATGCAAATCGACCAATAAGAGAAGGGCGATTAAGGGTGGCCACCGCACCCCCCTCCCCCCCACCCTCTACCCCGCATGTCACTGATATTTTCTTATCTGCTAGATTGCAGCTTGATCCGAAATACAAAATAACAGTTTGACGTTTCATTGCCTCCCTCCCTACTTCCCCTCTCCCATGTGTCCACGGTCATCTGGGGGTTTAATGGGGGGGGGGGGGGTAATATTGTCAAGATAGAAAATTAGAGTAGCTTGATGCTATTATTGGGTTGTTATGTTGTATAAATCAAGTAGATATAGACGTTGATGGTGTTCGTTCATCGAATCTGTTTGGTTGAAATGTTGTTTAACGACGTCTAGACGTCATCTTTAAGAGACGTTATTTAGTAGGAAGTCCTGTATTGAGTATTGACACCAGAGAAAGGATAAGGATAGATGACGGGTATCCTTTATCCTTTATATGTGGACTTGTAACATGGACTATTTGATTATTGTTTGCTTAACGACCCTAACGACGAATGGTCGAGTGGCTAGCACACTGAACTGTCCTACAGGAGACCGGGGTTCGATTCCCGCTATGATCGACCATCTTAAGGGGTTTTTCGTGGTTTCTCTCTGTCGTTCAGGTTGATACTGGGGTGGTTCCTTAACAACAGGCCACGACCGACTCTTTCCCACCATCCAAAACACCTTATAAAATAACCTTTCATCTCATCATCCCATCATCTCATATATCATTCACCGACGCCAATAGATCGTAGTCATCAGTAAAGTGTAAATAAGTATAAATGATGAAAAAGAAAAAGAAATATTTGATAAACCCGACTTCAAGATTTCAAGAGTCCATGGGAGTTGATTTAGCAAAATATTGTTTAGTATTTTTGTGTGTGATAATTTTTGAACGGTATGAGATATCAAAATTCTAATCAGCGAGAAACACAAATAATTATAATAGCTTCAAGATGATGTAAGTTATAACTATTCAAGTCATGACACTTGACACTTATGCGACATGACTCAAAATAGTTATAACTTACATCATCTTGAAGCTATTATAATTATCTGTGTTTCTCGCTGATTAGAATTTTGATATCTCATACCGTTCAAAAATTATCACACACAAAAATGATATTTTGCTAAATCGACTCCACATGTCAGTATATTATACCAACTCGTTATGATTATTATAATTTATCCTGTATTATATTATTAACTTATTTTCGAATAAGTTATATATGGTAAAAAACCTTTCCACACACCCTTAAGAGCCCGCATCTTAGCTGAGAATGTTTCTCTTCGAAATGCTTGACCCAAGTTTGATATGCGTTAAAAAGTTTAGTTGTGGGTTGAAAAGTGAAAAAATAAAAATATTGGAAGAGTTCCAGTAACCACCGCTAGATGGGGGAGTTTTGTATTTCATAATTTGGACAAAATCTAGTCACATTACACATTTTGGCCAAGGAAATTGGGAAAACTGTAGAATAAAAGGCGAATCAGAATGTAAAATATTGATGAGCAAAGTTGAACTTAAGGATGTGCGTTTGTAATTTATTCCTACTTTCATTTGGTAACCGGGAATTAAGCAATGAAAATCATCAAATTAGGCACATTTTGATTCAATTATTGCTCCATAATAAAATTATTCTTCAATTTTCGATTTAGCACATCTAATTGTGAACGTATTGTTTATGTATTGCATTTTACCGCAAGTCCGTAATGTTTGTAGTTCTTGATAAATATGTGGCGAAAGTGCACCCTGTAAATCTGTCTAAGATGCGGGCTCTTAATGGTATATATCCTAAAGGGTTTGTGTTCATACTTTGCCATTTGTGCTCACACTGTGTCATATGTAATGTACAATTAATGGAAATAAAACTTAAGACTTGACTTAAAGGTATCCACACTTCTCGTTATCCGATTAAAATTCACATATACTCAAGTTTCTTATCTGAAACTAATCAGATCATTTATCTGAATAATCACAATCAGTGTTATTATCTTAATTATATCGACTTGAGTCAGTTTTTAGTCACTCTTTTATCTACATTACGTCATCTGGCCCATTAGCTCAGTTGGTTAGAGCGTCGTGCTAATAACGCGAAGGTCGTGGGTTCGATCCCCCCATGAGCCAATTGTTTTTCCAACTTTTCACACAAAATAGAATATGCAATTCCTTACTAAGCGTTTCGGTATTTTTGTCTGCATTCTCGAGTACGAGAAAGATTCAAGTTCAATTGAAACAAAATTTCAGAAAAAGTCTTTTTCAAATTTCTCCCTCCATACTTTTTTTTGAATTAATTCGACTAATTTATGAATAATTTTCAATTTTACATAAATTATTAATTTATTAATAATTAAATTCAAACTTGAACAAAATCGTTGCTTCCCAATTAATTTATCAATAATGTATAATTTTTAATAAGTAACCAACTAATTTTCATTAATCAACTTCAAACTTGATACAAAGTCGTTGTTTCCCAGTTAATGGACATGTTAGGATCGTTCGGAAGGAGCACCACAAAAAAATATCACCACCTCAAAATAAATACTTAATTCCAATCTGACTTATTTAGACAATTGCATGTATATATAAAACAATACATAGACAAATCACAAATGTATATAATAATGAATAAAATATTATATTCACTGGGAATATGATATTAAGTTCTCCTACTATTATTTTATATGTATTTGGCATTTTACATCATACACATATTTCAATTGTTTTGGAATATATTTATTACATCAAGGTATTCTAATATTGTGATCTCTGATCAACAAAAAAAAATTTAATAGGGGCAAAATTCCTCTATAAACCTTAACATTAATTCACTTACTTGCTGTGTGATAACAGTATACGGTACACTACTTACAAATACATGATTCATCAAGTCGAAACATCCGATCTCAGTGTTCGTTTATCGACGGAGACACCCGATCGTGACCTTCAATTGTCGTGACTTACCGTAGTAGTGTTTATAGCAGTACATTTCTACGCTCATGATAGTTTATTTGCGCGCCAAGTTGCAACCGCCTCCGTGGCGCAATTGGTTAGCGCGTTCGGCTGTTAACCGAAAGGTTGGTGGTTCGAGTCCACCCGGGGGCGTTGTTTTTGTTTTATTCAACTCGATTTATATAGATGTGTTGGACATATTTCGTTTTTGATAAAATATATTTTTTGGCATTTTGGTGTTGGTATTATGTATTTTTTTCTATAGGATTCGACCAATTGATATCCGTTCGAATATATATATATATATATATATATATATATATATATATATATATATATATATATACATATAAAATTATTTAATTGATACAAAAAGTTCTGAGAATGTTAATTTATAGGCCTATCCAAACTACAATAACCGAAATTTATGTTTATAATTCTATATTATTGACATAATAATATAAACATGAAACTATATGAATATATATATATATATATATATATATATATATATATATATATATATATATATATATTCATATAGTTTCATGTTTATATTATTATATATATATATATATATATATATATATATATATATATATATATATATATATATATATATATATATATATATATATATATATATCTATATATATATTCATATAGTTTCATGTTTATATTATTATGTCAATAATATAGAATTATACACATAAATTTCGGTTATTGTAGTTTGGATAGGCCTATAAATTAACATTCTCAGAACTTTTTTCATCAATTAAATAAATTTTTTTTCAACGCGTTACTACGCAGACTACGAAATTTTTGTATACAAAATTGTAAACGTTTGAATTTTTGAATTGTTTGTTTTTTTGGTTGAATTCATTGTGAGAATTTTAAAAAAAATGTTGAGGATATATTTTCACAAGATTTAACAAAAATAATGTCGACTTTTTGTAATTCTTGACTCATACTATGGATGTAGACATTTTCAATTTTCAGTACGTAAACACGACTCCAAAATGACCAATTTCTTTTCGTATACATAGGCCTATACATTTCATAAGTACACATATCATTTAATACTTCTTAAAAAAGCGTTATACAAATTATGTAAGTTAGTTACATTATTTGAAAGGTCGAATTTTATTTATTGCATTGTACAGACTGTCGAAGCATTTGGTCAAGTCGGGTCCGGGTTCGAGTCCTACACTAGATACATAACACTCATCATCACCCGGTCAGTCGTACCCCAAGTAACTTAGCTGTTGGTGGGATAATTGAGTGAATAATAATCATTATCACCGAAATATTTATAGCGTACGTAGGAGGCCGAAGAGTGTATTGATACGATAAATTGATTGTTTCAAACTTGTGATACATATTTATTTTGTGATTTTAAAATTTATTATAATATTATTGATAATATTTAAACGGGTACAAAACGTCAATCTAGCCAATAGATATTTCAAAATGCTAGAAATTTATCTCATTGATTCACCTGAAATATTTTGATATAGTGTTATATTTTTAAATGATACTATTAAAATTATAATAATATCGTGTTACATTTTCCTAAAAGAATTTCAAGACATGAGGGATGAAAAAGTTGATAATCCAAGATATTTTTTGTCTTTTTTATCTTATTATGTGGTATAAATTACTGGTTCCGTCGAAACATGCGATTAAACACCCCCCTACTCTTTTTACTTCGACCACCATCTTGTTTTCCCTCTTGTCCTTGATATTCTCCAGGTATTCCTGGGTGTCCCCTGGATATCCCATAATTCCCTCCGTTCATCCCCTTGTCACATCTTCCCTCATTCAACTCTTCAGAAGACATCCTACCATTCCATTCCTTCCAAGAGGAGTCCCTGGGCATCTCGTACTCTCTCATATCTTGCTCCAGTTCCGAAGACAGCGTTTCCTTCGGAATCTTCCAGTGGGTTCTTCGGGACATTCCGTCGTTATCTCTTCGCTCTCTCTCCTTTTCTGAAGATATCCTGCCACTCCAAACTTTCCAAGGTGTTCTTCTTGATATCCCCTCATAATCAATTCTGTCTTGATCCAAATCTGGATGCATTGAGACCTTCGGGACCTTCCAAGGGGTTTCTCTGAGCATCCCCTCAGTGTTCTCGTTGTATATTCCCGGGCATTCAAGTTGCATTCCCTGTTTTCCTCGTTGAATCCATTCGTAGTTGTGGTTACCAATGTGTCCTGTAAACGTCTCCTCACCTTTACTGCTGCTGGATGATTCCTGGTTTCTGGGAGACTTCCCGCGAGACGGTATGACGGAATCCTGGTTTCTACGACAACGACGGTTGCCTTCGCGATGTCCACAATGTTCGCTCATTGCAAGTGACATTTTTGGACACATTTCAGGAGTGGCCGTACATTGTCTGCACGTACCCGAACTTTCCGGGAATGCTTGAGACAGTCCCTGATTTCTTCCAGGAGTTCTACGATCTTCTCTGGGATTTTCTTGGTATACTCTTGTCAAGTCCTGGCCGCTGAACAAATCAGGTGTTTGCTGGTAGTGTGGCGAAAACCCCGCACTTACCGGAGGCATTCCTTGGTTTCCTGGAGAAACACCTGGAAATTGTGGAGACATTCCATAGTTCCCTGGCGAAACACCTGGGCATTGTTGAGGCATTCCATAGTTTCCTTGAGAAGTGCCTTGGAATTGTTGAGGTATTCCAAAGTTTCCTGGTGAAGCAACTTGGCATCCTGTAGGCATTCCATAGTTCCCCGGTAAAATACCAGGGCATCCAAAAAGCATTCCATGATTTCCCATTGAAACGGCTGATAATTCAGGAGGCACGCCTTGTTTCGCTGACGACACCGCCTGGCGTGCTGATATTCCAAGGTTTTCCCGCAGATTGTGGTGTTCGACAGGGTGTATGTTATATTGGCAATCGTTGTGGCCATGTTGGTAGCATGTGCGGCTGTCTGCAATGTCTGGCAGATGGTAGCACATCGAACATCGTCTCTCACTGGATAAGCTGCGGGCACTCGGGGAGTCCCCACTAGTACCAACACACAGAACACAAACATGACAGTTATGCATGAATAAAATCGGTTTTCTAGTCGGGTTTTGAATGGTACTAAAAGTGACCAATGGGAACGCCAAGATTTGTGACGTCATGACTCAGTTACCCAAGTTAGATATTATATCATTTATATCATTTATAGATATCAGTTAGTATTTTGTATTCTTATTTTTTTATGTACTGGCACTCACTTTTACTGTGAATAAGCTTCATGAAGCCTTTCTAATACACTCTTATTTTTAATTTGCACAATTAAACGAGTATTAACATTGTGATGTGTTATCAAGAGGAAATAAAACTGATTATTATTATTATTATTATTATTAATATTATTATTATTATTATTATTATTATTATTATTTAACCGTGCTATACGGTATAATATAATAGCAGTATGCAGAGCATATGTCGCCTTGGCGCCATTGTTAGTATAGCTGATTTATATTCCATGGTTCAACTCCCGACACAGTAATTATTTCATTTTTTTGGGTTAAAGCGCTCGCCTTGTGTGATCTGAAAGGTGAGGGACATATCGGTTCTGGTTCGATCCCCGTCACCGTCCATCCTTACAGTTTTTTTCATGATTTCCCTCTGTAGTCTGGGCTAATACTGGATACAATATAGATTACGACCGCTTCCTTCCCACTATCCTTCCTATTACTGAGAAACCTTCATCTCAATAATCATCATTATAGTACGTCGTTAAACTCAATATATAAGTATATATATATATATATATATATATATATATATATATATATATATATATATATATATATATATATATATATATATATATATATGTTTTGTTGAAAGCTTTCACGACTTTTTATGTAAGCAATTATTAAATCTTTATTAATATTTAAAAGTCGCGTTGACGAAGATATATTTATTTATTTAATTGCCCATCGACGCCAATAGATCTCAGTCATCATGACAGTGCGTCGTTAGAACCCAATATATATATAAAAAAAATTAATTGCTCATAAATAAATATATCTTCGTCAACGCGACTTTTAATTATCCGTAAAGATTTGATAATTGATTATATATATATATATATATATATATATATATACATATATATATATATATATATATATACATATATATATATACATATATATATATATATATATATATATATATATATATATATATATATATATATATATATATATATAAATATTAAAAATAAAGAAACATTGAAACGTTCAATGTTCTCTCGACAGCAGGTATACCGTAGGTGAAGGTTCTTTCAATAATGCAACAGAAACGAAAATACCTAGAAGAATGTTTTGAATTTTCAACTTCAAACCGACTCATAGAAAAAGACCACGGGCTGACGCAAATGAGGGGGGTAGAATGAATGTTTACCTTGTTGTACTTACTCCCTGAACGGAGGCATTTCGAAGCGCTGCCGCGGTTTTTGGGGTTCGCCAAAGTTCGGATTCTGGACGGTGTCGTAGTAGCATTTGATCACAAACGTCGCCATGATGGCGATAACAGAAACTATCAAGCCAAACCAGTCGATGCCAGTTAGACTGTCAATTAATGCTAACAACATGATTTATTATTTGGGTTAAGACGGCTAATTTTTATGAAATTTATTATATGTTCTATACCAAAATCAGTTCGAAATGACGTTAAAATGGATGTTTCTTTCAAATGACCAGTGCCTTCTTTAACTCGTATGTATAAATACCTACTTTGAGTGTTTGGATTTAACGAGACCAGTAGGCTGTGATTTTTATTCAAGTTAATAGATTGCATAATGAGCGAAAACGCCATCGCTACTCATTCGACACAAAAAGTAGCAACATAATGCGCTTCTGAATCCCAATATGGCCGACGAATGCGAAGTGGCAATTTGTCAAACCGGAAGTAGGTTAAGATTAGTTTTAATTAAGATTGAATAAGTTTGATTGTTTATTCTTCTGAGTTAGTTTAGGTTTGGTTAGTTCAGATAGTTCGGATAGGTTTGGTTGATAAAATTGGTTAGATTATTTGATTAATTTGAATTTGAATGAAAAAAATCAATTCATTGAGGATTAATTACGGTTAATTTAGCATGCGCACAACGACAACAACAACAACAACAACAACAACAACAACAACGTCCGCTTGTCCGATGAATACGTATATTAATATTATTATGTATTCAGAGTATAAATCTGAACTGATTTTTATTATAAAACTGATATTTAACTGGATAGACTCCTATATACGCGCTCATAGTGGAAATATTATACATATTGTCTGTTCCGTTTATCTCAATCTTAAATTGAATGTTGCTTCAATTTAGAGTACAATGGGGTTGATTTGGCGAAATAAAATTTGAGTATTATTGAGTATATTTTCATTTTTCATTTTCATTGCAGTTTTCATTGAACGATCCTATACCTTGTTACCCTCACCCTAGTAATTAGAAAACCCTGATTTTTTAAAATTTATTAATTATCTTTATTTTTAATACAATATAGTTATCATGAATTGAGCACAGCTCAATTCAAATCATGAATATCAATGATACACGATAACTTGATACACATAAGAAAATGGTACACACATAAAAAATAGTAATTATTCTACAATATACATAGAAATTAAGTGCGATTATGAATAACTAATGAAGTTGAAAAGGTAAAAACATATTGATGAAGGTACTGAAACACACATAAGACAAGGCTTGTGTGTGAGATAGGAGTAGGAGAAGGAAAAAATACATAAATTATTGCATTATTGATTTGTTGCCACAATTGAAAACAAAATTACCTCTGCTTTTTTTTGAACTTACTATGTTTTTGTGTCTACCTGTACCCACAACATCTCGTCGAAGGGGGCTCATGTTTCTTCAGCGACTGTACCCGACGTCTCTTTGGAAGCTATTTCCTGTGTTTATGAAAGGACGACGCTCAGCTTCAAAGGACGCCTCAAGCTTGTCGGCCATCTTGGAGCGTCGGGACGCCTTATCTTGTTCAGACAGAGATTGCGCTTGACAGCCGGTGGGGGGGAGTTGATCGAGTTAGGGAGACAGGGGTGGGGAAATTGATATATATATATATATATATATATAATATATATATATATATATATATATATATATATATATATATATATATATTTAAAGATATATGAATTCATAGTTTTTTAGATGAAATTTGTGTGATAACATATATTTACTTGATAAATCATAGAAGATCATATCATAAAGGTCTATATATATATATATATATATATATATATATATATATATATATATATATATATATATATATATAAATATATATCCATATATCTATATATATATATATATTATATATATATATATATTTATATATATATATATATATATATATATATATATATATATAAATATATATATATATATATATATATATATACATATATATATATATATATATATATATATATATATATATATATATATATTTATATATTTATATATACATATATATATATATATATATATATATATATATATATATATATATATATATATATATATCAAATATATATACATATATATATATATTATATATATATATATGTATATATATATATATATATATATATATATATATATATATATATATATATATATATATATATATGTATATATATCTTCATATATGTATATTATTACATATATATATATATATATATATATATATATATATATATATATATATATATATATATATTATAGTATTATATATATATATATATATATATATATATATATATATATATATATATATATATATATATATATATATATATAGATATATTAGATATATAGATATTTAGAGGAGTTTTTACCAAATACCTGTAGCGTGTGAAATGTTTAGCGATGGTTTTGTACCCGCGCC